>OX402582.1:6142846-7392846 GCA_948098905.1 Tiliacea aurago
AGATTCTGAACCTCTTCACCCCGTTTGTATGGATGTACCCTTTCCGTAACACGTTGTATAGTTCCAGTATGCTCTGACCTCTCATTGTACCTAAATCCTATACATTGAGAGATCAGCTTGTATTGGAAAATGCTCGCGAAGGAGGAGGCGGAACGCGTGAGGCAAGGTTCGGCCCTCGCGTCGCAGCAGGAGACGCCCCGGGCGTCGAGAGTCGCAGGCCGATTCTCGGCCACCGCAGGCGCGGGCTTGCGGACGGTGAGCGATGGGTAGCTCGCCGTCCGACAAGGACCAGGTCCGGGTCGACGGCACGTTGAAAGATATGTCAGCAACAACTGACGGGGTCCATTAGGACCAATGCTTGCTAGGGTTGTGAGTTTGTCCGAAGGGGATATCGTGGCCTTGGCACACAGGCAACGGAAATAACATGGGTGGGTGGGTTTTAGTCAGTAAAAGTTAAGACGGGTTGGCGATTTCAGACTTATATTAACCATAAGTCCAGGTTTCCTTACCTCATGAATTTATTGCAAACCTAATTTCATCCGATCGTGTGATTTAACTCCACTGGATTATTTTATGTGGGGCTATGTTAAAGATAGAGTCTATACGGAGCCACTCGATTCGATAACAGCCATAAAACTCAAAACCCGTGATGCGATTAACGAAATAGACCCGCCATATTGCCAAAAAGTGATTGAAGTCTTTGATGAAAGAATCGACATCTGTGAGCGTGGTCGTGGTGGACATGTCCGATATAATTTTTCATTCATAATTGTCAAATCTTAGTCTTTCTATTACAATAAAAATTTTAATCATTTTCATCTAAATTGTTTTTTTATTTTGTTTTAAAAAACAAAGTTCTTGTTGAAAACCCTTTACATACGAATTAAACTGTACATAAACCTAATGATCCATAAATCTTGTCAAATATGGCTGATAAATTACATTACGTAGCAAGTGCTACGGCGCTACAACAATAACGGTCTACGGGCTACGAAGGTCTACGGTGCTTGGGCGATCGCGTAAATGATCCGTAAAATTTCAAATACAAATTCATTTATTCATTTTGTGAACATAGGGTAAAATTATACAGATGTTATATAAAAAAAAAATTGGTCCATACTATGTCCCGCCAGGAGGCATACAAAATAGAATAGAGAATGTCACATTAACAGAATGAACACTCCTCCTTATTGTTTTGGGTAAATATCAGTGTCCCATACACTCGCTCTGGGTAAGCATCGTGGTTGGGACGGTAAAATAGAATGTTGTATTTGTTATTTATTAATATAAATAACAAATACAACATTCTATTTTACATACTAACATAGTTTATAAGCTCCTGTTGTTACTAACCATAATGGATCATGTTATCTGAATTATAAATAAATAATAATAATAATTATTATCTTGTGGCTCACTTCCAATATCTATGTTCTTCACACTAAGAATATACGTTTTTCTAAGAATCTTTTCCTTCTTTGTCCTTCTCATACTTCTGACTTTGTTCATTCTTCCTTTTACGTTCAGTCCATTCTTTGGAATGCGTTTCCTCTTGATATCAGGACGGCCACCAGTCGGTATGCATTTAAGCGGAAATTGCAGAGTATTTTTCAAAATAAATAGAGTAGAATCTCAACACCTCTCTCCCTTGAATTTGTATAATATATGTACATTTATAATATAGGTATATATTATAGTAAATATATATGTATGTATGTGTATAATAAGTTTAAAACCTATTTGTGTACTTGTGTACCAATTTTATTTATTATAATATTTTTTTAATAAATATTCTCATTGTTCCTCGCAAACACAGCACCTGCCATTTAATCTCTTCACCACCCTTTGTTGACTGGTAGAGAATGCCTAAGGCATTAAGTCTGCTTTTGTACCTCTTTTGTGTGTAAAAAGTATAAATAAAGTCAATAGGTAGGTAGATGCCACAATTTTATGCCGAACAGTAATATGTAGTTAATAGTTAATAATATGACAGTAAATGACGACAGCACATAAACAAATAAGTGGTATTTAGTCTCAATTTTGTAAACAATAATAATAATAAGTTTCTGTTTGTCTTTCACGGGGTTTACGGGTCCACAAGCGAACAAAACTTTGAATTGGTTTTATTGTTCCCTTTTGTCTTCTGTTAGGTTAGTTATTATACTGTTTTCAATAATAATTCATGGAAAGTCAAGCTTTTATTTTACGTTTATTTTATTATTTTGTGAAAATATCAAATCGATTTGAAATGATAATAAATGGTTCCCGATTTCCTCTTCAATACGTTTAGGCATCCATATTAATTTCTAGATATTTGATTGGCTGTTTGTATTGTATCAAAGGAATCAATCACAACAGTTAACACAAAATTTTACAGCAGAGTTACCGATCACTCTGTATTTGACGCAAACCATAGCTCTACAGGGTCAAATTAAATCAGCGAAATTAGCGATACTCCACTGAAAAAAATGCAGACTAACTAAGATACATTTTCACAAAATTGATTTACACAAAAAAAAAAAAACATTTGCACAAAAAAAAACCAAGATACATTTTCTCTTAGTTGGCATTAAAATGTTTGAAATCATTATTTATCTATTTACTATAAACAAGATAGCATATTTTCCAGAACAAATTCATTTTATTTAAATCGACAATGTGACATGTACAGAATAACCATTGGTCTTTGTTACATCATACATGATTTGTTTGATTTTACTTCTTCACTTTTGTATAACAAATAATAATTTAGGTTCATGGTAACAAGCAACTTGTTAGCATTATATCATTCTTAAACTAGCCAACATTTGAGCTAAAATAAATAACTACCCGTAATTAAACTAATTCATTACTTAGTAGACAGAATTATGATAGTTTAACAAAGTTCTACTAGCTTCAGAAGTCGAGATCTTGTTAGGCTCGTATGGAGTCAAGATGCGTGGTCACATTAAACAAGATTTTTGTCAAAGGAAATAATTTTTTTTTTCAGGGTCTAAATATAATATCTAAATATACAGCGTGGCGCTTTGGTGGCGACATTTATTTAACACACGTATACGGTTTCGCCTTATGAAGATATTTCAATTTCATTAAACGTTATTATTTAATGATGTATTTATTTACAATTTTTTTAAATAGCATTCGGAGCAACCTGTACTTAAAGAACTGTAGCGCAGAGGTGATATGCTAGGGTCATGGATTGTAACATCGCATCAATGAAATTAAAACGAATAACGTGCAAGGAGTAGGCAAATTTAAGGAAGGAGAGAGCTTTATTATTTCATCACTCAACTCAGCCTATTGCAGTCCACTGCTGGACATAGGCCTCTCCCAGGCTGCGCCACAACACCCTGTCCTCCGCCTTCCGCCTCCAGTCTGACCCAGCCATCTTCTTAAGGTCATCGGTCCATCTAGCTGGGGGGCGCCCACACTATGCTTGCCGATACACGGTCTCCACTCCAGGACTCGTCTGCACTACCGGCCATCGGTCCTTCGACAAACATGGCCAGCCCACTGCCACTTCAGTTTGCTTACTCTGCAAGCTATGTCGGTAACTCCGGTTCTTTTCCGGATAATTTCATTCCTGATTTTACCCATATTATTTATTTTGTTTGAAATTTTTAATTTTTAATTTTCAATTTATAATTATTTTATCTTATTTTTTTTTTATGATTACTGGCCACTAGCCCTACCCGTGTGTGTTAATGCCGCCATTGTGGTGGGACGTAGTATACAAACCAAAAAAAAAATTGGTTTAACGTCCGAAGGTGTTTATTTACTGTCTTTTTTAATCATTATTTTTTGTGTAAACTTCACAGAAGTGATTGGTATCGTTATCTTAACACGATAAAAAAAAACCAGATTTTCTAAAATTCAGCTAACTAAACTACAAGAGGTCGTTGACACCAAACAAATCAGTAAGAGCGTTTACGACGTACGGCATTTCATAAAAACTTTCAAGCCCTTATTTTTCGAAATGACTGAACCCATTTGAATTAAACTTGATACGCATAAGCAGGATACAAAGATCTAAAAAGTTAGTTAAGAACATTTTCGAAAAACAGTGTTACAGCCAAATTAGACCGATTTTAAATTTTCCATAGAAAGAGAGATTTCCAGTTATCTGTTTTTAAATAAGACATTTCGAAAATGTTCTTTACTAACTTTTTAGACCTTTGTATTCTGCTTATGCGTATGAAATTTCATTAAAATCGGTTCAATCATTTCGAAAAACAAGGGCTTGAAATTTTGTATGAAATGCGTCGTAAACGCTCTTAAATCATTTTTTTTTTGTTTGTTCATGTTAAGATATCGATACCATCACATCTGGGGAGTTTTGCTAGCTGATTTAATTTGACCCTGTATAAGTATTAGCATCTCAGAAATAGAATAAGGAAAAATGAGGATAATAGGATTTGCTTGTCAAAATCCAATTTACGGACGGTCGATAGATTTAATTAAAAATATCATGAGGAAGCGAAGACGTTGCGATTTTTTTTTGTGAATTAATAAGCGGAGATAATAACGGTAAGTGGAAATAATCTTACAAAGCTAAAAAAGTATAAAACCTATAAAATAGTAAGTAGCCTGTAAAATTATAAAGACGTCCACTGCTGGACATAGGCCTCCTCCAAGCTAGAGGGGGTTTGCCATAATCATCACGCTTGGCAGGCGGGTTGGCGATCGCAGTATGGTGTTAAAACGCATAGAGAACGCTGCTGCCCATCATCTAGTAAGTCCCTTAGTCGCTTTTTACGACACCCACGGGAAGAAATGGGGTGGTGCTATTCTTTACATCCGGCACCACACGGACACATACACACACACGGTAAAATTATTAGCGTTATTCAAATAAAACTTTTACTCTTTTTTAGTCCTAAGGCTAAGGCCCCCATTTTTCCCGTGGGTGTCGTAAAAGGCGACTAAGGGACTTACTAGAGAATGGGAGGCAGCGTTCTCTATGCATTTTAACACCATACTGCGATCGCCAACCCGCCTGCCAAGCATGACGATTATGGCAACCCCCCCCCATTTTTTTGCGGGGAGGCCTATGTCCAGCAGTGGATGTCTTTAGGCTAAAATGATGAAGGCTAAGGCTGTGTGCTGTGAGGTGAGGTTAAGGCTGGTCTGCTGGTCTTTTGATCGGTGATTTTCTGAACTTCTGTAGAGAGAAGATCAGAAAATCGCCATTTCGCCGATCTTAAGAAATTATACAGGGTGGCAGGGACATCGACGCACAACCTGTTACCATATTCAGTACATGAGTTGGGACCTCCTTGTATTTTTTTTTTTGTCAGTAATAAAAAAAAATACTGCTATTTCATAAAAAAAATAACAAAACCTACGCGGTCAAATTGTATAGAACAGCAATTTTTTTTCAAATAACCGTCTATAAATTTCAACACAGGGGTTGGAATCATGTACTGAATTCGGTGGTTTTCTGAACTACCCTATGGAAGCTCAGAAAATTGCCGATCATAAGAAGATAGTTTCTTATGGAAAAAGTTCAGAGATATAATAGAAGAATGAACCAAGTATGGGAATGTGCCCCAATTTTCCATCTCCTCAATTATCCATTGGTATAATAGGAACAATAGGATATAAGAAATGTATATCTTATTGCTTTTGGGGGATCGGGCAGATTCGCTCATTCTTCTTTCACTATTGACGTTTTATTAATAACATATGTTAATATAAGTAGATCTAGGTAGAGAGAGATACACTTTGCAAACAAGCTTATTACAAATTAGAGGATTATATCGAAGATAAGAACGCTTGGAAACATGCTGGTCCAGCTCCATAGGACAATCTAGAGTCTAGACAAAATCTAACTGATTGCTATTTTAACTGTATAATTCATTATTTTTATGACATTTATTTTACATTCTGTGATTACCTTAACTCACACACAGATATTTTTTTTTTTTAGGAAAACGTTTTATTTATTTTTTATTATACAATGTTTGTAAATATTTGACCATAATTTACCTATGTGTCATTGCTTCATTATTAATTCGATACCTATTGTGGTATAGTAATTTTATTCTTGGTGCATCGTCTTCTTATTTGATGTACCTATACAAAATATTGTAAAACATTTCTATATTTCAATCAATTATTATTTTCTTTGTAAATTTTAACGTTCAAAAGTGCCATATATGGTGCCTATTTGAAATAAATAATTTGACTTTTTTGACTTTCAACAGTTAAAATCTAACAAATTCACCTACTTAAAGATGGTTCAAACTTTTGTTGCCCAATCCCTAGCTAATGTCTGAACCCGGGAGTGACAGAAACAATTAATAAGAACTCCCATTAACAAAATGAGTGAACCAAGCGAAGACGTCCTCCAGATAGCCTTATTACCTATTCAAGTGTCCAAGGCAAGCACAACAGTCGTAAAAGTCGCGTTGAACGCGGCAGTTTTTAAGTAATTCGTATACAAACAGACTATAAAACTGTGAATACGCTTTGCTTTCAAATTGTTGCTATTAAGGTATGTTTCGTCACATCATGTTTTGTATTTATTTAGGTAGGGTACCATCGGTGTTCACTCAATCATCAGCTATGTTGAAAGACGTCTACTGTTAGACATAGGACTTCTCGCGGATCGCTGTATCGATCAGTCAAGCTCCATTTGATTTAAAAACATCTTGAGCCGCGTTGAGCGTTTTTTGGTAGGGACAAAACTTATGGGTTCGTGTCACCGATGTGCGTCACTGACATGCTAATGTGACGTGTTGTGCCAGACTGGCGATGGCGACGCGCAGCGGCCTGTGCCATCATCATCATCATTTCAACCGAAAGACGTCCACTGCTGGACATAGGCCTCCCCCGACTTGCCATAATCGCCACGCTTGGCAGGCGGGTTGGCGATCGCAGTATGGTGTTAAAATGTATAGATAACGCTGCTGCCCATTCCCTAGTAAGTCGCTTAGATGCCTTTTACGACACCCACGGGAAGAAACGCATATTATACACTAATACATTGTATGTATGTAGTATCAGCAGTCAAGAAAACTGAATTGCGTGCTCAATACAACAATCTATTATGTAACATAACATGTAAGACTGCTTTGATGTACAAAAGCTTTTTCGGAATTGCTCTGATAATTTATAATAACATTCCTAATTTTATGGTATTGCCATTGTCAAAATTTAAAATCGTACTGCAGAAACTTCTTTACAAATGCTACCATACAATAGACGAGTTTTTAAACCATAAACAGTTATAATTATTAATGCTACATTTAAAATTATCACATCTGGAATATTTTTTAATGACTATTGGAATGTTTGTTTTTATTAATGTCATTATTTTTTATTTTTTTATTTTAGCTATTTACTTTGCATGTTACCTTAATTGTATGTCTTAAGACAAAACATAGCGTGCTATTTTATATGTATGGCCTATTGTATACATAGGTTTCACAAATAAAATTTATGATTATACTCGACCATAATATACTTGCTGTTATAAATTATTTAGAATTTTTGAGAGAAATTAATGAATATTTGTATTTTCACTATGCCAAAGTTTTAAGTTTTCTGTTGTGTCGGCAGTCCCCATAACTGCCTATTTTTTATTTATATCCTATATGGTCCCACTGTCGGGCAAAGGCCTTTCTCCTTTTCACTCCTGTCTGCCTTGAGCTAGTCCAATCCTGTAGTAAAAATGAATTAACCCATACGAAGCAATTCATAGAAGTTAATAAAACACTTATCTTAATATAAAGTGCTTCGCAAAAGTTTAACTTATCACTCTGATTCGTTTTGAGTTCTGAAATCAAATTATTTGATATGCCTATATGAGTCCCAAAGCTCCTCAGTACGAATGAATTAAGTGTAATAAACAATGTATTCACATATTACATCGTCTAGCTAGTATATAACTTATCAGACTCGTTAATGTAACATAGTTAAGAGTTCAAGGGTCTGTAGCGGAATCAACATCGCCACATACGAACAACGCGTCACACTGACGTCACGCGAATCCTGCATCGCGCAATCAGAGTTTACCACGCAACTAGCATATATACAACGTCCCGACATCAACCGTCGGGCAGTTGCCCACCAGACACAACACCCGTCTGGTCCGAGGATCCTCCCTTTTCTATGGTGGATGAGTGAACTTTACACCCTGTTCCTCATACCACCAAAGGTCCTTACCCTATTGAGGCTTATTGGATATATTTGAGGCGACACGACAAAGTTTGTGGACCGACGGCCTAAGCCATTGCCAGTCCAGTACTAGCTCAAACTATTGTCTAAAGTCAACGCCATGAGACGAGATAAATTTCATACTTTGGGATTTAAAACTTTAACTGAAATTGCGTATGGTTCAGTTTCCATTGCAACTAAAATTATTTTATGACGTTTAGCGATAATTTATTCATTCATAAATCAACTTAGATATCTTGAGTTTAAAGTAGTGATAGTTGTATAATTTGCAATTTTATGTATTTATAGCTTCTCATGACGGTTAATTTAGCTACATTGAGTTAATTAACACACTGGAATTTATTAACTAGATACGACAATTATTCATTTATTCGTTCTATGAAAATAATGTTCGGTGAAATATTACAGAGTACCTAGCTTGAATGAGTTTCTTGGTAAAAGTTAATTAGTTATTTCATATTACCAACCTTATGTATATTAAAATGAATAGCAAATTATTCAACCACATTTTAGATATTTGCTCGATCCTGCAGACATGGTTACCTTTATGTTATTTAATCAAGATCTAAAAAATTTGAAAGGTAATTAAAACTAAGTATTTTTCGAATTAAAATTGGTTAAATGGTACAATTATGATGATACCGAATCCCTTCTCATTACAATGAAGTAACTCATATTATTATTATACACACACAAACACACACACACACACACACACACACACACACCCAAGTGCATATACACACACAAACACACAATTCTTGTATTTTTTACCTTTAATAAGTTTATCAAATTGTTCTTAATATCAAATTGTTCTAAATTGTTTGTTAATAATTATGTAACAGTCTAAGCAATACTTGTTTGCATTTTTCGGGAAATGAGGCTGATTTTCCTTAATACAGGCTTTAGAGGCATGAGGAACAGGGTGTAAAGTTCACTCATACTCTATAGTAAAGGGAGGATCCTCCGACCAGACGGGTGTTGTGTCTGGTGGGCAACTGCCCGACGGTTGATGTCGGGACGTTGTATATATGGTAGTTGCGTTGTAAACTCTGCTTGCGCGATGTAGGATTCGCGTGACGTCAGTGTGACGCGTAGTTCGTATGTGGCGATGTTGATGCCGCTACACAGGCTACTAAGTAACCTAGCTAGGATATCAGAACGTAAAATTGTATTGTTACCTACTCATCTCAGATGTAAACTATTCCTAAGTTGTCATCCTACTTTGTAACAGACTGTACCTCTTCTTATGAAATAAATTTACTTACTCAAGTTACTTACTCAAGCTACTCAATTGAACGTCGTCGAGCTATATAAAATAACTAAAACAAGAAAACAAATTCTATAAAATTTAAAAAAAAATCCCAAATGTTTGCATGTCACATTGTTATGACTAAGTGTTATGGATCTGTATAAATTTATATTAAGACCGAAATTGTACCAACATTTATGGCAAATAAATAGATTTGATTTGATTTGTTTAGAAACATGTGGAGAATAAGTTTTTTTTTTCTCGATAATATAAATAAAATAAAAATCTTTATTGACACAAAAATCTTTGAAATTGCTTAAGACTAGGATACATATTGGTTAACTAAAGATCTTACGGATAAGGTAAACCCTGATTCCTAAACTAGGTGATCCAGTGACTTAGGAGTCAGTGTTCTAACATTATAAAAAAATAGTCATTGACATTGCAAGGTACAAAGTAAGAATATTAAAATTAACAACTACTAAGGGTTATTGGAAACGATGAAATAACCAGCCGGTAAATCCTTGGCTACAGAGATTGATATAGTAAAGTTAGGTTAATTTGGTCCTTCCGTGTTTATCTTTGACAGACCTTATTTATAAAATTGAGCACAGGAGTCGAGTTTACGAATAGCATGAGGCAAAACCGTTTGCTTGGGCCGACATGTAGGATAAAAAGCATTATTTCCTGGATATTAAATAAATTAATTAACTAAAAGGAAAAGTAGGTACCGTATAGTACTGTAACGGATAGTCGTGTGAACAAGAAAATACAAACGTGTTTTATTCTAGAACCATACACGTATTTAGTAAAAATAATCTCATTATTATTACGAGAGTTAAAACGAGTTTTTCATCCAGACGGGAGTTGTCAGATGACTCTCAAATCTATTATTATTCTTATATATACACTTCTCGTAAAAAATATCAAAACATTACCAAGGTTTTCTTTCTACCCAAAAAAAATTGCACATTACTGCCGCGGTCTGTAATGTCTGCGTAATTTAAATAAAACAAAAAAAGTGGTGTTTGTACTGGAATGATAGGATGTTAAAGTAACTGCGTGCCATAGCTTAAGGGTAGGTTCAGTATCGATAAAGGAACCCAGGAAAAAAAAACATAAACAAAAAATTTAATTAGGTTTACATTAAAAAATAAATAAAAATAACTATATCTTCGTACTTTAACGGTCTTAGAACCGTCAAATAAAATAATTTTAATTCTAAACGATTGCTATTTTAACTTAGTAGGTACTAAATTAGGTTGATCTTGCAATATATAGCCAAATTCTGAATAAAATCTTTTTGTACCTGCTAATTTTTTTAACAAAACTCTACAGTAATGGATTTTCAAAGGAAATTGCTGGTGGCTGAAACTCACGAGCAATGAAATTCCATACAACCTTGCTGGCGCCTATTCAAGTAGCGCGGAAGGGTCGAGTTTGCTCAAAGAAGGTTGTCAATGACCACATTACAAGCATTTTTGAGTAAACATAATTTTATTAGCTGGCAGTTTGGTGTTTGGAGTTGTGTAAGAGAGTTCCGAAATTCAAATTAGAATTTTGGAATTTTTGTCCGATAAATTAAATGGAACATTGTTTTGAGGCAACGCGTTTAATTGTGGTATAGTTAATTGGTGTGTAATAAACACGAAATAACGATTTACTTGCTGTTTAATTCCTTCTGCACATGTGGCTTCCCTGGTACCTCATTAACGGCAAAACTGAGTAAATGTCTGTTAACTGCTCCCAAATTACGATGTTTATAAAAAAATTTGTTTGTACATACTTGACCGAACGAAAATTCAAATTAGAATTTTGGAATTTTCGTCCGATAAATGAAATGAAACATTGTTTTGAGGCAACGCGTTTAATTGGGGTATAGTTAATTGGTGTGTAATAAACACAAAATAACGATTTACTTGCTGTTTAATTCCATCTGCACATGTGGCTTCCCTGGTACCTCATTAACGGCAAAACTGTGTAAATGTAAATGTATTAACTGCTCCCAAATTACGATGCTTATTTCATTTTGTTTTTTACATACTTGACACTGACATTATCTTTTTCTTATTTGACATTATATACCTATAATTTTAATTTGAACAAGGTATACTTTTATTATTTTAGTAATTTTTTATATTGTTTTTTTGTTAATGTGAGGACGTTGTAGGCTTAATGCTGAGAGTTTTTGCCTTTTTGGCATCGCACAAGTTTTGGTTGTTTTTATTGTTTAATTTAGTTTTAAATGCTGTATTTGTATTTCTTGTGCGTGTCCCGAATAAAATATTTTTCTTTCTTTCTTTAATAGATTGTAGTTTTGTAGACCATCTTCTATTTTGTTAAGTACCCGGTACTTTTGACGGGCCTACGCTGTCCTCTCATGCCTAATTACACGGTAGGTAATTAAAAAAAAATGTAAAAGCCAATTATTTTTAAAAGAGTAACCGTATTTCTTGCCCGCTCTTCTCCACAGAAAACGACCAATTGGATCCGTGCACCTAGCTTCTGACGTTTCATAAGTGCACATGTAGGCTTATGTGAAATAAAATATTTTGATTGAGATTTTTTGGTTTTGTTTGTAATTTGATTATTAGGTTCTTTGACATCTATTAAAGTTGTCAAAAAATAATAGGCCCGTTTTGACTTGAATCGATTTATCGTGAGTAATGGAAAACCGAATCGTATGGTTACTTCCCTAGTTATGTCGCGATGGTCAATTGTGCTCCTGAGACTCTTGGCCAGCCGAAAAACGCAATTCAAGAAGAATGGAATAACATTCCATAATATATATGTAGTCGTGACTCTCACCCGATCCATGAAGAACCGTATGGAAGCAGTCATAAGGACCCTGGGACGGAATACAAGTACGTGTTTTGTATAACACAAACTTTCGCCTTTATAATATTAGTGTGAAGCACACACACACACCCACACCTCCGTACACATTAGTTCTTTCTTGCACGTTCTTTCTTGCACATTGTTTCTTGCACGTTATTTCTTGCATGTTCTTTCTTGCACGTTATTTCTTGCATGTTCTTATTTGCGCGTTATTTCTTGCACGTTCTTTCTTGCACGTCAGTTCTTGCATGTTCATTCTTGCACGATGGTTCTTTCTTGCATGTTCATTCTTGCACGATGGTTCTTTCTTGCACGTCATTTATTGCACGTTCTTTCTTGCATGATTTTTCTTGCACGTTATTTCTTGCATGTTCTTATTTGCGCGTTATTTCTTGCACGTCAGTTCTTGCATGTTCTTTCTTGCACGTTCTTTCTTGCATGTTCATTCTTGCACGATGGTTCTTTCTTGCACGTCATTTATTGCACGTTATTTCTTGCATGATTTTTCTTGCACGTTATTTCTAGTACGTTCTTTCTTGCACGTTCTTTCTTGCATGTTCTTATTTGTGCGTTATTTCTTGCACGTTCTTTCTTGCACGTCAGTTCTTGCATGTTCTTTCTTGCACGTTCTTTCTTGCATTTTCATTCTTGCACGATGGTTCTTTCTTGCACGTCATTTATTGCATGTTCTTTCTTGCATGATTTTTCTTGCACGTTATTTCTTGCACGTTATTTCTTGCACGTTGTTTCTTGCACGTTATTTCTTGTACGTCAGTTCTTGCATGTTCTTTCTTGCACGTCAGTTCTTGCATGTTCTTTCTTGCACGTTCGTTCTTGCATGTTCTTTATTGCACGTTCTTTCTTGTATGTTCTTTCTTGCACGTTGTTTCTTGCACGTTATGTCTTGCACGTTATTCCTTGCATGTTCTTTCTTGCATGTTCATTCTTGCAAGATAGTTCTTTCTTGCACGTCCTTTATTGCGCGTTCTTTCTTGCATGTTCATTCTTGCACGATGGTTCTTTCTTGCACGTTCTTTCTTGCACGTTATTTCTTGCATGATTTTTCTTGTACGTTATTTCTTGCACGTTCGTTCTTGCATGTTCTTTATTGCACGTCAGTTCTTTCTTGCACGTTCTTTCTTGCATGTTCATTCTTGCAAGATAGTTCTTTCTTGCACGTTCTTTCTTGCACGTTCTTTATTGCACGTTATTTCTTGTATGTTATTTCTTGCACGTTCGTTCTTGCATGTTCTTTATTGCATGTTATTTCTTGTATGTTCTTTCTTGCACGCCAGTTCTTGCACGTCCTTTATTGCACGTTATTTCTTGTATGTTCTTTCTTGCACGTTCTTTCTTGCACGTCAGTTCTTGCATGTTCTTTCTTGCACGTTCTTTCTTGCATGTTCATTCTTGCACGATGGTTCTTTCTTGCACGTCATTTATTGCACGTTCTTTCTTGCATGATTTTTCTTGCACGTTATTTCTTGTACGTTCTTTCTTGCACGTTCTTTCTTGCATGTTCTTATTTGCGCGTTATTTCTTACACGTTCTTTCTTGCGCGTCAGTTCTTGCATGTTCTTTCTTGCACGTTCTTTCTTGCATGTTCATGCTTGCACGATGGTTCTTTCTTGCACGTCATTTATTGCACGTTCTTGCTTGCATGATTTTTCTTGCACGTTATTTCTTGCACGTTCTTTCTTGCATGTTCTTTCTTTCACGTTCTTTCTTGCACTTTGTTTCTTGCACGTTATTTCTTGCACGATTTTTCTTGTACGTTTTTTCTTGCACGTTCTTTCTTGCATGTTCTTATTTGCGCGTTCTTATTTGCGCGTTCTTTCTTGCACGTCAGTTCTTGCATGTTCTTTCTTGCACGTTCGTTCTTGCATGTTCATTCTTAAACGATGGTTCTTTCTTGCACGTCATTTATTGCACGTTCTTTCTTGCACGTCCTTTATTGCACGTTATTTCTTGCACGTCCTTTATTGCACGTTATTTCTTGCACGTTCTTTCTTGCACGTCAGTTCTTGCATGGTCATTCTTGCACGATGGTTCTTTCTTGCATTTTCATTCTTGCACGATGGTTCTTTCTTGCACGTCATTTATTGCATGATTTTTCTTGCACGTTATTTCTTGTACGTTTTTTATGCACGTTCTTTCTTGCATGTTCTTATTTGGGCGTTCTTTCTTGCACGTTCATTCTTGCACGTCAGTTTTTGCATGTTTTTTCTTGCACGTTCTCATTCTTAAACGATGGTTCTTTCTTGCACGTCATTTATTGCACGTTCTTTCTGGCATGATTTTTCTTGCATGATTTTTCTTGCACTTTGTTTCTTGCACGTTATTTCTTGCACGTTCTTTCTTGCATGTTCATTCTTGCACGTTCTTGCATGTTCTTTATTGCACGTTTTTCCTTGCACGTTATTTCTTGCATGATTTTTCTTGTACGTTATTTCTTGCACGTTATTTCTTGCACGTTCCTTCTTGCACATCAGTTCTTTCTTGCACGTTCTTTCTTGCATGATTTTTCTTGCGCGTTATTTCTTGCACGTTCTTTCTTGCACGTTATTTGTGTATGTTCTTTATTGCAGGTTCTTTCTTGCATGATTTTTCTTGCACTTTGTTTCTTGCACGTTATTTCTTGCACGTTCTTTCTTGCATGTTCATTCTTGCACGTTATTTCTTGCACGTTCGTTCTTGCATGTTCTTTATTGCACGTTCTTTCTTGCACGTTGTTTCTTGCCCGTTCTTTCTTGAACACCACGATCCATGAAGAACCATATGGAAGCAGTCATAAGGGCCCTGGGACGGAATACAAATTATTGAATAAATTGTACTCAAACTTTTTTTATTTAGGTACGTGTTTTGTTTATCACAAACTTTTGCCTTTATAATATTAGTGTGAAGCACACTAATAATATATTATAAAGGCAAAAGATTGTTACTGTGTGTTTGTTACTACTTCACTCTCAAACGGCTAAACCAATTTTGATAAAAAATTGTATGGAGGTAGCTGACACCCTGGATTAACATACAGGCAGGTTTTATCCCGATATTCCCACGGGATCGAGACTTACGCGGGTGAAACCGCGGGGCGCAGTTAGTTATTTTTTTCATAAAATCTCCATACAGGTTATAAGAAAAAAAAAAATACTATTTGAACATAGGGAATTCGAAACCTTGAACAGTAGTACTAGTTACAGTACTGTTATATGACATTTTAATTCCATCCAGGTTATAACCTGTAGGTAAGTACAGTACCTATACCTACATACAGTAGGTTTCTAGCGCGTTAAAGTGTTGACCTAAACGACGACGCGCGATGGAGCCTTTTGAGATAAGCTAATGTTCCGTGCAAAAACATTTTTTGCATGAACTATGAGGGTTCGTACCCAGCGTATTAGTACACAGCAAAAGTTTAATTTCGAATGAATTAAAACCACAATAATTATATTAATTTACTTATTCTCTTCGCTCTCTGTATTTAATTTGATTAAGCTCCAGTTTCAGTTATCTGAGCACGAATGTTTACCGATATTGGTGTTTGTATGATATATCTTTAGGTTCTGTCACGGAGATGTGCTTTTATTTTTGGTTTATACCCCGAGGTTGTTAACACGTATTTTATTTACACAGGGATAAGTGAGGTATCAATATGTTTTTTTTACGGAATATCTCGATCATTTTTTGTACGATGTTGTGCGGATATTTGAGATCGTCAAATTCAAATACATCTATTCATTTTGTGAACATAGGGTAAAATTATACAGATGTTATACATATAAAAAGTTGGTCCATACTATGTCTCACCCCAGAAGGCATACACACGCATATACATAGCTTAGGTAATCGAATGTCACATTGACAAAATGAAAACAAAATCAATAACCTTAATAGGTAGGTAGATGTCACAATTTCATGCCAAACAGTAATAAGTAGTTTATAATAATATATCAATAAATTAAGACGGACAGACAAACAAATAGTTGGTATTTAGTCACAATTTTGTAGACAATAATAAATTAAATAAAAATGTGAATAAAGAATGTCATTATCGCATGGGAGCAACATTTTAATGTTACGGACAGATATGAAATTATATAAATTTATTATTTTAATTTTTCATTAAAATATTCATTAACAGAATAGTAGATACACCTTGTCATTCAATAATTTAAAAAGCTTACGCTTGGTCAGGTTATTTGTTACAAGTTTTGGTGCCATTGCATATATATGCTATTGTAGATAAATTTGGTTTTAGTGCATAATGGGTGCAGCTTTTGACTTTCGACAGATTTATATACATAAAGTCATCGTACAGTCAATATTTTTAAGTTGAGAAAATGTGGTTTGCATATATCCGTTCGTTTTATTTTGCATAAGTTTATCTCCAATACATATTTTCTGTGCTATTTATACCTGCTCAATCTTAGTAGCATTGCCTCAAAATATAAGGCCATATCGCAAAGTAGAGGCGACATAACCATGAAAAGCTGCTAGGAGCGCCGTCTTATTCTCAATTTTCCTAGCATACAATGAGAATGGGAAAACTTACTACTACGCATCGTTATCAATATGCAGTCCCAAGAAATTTGGTCATCTTTGTAGTTTACCTGAAAACGTGAATGTTTTTTGTCTAATTTTAATATTCATAATTTTAGTTTTAGTTAGGTTAATTCGCCGACAAGATTCTATGTTGCTATGCAATAAGACAGTTCTCTAGAAAATATTAAAGATGGTAGATACCATGTTACCAGGTTCCGTGAGTTGCCGGACGTAAGGAGTAGCTCCATCCTATTTATGGGCAGCAGCGTTCTCTATGCATTTGAACACCATACTGCGATCACCAACCCGCCTGCCAAGCGTGGCGATTATGGCAAACCCCCCCAAATCTTGGGGGAGTCCTATGTCCAACAGTGGACGCCTTTCGGCTAAAATTATGAATGGTGAGATACCATGTGTCAATCACAAAAATGAGGGCTGTCAGTTCCACTATTTCTAACTTGTCATGGCATATTCAACCTTATAATATACTAGAGTACGCTACGATTGCGGAAATGAGGCTAAAATAATATCAATGTCATACAACATGACATCATAAACATGTCAGTTAATATTCCTTACGTCACACACAAGCAGCAAATGACAGACTTGGAATTATTCCAGTACCAGAATAAAAATCTGTAGTGGAAATAATATTTCAAAACTTTATTTTCATTGCGACATTAATTTTATTTGACACCGTATTTTTGGACATTTTATGTCGAACAATAAAAAATGACATGTTTTTTACATAAAGCGTTGTTTTACCAACAGCGCGTGAAGATTCGAGGTTTTCAATTTAAATGTTTTTAATAAAAGCTCGTTGAAAATAATCAATCCGACTTTATTGTGAGAGAGATGAGTACGAGGAACACAATCAATCTGCGGGCCGAGCACGGGCTGCCCAAGACGTTTGTGACAAGACATGATAAATTATGTCATGTCAATTTGTACTAGCATTTTATGACAAAACAGCTTTATCGCTCAAACTGTAATAAAATGTGTGACTTAAGTCATGTCACAGTTAGGCCGTGCTCGCCCCCCTGCCTAGCCTTTCCTCAACTATGTTGGGGTCGGCTTAAATTTTTACTAAAGCGACTGCCTATCTGACCTCCATAATCCGGTTACTGGTTACCACGATACCCCTTGGTAAGACTGGTTGTCAGACTTTTGGGCTTTTGACGACCAGTAATGACGACCAAAGATTTAGGTACGAATGACAGCCGGGACCAACGGCTTAGCGTTCTTTCTCAGGCACAGAAGAGTCTCGATATGTAATGGATGGTCACCCATCCACGGACTGACCGCAGGAAGCGTAGCTTAACCTTCGATGAAAACGTGCGGCGGTTATACTCGTATTATACATATGTAAGTAACACTACTGATACTACACCAATGACGTATTATAAATAGACGCGACATACACGAACATTAGTGCACTCAAAAACAGCGTAAGCCATGAATGTAGCTAAATACTTGCATACAATCATGCAGTGCGCGAAGAAAAGGAAAGACCTATACCCTTCCTATACCGATAACTGTTGTTAGAAAGAGATAAACAAACATATTTAGTTACGTCACTAGCTGCTGCATGTTCATTGGCGTGTACGCGTCGGTCGCAGCAGTCAGGAAAAATGACTGACTGGCTGTACAAGTACAAAACAAAACCACGTTTTCTTAGAATAAAAAAATACAATAAGTACTTAAGCATGAAATGAGACGTTTTCTGTACTCCCACAGCAGTATTAAGTACATCGTGTATAGACACGGCAAGGCATTTTCTTTCACAAATAATTGCTGAGAATTGCGAGTGATTGTAACGTGTAGCCGCGTCTCTGGATGGCGCGCGACTAATTCCTCTTTGGGCAATTGCCTTGCATTTACTTTGCCATTATTGAGCGCGGGTAACGTATCTAAAGGTAATACACAACACTAAATAACACTACGCAACACAAAAACACACACAAAGAAACATACATGTCGGCGTCACCATTGTAAACAACACGTGCAACGGGCCGAGTTACGCAGTGCAATGCGTCACTAAGGCCTCCTCACTCTCCCCACTACTTGAGCCGCTCTATATAAGCGAGCGCGCAGCGAGGAGGAGATCATTCTTGTCGTAGGCTCGGCCCGGTGCACATGTTGTAGCGCTTAGATACTGTAGTCTGAATTAAACTATTATTACAGTGAATTAATAAGTTGTGGAAATAAAGGCTGACTTCTGCTATATCTCTTCCTCTGCCTTCATCAGGAGTGGGATACGTTCCACCGTCCACTAATGATAGCCACAGTAATTTAATACAAGACCAAATTTCATTGCTTTCTGCTGGCATGGACGATATATTAAAAATAAAAAATAAATTGCGGATGCCATGATTAGTTGTCAAGCTACTCCAAGCATAGAGGTGGCGCGAGGGGGCGAAATGTCGGGGTGAAACTCCGCTACCGCGAGAAATCACGGCACAGCGGACAAAGCTGCGATGGGATCTCATGGCGGCATGAAGAGTGCGATTGTTGCAACCCAGCGCTGGGCACGCCACAATTGTGGCGATAGTCCCCTCTTTGAGGAGTGACTAGAGAGGCGCCACGGCGTCTTTTCCTTTCGCCTGACGCAGGTCCTCACCGGACATGGTTGTTTTGGGAGGTTCCTGTTCAGGATAAAGCGGGAGGAAACGCCCGGGTGTCACCACTGTGTGGATTGCCCGGAGGACACGGTGGAGCATACGGTGGAGGTCTGCCCGGCTTAGGCAGAGTACCGCCGTGTCCTCACGGAGGCGATCGGTGGCGGTGATCTCGCGCGTCCGGCCCTGGTTCAGGTCATAGTTCGGAGCGAGAGTGCACGGCCTTTGTGGCACGAGGATGTTGTCGTGCAAAGGGTGTCGTGTGTTCGATACCAAATTGGCTCTTCCGCTAGAGCTTGCCACCACGCTGCGAACTACTAGTGCCACTATTCCTGCTGAGTTGGTTTTAGGTAACCAGTGATGATCGTCAACGTGACGTTTTATTCAAAGCTATGTCCACTGATTCTGCATGGGCAGAACGACTCCACACGGCCCACGCGAATTCACCCGCAGGAAAAGATAGTACCAGCCAGTGGTCCGCATGATGGTAGGCACCTAGGCAAACAACCCCACTTTGATCAGACAAGTCGCTGAAGAATACTGTTGGTCGTTGCTGTGCTCGATGGACACCCCATCTCAAACGGTTTTAAGTTTGTGGCACTCTTTTGCGGAGATGAATTAAGTACGACTGGGTTTGTCTAGGATTGGGCCTGAGTCAGTTAGCGAGGTAATGCGAACCTCAACTTCCTCAAATTGTGACAAGGTCGCCTGCATAGAGGAAGCGTGATATGTTCGGGCTGGATAACTGGTTGTTGGTATGTATATTAAAAAAAGAGGTGTCAGGACACTAACTTGAGGTTGGCCGTTTTCCTTTTTTTTTGTGAGAGAAGGTGGCCCAGAAAACGGCGGTTGTGGAGAAAATTCTCGAAGTATTCGAACAAAATTCTGATCGCTGATCAATGTCTCCACCTTACACAGCAACCGTTTGAGGTTGACTATATCATATGCAGCTGACAGTTCTACAAATACAGCGCCTGTGACCGTTCCTTGTCCCGAAACCATCGTCAATGTGTTTGCAAAACGAGTTTGAGGGTCTGCAGCAAAATTTGACGGTCTGAAACCAGCATGCTCCGGGATTAACTTCGGGCCAGTAACACTCGTTAGTTGGTCGAGCAACTGTCTCTCAAACAGTTTGTATGTATGGCAGAGCGAGTATGGAAGAATGTGTGATATTGGACGAAAAGTTTTTAGATCGTCTGGTGCTTTACCTGGCTTCGGATTAGCTACGACCTTTAATGTTCTTCAGAGACCCGGTATTGAAGCTGATTCTAGACAGTTGTTGTTTATTTGCAGCAACCACAACTCAGCAACTGGGCCAAGCTGTTTGATTTGCTCAACTGAGATATCGTCTAAGCCAGAGGCTTTACCACACTTAAGATCCCTATCTAATTGCCACGACGATATCAGATTGGTCCAAAAATTCTATAAACCCATGATGATGCAAGACTATTTTTACCAGGTTATCAAATTTCAGATTGATAAAAAGAAAACTGCAGCTGGAGCGGGTATGTGTCTATGACAACCCATTGAGAAGATTCCAGAAGCAAATTGGTCAGAAAAAATGGTGACGGGATTTACAATTTCAGTTTTGTCTCAATCTCAATGTGATGATAAAACTCGACCCAAAACTGAACAACTGAAACCAGCCGTAACGTGCTATGTTTGCAGTAAGCACGAATATATGGCCAACTCCTGCCCCAAGCGCTGAAAGAACGAAGGCTCCACACCGAGTACCAGCACCAATCAAGTGAACCTGTGCTCCAGAGTAGCTGGTGGAGTGTGATACATAGGAGGTACAGATTTCCCTGTTATATTTGACTCGGGATCAGAATGCCAGATAGAGCATAGTAATTGAAATCTTGTTAATGATGAGCAATTTCATGAACAAGTGATCCTTAAAGGGATAGATGTGGGGAACGTAGTGTGCTCATTACAAATTAAATGTCCAACCATGGTACAAAACCACAAGCTTGAAATAATTCACGTTGTATTGCCGAAAGAAAACCGGATATATTACAGGATAAATTTACATCCAAGTTTTTCTAAATTAAAGAAACCACTATTACTTGGCACCACAGGCGATCATGTTGGCTAAAATTCATGTTGGTGGTCGCGTTAGTGCGCCATGCCCGATTAAGACAATCGCGTTAAAAACGCGTAACATAAGGGTTGTCGTTCGTACAATAGCTATGATAAAAACTACCTTAAAGTTAGACTAGTCGGGTGTTTACAAGCGTTATACAAATTTAGTATTTTTGAGGCAGTTAAACTCCAGTTCATTTGTTTGGTGTCCCGAAATGAATAATGACTGTTCACGGGCGATCGTATGAAAATTCTGCTTTTAAGATTTTTTTTTGTACCGTGTAAGAAAATAACCGGCACGTTTTTTTTTTAAATATTAATGTGAGAAATAAAGTCTATAAATATTCTGACAAAAATTTACGTAAAGTAAATTGTGGTCAAACAAAATCTGGTAGATATCATATCATGGAAAATTACTATGACGTGACGGCGGGCAGTAATGATGATGATATCCTTATTCACGAAACAAGTCACGAGAATAATGCCATGCCTAACAGCAATATAACTTTGGCAATTAGTGATACCATGTCTGTGGATAGCAATCCTGTATCGATTAATAATGTCTGTCTGTGAATAGCAATCCTACATCGATTAATAGTGATACAATGTCAGTGAATAGCAATCCTATGTCGATTATTAGTGATACAATGTCTGTGAATTGCTATTATTACTAAAGCAGTCATAATAATTAGCAAAAGACGTGATCCTGTGTAGTCTTATACAAATTCTTATATAAGTAGTACTTATTGTATAAATTCAAGTATTATAATGTGAATAGACAGTTGTGCTGCTGGGGAGTTTGTTGCGCCAGTTCTTCTTCCCAGCTAACGCACTAGGAAGTGGTGACGGGTGGCCGTTTTTGGGGGACTGTCTCATGTAAAAGTGCAGATTCTCAGCCTAGTTTGAATAAAAGACTTGATTTAGTCGGCAATGTCTGGTCCAGGGGATAATAGTTTTGCAAGGTCGTTAAGTTGTAATGGCCGGACCAATAACAAAAAAAAAATTGAATAAGTTCTGAAGGCTCAGTAACGAGCGGTCCAGAATAAGTAGCAACTGAAGGGATGAACCGGACCAGTATGCTAGTATAAGTCCTTAAGGCTCAATGTTGAGCGGTCCAGAGTTATGAGCAAACCCTGAAATTATGAACTGGACCAGATTGCTAGTCAGGATGAACGAACATTAATAGCATCGTTGTCTTTTTAGAGACTGTTTGATGAGACTATGCGCACGAGGACGTTCGCACGTCAGTATGGCCGTGTCGGCGTCACCATTGTAAACAACACGTGCAACGGGCCGAGTTACGCAGTGCAATGCGTCACTAAGGCCTCCCCACTCTCCCCACTACTTGAGCCGCTCTATATAAGCGAGCGCGCAGCGAGGAGGGGATCATTCTTGTCGTAGGCTCGGCCCGGTGCACATGTTGTAGCGCTTAGATACTGTAGTCTGAATTAAACTATTATTACAGTGAATTAATAAGTTGTGGAAATAAAGGCTGACTTCTGCTATATCTCTTACTTTCATTTAAGATGTTGGACCCTCTGCCTTCATACACACTCAACACACACTTATACAAATGCTTTTCTCTATAATTATTGCTTTTCCCGTAGACATACTGCGGGGCTGGTGCTGAAGAAAGAGATTTGAATTGATATTGTTACAGAAATTAATTTAAGGTCATGTTTTCATCATAATTTCAGCCGAAAGACGTCCACTGCTGGACATAGGCCTTTCCCAAAAAGGTGGGGATTTGCCATAATCGCCACGCTTGGCAGGCGGGTCGGCGATCGCAGTATGATTTTAAAAATGCACAGGGAACGCTGCTGCCCATTCTCTAGTAAGTCCCTTAGTCGCCTTTTACGACACCCATGGGAAGAAATGGGATGGTGCTATTCTTTATGTCCGGCACCAAACGGAACGTGTGAGTAATATGTACTTACTACAATAACGCTACCATCACGACTACACACACACCCCCACACATACACACACACACACACCCACAAAACACCCCTCCCCTCTCATACACCACACCACACCTACCCCACCCCATCCCACTCACACACCCCCTTTTAGACACATACTCACATATTCATAGTTAAATCAGGTTATAATGGGTTTATCAACATACTTATATAAAGGTTTCTTTTGTCCACGAAGCTTCAGTAGAACACTGACTCCTAGGTCACAGGGTTCCCCTAGTTTAGGAGGCGGGGTTTTTCACTATTTGTGCAGCCTTTCCCTAAATCAAATGTTCGTACCTATTGTGAAATGTATTGAATTGTATACAAAAGGTATTTTGTTTCAATAAACTTATTTTATTTTATTTTTATTTTTTTATTTACAGAGTACGTCTTTCATTGACTTGAATGTGCCCTGGGGGTGTACTCCAAAGGGTTAATCCGAACTATCGGCCGAATGTTCGGTCGTTTTATAACTTCCATAGTTTCCTTTTTTGATTTTGAATTCTTTACCGACTTAAAGTCACATTTTTGACTTTGGGTTATCTCTTTGACTGTCGTTTTTGTTTTTTTTTTCGCGTTAGTCAGCCATAGTTAGCCGTAGTCAAGCAACGGCCGATCATGGCGGCTGAGAGTATGTCATGCTCACTGTAATGTCCCGCTAATGGTGGCGGGTGTATTGGTGCATTTAGCTCCCTTCAAAATGGTTATTATATTTGAGCATACAACAGCAATAAGTAATACATTGTGTTGTTTAAGAAGTTACAAATTCGTCTAAAACTATTTGGTTTACATTGTTTGGTGAACACTATACGTAATAATTGAAACTTATGGTTAAGTGGCTATTTGAAAAAAATAAGGGCACCTTCTAGCTGACACAATAGTCGCAAAGGGATCCAAGTTATGCTGCTTACATATTTCATTGGGGTAAGGGCGGATTAAGACGCTGACAACAGGTAAACAGCTGTGTCACTGTCAGACTGCATACAAAAGAAAAAAAAGCGTGATGACACAACTCTTGTAATTTATTCCAAAATATGAAGCAATTATTTATTTACTCGATAATAAAAAACATCCAAGTTCTGCATACAAATACGTCGTTCTTGTTATTAATTAAATACCAACCGTACGTTGATATTTAATACAGATATTTTGGATTGCAAATCAAAGTATAGGGTTAGTTTACCGTTAATTCGTATCGAGATTTTTTTTATCTAAACGTCTTTTGGTAATAACCAAGTTCTGAGAAATATGTTCAAGAATAACATATATTTTTTCCTCTACCACAAACTATATAGATTAGTATTTTTGTTTAAGACAAGGCTACTTTTATCATTTGCCTCTCGTCAGTGCCTTAAAACGAAATGATTTATTTGGCACATTAAAATAAAATGTTGATAATAGCTCGGGACTGTCAATATTATTAAATATCTTTAACAGAAACAGACAGTCAGCAATCCTACGTCAATCTTCAAGTGGCAACAGATGGTACTTCTTACAGACTCGGAGATAATCGATAATAAAAGATTTGCCAGCTAAAAGGCTTCATTGTTATCCACTTCTTACATCTTAAGTCTATTCTTTAGTAAAAGAAGCTTATACCTTTTGAAAAACGTAGGTTTAAATAAGATCAGATACCCTTAACAGTGTACTTACATTAGTAATCCAATACTGATCATTATTTCTTATGAAATACCTATGTAACTCGCAAATGTTCCATTCAACGCGATAATTAATGGTTTTTGCTTGATCCAGCTTTTGCGTAGTTATTATTTTCAGAGAATTATGTTCGATTTACATTGGAACCAGATATTACGTTTTGTGAAAAGGAGATCATTAAGAATGATTTTTAACCAACTTCCAAAAAGGAGGAGGTTATATGTCATTATAGGCTGTATGTCTTTTTTTTTTTTTTTTTTGTTTCTTTTTTTTTTCTGTTTGTTCACCGATGTCTCCGTCAGTTCTGGACCGATTTTGAAAATTATTTTTTTTTGTTTGAAAGGGTATGCTTCCGAGGTGGTCCCATTGCCACCAAATTAGAATCTGATGAAGGAATCTCATGGAAATCGAGGGAAACCCTCGATTTTTATAGGCAAACCTATAGCTATTTGAGTATTTTTTATAGTAACTCGTGCATTTGCTCCCGAAAATCACCATTTGGTGAAGTGGAACTGATGATGGAGACCACAGATGGCCACCGGAACAACATAACAATAAGTATTTAACGGGTTGCGATTCGATTAGGTACTTTAATATGGTTGCTAAGCAATTTATGCTCGTCACAATGCATATGGTGAGTGGCAGTTCTCCTGGTTCTTACCAGGAGAACTCCTCAACAATTAACGTCCCAGCATCGGGAAAAGCAATATTTTGTAAAAGGTGATGAGCAGTTGACTTTAGGCTATTGTAACTTAGATAAATAAAAACTGACCCACTAAAAAGTGAAAAATAAAAAACTTTTTGTAAAAAAAAAATAACCGACTCCCAAAAAAACACTACAGAGTGAAAAATAACTTTAATTTCGGAAGTCGGTGGCAAACAACTAAAATACAGATCCAAAGACACCGACTTCCGAAATTAAAGTTATTTTTTACTTTGTAGTGTTTTTTTGGGAGTCGGTTATTTTTTTTTTACAAAAAGTTTTTTTTAGTATTGAAATTTCTAAATTCTTGAGAAGGTATAATGGTATAACGCAAATCAAATAATATATGACTCATAATCTTATCTGCCCAGCCTATTCCAAACTATTGTAACTGTTGGGGTCAGCGTCTAGTCTAACCAGATGCCGCTGAATAAAAAAAATAAATAAAAAAAACAGTATTTTACATAAAGCGACTGCCTATCTGGCCTCCACAACCCAGTAACTGGGTAATACGATACCCCTTGGTAAGACTGGTTGTCAGACTATCGGGCTTCTGACAACCCGTATCGACTGTCAAAGATCCACAAATCACAGCTGGAATCAACGGCTTAACATGCTCTCCGAGACACGGCGGGGTCTTGGTATGTAAAGATGGTCACCCACCCACGGACCAACCGCGTGGCGGCTGTTATTACCTAGCCACAAGCCCCATAAATCAAATAATTAATGACTATTCATCATCAGGCCATAGCAGTCCACTGCTGGACATAGGCCTCTCCAATTGCACGCCATTCAGCTCGATTCTCGGCAACTCTCATCCAGCTGCCACCAGCCACTCTGCGAAGATCGTCGCTCCACCTAGCCTGAGGGCGTCCTACCTTACGTTTGCCGATTCGCGGTCTCCACTCAAGATGCTTATTCTGTCGCTTAAGGCTTCTACAGACCGGCGCGACACGCGACGCGACACAAAGGCCCCGCGTGTCGCGTGATGAGTGGTGCCTTTGTGTCGCGTCGCGAGTCGCGCCGGTCTGTAGAAGCCTTAAGGCTGTATATATTTAACAAAACCAGAAGGCGTTTCATGTCTTGTTAAATTGCTAACAGCAGTTTAACAAATAAAAAACATATATTTGTCGGATCGTCTGGATTTTACTCAGTTAGATTCAGACATCATGTGGGCAGAAGTTGGGTTTTATGCAATGAAAACTCACTGGGTGAGATACACAGCGTTTAATGAAATTACAAATTGAGACAATCACTACAAATTTAAACTAACTAAAAACTTTTTATGACTATTGCAATCATGTAAACAAGTAATCTGTGTCAACGTACCTAGCTATAGTACAAAATGTATTTGTACATGAGGCCAGTGAAAGGCCAGTCTGGACTGAACTGCCTCGCAATCTGGCATCGTGACGGAGCCCAATAGTAAATACCGGTCATGATCGAGTCGGACTCGCGCACCGAGGTTTCCGTACGTATAATTGATGTTGATGATTTCTGAAAAACTGTGCTATTTAGAGACATCGTTTTATTTTTCCTGTTTTCTTTACATACACTTCTATCACATAGAATAATTTCAGATTTTTATCTATGCAAACTTCGGATATAAGGGGGGGGGGGGGGGACGGTATTCTTTTTTACATTTTTCATCAAAAGTTGGAAATTATGCAGCCCAAAAAAAAAACCATAATGTTTGAGAATGTGCAAACAGCTTTCTTTCATATGATACCTCACATAGTATAGTAGCCGCTCACTTCAAATTTTTAAGACCCCCTTTCAGTCCCTTTTGCATAAAAGATTTTTTTTTTTAATTTGTTTCTTGTTTGCAAAAAGGTTGGGCAAACGTCATCTAAAACTATTCTAAATTTCAAGTTGATAGCATTAGTAGTTCTTGAGATATCCAGGTGTGACAGACAGACAGACAGACTTAGTCTCACCATAAGGATTCCTTTTTACCATTTTGGTACGAAACCCTAAAAAGGTATTGGAAATGTAACAAAAAAAATTACGGTAATTAATTTTTGACATTCATCACATTGAGATTGTCATTAATCCTCAAAACAGAAACAAAGCTGTCTGATTTTCCAACACACAGGATTGGCACACACGGCTACACATCAAGCTATAAATTTCCAGTATACGCTAACCTCTCATTGTACGGAAATCTTATACAATGCGAGATTAGCTTATACTGGATATGTATAGCTTGATGTGTAGCCGTCTGTACACCACAGACTGCCTTGTCTCTCCTTCTCACTTTAAATCCATCCAAAGGTTGACTTTAAAATATCACTTTTAGCGATAAAACCGCCCATTGTGTCACCCTATGAAAAAAAATCTACATTTTTATCCGTAATTTCTACATTTATATTTGTAATTCGTATGGTGTACAGTACATAATAAAGAGTATATTCTATTACATTAAACCTCTTTACTTAGTTTGATACGAAGCTACGAAGTGCTACGACGTCGTAGCGCTTCGTAGCATTTACTTAATCTGTAAAGACGACACGGTTGGCGCAGTTAGTTAAGCGATTGACTGCTGTGCTGCGTGTCGCGGGTTCGATTCCCGCACGGAACAAATATTTGTATGACCTACAAGTAGTTGTTTCGGGTCTGGCTGTTTGTGTATGTGAATTTAAATGTTTGTAAACGCACCCACGATACAGGAGAAATTCCTAGTGAGGGGCAACGTTTAAAAAAAAAAAAAAAAAAGTAATTAGACAATTATTTTTATTAGACGCGACGTATTTATTGTTCGTGTGGTATATTGAGGTGGTGGAGGAATACAAGTACTTAGCTATACTATGTATAGTATAGCTTCTCGTGGAAAACGCAAATATCACACCTAATGTGACAAACTCAGGTTAGTGCTTGTAAAGTTCCACCACCTCAGTTCTGTACTGGAGCGGGCCACTTTGTACACGGTCTACCGCGCTTGTGAACTCGCTACATTCATATGGACTGGCATGCTATTGTAATACATTTAAAAATATTTAGATAAAATATTTTTTTTTGCAAATCAGATTTATGAAAGAATTATATGATAAAAACAAAAAAAAAAAAACCGGCCAAGTGCGAGTCGGACTCGCGCACGAAGGCTTACGTACCATTATCTATAAAAACGGCAAAAAAACCACGTTTGTTGTATGGGAGCCCCCCTTAAATATTTGTTTTATTTTAATTTAATTATTTATTTTTTAAGTGATTAAATAACTAAAGATTCTGTGAATATTTCAAGCGTCTGCCTGTTGCCGTTATCAATATCGAGCAAAAACGAGCAAAAAAATCACGTTTGTTGTATGGAAGCCCCCTTAAATATTTATTTTATTCCTTTTTTTAGTATTTGTTGTTATAGCGGCAACTGAAATACATCATATGTGAATTTCAACTGTCTATCACGGTTCATGAGATACAGCCTGATGACAGACGGACAGACAGACAGACAGCGGAGTTTTAGTAATAGGGTTCCCGTTTTACCCTTTGGGTACAAAACCCTAAAAACGATGTAAAAGCAGTGGTTACGAAGAATTATTCTTAGAATATAAGCTGTTGCCGGTCCATCAAAAGGTGGTGTTCTTATTGGCTTTAGAACATTATTGCAAGGATGAGTTTAAAATCAAGACGGTAGATTAGACCTCAAAGGAATAAATTCATTAGAAGATTTGTAGTACCCACTTGTGTTAATTATTATGGACAAAGATGAAGAAAATGCTTAATCCCAACAATTTTTAATGACATATCACTCGATTTAGAAAGTAGTTGTACACACGGCTACACAACAAGCAAGCATTCACCATGCATGCATTTCCAGTTTACGCTGATCTGGCACTGTACCGAAATCCTATACAATGCGAGATCAGCTTATACTGGAAATTATAGCTTGATGTGTAGCCGTGTGTACGACAAAAATGTCTTTTAAAAAGAAAATGGGGAAGTTTATTTTTAATATTTTTTGTCAAAGCCTTATAATGGAGATGCATAGATTGAATTTATGTCATATTAGCTTAAGTCTGCGGCTTCGCTGACGTGATTTGGAATCCTATAACGCAATTTAAAATGTTATTAGCATTACGCAGTTTTCAGTCTTTGTGCTGCTGTAAAATATGTGTGTTTAGTTAAAAGTAATGTTTAGCGGTTAATGTATTTTTATTATTTATGGACAAATACGAGATAAAACTATAATATTGTATTTGGGAGCTACATTTGCCAACAAACTGTTTCGCAGTTTGGGAGAAGTAAATTTTTTTTTGTGCCGTTTGGTGCCGGACGTCAAGAATAGCACCACCCTATTCCCGTGGGTGTCATAAAAGGCAACTAAAGGAATTACTAGAGAATGGGCAGCAGTATTCTCTATGCATTTTAACACCATACTGCGATCGCCAACCCGCCTGCCAAGCGTGGTGATTATGGCAAACCCCCCCGTTTATGGGAGGCCTATGTCCAGCAGTGGATGTCTTTCAGCTGAAATGATGGATGTAACATGTTTGTAAAACTTTTATGTCACCACGAATAAACGCTTTTTCATTTCATTTAATTTAATTAATAAGTGCTACGTAATGAAAGAAAACCATAGCTAATATTTACAATATTGGTAATACGTTCGCGTAAAAAACAGTCTGTTATGTACCACGAGGAATCATCCCCTACTAGAGTAACTATGTTCATAACACAAACTACACATTGGCTCAAGTACGCGCCTTCTGCGCATATTAGTATACAAACAATAGCATGCATGACGTTTAACTGCAGAAGGCATTATGTCAAGACATGATAGTATGAAACAATGTTGCTAATATTGTTAAACGGGAACCACAAGAGCTGACAGTTGAATAGACCCATTTTGCAGGATAACGTTCAACTGAGGTTACATTTAGTTAATGTTTGAGATACCAGATGTAAGTCATATTCGAGTAATATGTCTTATTTTAGATACTTACTATAAATTTGTTAGACCTAGGGGCTGCCTGATTAAATTGAATGCAAATAAAAGAAAACTGGAATGATTTACATCTATTAATATTCTAAAATGAGCATATGCATTGATACATTTACTTTGAAAAGTATTATATTTGTCGGATCGTCAAGATTTTACTCCGTTAGATTCGGTCATCATGTGGGCAGATGTTGGGTTTCATGCAATGAAAACAAACTGGGTGAGATACACAGCGTTTATTGAAATTACAAATTGACACCATAACTACAAATTATACTCACCACAAAAAACCGAGCATAACGAATCGAGTACAGTTCCACGACGTCTTAACTCCCATGCGATCAGACCAGACACTGAAACTTGAATGCCCTCCTCGCCATCGGCTCAAAACATCATGACTCTGTAGAAGCGCGCCAGAGCTGTGAGTAGATCACGTGATGTCACCAGTAGCTCACTTGATTCGTTACGTGTCCGTACTAATGACCGGCTCCGACATATTTATTACTTTAATTTATTTTTAATGTAAGTACTATGTGGTTATTTTCCTTTTTATTCTTCTTCTCAGTTAGTTTTAATGATGGTCTGACATTTTGAGCACTTTATGCAGCCTACCCAAATATCCTTTCTTTGGTATATTTCGTCGAGTCGTTGAGCTTCTTAAGTCTTGAGTTGAGCTGTACGATTACTGACTAATGTTTGCACAGATTGGACCGGTCCACTCAAATTTGTTTCTCAAAAACTCCGTTATTTCCTCAAAAGACCATTTCAGACACGGATCTACATGGTACTCACATGATCTGACCAAGATTATGTCTGACTTTAAAAGAGACTGACCCCCCCTTTTTTTTTTTTGGGTGGTAACTTATCAAATAACTTCTCCCACTCTGGGCTGAACGGGAGGGCGTGTCAGACTTTTACTGACTAAAACCCACCCGTGTTCCTTCCGTTGCCTGTGTGCCAGGGCCACGATATCTCTTTCGGACAAACTCGCAACCCTGGCAGGCATTGGTCCTAACGGACCCCGTCAGTTGGTGCTGACATCTCTTTAAGGCGCGCGTGAAACACAACGCGCCGTCGATCCGGGCCTGTTCCTTGTCGGACGGCGAGCTACCCATCGCTCACCGTCCGCAGGCCCGCGCCTACGGTGGCCGGAAATCGGGAGTCGCAAGCTAATTTCCCAGGGCGTCTCCTGCGGCGGCTAAGGCGCGGACGTAAGGGCGCGAACCCTGCCTCACCCTCACGGGTTCCGCCTCCTCCTTCGCGAGCATTTCTGCTTCGCAGAAGGAGGTGACGGCCCCTCATGCCCTCTCGCTCCGAACCATGGCCTGAACCAGGGCCGGACGCGAGCGATTGCTGCCACCGATCGCCTCCGCGAGGACACGGCGGTGCTCCGCCCAAACCGGGCAGACCTCCACCGTATGCTCCACCGTGCCCTCCGGGCGATCCACACAGTGGTGACACCCGGGCGTTTCCTCCCGCTTTATCCTGAACAGGAACCTCCCAAAACAACCGTGTCCGGTGAGGACCTGCGTCAGGCGGAAGGTGAGGACGCCGTGGCGCCTTTCTAGCCACTCTTCAAAGAGGTGACTTATTGTCACAATTGTGGCGTGCCCAAAGAGACTGACCCCTGAGTTTGTTTCCCCATTTCTTCTCAGGATTTCTCAGCTAAGAAAAGTCGACTACATCTAGCTTACCTATGTTTTATTTTTATTTTTTAATATGACGTGTAAACGTGATTCCGATATCCTATTTACAGAATAAACGATTTCATTTCATTTCATCATATAAATCGTGTAGTTTTTCTTGAATCTTTCAAATGACTACCAGTCATGAAACAATATTTGAGCGTACTAATGCTTATTGCTGGTTATGCGACAGTTTTACTAAGTACTGCCAAACAACTCACTTCACACGCTCTTATGAATAAATATAGCTACTTAAAAGTTTGATAAACAACAAGAGCATCCTATTAAATTAAATTAAACATCAAAATTTATCAAGTTTATATTTTTTTTTCTTTAAAAATATTGATGCTATTTATGTTCATATTTAAAGAATTTCTATAGGTTATTCCTAACTGATTGTAATTTTGTACACTATGTTTTACATACAATGTATACAATTCAAAGGTTAACATAGTATTTGTAACATACCAATTATTATAAATATTTCTGACAGTATATTTTATTTATGAATCGCTCGGCTAATGAATAATATATTTATTATAAAAATGTTAATGCAAATAAAATTACGAATCTGATACTTAAATAAAGCACCTATAATAATACTAAAGCTAACTACCTGTATACCTGTAATACAGGTTTTTTCTAAAACTTAATTCAGGCACCAGCTCTAACAATGTGAATTTTTATAGTCCAAAACTGATATGTGATACAAAACCAATGAGAGAGAAAATAAATGAACTTATAATTATTATTTTCATTTATTACTTATACATACATATTGATTATAATTTAAATATTAAAAAAAAAAACATAAAGAAAACATTTAAAAATACAAAAAACAGTAGTCCATCGGCATCAGGAACAAGGTGCAAGCTGCCGGTGGTTAGGGCTCTAGAGAGAGGAACCTCCTCACTATGCTTGCTTTGTCGAGGAGTACTGCTTTTTGAATCAAGCCCTTAAGAGCCAACTAGTCGCGGGCTCGAACTCGCTGGCGGGCGCGGCCAAAAGCATCGTGTCCGACAGAGATAGCACCAGTGATGAGCAGTTAGAAGCTAGTCTACACGCATAACGTCTAGTCGCACGCACACAAACACAGTGCACGACGATTCATACTAAACCGCGCGCGTAAAAATATACGAAAACTCCTTTGGAAGGTGGGGTTTATGAAAAAACTACTGCATAAATCAATTACGAATAAAGTTTATTATAATCTTCGACAATTGAGCTTTGACGGAACGAGCTTTGTTTTTGAGATTTTATACTTCTTTTATTACTTATTTACGCCCTTGAAGTTTTATTGTTATGAGCGTTTTAGTGTATTTGAACGTGTTAATTAAGGCGCAACTAGTCGATACTTTTTCCATACAAATTTCGGGGGGGTTTTACTCCACTGTTACACATTGGACATCTAAAGTAAAACATGATATCGTTTTGTCTTACTATTAATTTTGTCTGTACAGAAGCAGAATAGTAAAAAACAAAGGCATTAAAAAGTTATGAGCCAACAAAGATTCGTTTTTCTGCTAATTTTAACGCAACTGGGCGTTTAAATTAGCAGGAAAAACGAATCTTTGTTGGCTCATAACTTTTTAATGCCTTTGTTTTTTACTATTCTGCTTCTGTACAGACAAAATTAATAGTAAGACAAAACGATATCATGTTTTACTTTAGATGTCCAATGTGTAACAGTGGAGTAAAACCCCCCCGAAATTTGTATGGAAAAAGTATCGACTAGTTGCGCCTTAATTAACACGTTCAAATACACTAAAACGCTCATAACAATAAAACTTCAATTGTCTCTTGTTCCACTGTTCAAGGACACTTCTTTGAACTTGTTTTAAGAACTTAAGCTATGAATACGAAATTGATATCTACAGAAAATCGAGAGCTATATAAATACATCTTTTAAATGTAATCCTCCCAGTCCTTTTCGATGAAAAGCATTATTTATTGGCCAGAACACATTGTCTCTCAATATTCCTGTCTTGTTCCTTCCTTTCCTAATCTCCTAATTTTCCCCCGGGCTCGTTGCGGCCCAAGATTGTTTAGTTTCTCCCATTTCCCCAGTCAAAGTTCAAACATTTGCGGTCGAACGTTGTAGATTCGAGATAACTGGAGACAAAGTGAAGTTCGTTGATCCACCCGACAAAATCCCTAGCGGATTGAATGGATAAATATTTAATTCGTGAAAACACTTATGAAATTGGATTTCACATGAGTGGATTTAAACAGACATGTCTGAGCCTCCACATATTGTTGAAGTATCTATAGACACGAAACAGAAGTGATAAGAATAAAACAATCCCTCCACTCCCAAACAAATAAAACAGCTCTATCTGTTTCAGTAGGTATTCTTATGTACCTATCTATTACTTACATAACACTTAATACAATATAGTAACATACATTTATCAGCTCGGATGAGCTCGTGGCTAAGCTATAACAATCGCACGGGTCGATCCATCAGGTTAAGCTACACTTACCAGGGTTGGTCCGTCGATGGGTGACCATCTTTACACACCGAGACTCCTCTGTACCTCGAAAAGCACGTTAAGCTTTTGGTGTCCCGCCATGGGATCTGGAGGCAAAATTCTTGCGCACATCGGGGAGTGGCGCGAGGAGCCGAAACGCCGGGGTGATACTCCGTTGCCGCGAGAAATCACGGCTCAGCGGACAGAGCTCCGGCGGGATCTCATGGCGGCATGAAGAGTGTGATTGTCGCAACCCAGCGCTGGGCACACCACAATTGTCCCCTCTTTGAGGAGTGGCTAGAGAGGCGCCACGGCGGCCCCACCTTCCACCTGACGCAGGTCCTCATCGGACATGGTTCTTTCGGGAGGTTCCTGTTCAGAATAAAGCGACAGGAAACGCTCGGGTGTCACCACTGAGTGGATCGCCCGGAGGACACGGTGGAGCACACGGTGGAGGTCTGACCGGTTGGGCGTAGCACCGCAGTGTCCTCACGGAGGCGACCAGTAGCGGGGATTTCTCGCCTCCGGCCCTGGTTCAGGACATGGTTCTGAGCGAGAGTGTATGGGAGGCCGTCACCTCTTTATGCGAAGCAGTAAAGCTCGCGAAGGAGGAGGCGGAACGCGTGAGGGCGAAGCAAGGTTCGCGCCCTCGCACCCTTAGTCGCCGCAGGAGACGCCCCTGGCGGCGGGAGTCACAGGCTGATTCCCGGCCACCGTAGGCTAGCACGGGCTTGCAGACGGTGAGCGATGGGTAGCTTGCCATGCGATAAGGACCAGGCCCGGGTCGACGGCGCGTTGTGATCCACGCGGGCCTTAAAGAGATATCAGCACCAACTGACGGGGTCCGATAGGGCCAATGCCTGGCAGGGTTGTGAGTTTGTCCGAAAGGGATATCGTGGCCCTGGCACACAGGCAAAAGAACGGGTGCGTTTTAGTCAGTAAAAGTCTGATTCGCCCTCCCACTCCGCCCAGAGCGGGAGAAGTTATTGATAATTTCCCACCTAAAAAAAAAGTCTTTGGTCTCGGCTGTCATTTGTGAATCTTTGACAGTCGTTGCGGGTCGTCAGAAGCCCGAAAGTCTGACAAACAGTCTTACGAAGGGGTATCGTATTACCCAGTAACTGGGTTGTCTAGGTCAGATAGGCAGTCGCTCCATATAAAATACTGGTGTTCAGCTGCATCCGGTTAGACTGGAAGCCGACCCCAACATCGTTAGGAAAAAGCTGGGCAGATTGACATATAATATATGTCATTGCTGGATAAGTCAAAAAGCTGGGCAGATTGACATATAATATATATCATTGATGGATAAGTAAAAATAAGTTAGGTAATTTAGCTTTAAAATAAATTAAACTGCATTCAAATGGAACTGCCTCGTTGTTCTAATGGTCGCAAGTGCTACTGAAGAACACGAGGTCCTAGGTTCGATTCCCAGGTCGGACAAAGTGTTATTTGGTTTTTTGGAATTCCTAATTAGCAGCCCGTAACCTGGAGTTGTGCCCGGTTGATGGCAATAGGCTCGCTCCCAATTACATAGGACTTAAACATAACTGGAAAAATGTGGGTGTACTGATATAGGTACACCTCTGCCCAACCCTTCGGGGATACAAGTCGTGATGTTACATAATCAGCCTATAATGTTCCCACTGCTGGGACACAGGCCTCCTCTCTTCGAGAGGGACTGGGCTGTAATCTACCACGCGGGCCCAGTGCGGGTTGGTAGATGTCACATGTCTTCGAATTTTTGGTTCTAGGACATGCCGGTTTCCTCACGATGTTTTCCTTCACCGTTTTGAGAGCAGTGGTGATGAAATAATTTACACAAAGTAAAGCGCCTGCCTGGGTTCGAACCCACGACCTACGACTCGTAAGTCGGAGCCGTTACCACTGGGCCACCACTGCTTCATGATGTTATGAATTCGGTTAATCCATTTAGGAGTTACGACGTACAAACCCTATAAACTGATACCACGCCACTTTTTCCTTCAGATTAAAGAAGCTATAGGTACAACGGTCATTGAACAATTAATTATCTTAAGGTGTCCGCCCACTATAGCGTACCACGTTCGCGAAATTCACGACTGACACACATCCTACAACAGTTACGTCTGCGTTGATAAATTATGGTTGGCGACACTTGTAGGTCAAACTATATCGTGCTAATGTAACCGAGGGTTTCTGTTTGATTAATTGTTTTGTATATGTTAAAATTTTCATTTTTTAACCGACATCCAAGAAGGAGGAGGTTATAAGTTCGTCTGTTATGTTTGTTCACCGATTTCTGGGCACACCCATAGCGATTTGGGTATTTTTTATAGTAACTCATACATTTGCCCTCGGAAAGTACCATTTGGTGAAGTTAGAGCTGATGATGAAGACCACTGATGGCCACCGGAACTACTTAATAGTAAGTATTTTACGGGTTGCGATTCAATTAGGCACTTTAATATGGTTGCTAAGCAATTTATGCTCGACACAAATCATAATGCATAATTAACGTGAAGTCACCATCAGCTCCAGTTCTCTTGGTTCTTACCAGGAGAACTCCTCAACGATTAACGCCCTTGCATCGGGAAAAAAATTGTAAAAGGTGATGAGCAGTTGACATTAGGCTATTGTAACTTAAATAAATTTCAAACTGTCCCACTAAAAACTGAAAAATAAAAACTATTTACAATAAAAACACAACCGACTTCCAAAAAAGCTTTTATTTCGGAAGTCGGTGGCAAAAAACTAAAATACAGATCCAAAGACACCGGCTACCGAAATTAAAGATTTGTTTTACTTTGTAGTGTTTTTTTGGAAGTCGGCTGTGTTTGTTTTGTTTGACTTAAGGCTTCTACAGACCAGCACGACTCGCGACGCGACACAAAAGCACCTATCGTCGCACGACACGCGGGGCCTTTGTGTCGCGTGCATGTCGCGCCAGTATGTAGAAGCCTTTATTTACAATGTAAAATAGAGTTGTTGTGTTGTCACGAGGAAAAGTAATTTTTTGTCACGAGGAAAGGTTCCTTCTTCATGATAATTTAAAAGCCATTATGAAGATGTTTGTAATAACAAAGTAGACCATACTTATCCTGTTATTGAACCGGAGTTACCGACATAGCCTGCAGAGTAAGCAAACTGAAGTGGCAGTGGGCTGGCCATGTTTGTCGAAGGACTGATGGCTGATGGGGCAGACGAATCCTGAAGTGGAGACCGCGTATCGGCTAGCATAGTGTGGGACGCCCCCCAGCTAGATGGACCGACGACCTTAAGAAAGTGGCTGGGTCAGACTGGATGCGGAAGGCGGAGGACAGGGTGTTGTGGCGCAGCCTGGGAGAGGCCTATGTCCAGCAGTGGACTGCGATAGGCTGAGTTCATTGATCCTGTTAATGCACAGTAATATAACATGTACCTATCTTTTGCTGAGATTTGTATTAAATCGATATAGCATTTTCACTGACCAATTTTCTTATCGTACAAGATTTTGCCAAAGCTAATAAATAACTCCAATGATATTTTATACTGTTAATGTTAGCCTGTATCATCCCACTGATATTGAAATTGTTTTATTAAAATGTCAAAAGTGACATTTTATCAGGACATTTTAAGTTATTCCAAAAACCCCTTCGTTCCATATTATTTTTCTTCTATATGTTTCTTATACGTACCTACCGTCTACCGCCATATTAGCACCAGTTAGGTACCTACTTAATTGAAGGGTGTCGTCAAAAGAATGACGTCGTTGCGTCACAAAAGGAGCAGTGATACTTGGCTTGATATCAGAAAGTTTCCGCACGATTGCACACCGCTTTGTTAGTAGTTTTCTCCTCAAAAATATTATAATACTTATCACAATTGTTTGATGTTTTGGAGAAAACTAAGTTTTTTTTCTCTTTATTTAATTTGGGGACTTTTGTATAAAATACATGGCAGTCCCATCATACCTTATGACAGCTACAATACAGGAATTCCTATAATTAGCCTCTTAGACCAAACTTCAACTCATTAGGTAGACTTAAAACGAAGATTTACAAATCTAAACAGACTTTTGGCAGCATCAGACAGTGGCATAGACAAAATCTCGTGAAACAATCCTATGTTATTTTTATTTAATTGTAGATCTAATATGAATTTTTCCCTTTCATTATGAAAGCGGACACATTCCGTCAACAAATGTACAACGTCTTCTACCTTACCTCATGTGTCACAGTTTGGAGAGTTGCATTTTTTCATGAGAAAACCAAAATTGTTGAAAGGCATGTGTCCAGATCTCAATCTGAGAGCAATTACCAATAGCCGCCTACTTAACATATCATTACTAAACGAAGGTATATGAGGAGGTTCAGCAGCTGTCTTCTTATACCAAATACCTTTAGTTTTAGACCTCAAATTAAAATATTCCACCCAAAGTTGATTACTTTTGCCCTTATATTTTGGCATCACTTAAACTAAGTTATTTTTGTGTTACTAAAAGTCTTTTTATAACTTTAGTAGCTGCGCCCCGCAGTTTCACCCGCATAAGTCCCGATCCCGTGAGAATATCGGGATAGCAAGTATCCTATGTCCTAATCCAGATCATGGTCTACCCATGTGCCAAATTTCATCCAAATCTGTTCAGCCGTTATAGCTTGAAAGCTTAAAAAACAAACAAACTTTCCCATTTATCATCATCATCATCATTTCAACCGAACGACGTCCACTGCTGGACATAGGGCTCCCCTAAAGTGGGGGTTTACCATAATCCACGCCTGCCACGCTTGGCAGGCGGGTTGGCGATCGCAGTATGGTGTTAAAATGCATAGAGAACGCTGCTGCCCATTCTCTATTAAGTCCCTTAGTCGCCTTTTACGACACCCACGGGAAGAAATGGGTAGGTGCTATTCTTTACGTCCGGCACCAAACGGATCTTACGTCCGGCACCAAACGGATCATATGCCCATTATATATTCCCATTTATGATATTAATTAATTAGGATTATATTTTCTAGTAGAGAAATCGGGCTTAATAAAAAATAAAAATAAACATTTAATTCAGGCAAAACCCATATTATATACGTATAAAATAAAATATTTTTGTTCCCAAAACTGCAACAGAGTAGAATAAAATGTCAATGCAATTAAAATAAACGTGTAGCGGCATCAACATCGCCACATGCGAACGAGGCGAAATATGCTGGATTTTATATAGAGGGAAAATGTATAATATGCCTTTTTCACTAATAGTATTTTAAATAACAATTTAATTGCATAGGCTTCCCCTAGGCTTTTCCGTAGGTTTGTGGCGGCATCAACATCGCCACATGCGAACTACGCGTCATACTGACGTCACGCAACTTCCTGCATCGCGCAAGCAGAGTTTACCGCGCGACTGGTATACCTAATACAACGTCCTGATATCAATCGTCGGGCAGTAGTCCACCAGACACAACACCCGTCTGGTCGGAGGATCCTCCCTTTTCTATGGACGATGAGTGAACTTTACACCCTGTTCCTCATCCCTCTAAAAACGAATTAATTGGTACAAATTATAAAGGTCACAGAATAAAAATAAAATGACAAACGCAATTAAAATAAACGCATGAGTAGGTACAAAATATAAGGTCACGGCATTGAAATTAATAATGGCTTGAAACTTGTGGCTAGTCCTTATTCGTAAATTAGTAAATGATTTTAAATATTTTTGAAAATGAATATTATACTAGCTGTTTCCCGCGACTTCGTCCAAAATAAAAAGTAAACTATGTCCTTTTCCAGGTCATTGTCTACCCATGTGCTAAATTTCATCAAAATCTGTTCAGCCGTTTTACCGTAAAAGCGTAACAAAAAAACTTACTTTCGCTTTTGGCTTGGATGGTATCACGACAACATTTTACATGTTGGTCCAAAACTTGCGCACTTTACAGCGTTTTAGCCAAGCCGAAAAAGTATGAAGCATTAATGCGACTAATGCGACATTTGATTAAAAGAAATTGGTTCCACAGCTTCCACATTAAATTAGTATTCCTACAATATCCCACCTTTTAACAAGCCGGAAGAAACAAATGAAAAAAATCCGTATCGGAAGCTTGACTTATACTCTTTTTATGATCGCGGTAAAAAATATAAACCGTAAACATCATTATAACAATCTGAAGTAATCCTCCGAAATTCATTCGAAACGACCCTTCCGGTTATGTTTTAATGCGTTATGCAGGATTATTACTTAATCCCCGTACGAGGAAATTAATTAATATAGTTCTGTCTATGGAACCTATAAACTTTTTATGTGGGATAATAAGCGATCAGGATATTCATTATATGTAGGCTAGCGCTATAAGCGATGTTTATAAAACTAACTAGCTTTTTCCCGTGGCTTCACTCGCGTTAATTTAGAATATGACAATCAATTCGGGTTGTACTCTGCTCGTTGTTTGACCGTTGCAATCATGTGCTCAGAACGGAACCTCATCAGATCTTAACCAAAATAGAAAGAAAAGACAAACAGAAAGAAAATACGTTTCAAAATCAAAATCAAAAATATTTTTATTTCACATAAGCCTACATGGGCACTTATGAAACGTCAGAAGCTAGGTGCACGGTTCCAATTGGTCGTTTCCTATGGAGAAGAGCCGGCAAGAAACTCCACGGTCACTCTTTTATTTGCGGTAAGCATGACGCAAAGAAAGAACATACGTACAAACAGAACAAGTAGGGGGAAAATATGAGTCACATCCACGCAAAACGGCCACCGCTCAACATAATGCCGTGACCCTATTCGGGACAGAGCCCCAGCGCTGGTTTTCAGCGATAGCCGGCGCTGACGTGATGACGTCGACCGAAAATGTCTATGAGATTAAATTAAGGATACTTTCAAATAAAACCATCGAAATCGGATCGCATAAGGCGTAGATATCCAGTAGCCCCCTTTATGCCCCTTTTTGGAGGGACCCCTCCAACTAAAAATCCCCGACGATAAAAAAATCTATAAAGTCGTAAAACCTGTATACCGAGTTTCATCTAGATTGCTTGTAAAATACGACCTATAAAGGAGTAGCAACAAACTGACAGAGGAAAACTGATGCACGATTCCCTTGCTCGGTCAAATAAAGATTGCGCATGACGGGAACCTCGTGAAAGCCGAGAAAGATAAACAAATCAAGTATCTTAACTTGGCCCGCGACTTTGTTGACTTGTGGGATGTGGACTCAGCGATCATTGTGTCGATAGTCATAACAGCCAAGGGCTTAATAGCCAAGAGCCTAGACCAACACCTGACGAGGCTCTCGTTGGGCAGCTGGATTAAGGGATTGATTCAGAAAGCGGTGGTTCTGGACACGGTTCGCATTTTTAGGAGGTTCTTCTCTCTGGAGCCCTTAGACCGTAGCTGGACCCTGTTCCCGATACCGGTGGGCTAAGTAAGTTTTTAATATTTTTAAATGTTTACGTATTTAAAAATATAATAATTTATTATAGTAATAATGAATTTATTTCGGAAGAACATATACCTCGTATTACGTTTCACTCACAGTTTCGCAGACTTTTACGAGTCGTTTCCGATTCGCATAAAAAACCGTCACGATTGATCAGTAATACGAAAACCGATGCGGGTCTCGTCTGTGGAGATAACTTCGGGAACTTTATAAAATTCTCAAATCAGCCAAAAGATAATTAATTGGGTTTAAACTGCATCGAACCATTAGGTAAATTTACTGAAAAAACTGAAATCAGTCTCAAGCGGTCGTTGCCAGCCGGCGCGGCGGCGTTGTAAGTAATTGTTATCACAAGGGACTACTGAGTAACTGAATATAAGTGAAATAAATAAATGTATGTGAATATTTTCCTTCGTTACGATTTTATTCTTATACCTACGTAAAAATAAACAGACATTCCGCCGCAGGCCACGCTAGAGCTATTGCGGTGAGCGGGGGCGACCAGCGGGGGCGAGAGGAGTAAAGACGCTGCGCTGTCCGCTGTAGTGTGCCACGTTGAAGCGGCCGCGTGAAACGTGGTTTTTATCTGCTATTATTGGGCGGGGTTTAAGATGAGTTTGTCTCAATTGGAACTTTCATTTTTATATTACAAATAAAAATGTTTTTTTTTTTAATTTTTTTTTATTACGTACTTTATTTATATATTGATCATCCTTACTGCACCAGATTGCTGACCGAGACATTATTTCACTAATAAACTCCTCCGTATTTATGTTTTGCATCGCGGATGATAATTCAACAAAATTTAATAAATATACGCAGGACGCGCGAACTCGTACTATTCCCTCCGCTGCCCCCGTTCAACCCGTATTATTATTTTTCCCGCTCATCGGAAACGCAAGACGCGTCGCGCCAGCGTGACCTGCGACTCAGAATCATAAAAGATAAATATCTTTTAACCAAGTACTGCTTCGCATGAATAATTTAAGTTTATTAAATAAAAATAACCTGTATTTAAACAAGTTCTTAATGTTAAAACCATTTTGTCTTCTGGTTATTATCCCTTTCTTTTTTGGGTGGGAAATTATCAAATAACTTCTCCCGCTCAAGGCGGAGTGGGAGGGCGTGTTAGACTTTTACTGACTAAAATCCACCCATGTTCCTTCCGTTGCCTGTGTACCAGGGCCACGATATCCCTTTCGGACAAACTCGCAACCCTGACTGACAGGCATTGGCCCTAACGGACCCCATCATTTGGTACTGACATCTCTTTGAGGCGCGCGTGGAACACAAAGCGCCGTCGACCTGGGCCTGGACCATGGCATTGGACGGACCAATCGCTCACCTTCACAAGCCCGCGCCTAAGGTGGCCGGAAATCGGCTTGCGACTCCCGACGCCCGGGGCTCCTGCAGCGACTAGGGGTGCGAGGGCGCGAATCTTGCCTCTCCCTCACGCGTTCGGCCTCCTCCTTCACGAGTATTTCTGCTTCGCAGAAAGAGGTGACGGCCTCCCATGCACTCTCGCTCTGAACCGTGGCCTGAACCAGGGCCGGACGCAAGAGATCGCCTCCGTGAGGACACGACGGTGCTCCGCCCAAGACGGGCAGACCTCCACCGTATGCTCCACCGTGTCCTCCGTGCGATCCACATAGTGGTGACACCTGGGTGTTTCCTCCCGCTTTATCCTGAACAGGAACCTCCCGAAACAACCATGTCCGGTGAGGACCTGCGTCAGGCGGACGGCGCTAGCCACTCCTCAAAGAAAGGACTTATTGCCACGATCGTGGCGTGCCCAGCGCTGGGTTGCGACAATCGCACCCTCCATGCCGCCATGAGATCCTGCCGGAGCTCTGTCCGCTGAGCCGTTATTTCTTGCTTGAGTTTCGCCTCGGCCGGCGTTTCGCTGGTTATTGTGCCTATCAGCAATTATCAGCTACCATGTCAGGCTGTCTTACGACATAGATCTTCTCTGTTTCTCTCCACTTATTCCTGTCCAAAGTTGTTCAGCACCAACCTTTTGGCAGCATCAACATTTAAGTTTATTACACCTTTGAAAAATTGCCTGAAACATCATCCAGCCGACTAGGAATGTCAGGAAAACATACAATTAGTCGAGAAAAGTCATTATAGTTTTTGCAATTTGTCTACAGCACACAACGAATAGAAAAATACTAACTCCGAGAGAGCAAAATGCTGCAATGGATACACTTGTAGTGAATCTAATTCAGAGAAACATGCAACCAGACATTGATAAATGGAGCACTCTTTAATGTTTTGAAAAAAATCTAAATAGAGAAATACATTTCTTATTACAATTTTTCTCCGTAACTGGCATTTTTTGGTGCAAACAAAGGTTTTTCTGTCGACGCCGATATAACTAGCCAGCCCATTGAAAAGTTTTGTAGTCGGGATGAATATTTACGCATGCACAATATTTCAAACTCAAACCATTTATTTCAATTAAACAATTTACAGGCACTTTTGACTTGTCAAGGAGTCGGTCAGTTAGAAATATGAAGCTAGTTCCATTCCAAAGAATAGTAGGTTCCTAAGGAGAAGAACGGGCAAGAAACTCCACGGATTTATTTTATGGGCAGCACATGTAAGTTTGTATTTCATAATAGGTATTTCTCAAAGAAACTGTGAAAAACAATGTTATTTCTGCGATACATTTCTTACAATTTTACTCTTGTATCTTCCGGTGCAAACAAAGGTTTTCCCGGGATTTCTTCTTTGAGCCACTTACAGAAACTTTAGTCGGCTGCTCCGTGATGGCGTACTTAAATCCACGCGCTTATTGAATGGCGGTGTTAGATTATTTTAGGAGATTTTCTTTTATATCCCGGCTTGCGTGGTTTTTAATAACTTCCAGGCGAAAGATTGCTGGATCTATATAGAGTAAAAATGTATAATATGCCTTTTTTGCTAATAGTATTTTCAATTTTAAATAGCCTCTTAAAAAGTAGTTTTACAATTTAATTGCATAGGCTCCCGGGATCCAGGCTTTTCCGTAGGTTTGTGGCGGCATCAACATCGCATTCGAACTACGCGTCATACTGACGTCACGCAACTTCCTGCATCGCGCAAGCAGAGTTTACCGCGCGACTGGTATACCTAATATATACAAAGTCCTGATATCAATCGTCGGGCAGTAGTCCACGAGACACAACACCCGTCTGGTCGGAGGATCCTCCCTTTTCTATGGAGGATGAGTGAACTTTACATGCTGCTCCTCATACCCCTATAGGTTTTATTTTTTCAAGAGCCATGTTTATTTATCCCACCAGAACTACAAGGAAGTTGCTTCCACTTCGTTAAATAAGCAAACAATCAGGAATATTCGTATTTCCGACATCCACCTACGTGAACCCGCATTCCTACATAAGACGAGCGACACCTCTTATTATACAATAAGAGCTGACAGAATTCAATATCTGAACATTCCATGAGGGCAGAACATTCCTATGCACGCAATAATGCTCCTTCTGATTGTTCTTGGTAGGTAATATTTTGAATACGAAAGTGACTGATCTGTTTGTGTGTTACGTTTTCACGGCTACCGCTGATTTTGATGAAATGCGGTATAGATAACGTGATTCTATTTAGGGTTCCGTACCAAAATGGTAAAAAGGAACCCTTATGGTGAGACTAAGTCTGTCTGTCTGTCACACCTGGATATCTCAAGAACTACTAATGCTATCAACTTGAAATTTAGAATAGTTTTAGTTGACATTTGCTCAAATATTTTACAAACACGAAAGAAATTTAAAAAAATATACCTTTTTTGCAAAAGGGACTGAAAAGGGGTCTTAAAAATTTTAAGTGGGCCCTACTAGGGCATGTGGGGTATCATATGAAAGAACGCTGTTTGCACATTATCAAACATTTTCTTTTTTAGGCAGCATAGTTTCCGACTTTTGATGAAAAATGCATTATCTCCGAAGTTTACATAGATAAAAATCTGAAATTATTCTATGTGATAGAAGTTTATGTAAAGATTACAGGAAAAATAAAACGATGTCTCTATATAGCACAGTTTTTCAGAAATATTCAACATCATATACACGCACGGAACCCTCGGTGCGTGAGTCCGACTCGCTCTTCACCGGTTTTTTTTTAGATCTTTCTCTAGTAATGTGAAATGTTGCGTTAAAATTTTTATGGTAAAATCCAGGGGTCAAAGCTAGTCTTAAATAAGCCGTATTAAGCAATACCTTCTAAATAAATGTGGATGCTGGATTTTTCATAAAATAAGTAGGTTCGTCTGTTTTCTGTGCAAATCGTCGTTTTCGTGATTACAATTTATCGATATTCAAATTGGGATGAGACTCACTCAACTCGATGTTTTTTGAAATAGAAGATTGCCAATCAGAAGTACCTGAAACCGATATTTTGCTTTAGTATTCTAATTTAGTTTAAATACTTATCTTTACGATATTTTCTACGTTGGGTTTTTGCCAAACATTTCTCTAGATTTTAGTGCCTGTATAACTAATCTTCTCATTTATTTAATCAAGTTTCATAAGATATTACGATTTAAAGTTTTTTTTGTTATCTTTCAAGATTATTATACGGATTCTTTAGGTACCTACAAGTTGAGTTTTCTTATTACTTTAATTTAATTTTGTGATGGATATTCTTTATGATCTAATAATTCTTTGCTTGTCTTTGCAGTAAATTAGGGTGAGTTCGTAATTAGAAATTGTTTAAAAGCAGACCCATTAAACATTGCTTAGTTACTACTTGTTTCTGAACTAAATAATTACAGTTTGACTAAGGTTCACATTTTCCAATCTTTTTATAATTTGGGGCCCTTACAAGAGGCCCAAAATTATAACCAGATTGGTAAGTGTGAACCTGTTTGACTATCCTATTTGTATTTAGGAACCTTAATCTTTGAAGATTAAAGTTATCTACTTCTAATTTACAACAATTATATTTTTAGACTTGATAAGATGCCGGCGATGGATGGGTAGTTCCTACAAACGTAATACAACAACACGCGTACAATAACGCGTCTTAGTACAATAACGCGTTCAGGATGTTGTTGGGTCTGCCGTGGAGGTGCAGCGCGTCTGGGATGTCCGTTGAAGCGCGCACTGATGGTTTCCAGGCCATCATGCGCAAAAAAGCCGCTTCCCTGCTGGCCCGTATACGGAGTAGCAACAACGGCATTCTGAACGCAATAGCTGTACGATTTGACTGTCCCTTTCAGAAGCAGTGGGTCATGTCTTGTGTGGGTGTAGCGAGTCATAGCAAATAAAAATGTATTAGGTTAAAGTTTATATGGGTCTATGCCACCTGAAATAAAGTGTTTTATTATTATTGATACCAAAATAATTTGTGAATTAAAAATATTCTTAAGGTAAAAGTCCGAGTAAGTGTCTTTATTCCGATTGGAATACAGAATATCTAGGTTCCCAAGTATATATATTTTGAATGGACACTAATTTAAACAAGAATTATGAGAAAAATAAGTTTTCTGTAGAAATTTTAAATTCCTCATATCTCGTCTTTATAACATTGTCCTTTCAAAATATATATTCGGGAACATAGATATTCTGTAATCCAATCGAAATAAAGACACACTACCTTACGAATATGTTTGATTTACCAAGTATTTTGGTATTACGTTTGTATGAACTACGCATCCATCGCCGGCCCCTTAAGTACCCACCTATTTATTTTCAGGAAAAGCAGTAGTATGCGGAATTGCCAAGCTTAAGTGGCAGTGGGCTGGGCACATTGCTCAGAGAACAAGTCGTCGATGGAACGATGAAGGAACACGGGTGGGTTTTAGTCAGTAAAAGTCTGACACGCCCAGCTCCGCCCAAAGCGGGAGAAGTTATTTGATAATTTCCCACCCAAAAAAAAAAAAAGGCACTTATATTTGTCAAAGAGTCGGTCAGTTAGTCAGAAAGTTTAAGCTATTTGACCATTCCAAAACCTAGATCTCTATGGAGAAGGACAGGCAAGAAACTCCAAAAACTTGCGCTGAAAGACCGATGACCTGATGAAGGCAGTATGAATCCGCTGGATGTGAGAAGTACAGAACCAGTCGAAGTAGCGTTGCTTGGGGGACGCCTATGTCCAGCATTGGCTGTCTTTCGGCTGAAATGATGATGATGATTTGATTCATTTGATCTAAAATAATATGGGTAAAACGTCTCGTCTTATTTGGTTTTGGTATTCAATACATAATCATCCTATTTATTCCCGTGGGTGTCGTAAAACGCGACTAAGGGACTTACTAGAGAATGGGCAGCAGCGTTCTCTATGCATTTTAACACCATACTGCAATCGCCAACCCGCCTGCCAAGCGTGGCGATTATGGCAAAACCTTTGGGAGAGGCCTATGTCCAGCAGTTGACATCTTTCGGCTGTAATTATGATATTAAGTAGGTATATTATATTAAAGTTCCGTAAACAGTTAACTAAAACAAGACCACACACATACTACAAACATAAATACAAACTGCAAACATACGCGGCATACTGTAAATATACCATTGTCGGTCCACTTCAAACGGTTTGATGACTACATCAACATTTTAATTGTATAATTTACATAATAAATAATATTTTCCTAGTCGATACTGAGAAGTTTTTTCAATTAATTCACGGAAAACTTTTCAGCTTAAGCAAAATAAGAAGTTCATCTTCGAGATTTATTTTTGAAGAGATCCGAGGGCTTGAGGCTTTATCATAAGTTTCAAGTCTTGTTCAGTTTTAGCAAGTTATTTCTACTGATATTTAATTTGAAAGCCTATTTTGTTGTAGCAAACCGTTAATAGATAGATCATTTATTTGTTCAAAACATGAGTAATGCACACACAAAGCATGCAAGATGTTAAGTATATTGCAGAAAGGATGCACAGTCATGTTTTACCTTAACGGCGTACAAATATGTATTACAATAACATTTGTTCAGTTATTTAATTAATTATAACTATCAATTTATAAAACATTAAAAAAAAAAAATTAACTGAAATGAATATGTTAATGATTACAATAAATTAAATTGACTTATAATGTAGGAACAGCATGCAATTCATACATCAATTAAATTAGATAAGTAGAAAATAAGAACGAAATATTATCGTCATGTTAATTCAATTGTCAAGAACAAATAAAAATACAACAGTCAAACAGAACCAAAAAACTTCGCTCCTACATTAGAATTATTATGTTTTCTCCATTAGAAACTCAGCAATATCTACTATAAAAACATTTGGCTGCTTAAAGGCTTCTACATACCAGCGCGACTTGTCGCGCGACGCGACACGGTACAAAGGCCCCGCGTGTCGCGGGACGAGCGGTGCCTTTGTGTCGTGTCGCGTCGCGCGACAAGTCGCCCCGGTATGTAGAAGCTTTTATACTCTTTTAGTTTTTTCTTATAAGTTAGCAACAGTTATATCTCTGAGTGCTTGTGGTAGATGGTTAAAATATACGTGGTGCCATACAGAAACTCTTTTACGCATTAGTGCTGTATTGGATGGTCTCACACACAATCTGTGCTTATTTTTTTTTTTCTTATAGTTATTTCAATGATTGGGTGTTCTATGTTATAGGGTTTGGTTTCCGCACTTAGTCGTTCATGATGACCATTGTGCGTGGGCCATGGCGGCCGCCTGTTATTTATTCCAACCAGCCCACCTCCCTCCAGAAGCTGATTAGGTCTCCTGGTCTGCATAGAATATCTGTGAAGGATCGATGATTGGGTGTGTATTAGCTAAGTTAGCTAGGTAGTATTTATCTTAGATAGTCGTTATGGGTAGTCAAACACCCAAGTCTAACAACCAGTCGTACCAAGGGATACCCAGTAACTGGGTTGTGGAGGTCAGATAGACGTCACTCTATGTACAATACTGGTATTCAGCTGCATACGGTTATATTGGTTACTTGGGAAAAGGCAAGGAAGATTTTGATTTAGAATTAGCCAAGTTGCATAGATATCTGTTAAACTGACCTACAAAGCTACATAATATGTTGGTGCAAGGGATGAAGGTAAACTCATAATATCTTACATTGATAGTACCCTGAACTGGCGTACTCAAGTCGCTAGGGTAAGCCAGAAGGTTACTGGAACGCTGCGAACTCTGTACCGGTTGAAAAATTTATTACCATCGAGTACGGAGACAATGCTTGTGCAGTCCTTAATTTTCCCTATCATCGATTATGGAGATGACTGTGTGCTATTATGACCTGAATGCAGATCTCCTCGACAAACTTGACCGTCTTCTAAATAACAGCATTCGATTCGTTTTCAATCTGCGTAAATATGATCATATCTCTGTGCATCGGTCGCTTCTAAAGTGGTTGCCCATACATCAGCGCAGAGAGCAAAGGGCGCTAACCACCTGGTTTTCATTTCTTGACTCTCCCTCTTCCCCTAGTTATCTAGCACCCCTCTTTCCGATTCCCTTAAAGTTAAAGTTCGCGAGCACATTCGCAAGAAGCTGGCAGTATCATCACAACGGTAATGTTTTTCCATTGTTTGTCTTAATCGTTGTAATATATTTATTTGTGCATAGATTTATAAATAATTAGGTGTATATATTATATTTATAGTTTTAATAGGTATATGTATAACTTTATATTTAAATAATATTTATTCCTCAATTCTCGCTATTGCACCTACCACTGTTTGTCTCTGCATCGCCCAAAGGTTGACTGGTAGAATTAAGTCCGCCTCTGTACATTTGTGTGCTTAAAGTATATACACACACACAAGTATAAACTATAAATAAATATCTCGCTCAACAGTGTATCTACGCTATAAGCATTGGGCTATTGCCGCTTTACTTTTTGTAAATTATTTCATAATTACTGCTCTCAAAACGGTGAAGGGACACATCGTGAGGAAACCGGCATGTCCTAGAACCAAAAATTCGAAAACATGTGACATCTACCAACCCGCACTGGGCCCGCGTGGTGGATTACGGCCCACTCCTTCTCACCGAGAGGAGGCTTGTGTCCCAGCAGTGGGAACATTATGGGCTGACTATGTATTGCCGCTTTAAATCAGTGCCCAAATTCATTCACCAGAGAACAATCAAATTTTATTTTAATTTTAACCCCTGTTGTAGGATTCAATTCATTGGGAATACGAAAACAATCATCTGTGAAAGCAGTTCGGATCCACTTTTATGCCCCCCTATCGTATAGGAGTTTAAAATATTGATTCAATACGATGGAGCGGGCCAGTTTACGAGGCAGCAATGAAACTGGACGGTGCTTACTGGCTACTGTTGTCATGTTTTATAATCGTTTGTGCAGCTATATTCACCAGCTGGGAATATTGCCAATATTGGTACGATTCGACATGGGAACGATTTATGGATTGGATAAGGTAGTTAATTCGAAGTGCAGTGTTTTATGCGGTGTCACGATGCAGAGCGATTGAACTTGTTTTTCTGAAGATGAATGAATATTAGCAGCTTTGGTGATAATGTTTTTTTTTCCTTTATTATTGCAATTTATTACAATCTAGCCTAATAGACTGATAAGCAATTTAACTCTAACTTATTATTTTACGTGATAGATTACGTTTTAACTAAGAATAGTGTCAATTTGCACTTTTACACAATTCCGTAGCACTTTCTTAGAGTCTGATAAATTAATAAAAACATTTTGTTCATGTGTTATACGTATAGCACAGCATTGTTACTACGAGTATTATCCATTCGATATTTATGCACTACAATAACTCAAATGGTTTAGTTCTCTTTAGCCTACGCACTATGTCCGTGTTGTCTAGCAGCTGAATGCTTTGCCTCGACATTCACATGTCGGTGAAGTCTGTGTTCGTGGGCTTCAGCTAATTTTGGGTGATGTGTTTAAAAGAGAGCAATAACGAGATGACCCTTAATAAAGACAGTTAAGGTTTGTCGAGAAAATATCACGTTTGACATAGTGAGGCGAGTATTTGTATGGTAGATCTGGCGAGAAACGAGAAAAGTGACAGAAATAGAGAAATCTTTTCGGCACGAGAGTGAGCCGCGGAGCTTATGTTAGCCCTGCTGACTTCCGATAAAACAGTTATATAAAAGAAAACTTTTCGAAATAGGATTGACTTTATGGTGACATTAATAATTACATCTTGTTTCCTGTTCCCTACTCCAAAATCTCTTTGCACTGGCTTCAAGTTTGAATAATTCAGTCATTTGCTTTTGCACCTTTTCTAAAGCCTACATTGTTTGAGTATTGCCGAAGAATATTTTAGTGGTACTCTAAATATGTACTACTAATACTATTACTATTATTTTACTTTACAACGCACTAGTAAGGAGCTCCTTGGAATATTTTTCCACTATTTGGTCTCCTTATTATTCAACTTATACTTATAATGTAGAATCTGTTCAGGCCCGTTTTGTTAGGCATTTATGTATGAAGAATGGGATCCGAAAAGCTATACCTGATTATAGCGACAGGTTAAGGCACTTTAAAATGATTAGCTTAAAAGAAAGAAGTAACTATTCTGACTTACTCGTACTAATACTCCATAAAATTATAAACGGTACAATAGACGCACAATTAGTAAACTATTTTAAATTTAAGTCTAGCCAACGTAGTAAGCATCATCATCGTATTTTTGAATTGCCTACATCCACATTAAATACCTCATTTAATAGCCCCCTAACACGTATGGCAAGGCAATATAATGAAAGGTCCAACTTGATAGATTACCCTATTGATATTTTCTCCATGAGTTTCGCTTCATACAGGCGTGCCCTATTCAAACAGTGCGAAGAGTGCACGTCTGTGTAGCTCAAATTGGTTTGTTTTGTCGTGTTCTGGATTTGGGTCTCTGGACACACTTTTAATTTTTAACACTTTTAATTTTTTGTCTTTTGTCTCTAATATTCATATGTTAAATGTCATGCATACCTGTTATTTGCATGGTTACTGAAGTGCCAATTTTATATGTTATTTAATTTTGAATTGTGAGGGACTATGCTGTTGGTGTGCTTATTATAAATAAATAAATATGTTTGTCAGCCGGTAGGGATGACAGACGGTAAACCCAGAATACATCACTATCACCACATATTATAAAGCAAAGTCCCCCGCCGCGTCTGTCTGTCTGAACGGGATTAACTCGAAGATGTTATGGCAAAATTTGCAACTGGAAATAAATCAGTAATTATATGTGGTGACTTTAAAATTAATATTTTAGACAACCTTACCTTTGAAACACAAAGAAATACTGGATACTTTGTAACTTAAGTGATATGGATCTTACAATGAACAATGTTGATATTTTGTATAAAGAATTCTTTTAGTTAGTCCAAACCGAGATCAATAATTATTTTAAGAAGACAAAAACTACCGAATGGATACGGTTTTCACGATTAATGGACTTCATTATGGTTTTGTGTACGATGTTTTTCTTATGCACTAAATATGGATAGGTTTTACATACGTAATTAAATGTTTTACTGAATCTTTTAGCTTAAGGTTTAACAAGGCTACTGGCAATATAAATAAAATTAGTGACAGGCATTTATTAGCAGGTATACAACATTATCTTTAGTATATGCGAAACCTGAATATAGTTTGTTCAGAATAAGGAACTGAATCGATTTCAATATTTTCTACACCATGTTATATTTTGTCCCAAAAATATTTAAGCGTGATGGAAAATGTTATCACCATTTAATTACTTACAATACAATCGCTGTACGGTTAGGTTCCTACTGCCAAATTATTATCAATGAGCGCAAGACGACCCTAGAGGCGTGGGGGTGCCGTTAGCATGTTTTTGTACGGACAACCCGGTAACCCGGTAACATAACAACCTTATAACTTTGTGATTTTTCATGATACAGTTTTGAAATTTTGAACATAGATTCTTTACATAAAAATACTCGACACGTGTTTCGGGTTTCGCATATACAAAAACTAATGTTGTATATCTAAGTATTGAAAGGATTGTTTCTTACTAAATATAACCTCAAAATCTTTGTTTTCTTTTTAAATAAATGCTTTCTGTAAGTTGTCCGTCATTAAACTTTGTCTTCATTAGCATATACTTGTTATTTGGAACAAGCAAAGTAATTTTCCTTCGCTGTTGGTTCTGGGGCGAAATATGTATGGATGCAGAACAATCTCCTTTCTTTACCAGTATCCCACTTAAAACTACTGAAACCCTATTCCTCGCCCTCGCTCGCTTTTGATTAAGTAAGGGCGAACGTTTCTACCTGCCCGATTGAATTTAACTTTTAGCATATTAACCCCATAATAGTTATAAAAGCTTTTAAGCAAATCCAGATCAAATTGTCCGAAGATCTTTGGGGAATGTCCATTAAAGTCTGTACCTCCATAATTGAGACTATTTAGTTTGTATGTGGATCAAGGAGTCATTTCGGATTCAATGAGATCCAGAACTTACCTAATAAAATGGAGAGATTAATATAACTAGTGGTCGCCCACTCGTCGAAATTCGACCCCTTCTATTTACAATCTATATAGTACTTACTAATCAAATCAAAAGTCATTTATTCAAATTAGGCTGAGAATCAGCACTTTTCGAACGTCAAAAATTACATGAGACAGTCCCCCAAAAACGCACCCGTCACCACTTCCTAGTGCTTTAGCTGGGAAGAAGAAGTAGCGCAACAAACTCCTCAGCAGCACAGCTGTCTGTTCACATATAAAACCTGAATTCATACAATAAAATGTAAAATGCAACACAAAACATTAAATTAAATTATTTGCCTTATGTTAGCTAGCACACACCACTATACAAAAACTATATAAATAATAATCGTCGAAAACTATACTCAATCAGAAATAACGTAAACAAAACGTATCTAAATAAAAGCCTATGAGTACACTAATTCCATGCTATTATAGAGTACTTACTAAATCCATGCTATAAAAAAGTACTTACTTATTCCATGCTTAAGCTGCCACTTTTGTCACATTACTATCATCAAGTCTTTGTTGTTCCTTGTTTTGTTGTTAAGTTTGTTGTTCCTACAACCAGGCTCAAAAAATAGGTGGCTCGTTTAGATGCAAATGTATACGTTTTTATATATTAAACTTCCTAGCCACGTTGATACCACGTGCACGACAAACTGCTACATTCTGGCACAATCCTGATGATAATGGAGCTGCTGAACCACTAATACGATGATCATTTCTGGTAAAGACTAACTGGACAGGTCCACTCAATCTACTGTGTGGTTCTTTCATCAAAAGACCACTTCAGACACCAATCTACATGGTCTTCACATGATCTGATCAAGATTATATTGATTTGATTTGAAGTATGTCATAGTCTCACTATTTCTTTAAGTATGTTTTTATTTTTTTATCTATTGGCACCTTGTTTTGTTATATTATATTCCATAAATTTGTTATCTATTAATTGTGCTATTGTGTGTTGTGATGAACTGTTATTTTGTGTGCACTGAATATTTTTTTTATCTATCTATCTATTATGTCTGGACTTTAAAATAGTCTGTGACCTTTGAGTTTGTTTCGGCCTTTCTTCTCAGAGTAGTCAGATAGGAAACACCGACCTCATCTAATTTTTAAAATATGAGTGACGTGTAAAGAAAAAAAATTAATAATACATATTCCATGGGCACATACGAAACGTCAGAAGCTAGCCTGTGCACGGTTCCAATTGGTCTTTTCCCATGCAGAAAAGCAGGCAAGAATCTCCAAGATTACTCTTTCATTCAATTACAGTGTTAATAGGAATGGGAGGACAGTGTAGGCCTGTCAAAAAAGTACCACTACAAAATAGAAAATGGTCTATAAATTTACAGTCTATTAGGCCTACAAAGTTCTAACGTTCACAAAATATAAAATAATCTACCTATATTAAATATTGTGAAAATAATAGAAATAAAAGCCTATTTAAACCAAATGTCATGATTGCAATTACAACTGTATCAAATCTGAATTAATATCCTGTCAGCAAGACCCACTAATAAATAGTTGTAATTAAAACTGCAGCGATATAATGTCAAATAATGAAAAGATTATGTCAAGGAAGTATGTAAAAAATTAAACAAAAATAAACATCGTAATAAAGGGAACAGTTCATAGATATAGACATCGTAATAGACATTTACATAAAATAGTTATGCCGTTAATGAGGTACGAGGGAAGCCACATGTGCTTTTTTTTTTTTTGGGATGAAATTATCAAATAACTTCTCCCGCTCTGGGCGGAGCGGGAGGGCGTGTCAGACTTTTACTGACTAAAACCCACCCGTATTCCTTCATTTGCCTGTGTGCCAGGGCCACGATATCCCTTTCGGACAAACTCGCAACCCTGGCAGGCATTGGCCCTATCGGACCCCGTCAGTTGGTGCTGACAACTCTTTGAGGCGCGCGTGAAATACGACGCGCCGTCGACCCGGAGCTGGTTCTTATTGGATGGTGAGTTACCCATCGCTCACTGTCCGCAGGCCCGCGCCTACGGTGGCCGGAAATCGGCTTGTGACTCCCGACGCCCGGGGCGTCTCCTGCGGTGACTAGAGGCGCGTGGGCGCGAACCTTGCCTCTCCCTCACGCGTTCCGCCTCCTCTTTCGCAAGCATTACTGCTTCGCAGAAGGAGGTGACGGCCTCCCATGCACTCTCGCTCCGAACCATGGCCTGAACCAGGGCCGGACGCGAGAAATCGCCGCCACCGATCGCCTCCGTGAGGAGACGGCGGTGCTCCGCCCAAGCTGGGCAGACCTCCACCGTATGCTCCACCGTGTCCTCCGGGCGATCCACACAGTGGTGACACCCGGGCGTTTCCTCCCGCTTTATCCTGAACAGGAACCTCCCGAAACAACCATGTCCGGTGAGGACCTGCGTCAGGCGGAAGGTGAGGACGCCGTGGCGCCTCTCTAGCCACTCCTCAAAGAGGGGACTTATCGCCACAATTGTGGCGTGCCCAAAGCCACATGTGCTGAAGAAATGATTGGCAAACTTTTCTGTCTTGAACGTAGTCTTTATTCTTATAATATAATTTTTTGATAAGTGACACCTTTGGTGTAGGTTTTCAACTTTAATCGCTAAGTTTCTGTAACATTTCCAACGCGTGGGAAGAGGCCCATGATGCCATAGGAATCTTTTGTGACCTCTTCAACGCATTTGATTGCGTCGATCACGAAACCTTACTCTTGAAACTTGAGCTCTACGGACTTGAGCATTATTTAAATGATAGACGATACCAAGTTCAAATATGGTATCAATTCACTCGGTTTAAAAGTCAAATTGGGTGTTTCACAAGGCTCGATAATGGGTCCTTTTCTCTTTTTAGTGTATATGAATGATTTACACCATTTATTAAAAAAACAAATACAAATAGTGTTATTTGCTGACGATACTTCCTTAATTTTTAAGGTAGATAGACGTGCTACGAATTTTGTAGACGAAAATAACACCCTACTGCAGGTTAGAAATTGGTAACTGCCAATAATTTAGTATTAGATGGAAATATAACTAATTGCATAAGATATTCTTTGTCAAAAGTAGTGATTATGAGATAGTACTGAATCAAGAGAAACTAGAATTCGTCGAAAAAACTGTTTTTCTATTTTTATTCTGCAGAAAAGAGACATCAGAGCCATATATTTAGGCCAGACTTTATGTATGTTATTGTTAATACAGATTTTGAATAAATAAAATAAAATAAAATATAATCTCCGCAGGCGTGATTCTCTAAGGGAACTATTTAAGGTTATTAACATCATGACGGTACCGTGTCAAAATATATATTCCACGCTTTGCCTCACTAGATCAATGAGGCAGTTGGTGAAACATCTGAATACCTTAATACATAGGCATAAAAATATGTTTTTAATTAAAATGGGTACCAGAACAATCCTGCATGAAGATTAACTCTTCATTGCTTAGGGTTTTAATAAACAGACGTACCTAAATGTTTATAATTTTTTTAATAATTTAGTACGTTTGCTTATTAAACCCTTAAGCGAGATAAATATGGGTTGCTAAACTGTCAACTTAACAAATGCTCGTTCAGATGTCGCACGTGCCGTGTCGTTCGGATTGCGGTCGCTTCGCTAATAACCACGATTAATTTGTTGCAAACATGCTCCGGTACTAAATTGTTTGTTGAACTCATTTCCTCTGAGGCCGCCGCTATTCTGTTGGTGTCACGAAAATGAGTGCTACTAAAATACTAGTTCGAAGTGTACCCAGTGTCTTTCTAAAAATACCAGAGGGGTAATTAATTATTGTGTAACATACATTTATTTTTATTTTTTTATAATACTTTAATGACCTGGTTGCTGGGACCTTTTAGCCAAGTCTTTATTTAGTTACAAAACTTGTTTAATATTGATGAAATTATCTTATATTCAATGCAAGATGATGATATCCCCGCCCGCTCCTCTTGAGTTTCAGTAAAGATGTGGCACTTTACTGAGACCTCACGAGGACTTCTTGAGAGAACTTGAAGCGAAGTTGCACTGTTTTGTTTCATATGCCTACACTAATGCACGTTCACAAACACTTAATGGTTAATATCCACAATTATTACACATTAATAACATACATACAATGACCTAGTTTAAGAGATAAAAAAAAACGTTTTTTTTTTATAGAATGTATAATTTTTTATCTGTATTATATTTATTCATTGTGCATATACAGGCTGACTTTGAAAATATGCGACAAAATTTAAGGGAGTGTTCCACCCATCAATATGAACAACTTTTACTATAGGACCAAATTAGAATTCGCAAAAAAAAGCTCGCCCTTCCTATAAAGGTACATAACCGGTTGGACCATTTTGTATAAGAAGGTCGACTTTATTTTTGCGAATTTTAAAGTTGTCCGATAGTAAAAGTTGTTCATACTGATGGGTAGAACACCCCCTTAAATTTTGTCGCATGTTTTCAAAGTCAGCCTGTAGTGTGACAAATGTAAATTTATAATCTACAATGTATACAGTGCAATGTTCTTGTTTTATGAAATAAATATTTTTATTAATAATCATGACTTCTTTTAGTTAATTAAGCCACGTTTATTGTGTTATTTACGTTGTTGAGCAGACGATATTTTAAAACTTATGAAGCAATGGATTCGATGTTCTTTAAAATCCTCGGGTGGTGTGGAAGTGTGTAACGCAATCAGGTTGGTTTTTTATTTCAGTGAATTGGTTTGGGGCAATCTAGGGTTGAGTTTCAAAGGAATAGTAGAGAGTGGTTTGTTTATGTTGCCGTATCGTGGCTTGGGGCAGAATAATTGCTATGGCAAATATGCAGATAAGGGACAAGTGACGTTTGCACAGGTAGTTTTGAGGCAATCAAAAATAAAAATCTGACAATTAAATCCTAATCCTTTTTAGGTTTCCGTACGAAAATGGTAAAAAGGAACCCTTATGGTGAGACTAAGTCTGTCTGTCTGTCTGTCACACCTGGATATCTCAAGAACTGCTAATGCTATCAACTTGAAATTTAGAATAGTTTTAGATGACGTTTGCCCAACTATTTTGCAAACAAGAAAGAAATTAAAAAAAAATATCTTTTTTGCAAAGGGGACTGAAAGGGGGTCTTAAAATTTTTAAGTGGGGCTACTAGGGCATGTGGGGTATCATATGAAAGAGCGCTGTTTGCACATTCTCAAACATTATTTTTTTTATTTTTAGGCAGCATTGTTTCCGACTTTTGATGAAAAATGTAAAAAAAAATACCGTCCCTCTCCCCCCTTATCTCCGAAGTTTGCATAGATAAAAATCTGAAATTATTCTATGTGATACAAGTTTATGTAAAGATTACAGGAAAAATAAAACGATGTCTCTAAATAGCACAGTTTTTCGTACGGAACCCTCGGTACGTGAGTCCGACTCGCTCTTGACCGGTTTTTAGGGTTCTGTACCAAAATGGTAAAAAAGAACCCTTATGGTGAGACTAAGTCTGTCTGTTATCGAGTATATCTGTATTATAAAAAAATAATAAAAAAAATAAAATGTTTTTATTGATATTAATTAAGGAGTTACATTTTTTGAAGCCCTGACTCCTGAGCTAGGTGGTACCTGTGTTACAGGAGTCAGTGTCTTCCCCTGTTTTTGGAACAATAACAATAGTATGCAAAAACAAAATATAAATTAACGTAAAATTAAAAATTATAAATAAATGAATTTAGTGCATGCATGCTCTTGAGTAGTTTGTGTGCGCGTGTGTGTGTATTTTTGTTGTGTTTTGTGTGTATGTGTGAGTGTGTGGTATTGTGTTAGTGTGTGTGCGTGTGTTTGTACTTGGTGGGTTATAATATCTGAGAGTTCATTTGCTACATTACTAATTATATTATTATTATCATAATTATCACGAGTATTGTTCTTTAATTAAGTTTTCTGTCTGTGAGTAATCCAGTGTTTGAAGCCATGTATCTAGTTTAATCTTAGTTTTATTTTTTGTAAGTGGGTTGATGTTGAGAATTTTGTTTACTTTATTATAAATATAAGTAGCTAGGTAAAGGCGTTGCCGTCGAGCGGATGCTGTCTTACATTTGACTGAGCGACATACAGTAGTGATAGTTCTCTTATGTTTGGTTGCGTGATTTACCGGTGTGGTTTCATGCTGTTTCAATATGAGATTGAGAAGGTATAGTTGTCTCACTGTAAGTACTTGACAAGCCTCATAAAGGGCTTTTGTAGGGAACCGGTACGGTTTGAAGGTCATGACTTTTAACAAAGATCTTTGGGCTCTCTCGAGGTGTATCATATAAGTTTTACAAGCACCTCCCCATGCCGTAATACAGTAACTGACGATTGACTGTGCTAGTGCTAGATACACCGCACGGAGAATTTTAAAGTCAGCCACTTGCCGCAGTCTCTTAAACGCCCATATAAGTTTTCTAACACGGGATGCAGTCTGTTCAATGTGGGGACGCCAGTTAAGTCCCTCATCCAGAATCACACCCAAGTACTTCATTGTCTTTTGTTGAGTAATTGGAAGACATGAGCATGGAAGACTGTTGTTGGGGTCACAGGAGTGTGCTCTAAGGCTTATTACTGTAGGTTTAATTTTGGCGAAAGTAAATTGCAGAAGTGAGGTTTTCGAAACATTAAGGGTTAGTAAGTTAACTTCCAGCCAGTGTATTATTTTACGTAAACCTGTCTCTGCAGATTGCCGTACCGCATCCCAACTCTCTCCATGAAATATTAGTACGGTGTCGTCTGCATAGCTAAATATTTTACCGTTACTAAGAGACTGCTGGCATAGGTCATTCACATAGAGCAGGAAAAGACTCGGGGATAGACAGCTACCCTGGGGCACACCATAATCAACTCGGGCTTCATTGCCAAGTGCATATCTCAAGAACTAAGTACTAGTGCTATCAACTTGAAATTTAGAATAGTTTTAGATGACGTTTGCCCAACTATTTTGCAAACAAAAAAGAAATTAAAAAAAATATATCTTTTTTGCAAAAGGGACTGAAAGGGGGTCTTAAAAAATTTAAGTGGGGCTACTAGGGCATGTGGGATATCATATGAAAGAATGCTGTTTGCAAATTCTCAAACATTTATTTTTTAGGTCACATAGTTTCCGACTTTTGATCAAAAATGTAAAAAAAATACCGTCCCCCCCCCCCTTATCTCAGAAGTTTGTATAGTTAAAAATCTGAAATTATTCTATGTGATAGAAGTGTATGTAAAGATTACAGGAAAAATAAAACTATGTCTCTGAATAGCACAGTTTTTCAAAAATCATCAACATCATGTTGTATACGTACGGAACCCTCGGTGCGCGAGTCCGACTCGCTCTTGACCGGTTTTTTTATTTATTACCTGCATGTTGAACTGTGGTATGGTGTTAAAATGCATAGAGAATGCTGCTGCCCATTCTCTAGTAAGTCTTTTAGTCGCCTTTTACGACACCCACGGGAAGAAGAAAAGGGATGGTGCTATTCTTTACGTCCGGCACCACACGGAGTTATCAGCTAGTAGTTAAATAATAAATGCTGATGGCTTAGTAAACTTAGTGCTTAAGTGCACGGGTTGGACGTTATCTGGATACGCGCACACATTCCTTTGTTTGCCATTCTAAGATGGGTATACACATATAATTTATGTAGCTTAAGACGACAGGATCTTGCTCAACTTTGACATACTTCATCATTATTATTCTGTAGGAATATTACCTACAATTGATATTGTTATATATTTGTATATTCAATGGGCCCGGCTGTCATTTGTGGATCTTTGAACTGTTAGACGGGTTGCCAGACTTTCGGGCTTCGGACGACCAGTAACGACAGAAATACTGACAACCAGTCTTACCAAGGGATATCGTATTAGTTTCGTGGAGATCAGATAGGCAGTCACTCCATGTAAAATACTGGTATTCAGTTACATCAGGTTAGACTGGAAGCCAACCCCAACATAGTTGGGAAAGGTGGGCAGATTTTTATTTTCAATACATTGCATTATAAAGTGTTAATTAGGCTGTGCTTAAATATATATATATATATTTTCTTTATTTTAAGGGCTTTATCGCTGAGCGATAACGTCACCTTGTAATATCAGCACAATCAACTTAACCTAAAACACTTTATCATTCTAACATTAATATTTTAAAACAAAAAATGCCAGTTTGTACAGTAGTACTTGTAGTTTAGTTTGTACGTGTAGCTTGTTCCGATAAAGGACAAGCCAAAATAATTAGAAATTACGAATTTTCATGAAATCTTGATAACAGAATTAGTTGGAAGTAACCTACCTTATGTATGTAGTCATTTTGCTACTCAATCACAGAATCGATCTCTCCTTCAAAAACAATTGTTATTATAATCGTCCGTTTTCTATTTGAAATAGAATAGAATAGAACAGAAAATATTTATTTGCTTATATTGCAGGTATATAGATAAAATGGATTTTTTGTAATAATAGTAACGATAGATTTTACATTACGGCATCCAAATTATAATTTGAACTAAACATACCTTATTTTTTCCTTGAAGAGTCGACTATACCTCAATTTGCTTGGCATGATCCTCCGTTATAACGAAACTACTGCAGCATTAATTTATGGTAAAGTTGAGGATTATTGTTCAACCACACGACGTCACGTAACACGATTCCATAAAAAATTCTCGACGAAAAAAAAAAAAATTTACCTCCGAACAAAGTTGACCAGCTAGTATTCAAAAAAATACTCTAAATTAGGTCATGAAACTTTGAATAATAACTGAACTAAATATATAGCAAATACTATGTTTTATTTACCCTTATTTTTACCGTAAAAAGAAACTACCTCTAAACTATCGGCGCCTTGGAGCCTTCTCCCTGCCGCACCCAACTCAGTCTCGCTTGCTCACCTGCCCACGAGCAGTAGTGTGCAAGCGAGATAAGGAGTAAGATGGCCTTGAGGTATTATGGATTCATATACGTACTGAAAATAGAATTATACAGGGTGGAACCCATCGACGCGAATCCGTTTACCATGGATACAGTACATCATTCTTGACCCCCCTGCGTTAAAATTTCTCGTCGGTAATTTAAAAAAAAAACAGCTGTTTCCTACAGAAGTGCAATACCTACTCGGTCAAAATGTATGGCACAGCGAATTTTTTTTTTAATAACCGACATAAAAATTAACGCATGGGGGTCAAGAATGATGTACTGAATCCATGGTAAACGGATTCGCGTCGATGTCCCTTCCACCCTGTAGACATTCAATGGTGGATTTATTTTATGTCTCGTATTCAAGGCATAAAAATAAATAAATACCAATGGAACAGTAAACTTCTTTGTTCGAGTTTCAATTGCGACCAGTACCCTAATTGCGTAACACAGTTTGAATCGGAATCGGAATGATTTTGAAGTATATTGCTAATCCATTGCTTCTTATGATAGAAAAGAAATGCCTGCTCAACAACGTAAATAACGCAATGAATGTTGTTGAACTGTCAAATTGAAACCGATTCCTACTGATTGTGTGTTACGCAATTAGCCCTCTGTTATTTATTTAGTCCCAACTGGACTAAATAATTCAAATTATTGTGTTATTTTGATACGCACGTTAGCACTGTAATAAATAATTAATTTTCGTTTAGCGTGGGATAGTAATACACAGTGTTTAATATAGGTAAATGGGCTATTATTTTGTACCTACATATTAATAATAATGTGTTGTTGTGTTAGTAATGTTTGGTAACATATGAACACACATACATTATGAATTTACAAACTACTAAATAACTACTCTCCGTGTGTTGCCGGACGTAAAGAATAGCATCATCCCATTTCTTGCCGCGGGTATCGTAAAGGCGACTAAGGGACTTACTAGAGAATGGGCAGCAGCGTTCTCTTTGCATTTTAACACCATACTGCGATCGCCAACCCGCCTGCCAAGCGTGACGATTATGGCAACCCCCCCCCCCTTTTGGGGGAGGACTATGTCCAGCAGTGGACGTCTTTCGACTGGAATGATGATGATGATGATGAAATATCTACTATTCAAATTTATCAAGGATACTAATTACCTAATAACATTATCATAATATTACGAGTATGAGCCTACTGGGGATTCAGTTTCTGTGCCAGGTGCCATCTGGTAGTGGATATCAAAAATTTCTAAAGACCACAAAGTAACAATTTCATAGAATATTTATTATTATTGGATATTTGTTATTGGATATTTCAATGGAATTTCTCAGTAGCAGCCCGGAATCTGGATTTGTGCCCGGTTGTAGGCAATAAACTCACCCCTTATTAAATGTGACTTAAACATACTAGCAAAATATGGGTGTACTATAGGAACACCTCTGCCCTTCGGGAAAACAAGTCGTGATTTTATGTTGTCTTAACTCCTAGCTGTAAAGTCCTATTTATATAATACACTTGTTGATCTAATTTCACTCCCAATCTTGTACAACCAAGGGAAATCTATTTTCTTCTGCAATACGCCTTAAAAGGAATTTATTCGTCGAACGCCTCTCAACGTAATCCAAATTAGATTTCGTACATATTGTTTTCGATGTATCCGATAAAGATGTAGGTATTGATCCATTTAATAAGTTTGTCAGAGTAATAAGTCTGTTGAAGAACAATCTTGGTGTTCTGCGTAGAGAAAAAAAATCTAAATATTGCTGTGTTAATTAAGAGCGTTTACGACGTACGGCATTTCATACAAACTTTCAAGCCCTTGTTTTTCGAAATGACTGAACCGATTTCAATGAAACTTCATACGCATAAGCAGGATACAAAGGTCTAAAAAGTTAGTAAAGAACATTTTCGAAATTACTTATTTAAAAACAGATAACTGGAAATCTCTGTTTCTATGGACAATTTAAAATCTGTCTAATTTGGCTGTAACACTATTTTTCGAAAATGTTCTTTGCTTACTTTTTAGACCTTTATATCCTGCTTATGCGTATGAAGTTTCATTACAATCAGTTCAGTCATTACGAAAACAAGGGCTTGAAAGATTGTATGAAATGCCGTAAGGTGTAAACGCTCTTGCGTTAGTGAAGGTGGTTTTATTTCTGGTTTTAATTGGTGAAATAAATATTTCTTGAACATTGCTACCTATTTACATAAAATAAAAAAATAAAAAATAAAATAAACTTTATTGTTCAAGAGAGCAGTACAAATTCAAAACAGCGCTAGCCTCCACACTAGGATTCCCTGTGTCGTGGAGACTATATACATTGTAATAAGAATAAGATACTTCCCAAAATCTTTTTACATTAATCAAAAATACGCCTTCTGAACTCTTAGAAACTTTTGTAATGTAACCAACTTTTTTTTTCAAATTATATTATCTTTTAAAATATCGAATGATGCCGAACTACGGAGAATACTTGCCATTCAAGTTAGTTCATAAGTAAATAATTTTTAACGAAGTTATCATTATAAACTCATTTTCTTCGAAAAATATCTGAAAACTTATCTTAAGTTTTCAACTTACCTGCGAAGTTGAAAAGTACTTAAATTGCTTTTGTGCTTATTGACTTTTGAAAAGAAAATGAGTGTACTCTACTCATACTGCAAGAGTCGCCTGACCAAACTGAATATTAAATAAAACGGGCCAAGTGCGAGTCCGACTCGCACACGAAGAGTTCCGTACCGTATTAAAATCGAGCAAAAAACGCCGAAAAAAGACGTTTCTTATCTTTTGTAACTTTAATGTTTTTTTTGCGATTTATGACGTATTCAAAAAAACTATTTACTAGATCTCGTTCAAACAAATTTTCGGTGGAAGTTTACATGGTTAATCATATTTTTTTTTTAGTTTTATCTTTCTCTTATTTTAGAAGTTACAGGGGGGGGGGACACTTCCGGCCACCGTAGGCGCGGGCTTGCGGACGGTGAGCGATGGGTAGTTCACCGTCCGATAAGGACCAGGCCCGGGTCGACGGCGCGTTGTATTCCACGCGCGCCTCAAAGAGTTGTCAGCAGCAACTGACGGGGTCCGTTAGGGCCAATGCCTGCCAGGGTTGCGAGTTTGTCCGAAAGGGATATCGTGGCCCTGGCACACAGGCAAATGAAGGAATACGGGTGGGTTTTAGTCAGTAAAAGTCTGACACGCCCTCCCGCTCCGCCCAGAGCGGGAGAAGTTATTTGATAATTTCCCACCCAAAAAAAAAAAAAAAAAGGGGGGGGGACACATTTTACCACTTTGGAAGTATCTCTCGCGCAAACTATTCAGTTTAGAAAAAAATGACATTAAAAACCTCAATATCATTTTTGAAGACCTATCCATAGATACCCCACAAGTATGGGTTTGATAAAAAAAATAGTTTCAGTTCTAAGTATGGGGAACCCTCAAAATTTATTGTTATTTTTCTATTTTTGGGTGAAAATCTTAATGCGGTTCACAGAATACATCTACTTACCAAGTTACAACAGTATAGTTCTTATAGTTTCGGAAAAAAGTGGCTGTGACATACGGACGGACAGACAGACAGACATGACGAATCCATAAGGGTTCCGTTTTTGCTACGGAACCCTAATAACGCCTTACAATATTATCTTTTTTGATATTTCAGACTTGGTTATTTAGCAAAAGTTGTTCATATTAATGAGCATTATACATACAAAAACCTTACGCCTTCTTCCCATCAGTATAGGCAGCAACTATAGAACGCCAACTGCTACGATACTTTCATACTTCTTATTAGTAATGGCAATTAATGCGATTTAGAATTAATTTCATTAGCGTGTGAACTCTTGAGTCTTAGCGTGTTAATTGCTATTGCTATGATATTTGCTAATGACGATAATTGATAATAATGAAGTATGTCAATTTTGTTATTAAACGAATTAAAAATCGCGTTCGCGTTTAGTTTACTCGCCGACTCGCCGATAATTAAATATATTTATAGCACACCACGCTACCGCGCTGCACGCGCATGCGCGATTGCTCGACGCTCTGACTATTTAGAAAAGTACATCGTTTCGCATTTCACAGAATTTCGCGATTACATTTAATTTGCTAACTGCTAAATGATCATTCACACGCTAACAATGAATGCGAATGCTAATTAATCCATCACTACTTCTTATGCTAGGTTTACGTACATACATCAGAGGGTCTACTTCGAAGATACAAATGAGAAGAAGAAGAACAAGATAGAAGTATCAAAATAGATAACCAATGATAGATAATGCCCTGCAAAGAAATTAGCTGAGACAAGATACATCAATTCTATAGATTATACTGAGGTCGCGTAATAGCGACAAAGTTATCTTTAAGTCTTTATTAATTAATGTATTTTGTATTTAATAACTAGTATTAATGTATTTATTAACTAATATTGCCCTTTACAAATAAAATAGTTTTAGGTTTTACAATTCGTTCGCAAACATGCAATCTTTACTTTTTGTTGCCACGGCAAAATTTTCTGTACTGATGTTTAAAGTAAATGCGACCTTGTTAAAAATGTTACATTGCAAAAATCATAATAGAACACGGTTGTAAAAATGTCTTACGTTGATGCAAAAAAGCAGCATACTATTTTTTCTAAATTTGAATAAAAACATAATTTATAGTAGTTACATCAGTTACAATTTTTTTGAATCTTAGATAATACTTATGTATAAGCACTTGAGTGAGATACCTGAGATACAGGTTTATTCCTAGTTCAGGTAGAATCCAAATATTATTTACCTTAACTTCTAGTCTAAGGCCCTATTTTTGTAAATATTTATGTAAATCAATTATTTCAATAAACAATTTCAATTTCAATTTCAATTATGTAACGCACGATTTCCCAACTACTGTCAACCATTCGTGTTAAAATTGTGTAATTATTGTGTCATTTCTGTACTTAAATTGTTTTTATTTTTTATATTTTTTCCTTGTTCTAGGCTTCATCTATAGAATGAACCCTAATCTTATTACAATCTAGCCTTTTAAATAGACTAATAGGTAATTAAATTATAACCTAAACTACTAAATTGTCTTTACTAAGAATGTGTTCAATAGCACTTTTCTTATTGTCTCAAGGCGAATACACTTCATTCTTGTGTTTGTTTAATTTAATTTTTTATATAATATTGTTTTTGCATGGTGTGTCTATCGCTTAATATTGTGCACTTGGCTTGTATATTGGCTTATATTAATTGATTGAACAGTGTAACGATTGTAGATAGACCAATAAATAAAGATAAATCCGAAGTACCGGCCGTTTCATGACTACGGCTGACTATGGTTGACTACAGCGAAAGAAAAGAAAAAAAACAACGGTTAAAGAGATAAGTCAAAGTCAAAAACGTGACTTAAAGTCGGGTAAGGATTCAAAGTAGAGAAGTATTACAGAAGTACTAACTTTGGAAGTAAAGAAACGGCCGAACATTCGGCCGATACTCTGGATTATCACTTCGGAGTAGGCTCCCTAGCCATACACGCACGCCGGTTGCGAGTACTACACACCTGACTTTTCTGAAGAACATCACCGATAAGGTCACTTATATTTATGGTCTTCTAGGGCGACCCCTCCCGTTAAATCGTTAAATTATAGAGGGATGTTCCGTTTGGTGCCGGACGTAAAGAATAACACCATCCCATTTCTTCCCGTGGGTGTCGTAAAAGGCAACTAAGGGACTTACTAGAGAATGGGCAGCAGTGTTCTCTATGCATTTTTAAAACCATACTGCGATCGCCAACCCGCCTGCCAAGCGTAGCGATTATGGCAAATCCCCCCCTTTTTGGGGGACGCCTATGTCCAGCAGTGGACGTCTTTCGGCTGAATGATGATAGAGGGATGAGGAATAGGTTGTAAAGTTCACTCATCCTTCATAGAAAAGGGAGGATTTTCCGACCAGACGGGTGTTGTGTCTGGTGGGCAACTGCCCGACGATTGATGTCGGGAATTCGTATATACAAAAAAAAACAGCTGTTCCATACATTTGTGTTCACTTTAATCGACAAAATGTATGGAACAGCTGATGTTTTTTTCGTGATTTCAAGGTTGGTCCCATAGAAAAAGTTGTTCAAAATGATGAGTACAATGACTCCTTTTCGGGTTTAGTGTTAACAAAAACTAATGTTGTATAATAGTCGCGCGGTAAACTCTGCTTGCGCGGTACAGGATTTTGCGTGACGCAAGTGTGATGTGTACTTCGTATATGGCGATGTAGATGCCGCCACACGTTTCATTTATAAAATAATGCCAGCCTTTATATTTTACAAAAGTGACATTGCCATGCGGGCTCTGAAAAGCTTTATTATATTTGGGAATCCTTATCTCGAATGGGTTTGGCTTTTGCCTAGTACTTCACATAAAATTTCAGTATTTTATGAAATAATAAAGTCTTTTAGGTCTAAGTTACGATAAAGTAAAGTTGAAATGGGTTTAGGAGAGAGAAAGGTTAAAGTTTTATTTTGATAATTCATTTGACGTGATACGTTTATAGAGTTACGCACACGCACAGCGTCTACATGCAATACAAAACTGTTGAACTGCTCTTAAAAAAAGGAGGAAAAAAATCCGGGAAAATTGAAGTTGAAAAGAAAAACTGGCCAAGTGCGTGTCGGACCACGCACAATGAAGCGTTCCGTAGTTGGGATGAATTTATCCCAAGAACAAACTGAACATTATAGTTGAAAACATGATCCCCTTAAATTCCAACTGCAAATGTAAGTTTGTACGCACAGTATTGAGTGATTTACCATGTTATTTTAAGATCACAGACTTCTTATAATTTTTCCTGTAATCTATAAGTAAAGAACTATTTCATGCATTTTTATCAATATTTTGCTCAGTAGTTTCGGAGTCAATTTCATATGAGTAACAAATTTCAACTTATTCGGTGCAGTAGATTCGGGGCAAATCAGCTGTGACAGACGGACAGACAGACAAACACACGAGTGATCCTATAAAAGTTCCTTTTTTCTTTTGAGGTAGGTACTGAACTCTAAAAAAGCACACAACTTACAGGAAAAGATGGTGACAGCTAGTGTCAAAGATATTATAAAAGTTATCAGTTACCTGCTGAACACACTGCCTCTACCTAAGCTTCAAACTTTAACTTACTTCGTAAAGGCGTGAAAATAAGTTCTGAAACTATGTCAACAACTACTCGTTGAAACATTCTTGAATGAGAAACTTAGTTTATCATTGCTCTTTCTTTTAAGTTCTAATATATTCAAACACCTGCAGGAAATACGTACTTTAGGGATTTCTCCGAATATTTCTTATTAGCACTTATTTGTTAAGTTAAACTATGATTCGTGTAATTAGTACATAATAAATATTATATTTCAAAGACGTGTAGTCTTCTTAGCAAAGCCTACGAAGCGTAGCGTTGCCTAAGCAATAAGCGTACCTAAAGTTACTCCGTGTGGTGCCCGACGTAAAGAATAGAGAATTGGTGTTTTCTATGCATTTTAACACCATACTGCGAACACCAACCCCCCTGCCAAGCGTGGTGGTTATGGCAAACCACCCCCCCCCCCCCACCCCTGTTGGCAGAGGCCTATGTCTTCTTTCGGCTGGAATGATGATGAATGATGAAAGTTGCCTATACAGCATAGCGTAGAAGCTTAATAGTTAAAAGACCTCTCAAAAGCGTAGCGTAAAGGCTCGTACAAACAGGTGCAATATCGCGAGCGCGGCGCGACACTAGAAGCGCAATTTCTCTGTCTGTGCCTGTCGCGCCCGCGATATTGCACCAGTCTGTACGAGCCTTAATAGTATTCACTAATCTATTAATATTTTCTTTGTTGGAACGGTTTGTCAAGTCATAAAACTTTCATTAAAATAAAAACAATGGTAAATAAACTATTCGTATTTTAAATACACGCGTCGGGCATTAATAAATAGATTGTAATAACTTAAGGTGACATATTTCACCTAAGCCAAGTTGCGTGTTAGTCGATGTCACGATAATTATGTCAGTAGGTTATGTGTTAATTTACTGTTCGACGCATAGGCTGAATTACAGTTTAACATTCGATTCCAGGAAACAATGTTGTTAGCAAAGGCCATTGACTTGTTTATGTTAGTTAGTGTGTGTTTAGTTGGGATATTGACTTTTGTTATGATAACAGAATTTTTTGCCTCACTGTCTATCTGTCACCATTTGACGCCTAAACCCCTAAACCGATCGTTATGAAATTTGATAAACATGTAGCCTTTTTTTTTTTTTTTTTGTGGGTGGGAAATTATCAAATAACTTCTCCCGCTCTGGGCTGAGCGGGAGGGCGTGTCAGACTTTTACTGACTAAAACCCACCCGTGTTCCTTCCGTTGCTTGTGTGCCAGGGCCACGATATCCCTTTCGGACAAACTCGCAACCCTGGCAGGCATTGGCCCTAACGGACCCCGTCAGTTGGTGCTGACATCTCTTTGAGGCGCGCGTGAAACACAACGCGCCGTCGACCCGGGCCTGGACCTTATCGGACGGCGAGCTACCCATCGCTCACCGTCCGCAGGCCCGCGCCTACGGTGGCCGGAAATCAACTTGCGACTCCCGACGCCCGGGGCGTCTCCTGCGGCGGCTAAGAGCGTGAGGGCGCGAACCCTGTCTCACCCTCACGCGTTCCGCCTCCTCCTTCGCGAGCATTACTGCTTCGCAGAAGGAGGTGACGGCCTCCCATGCACTCTCGCTCCGAACCATGGCCTGAACCAGGGCTGGACGCGAGAGATCGCCGCCGCCGATCGCCTCCGTGAGGACACGGCGGTGCTCCGCCCAAGCCGGGCAGACCTCCACCGTATGCTCCACCGTGTCCTCCGGGCGATCCACACAGTGGTGACACCCGGGCGTTTCCTCCCGCTTTATCCTGAACAGGAACCTCCCGAAACAACCGTGTCCGGTGAGGACCTGCGTCTGGCGGAAGGCGAGGACGCCGTGGCGCCTCTCCAGCCACTCCTCAAAGAGGGGACTTATCGCCACAATTGTGGCGTGCCCAGCGCTGGGTTGCGACAATCGCACTCTCCATGCCGCCATGAGATCCCGCCGGAGCTCCGTCCGCTGTGTCACGATTTCTCGCGGCAGCGGAGTTTCACCCCGGCGTTTCACCTCCTTGCGCCACTCCCAAATGTGCGCGAGGACTTTTGCCTCCAGATCCCACGGCGGCAGTCCGGCAAGGAGGCTCGCCGCCTCACGGGAGACCGGGCGGTAGCCCCGTACCAGCCTGATGGCCATGACCCTTTGGGACGCGTTCAACCGCTGGGCTGGTCGCAGCCTCAGAGAACGCGCCCACACCGGTGCCCCGTAAAGGGCCATGGACCGCACGATCCCTGCGTAGAGCCTCCGGCAGGAGGCGTTTGGACCCCCTAGATTGGGCAGAAGCCGCTTCAAAGCAGCCCCAGCCCTCTCCAGTCTGGGAGCCAAACGTCGGAAGTGCTCCACGAAGTTCCAGCGGCTGTCGAGGACGAGTCCCAAGTACTTCATCGTCGACTCGACACCGATGTGAACTCCTCCCGCCGTTATCTGGGAACCCGACAGTGGCGGGTTCCGAGGACCATAAAAACACATGGCCTCGGACTTGTGCAAGGCCACCTCGAGTCCCAATTGCCGGATCCTATCGACGATTGTCGCAACCCCACGTGCCGCCAGTTCGGCCGCCGCCTCATGCGACCTCCCCTGCGCCAGGACCAGCGTGTCGTCAGCGTAGCAGACTACGCTGACGCCGCTAGGGAGGTCAGCTCGCAGCACCCAGTCGTACCCGATGTCCCACAGATGCAGCCCCAGGACCGATCCCTGTGGGACACCGCACGAAATCTCTCGCCGGTTCCACTCTCCTTGGTGACCGGGGTAGATAACGGCCCTGTCCGTCAAATAGGCCTCGACCACGCGACAGAGGTAGGTCGGCATCCGGTGATAAACATGTAGCCTGGGACCTGGAGAAAAACATAGGCTACTTTTCATCCCAGTTATTTTTTATTTAAAAATAATAAAATAGAAACTACATCATCGCTTCGGGCAACAGTTAGTGAAAATAGAAATTAATATCCAAATTCAGGAAAATCATATGAAGGTACTTTATTAAGTACTAGCTTATGACCGCCGCTTCACCCGCATGAAGATCGGAAATTATCCCACGGGAACGTACTACCGGGATAAAAAGTATTCTATGTCCTCACCTAGATCATAGTCTACCCATGTTCCAAATTTTATCCAAATCCGTTTAGCAGTTTTAGCGTGAAAGCGTAACAAGCAAACAAAAAAACTTTTTCTGGCATTTATAATATTAGTTAGGATAAATATGTTTATTATTAAATGAATGTATTAAACTTATAAAGCTTCCGGAACAAATTCTCTAAATGATGACGCAAACCGTATTAAAATCCTTTGCGTAGTTTAAAAAAACAACGCGGTCGCACGGAGAGACACGAAAAGCGGCTGTACGTTATAATATGTATCATCATAATCATCATTTCAGCCGAAAGACGTCCACTGCTGGACATGGGCCTCCCCCAAGCACCGTCACTTCGACCGGTTCTGTGTTTCCCGCATCCAGCGGAAACCTGCGGCTTTCACAAGGTCATCGGTCCACCTTGTAGGACGCCTTCCAACGCTACGTCTTCCGGTACGCGGTCGCCACTCCAGAACCTTTCGGCCCCATCGGCCATCTGTTCTGCGAGCAATGTGCCCTGCCCACTGCCACTTAAGCTTGGCAATTCTTCGGGCTATGTCGGATAATATGTTTAGGTACTTAGATAGAAGATATAGATATTAGGTAAAATTGTGACGTACTGCCACTCACTATTAATATGTACTAAGTTAAATAAATAAGAGCTACCATAGGTCAACACATGGCTAATTAGTTCTCACGACAACTAAGGGTGACTACTACCCATAATATAACAGCTTTTTACTCAAATTTTCCTGTTACTGACTGGAAAAAATACAATGTTTAAAAAAATTAATACGAGGATAAAGAAAATGGTTTGTGATCGATTTATTTTTGCAAATTCTGACAACTCGTCCATCTTACTTTAGAGGAAAATCCTAAGGGAACCCAAAGGTTTAATTTTAAATAAAAAATAAACAAGTCGAAAAAGAAAACCAATTCAATAATTTTATATTTCGTTGTGCAAATACATACGCAAAATGATAGAACAAATGTTCTGATTATAATCGTCATAGATTCTTTCACGTTTGTCATAAAATTATGCATAGACCCCATTACTTATACACGTTTGTATTTGTGTATGAAATACACGTCTGTAATAAAAAAGTAAAAAGAAAGAGACGACAGACACGAACAAAGAGAAACATATTAATATAAAAGATGTAAGAAAAACAATAAAGTCACAACAATGAGTGACAATGTAAGTCGCTCGAACCTCGATGAAGAAATGATTGCGTCTAAGTAAATAAATAAATGTGTAAAAGAAAATGTATTCCTAAATCTTTTCGAAAAGGATATTTATTATTCTAAGTGTTAAGTTATAAAAACAACAACAACTGCAAGAATTCTGAAGGAATCACTCATAAAGTTAGCAAAGAACTCAAAATATGTCATAAAGAAAGTAGCAACGCAGCTTTGGTTAGCATTGCTGTAATTTAATTTCGGGGAATCTGGGCGATTGGCATTTACATATTTAACAGGTTTAATCGAAAATTTATCTAAGAAAGGTAGTTGGTATTGTCCTAGTCAATACCAGCTGGCAGCGGCTGATCTGCTAGCCTTTTGGCTAAGCCCGCATAATCCAAAAACAGTCGATTGTAGAAGGGCAGTCTCGTTTCGTGTGACCAATCCCTGGATCAGCTGCTGCACATACCTTTATGCGTAGCGAAGTCAAAACTATACATTTAATATAAAAAAAAGGAATTTCATAAAAGTATTTTTTTTATTCCTGCACAAACAACACGCACATTACAAAAAAAAAATACATGAAATACACACATACGAAATAGCCAAAAGTCTCGTATTGAAGCAATAAATTTGATAATTTTGTCCATTGTTTGATGTCAGGGCAAGGGACCAAATACAATTTACATTGCGTAATAAATTATTCTGTGTTGCGACACTGCAAATGACAACAAACAAACAATCAAAACAAAAACAAAATGCCGCATGGTTGCAGAGTGGAAACTTTTGTAACAAATAAACAACAATAACAAGATCATACAAGGTCTGGGAACGATTCTAATATAACCGAAAATAGCTTTTAGAATTTTTGCCTGTTTATCTGTTATGTTCCAGCATCATCAACGCAAATATTTCTGGATAGATTCTGTTCAAATAATATAACCCGCCCCATAAGTCTGATCTATCTGGCTATGAACTATCACGCTACTTGCCATGAGGGATGAGCAATAATGTATTATTTTTGTATTCTTCTATAGTTTACCGCAAATTGTAAAAAGATGAGCCAAATTGGGTTATATAATTCAAGATACAGGGATTTAACTTTTTAAATGATAATCACGGTGCTAATACCTCTATGGAGTCAATTATGATTTATATATTTTATAAGAGTGGCTATTTTAATCAACTTTAAACACAGCAAATAGCTTAGCGGTTCGACGCCTGCTCTGCATAAATGTGGTTGTAAGTTCAATTCCCATTGATGAATGCTTCACAAAATTGTGGTTTTAAGTTCGATCCCAGCTATTGATATGTTTTGTGTTTTTTTTAAATTTTGTTATACTGCTATGGTAGTTCGTAGAACGTACACTGAAAAACATGAAGCTTAGGCCTCTTCTGTCGTCTATGTTTATAGGTTTTAATAAAAATAAATGTCTATAGTTAGTTGACGGTTAACATCTTAGAGTAAGAAATCTATAGAGGTTTGGGTAGCGTGGCCAGATGAGACAACATATTTTATACATATCCATAAATGTTTATAGGACCCAATGACACCATAAACCTAACCCTTTAACCTGCGTTTTAAAACAAAAAAAAATCTACAAATTGATGATTATAATTATGATGTAGAAATGTGCCAATATAAACTTCACAATTTCACAAAAACACCTTGAAAGTCGAAGCGAGAACGAAATGGAGCTACCCGCCGTCTATATATTTCTTTGTCTAAGGTTAACATTGAGGTAGGAATAATGAAATAGCATATTCTACTATAGGAAGAAGAGTTATACAAAAATCTATCATATCGACACAGACATGATTGTCATGAAAAGAGAGACATCAAATGTTTGTCAAGGACTAAATTTGGCAACACTTTTGTGTGACGTCAAAATCATGTTATGCGTGACCGGCCGCCATGTATAGTGCAGTTTTGTGGTAGAAAACTCGGCAATGTGCTGTCAAACGGTTGCTTGCTTTCTCTCTCGCACTCGCAGTTACAACCCTACGAAAGGCGGCCATTTTAAGTGCTCAATTTTTGTAGATAGTCACTCTATTTTTATAGGTATGGCTAGTCCATAGGTTTATAAGGCAATGATGGATAATGAGAAATCCCGTGTGCTTACAATCTACTGTTATATTATTTTAGTGATAGCCGTTCGTCAAGAATAATCTGATAGTATAGTTATTCTGAAATCAACTTAATTTACACAGTACTTAACGTTGATATTTGTTTAAATTTTAAATGAATTAACGTCAATTGGAGCCGAAACTTTGAACCTTAGAAACGTATGTATGGTGTTCTCAAACTCCAATTTCTTGGACTCTCTGTGTTGTTATTGTTTTGTTTTGAAAGTAGCTCTGCGCCGCGGCTTCGCTCACGTTACTATGTATTCTATTACGTATAAATCAATGTCAAGTCAATGAGAACTTGAGGTCAGTGGGTCGTCTTAGGGGCGGAGTTAAGCCCCTCAGGCTACACACGAACCGTATTTAGTAACAATTCATTTGACTCATTGCCAGCGGCGGCGTACACATTGTATAGTTAGGTAGGTACAATAATATTAAAATGAAACTCAGGAACATTATAAATTATTAAATTAAGTATTTACAATTTTAAGAAGGTAGTTTAAATTAAAAAAACCGGCCAAGTGCCAGTCGGACTCGCGCACGAAGGGTTCCGTACCATTATCAATAAAAATGGCAAAAAAAACACGTTTGTTGTATGGGACCCCCCCTTAATTATTTGTTTTATTTTAATATAATTATTTATTTTTAAAGTCAATATATATCTACATATTCTGTGAATATTTCAAGCGTCTACCTGTTGCCGTTATCAATATAGAGCAAAAAAATCACGTTTGTTGTATGGGAGCCCTCTTAAATATTTATTTTATTATTTTTTTTAGTATTTATTGTTATAGCGGCTACAGAAATACATCATCTGTGAAAATTTCAAGTCTAGCTATCACGGTTCATGAGATACAGCCTGGTGACAGACGGACAGACAGACGGACAGAGAGACAGACAGACAAACAGACACCGGAGCCTTAGTAATAGGGTTCCCGTTTTACCCTTTGGACGGAACTCTAAAAATGATTAAATTCAATAAACAAGTCTATGTGTTTTCGCTCGTTGCTCGTTGCCGCACAAACTACTTTGTACCCACCACCTACTAGCTTAATGGGCGCGGGGAATTGATGACATCACTGGGGAATAAGCAGGATTAGGTACCTAATTATTTGTTTAAAAGAGAGAAACTGATAATTAAGGAGGCTTTTTGGGAATGGTGAAAACGAATTTTCGTGACTTTTGTATTTAAATGAGAAGTTTGAACTTTTGTAGGTATTGAAAATAACATAAAGCTTAAGTGACTATCTGACCTAGTAGAGAAATAATGATGATCTTTTTTTTAATACCTATTGTTAGCTTTGATATATTATTATTTAATGATAGTATTTTATAAAAGAAAATATAATAATTTAGTGAAACACTCGTTGACACTATAAATCATAGAGAAGATTTTATTCTCTATTACACAGACTACATAAGGTAGAACAACATGGTAAGGCGGGAAATTTAAATACTAATTTAACAAATATACCCTGCATTCGAATGTCAGATACAGATGAAATGAAATGAAAATGAAATGAAAATGAAAATGAAAATGAAAAATGTTTTATTAATTATACAAGTAAAATTTAACAACTAGTGATTGGAGTCTCCTTTTAAGCAAAAAAGCCTGTGTTAGGAGACTCCGCTCTTCCAAAACTTAAAATATTAACATAAAATTACTTGTTTTAAGTGTTATAAAAACAGACGATTTAAAATAAAAAGAGAAAATTAAAACTAGACAAGAAGCATGCAAATGTGTGAGTGAGAGTAGGGGTGTGTTACTGTGAGTATAAAGGTGTGTAAGTGTGAAATTGCATGTTGAATGTGAGCATCGGTGTGTATGAAAGTTAAATGATAGTGTGAGGGTTTGTTAAATTTAATGTAAGATACAGAGTGAGTGTAAGTGGCAATGAATGAATCAGACTGTATACGACAAGTACGAAAGATGAGAGCATTAAGTGTAAGGTTTTATTTTATTCCAGTAGCTTCTCCGTGTCATCATAAGTAAGTGGTTTTATCCAGTTATTTAGTATTTTTTTACTGTCAGTTAATTGTTTATTGTATATGTAGATCTCTTTGTTAACTCGATTGTAAAGCTGAGCTGAGCGTTTGTCGTATTGAATACAGGCGAACTTGGTTTTAGTTTTAGGAACTTCAACTATTATATCCTTTCTTCTTTTCAAGGTTAAGCTGGGATCAAATTTAAGAGTTTTATGTTTCCTGAGAATAGTTTTAATTATATATAGTTTGCGAACAGAGAGTAAATTACTTATTTGATAAAGACTTTGTGTAGGGTACCTTAGGTTTTTGAAGTACATTAATTTTATTAGAGCCCGTTGTCCCCGCTCCAGGTCTATGAATTTAGTCTTAGCCGCCCCACCCCAAATGGGGATGCAATATACTAAGACAGACTGGACTATAGCTATGTATATTTCATTGAGTAGATTTCTGGGGTTCTTTGTGTTAGCGGTTATTTTATTTGGCACGATATGCCTTAAATTTTTGAAAATCCAACTCAGTTTTCTAATTCTGTTGGTAACTTGTTCCAGATGGGAGTACCAAGATAATCTTTGGTCAACAACAATACCAAGATATTTGGTTTGAGAAACTTTGACTAATGTTGGACATAGGCAGTTAATTGGATTTTCACACTCGTGTACCTTTATAATAAAGTCGGGGTTTGGTTGTGTCCTGTGTGATATGCTAAAACATATGGAATTTGTTTTAGCTGTGTTAAGTGTAAGTAAGTTATTTGAACAGATCGTTCTACAAACATTCTAACTTTTACATACATGTAAGAAAATTTATTAAATAATAGTAGTTTATGAAACTGTTATTAGTGAGTGGTATTAATAGTATCACACGAGTGTTTCAATACCTAGCTATGTGCAGTTTCATACACTAATTTATCTACTCTCATACATTCAGATTGAACCTACTAAATACAAGATCAAAGTTAAAAGAGTAAGAAATAGTCTATTGCTTATAAAACCCAGCACAAGTAAAAATTGGGATCAATTTTTTTTTGTAATTCTATAAAAATGGCGCGCCCCGCATAAGCGTTCCATCAGAAAAAAGATATGGATGGAAATTCCTTGGTGATATTAACTTTATTTAATTTGTTAGAGAAAAAGTATTTTAATATAATTCTATTTTTTTAGACATTGTGTTTATAAAGTATGTCAAAATGTCAATATAAACTCGTTTGAAGTTTATAATTCGAATTTTACGATATGAGAGTAGATAAAATCTTTTTTTACTACGTATGTAAAGAAAAAAAAAGTTTGTAGTTCAAGAGCTTGTAAAACAGAGAGTTCACGAATCACGGTCACCTGTTGAATGGGTACAGATAAAGGTATTCGTATGTGGCTTCGGCATTGTTCACAGATAAAGTGGGTATCTTTTGTCTTCAGTAAGAGGTTCGTTATTTTAGTGGATTGTTTGATAAGTTTTCGGTTGTAAGAGCGATGAAGGTATTTGAAATTAAAGGTCGTTAATAACTTAGGTACCTATACCTACAGTTTTTGCCACCTGAAACCATAGTTGTAGTTGGTTACAGTTCGATAATCCGCTAATTTTCAAAAAAATCCGGTCAAGAGCGAGTCGGACTCGCGCACCGAGGGTTCCGTACGTATATATGATGTTGATGATTTCTGAAAAACTGTGCTATTTAGAGACATAGTTTTATTTTTCCTGTAATCTTTACATAAAGTTCTATCACATAGAATAATTTCAGATCTATGCAAACTTCGGAGATAAGGGGGATAACAGTATTTTTTTTACATTTTTCATCAAAAATCGGAAACTATGCTGCCTATATAAAAAAAAAAATGTTTGAGAATGTGCAAACAGCGTTCTTTCATATGATACCCCACATGCCTTAATAGCCCCACTTCAAATTTTTAAGACCACCTTTCAGTCCGTTTTGCAGAAAAGGTATATTTTTTTATTTCTATCTTGTTTGCAAAATAGTTGGGCAAATGTCACCTAAAACCACTCTAAATTTCAAGTTGATACCATTAAGAGTTCTTGAGATATGCAAGTGTGACAGACCGACAGTCAGACAGACTTAGTCTCACCGGGTTCGTATTTGAATATCGAAGATTAAAATACCTACTGTTAAAATATCGATGTTCAAAACATCGAAAATGGAAATATCGAACGACCATAAAACCGAAAATTAAAATAACGAAAGTTTATAATATCGAATGGTTAAATAACCTACGTCCAATATTTTCAAAATCTAAATATCTACAAAAGTTACATCGAAAGATCCAAATATCGAAATACAGATTATCGAATGTCCTAAATATCGAAGTACAAACTATCGAACGTCCTAAATATCGATGGGTACATATATTATTTGAACATCGAAAATTAATATACCTACGTGTAAAAATGGGTTAATTTTCAACATTTAATACATTCATTAATTCACCCTAAAAATACGTATCTGGCGGTATGAGGAACAGGGTGTAAAGTTCACTCATCCACCATAGAAAAGGGAGGGTCCTTCGACCAGACGGGTGTCGTGTCTGGTGGGCAACTGCCCGACGGTTGATGTCGGGACGTTGTATATATTCTAGTTGCGTGGTAAACTCTGATTGCGCGATGCAGGATTCACGTGACGTCAGTGTGACGCGTTGTTCGTATGTGGCGATGTTGATTCCGCTACAAGTACAAGTTAAAATATCGAACAAATTTTGATATAAGTAGTATGAGTGAGAAAGGTTGCATCTGCAACGTCTCCGGCGCTACGGGAAGTGCAACCCCTTTGCCCTTGCGTAACAAAGGATAGGCACCCATGTTCACCTCAGCCGCTACGGTTCCCACGGGTGTCTATGCTTTGTTACAGCGGGTGGGGGTTGCCCTCCCTTCGCGCCTCCGGATTTTTATATACACTCTAGGGGTAACAGCCAAAAGACTACGTAAGTTCGGGATGCCCCAATTCGGTTTTAGAACAATTTCGACCTATTTTATCCATGAAAATCAGTGTCTAGTGTACAAGCATAGGTCAATCGTGAAGGTATTATTTAGGTCTTTAAATTAAAATATTTTCTTGAATGTCAATATGTTGTGATATTAAAGTTAGTGACAGAAACGTATCGCTGCAAAACCGACTCCACGTAGTCTTGTCTGCCCTACCCCTAGAGTGTAATTTAGAATTGCGAAGGCGCGCGTAGAATCGTGGAGGGGCGAGGCAGCCCGCGAGCTGAGGAGCTGAGTGAGCGTTTAGACCATCTGCGACGTTAAGCTCGCGTGGGACTGACGGAGCCCTGCAGCGCCGGGGCCGTGACAGAAACAATGCTTGCTTGCATGTTGCATGATTGCTGCATGCTTATTTGATAGATGGTAATCAGTTACTAGGTGGGTTACAAAAAAACCTACATTTATGAATACACTCATACTGCATATATAATTTTTTTTCGGTATTTTACCTAGTAGGTATTTTTTACGTAGATATTATGAACTTAGATGTACTAAATGTTGATATTTTGAACTTAGGCATAATTTCATTCGATATTTTGAATCATTCGAAATTTTAATTACTCGGCATTTCAATCTTCGCCGTTTTAAGCGTAGGTATAACAATTTTTTTCGACGTGTTGATATAATCGATATTAAAATTTTCGATGTTTTGAACTTTGGTATTTTAAGCGTAGGTATTTTAATCTTCGATATTCAAATACGTATCCGTCTCACCATAAGGGTTCCTTTTTACCGTTTTGGTACGGAACCCTAAAAATTGTGTCATTAAAAGAAAAGAAAGAAGATATCAAAATTGGTTATTCTGCACATTATATTAATAAAAATAATATAATCTGAGTAGCCAAAGCCTCGTATTCCACAATAAAAAAAAAAAAAAGTTAGGCCTAATTAATGACTGTATTTTTTTTTGCAATCCAGTAATTCTATTTGGAAATGATAATTTTTCTTGTCTCTACATCTATTGATATGTTTTTGAAAATATTTTCATTATATCCTACATCTGGACTATAGTAATTTTCCAACAATAGGTACAATTTTATTTATTCAAACCATCAATGAATGCCAAATTTAATTTACAATAGTATCCATGATCTGCGTGTTTGCGTTATCAATTGATTGCGTTATTGTACCTCATTAAATTCATTAACCAGGACTGACTAATTAAATTTCCCGCTTATAACACAAATGGAATTTACTGTTGAGCATGACGAACGAACAAAGACGAACTTAAAAAGGTGCCTGGGAGAGACTGGATGTGGAAGTTGGAGGACAGGGTTTTGTGGCGCAGCCTTTTTTTTTTTTTGGTTGGGAAATCATCAAATAACTTCTCCCGCTCTGGGCGGAGCGGGAGGGAGTGTCAGACTTTTACTAACTAAAACCCACCGTGTTCCTTCAAATGCCTGTGTGCCAGGGCCACGATATCCCTTTCGGACAGACTCGTAACCCTGTCAGGCATTGGTCCTTTCGGACCCCGTCAATTGGTGCTGTGGCGCAGCCTGGGATAGGCTTATTTTTTTTTTAAACATTGCCCCACACTAAGAATTTCTTCTGTATTGTGGGTGCGTTTACAAACATTTAAACTCACATACACAAACAGCCAGACCCGGAACAACTACTTGTAGGTCATACAAATATTTGTTCCGTGTGGGAATCGAACCCGCGACACGCAGCGCAGCAGTCAATCGCTTAACCACTGCGCCAACCGTGTCGTGGCTATATTGATTGATTGAAAAAACAAGATGGAAAAAAATCCTTATAAAGCTATAACTTCATGTTCGAACCTTAAAATACGTGTCCGAACAAAAGTGATACCAATACCACTAGCAAAGCGTATTCCATTGAGATTGACTGGCCAGTGGATTCAGATCCAATTATTCAATAGCACCTGTCAATCACACTTAGGGTCCCGCTAACTGGTAATGAGCACGACAGGCCTTCGAATCGAACAAGCGTAAATTAAGTTTGATACAAATTGATTCTTTTTACGTGAAATAAGTTTTTCGGGTTGATTTTTGGTATGTCGGCTGATTTTCGGTATTTGTTTTGGACAGGGTTAGTCAGCAGTTTATTGTCTTATATGAAAGGATCACTAAACTTCGAATTCTTAAACACTGTTAAACATTCCTAAATGTATTTCTGTCATTAAAAGTGGCATTGCAAGCACTTTAAATTGAGTTATTTAAGTTTGAGGCTGTTAATATTTTATACATTCATGAGGATAAAATGAGAGTTTGCCATCGCTGTGACAAACATGTAGGGAAAGGTTTAGGTAAAGTAGCATAATTATTTGGAAACGTTAATCGGCTTCTTGGAACTTTCGACTCAAATATATATTTAGGTACTTTTATAAACTTCCTGATATTTCCTGAAAGTATACTTCGTTATGTGCATTACGGACCTGTTTGTGCCAGCTTGTTTTTTTATATAAACTTTTACCAAAGTATGGCAGTAAAGCTGACAAATATTTATGGCCCCATCAAAGGCAGTTAGTTGGGCCATTCGTAAGTTTTACTGCTTTTCAGAGTTGCCATCAGGTATTTTAGCAGTGAAAACCGGCTAAGTGCGTGTTGGACCTCGAACAATGAAGGGTTCCGTAGTTGGGATCAATTCATCCCAAAACAAATTAACATTGTAGTTGAAAAATATGTTCTCCTATACATCGATATACGTCACGGTCATTTCTCCAACGGAAAATTTAAGTTGGTCGACCATTACTCGTACGCCTTCTTAAATGTGATAGTTTTCCTATTAATTTCGTTACGTACTACTGTCATAAATTTTTCACTTATCCAAAAACAACCATTTAGCTGGCAGAGGGGGAGACACTTAATTCTAACAAACATTTGCTATTTAAAGCTTTATAATATTATATGCAAACGGATCTTTGAAGCCTCAATATTTTTAAACGTCCTCATGGGATATACGAGAAAAAGAATGATCTGACCAATAAATCCCCATTTTAAGTGCAACCAAAAGTACCCTAAAAATTTTTTGTTAAAATTTTTATTTTAAACTTGTCGGCGTAATTAATATATGTTATGCCAAATTACAGCTTTCTGGTAATAAAAGTCTCTGAGCTAAGCCGGAGACAGACAGACGGACATGGTGAAACTATAAGGGTTCCTTTTTGACTACGGAACCCTAAAAAATAAAAGTATTTTTGTTAAGAATTTTGCATAAGGGGTGCATACACATTTTCGGGTCGGCATGATCCGGCAAGGGAGGAAAGCCGAAAAAAAAAACCGAATGTATATGACGGCACAGCAAGTGGCGCCGTTTAGTTTTGTTACGAAGTTACTGGAATCACGTAAAAGGCCGGAGTGACACTGGCTGGTGACACTCACTCTAGCAGAGCGTCTTATCGATGCGTAGATAGAAAATCTCTGTCTACGCATCGATGGCTCATGCGTGGCGGCTGTCTTCTAATGACTTAAGAAGATGACAACCGAGCCACTGTCGTACAGTCGAGTTCATTAATATATTAGCCCTTTCAGGCTTCAAAAATATATGACCGTCAAAAAAAATCATAATATTGTGACAACTATAAGCATCATTAAATTGTGGTCAAGATTTCGATTCATTAATATGTGACTGGTTTTTCTCAGTAACATGTATACAGCCAAAAGCACATTATTATATGAACAACATTAAGATCATATTATCTGAACATTGTAGGATTCACAATTATGTATGCACACATGAATACAATAATATCTAAACACAAGTAAATGTAATTCAAATTCAACCTTATTACTTACGTCACAAAGATAATTTTAATAGCAATCTTAAAATTGCATGGTCAAGGAGTTTGCAACATTATTTATCACTGGCTAGATTAACTTCAAATGACGTTATGTTTTTCTAATTACTGGAAGATAGTACTGGAAGCTAGTACTGGGAGCTAGTACTGGAAGATAGCACTGGAAGATAGTACTGGAAGATAGCACTGGAATATAGTACTGGAAGTTAGAACTGGAAGATAGTGCTGGAAGATAGTATTGGGAGCTAGTACTGGAAGATAGTGCTGGAATATAGTACTGGAAGTTAGTACTGGGAGCAAGTACTGGGAGCTAGTACTGGTAGATAGCACTGGACGATAGTACTGGAAGATAGCACTGGAATATAGTACTGGAAGTTATAACTGGAAGATAGTGCTGGAAGATAGCACTGGAAGATAGTACTGGAAGATAGCACTGGAATATAGTACTGGAAGTTAGTACTCGAAGCTAGTACTGGGACAAGTACTGGAAGCTAGTACTGGGAGCTAGTACTGGAAGATAGCACTGGAAGATAGTACTGGAAGATAGCACTGGAATATAGTACTGGAAGTTATAACTGGAAGATAGTGCTGGAAGATAGTATTGGGAGCTAGTACTGGAAGTTAGTACTGGAAGATAGTACTGGGAGCAAGTACTGGGAGCTAGTACTGGAAGATAGCACTGGAAGATAGTACTGGAAGATAGCACTGGAATATAGTACTGGAAGTTATAACTGGAAGATAGTGCTGGAAGATAGTATTGGGAGCTAGTACTGGAAGATAGTACTGGAAGATAGCACTGGAAGATAGTACTGGAAGTTATAACTGGAAGATAGTGCTGGAAGATAGTATTGGGAGCTAGTACTGGAAGTTAGTACTGGAAGATAGTACTGGAAGATAGTACTGGAAGCTAGTACTGGGAGCAAGTACTGGAAGATAGAACAATACACTTACTGTATTAGTACAGTAGTTCCAGCACTATCTTCCAGTTCTATCTTCCAGGGCTATCTTCCAGTACTAACTCCCAATACTATCTTCCAGACTATCTTCCAGTACTAGCTTCCAGTACTAACTTCCAGTACTATCTTCCAGTACTAACTTCCAGTACTAGCTCCCAATACTATCTTCCAGCACTATCTTCCAGTTATAACTTCCAGTACTATATTCCAGTGCTATCTTCCAGTACTATCTTCCAGTGCTATCTTCCAGTACTAGCTCCCAGTACTAGCTCCCAGTACTAGCTTCCAGTACTTGCTCCCAGTACTAGCTTCCAGTACTTGCTCCCAGTACTAGCTTCCAGTACTAACTTCCAGTTATAACTTCCAGTGCTATCTTCCAGTACTAGCTCCCTGTACTAGCTCCCAGTACTAGCTTCCAGTACTTGCTCCCAGTACTAGCTTCCAGTACTTGCTCCCAGTACTAGCTGCCAGTACTAACTTCCAGTACTATATTCCAGTGCTATCTTCCAGTACTATCTTCCAGTGCTATCTTCCAGTGCTATCTTCCAGTACTAGCTCCCAATACTATCTTCCAGCACTATCTTCCAGTTATAACTTCCAGTACTATATTCCAGTGCTATCTTCCAGTACTATCTTCCAGTGCTATCTTCAAGTACTAGCTCCCAGTACTTGCTCCCAGTACTAGCTTCCAGTACTTGCTCCCAGTACTAGCTTCCAGTACTAACTTCCAGTACTATATTCCAGCACTATCTTCCAGTTATAACTTCCAGTACTATATTCCAGTGCTATCTTCCAGTACTATCTTCCAGTACTAGCTCCCAGTACTAGCTTCCAGTACTTGCTCCCAGTACTAGCTTCCAGTACTAACTTCCAGTACTATCTTCCAGTTCTATCTTCCAGCACTATCTTCCAGTTCTATCTTCCAGTGCTACCTTCCAGTGCTACCTTCCAGTACTAGCTCCCAATACTATCTTCCAGTACTATCTTCCAGTACTAACTTCCAGTACTATATTCCAGTGCTATCTTCCAGTGCTATCTTCCAGTACTAGCTCCCAGTACTAGCTTCCAGTACTATCTTCCAGTAATTAGAAAAACATAACGTCATTTGAAGTTAATCTAGCCAGTTGCAAACTCCTTGACCATGCAATTTTAAGATTGCTATTAAAATTATCTTTATGACGTAAGTAATAAGGTTGAATTTGAAATACATTTACTTGTGTTTAGATATTATTGTATTCATGTGTGCATACATAATTGTGAATCCTACAATGTTCAGATAATATGATCTTAATGTTGTTCATATAATAATGTGCTTTTGGCTGTACATGTTACTGAGAAAAACCAGTCACATATTAATGAATCGAAATCTTGACCACAATTTAATGATGCTTATAGTTGTCACAATATTATGATTTTTTTTGACGGTCATATATTTTTGAAGCCTGAAAGGGCTAATATATTAATGAACTCGACTGTACCACGTCTACGAAGAATTGCTATATCCTGATGATATTGAAGCTGCTGAACCACTAATACGATGGTAAAGGCTATCCTGCACCGTTATATATTTTACCACTCGGCTGTGCCGAAACGTGCCAGATCATGGCGACTCAAACAAGGGTGCACTCTGAAGTCAAGGTGCAGTCTCACTCTGAAGGGGTCTGTCAGACTCTTACTGACTAAAACCACACGGTGTTCTGCTGCTACCTTTAGCTGGGGTGCTGGAGTGCTTGCGCATTTCGTCACGCTCCCCCGGCTAGCTGTTGGCCCGCATGAATTCATGTGGACCCTGTCACCCTCAGCGTCCGAAGGGCTCAGCACTCCTAACATGTTATGCTTTGCAAAGGCAGCATTCATAAGTTTAGTATAGTTATTAGTACGGACAAGAAACGGATCGCAAGCGCGCCACTACTGGTGAAATCACGAGATCTACCCACACCGATGGCGTGCTTCTACAGAGTCGTGATGTTTTGGGCCGATGGGCGAGGAGGACATTCAAGATTCAGTGTCTGATCGCATCGGAGTTAAGACGTCGCGGAACTGTACTCGATTCGTTGTGCTCAGTTATTGTTGTAATTGTAATTTGTAGTGATTGTGTCAATTTGTGATTTCAATAAACGCTGTGTAACGCATCCAGTGTGTTTTCATTGCACGAAACCCACCTTCTTCCTTCTTTCTTTCTAATACACACAGCTGTAGAGCGAATCCGCTTACATCAAACCCCGATTTGATAACGTATAATTGTGTAACGTTAATAAAACCAATTATTTTTTTTTGGTTACTGTTATGAATCTGGTAAACAAAAGCGGGAAAATGAATTTTGATTTAGGGGGTAAAAAAAAAACTTTGTCAGCACCCGATACCTATGATGAAAATTTAGCAAATTTTCGTGCCATCTTGAATTTAATTTTGACCCAAGTTTTGTTATCAGCGACCTTGAAAACCATGATCGAAAATAAAAGAAATAAAAACAAAACGGTACAATATAAAAACTACGACAATAACTATTGACGCCAAATTGGACTATTTGCTTCAAGTCTGTCTGTAACTGGAACTTAACTGGTGAATGTGGGTGAACTATTCACAGTATACTCCCAACAACCCAACCCTACCCAGCCTTTTGAAAGAATAAAGGCGTGATGTTATGAATAAATGTCATTTCCGCAAGCTTTTCGCGCAAGTGTCTTTCGCGCAAGTGTTTTTCGCGCAAGTGTCTTTCCCGCAAGTGTCTTTCGTGCAAGTGTCTTTCGCGTAGTATCTTTCGCGCAAGTGTCTTTCGCGCAAGTGTCTTTCGTGCAAGTGTCTTTCGTGCAAGTGTCTTTCGCGTAAGTATCTTTCGCGCAAGTGTCTTTCGCGCAAGTGTCTTTCCCGCAAGTGTCTTTCGTGCAAGTGTCTTTCGCGTAAGTATCTTTCCCGCAAGTGTCTTTCGCGTAAGTATCTTTCGCGCTAGTGTCTTTCGCGCAAGTGTCTTTCCCGCAAGTGTCTATCGTGCAAGTGTCTTTCGCGTAAGTATCTTTCCCGCAAGTGTCTTTCGCGTAAGTATCTTTCCCGCAAGTGTCTTTCGCGTAAGTATCTTTCCCGCAAGTGTCTTTCGCGTAAGTATCTTTCCCGCAAGTGTCTTTCGCGTAAGTATCTTTCCCGCAAGTGTCTTTCGCGTAAGTATCTTTCCCGCAAGTGTCTTTCGCGTAAGTATCTTTCCCGCAAGTGTCTTTCGCGTAAGTAACTTTCGCGCAAGTGTCTTTCGCGCAAGTGTCTTTCGCGTAAGTATCTTTCGCGCAAGTGTCTTTCGCGCAAGTGTCTTTCCCGCAAGTGTCTTTCGTGCAAGTGTCTTTCGCGTAAGTATCTTTCCCGCAAGTGTCTTTCGCGTAAGTATCTTTCGCGCTAGTGTCTTTCGCGCAAGTGTCTTTCCCGCAAGTGTCTATCGTGCAAGTGTCTTTCGCGTAAGTATCTTTCCCGCAAGTGTCTTTCGCGTAAGTATCTTTCCCGCAAGTGTCTTTCGCGTAAGTATCTTTCCCGCAAGTGTCTTTCGCGTAAGTATCTTTCCCGCAAGTGTCTTTCGCGTAAGTATCTTTCCCGCAAGTGTCTTTCGCGTAAGTATCTTTCCCGCAAGTGTCTTTCGCGTAAGTATCTTTCCCGCAAGTGTCTTTCGCGTAAGTAACTTTCGCGCAAGTGTCTTTCGCGCAAGTGTCTTTCGCGCAAGTGTCTTTCACGCAAGTGTGTTTCGCGCAAAGTGTCTTTAGCGCAAGTGTCTTTCGCGCAAGTGTTCCTTTGCGGAAATGTCTTTCGCGCAAATGTCCTGCTACCACTGTTTTAGTAATAAAGAAAATAATTGGTTACTGAGCCTTATTTTAATTGAACATCGTGCCTCAAAGCAGCTACAAGCTATCTCTCCCAAAGCCACTCATAAACAAAAAAAATGTATTCTATAGTTTTGTATTTCCCCGTTACTTGTGGATGGCTATAAAAGCAATTAAAAGGCGGAGCAACGAGAGCCTAGGGAGTTATACATTCAAAATGAGCATTTAAAAGGTTTACAGAGGTATGCTCCAATCCAACCCTATGGCAATAAAACGTGATTATTTAAATACCTTTGATCATTTTATGTGATATGAGTTTTCAGGTACCCGATGTATCCTCAAATAATCGTTTTTAAAATAATTCGTTGGGGATTTCTCACATTTATTTGAAATCGCTACAAATAGATAACATTATCAACTGCCTACCTTTTCATTTGAAAATAACGCCATTTTTATCTTTTAAAGGAAGCTATGAGAAGAAAGGTTCAGATACTGTTATTTTTTTAAATTTTAACCAATACTGAAACCATTGGAACAAATAAAAATATTAACTTCATTATCATTTACTTCTTCGTCGTGTCTATGGCTCGACAGATTTTGACATTTTGTTGGCTCAAAACGAAAATAGGTAAAAGATAGGGGGCAAAGATAAAAAAAATCTACCTATACATAATAATTATTCTGAGCAAAATATAATGTAGGTTGGTATTATAAAAAGGGAAAGGTAGAGACTAAGACAATACCGTTTTCATATCTAATTAGGTGTTAATTAGACGGTAATAATAAAATAAATGATCTTCGTAATTAGGTGATAAACATTTCGTGGATTTCAAGGGACAATATTATGATCGCTTCATTTATAACAATGTATATTGTAATTGAGAAGGTACTAATTAATGAATGTGATTGGATATCTCCTCATTTTTACCGTGAAAGATAATAGAGGAGGTGTTATTAAAAACATATTGGATTGACGTATCAGAAAACAGAGGCGTAGATCTTATATAATAGGTACCTACTCGTCATTTCAATCAATTATTTCGGACAAAATAGCTTTTCCCGAATGTATCTTCATAGGTAAGTAATTATTCTCGGATCTGTAGTAATGCTAGAGATTCCAAGATATTCTATTAATAGAATATAAGGAATAGTTAAGAGCGTTTACACCTTACGGTATTTCACACAAACTTTCAAGCCCTTGTTTTTCGAAATGACTGAACCGATTTTGATGAAACTTCATACACATAAGCAGGATAGAAAGGCCTAAAAATTTAATAAAGAACATTTTCGAAATGTCTTATTTAAACACGGATAACTGGAAATCTGTTTCTATGGAAAATTTAAAATCGGTCTCATTTGGCTGTCACACTATTTTTCTAAAATGTTCTTTACTAACTTTTTAGACCTTTATATCCTGCTTATGCGTATGAAGTTTCATGAAAATCTTTTGTTCTGTCATTTCGAAAAACAAGGGCTTGACAGTTTGTATGAAATGCTGTAAGGTGTAAATGCTCTTAATTAATAACACACGTCCTTAATATGATTCGCGATGAAACTTTTTCGAAGCCATATAATAAGATCATTTTATAACATAACATCACGCCTGTAATCCCCGAAGGGTTAGACAGAGGTGTACCTATTATAGTACACCTACATTTCGCAAGCTATGTTTAAGTCCCATGTAATAGGGGGCGAGCCTATTGCCACCAACCGGGCACGAATCCAGACTCCGGGCTGCTACTCTGAGAAATTCCTGATGAAAAATCCCAATAACACTTTGCCCGACCTGGGAATCGAACCCAGGACCTCATGCTCAGCAGGCAGTCAGTTCTTTTTTAACTTTGTAAGTTATCACTTATCACCAACAGTGATACTGTATACTTACATTAAAATCTAGCCTATTAGCTGATAAGTAATTTAAATATAACTTAAAATGCTAAGTACTATAAAAATAAGAAATTTTCTTTTCTCGAAATTACTGTTTTCTATTTTTAAATTATCTTTTATATGATAAGGAAAGTTATACAAGATTTCCTTTTCAGAACTTCCGTCTTCGGTGGTTCTCAAACAATTGAGTTGAGTTTGTTTCCAAACACTTCAATTTGATCGATCCTTTTTAAACTGTGTAGTTTGGCGAGTAAAGTGTAGTATATATATACACTTTAAAAAAAGTTCTTATCTGTTTCTCGGGTCTTTTTACTCCACAGCGCTCAATAATTCTTTATACTTATATAGTGTACTAACTGCGCCCCGCGGTTTCACCCGCGTAACTCTCGATGCCGTGGGAATATCGGGATAAAATGTAGCCTATGTCTTAATCCAGGGTGTCAGCTACCTCCACACAAAATTTTATCAAAATTTTTCCAGCCGTTTGAGCGTGAAGAAGTAACAAACAAACATACACACACACACACTTACAAACTTTCGCCTTTGGATTATGAGTTGAGCGATAGAGATAATTTTATTTTCTCGATTTAAAAGATTTCAGTAATTTTTTTATTGGTATCGGCTTGATCTCTGCTCCAGTGGTATCGGTTTTATCAATCAAGTCTCCGGTCGCGACTAAGTAAGACTAATGAAGGTCTCTCTCATAAACTGGTTTTATATTCCCATGTCACCGTTTCTCTCAAAATAAATAGGGAAAAATTATAGGCGATTTGTTATTCTTATGAAACTCTCTGAAAAATAAAATAAAACTGATAAATGCGTATCGTATATTAGAATTTGCTCTTGTATCCTAGGTGAATATTTATGACACAGTTTGTATCTATGTCAGCTCGGTGTTGCCAGAGTTTTGTATGTTATTGACTACTCTTCATAATTCAAGCATAAGAGGATTCCCCTCTTATGCTTGAATTATGAAGAGTAGTCAAAATTAGATTGTATTACCTATCCTATATTTTTCTATATTTTTTTTAGTATGGATTTCCATACTAACATTGCCGGCCGCCTGCTCGCATGGTATTTGACCAGTACAGTATTTTCGATTTATCTCGAAGAAGGTTGTCAAAATAATGCTCGAATATCCAAGCATGTTTGAGAAAACATAATTATCGTGTGTCATGAACATGTGCATTGAAATGTTTTTTGAGTTTTCAACATTCCGCAAAAACTTAATCATCTTACAGAAAAACCCTTTCTTATGTTGACCCTACTTCATTAGGTACATAAAACGACACACATTAATGAAACACTCAATAAACGGACGTTAAATCTAATTTATCTCAAGTTTAGTTATAAAGACTTGACCCAAACTGTGTAGCAACATTTGCCAAATCTACCCGCATTTTGAATTACTTCGGGTCTTACAGAATGGCCTCTAACGAGGGGGCTCAACTGAACAACCAATGGCGGCCGCGGTTGCGCAAATCTGTTTTTGATTTTGAAATGTAATTAAGATTGTACGGGTCATTGGTTGTACAAATGTAACTGTTATTGATTGTTAGTTTGATGAAGGAGAGATTGGGAATTACTTTTAATTTAGAGAGCGATGAGCTTTCAATCGTCAAGCTTTTTTATCGAGGGCGTTGGAATGATTTTTATGGCTATTAAATCGACATTTTTCGCTGAACTTACAACGTGAGAATGTAGTCATCATTTCAGCCTAAAGACGTCCACTGCTGGTCATAGGCCTCCCACTAAATTAGGTTTGCCATAATCACCACGCTTGGCAGGTGGGTTGGCGATCGCAGTATGGTGTTAAAATGCATAGAGAACGCTGCTGTCCATTGTCTAGTAAACCCAACCCCAACCTGCCACTGCACCTGGCCTGGCCTGGCCTGTGCATTGCTGTCTGACTGGTGGCCTTTTCTTTTTTTAAACGAAATGAATTTCTCCTGTATCGTGGGTGCGTTTCCAAACATTTAAATTCACATACACAAACAGCCAGACCCGAAAAAACTACTTGTAGGTCATACAAATATTTGTTCCGTGCGGGAATCGACCCCGCGACACGCAGCGCAGCAGTCAATCGCTTAACTAACTGCGCCAACCGTGCCGTCAAACGACGCCCACGGCAAGAAATAGGATGGTGCTATTCTTTGCGTCCGGTACCACACGGCCAGAGAATGTAGTAAGCATATTTGTTATTGTACTACCTACTTTATAATAAGGCGGAGATTTCTGAAAATGGTCAAACATGTGGTTTTTTAAAGCCGTGTATCTCCTAAACCGGAAATAGTTTTTCCAAAACAAAAACAGTATGATATTTTCAAGTCTTTTGTGCATACGGCAATGGAACTCAAAACATAATTTAATACATCAAAAAAAGACAACTCTTAATTATTTTTAAAAGCAGTTTATCCCTTCCTTAACAGTTATAATTATAATTAAAAGTATACCTACCATAAAATTGCAAATGCCAAACTACATCCGGTGATGGATTAATTTTGATTAATTAGTTAATATGTAATTGTATACGATTTATTTGCATTCTTACGCTATACGTTGTCATCGCTCAACTCTTTCTTTTGTATGCAATCTGACAGTGACAGCGGTTTACCTGTTGTCGGCATCTTAATTGGACGGGCCCGTACTATGAAAGTAAAGAACACTTTTTGTCAGCTAGTGCTATAATAATGATTATTTCAGTCTTCTGTAGATTATTAGGAAAGTTGTTATGTCATTAATAGAGTTGGTTCTGTCTAGACAAGCAGCAGGGCAGTAATAAGAAACACCATATCTACTTCATCACAAATATCAGTTATTTTTAGTTCTTTACGAAAAACTTGTGGCACTCATACCGAAAGCAGTTTTATGATTACTTTTATGTATCATTAAGTAATTTGATTGAAGTATGATTATCAGGAATCCCAAACATGTTGAATATATTGAGTGTTATCTATACAAATAAATAATAGGTCCTGTGTGGTGCCGGACGTAAAGAATAGCACCATCCCATTTCTCCCCGTGTATGTCGTAAAAGGCGACCAAAGGACTTACTAGAAAATAGGCAGCGTTCTCTATGCATTTTTAAAACCATACTGCGATCGCCAACCCGTCTGCCAAGCGTGGCGAGTATGGCAACCCCTCCTCCTTTTAGGGGAGGCCTATCTGGCCTATGTCCAGCAGTGGGCGTATTTCGGCTGAATGATGATGATGATGATACAAATAAATACATTTGAAGTGTCTGTTTGTAATCTCAAAATGACAGCTTTTTACTAAATGCATATGAAAGTATAAACATTACAATTAACAAAAAAAATATGTCTGTCTGTCTATTCCGACTAAACTACGAAACGGCTGGACCCATTTTGACGAGACTTTCACTGGGTGATAGCTGATTTTATAAGAAGTAACTTAGGCTACTTAAACGAGCAGCAGCTAGTGTCTAATAAAATTACACGTCACCCAGCCTTTCAAAATATACTCTGTTCAAAGGGCTAAAGACTGTCTTTGTGATCAAATCTATAGATCAGTAATAACATTGAGTGATATTAGGTACCATATTATTTTTAAGATTAGCTAACACAATAAGTCATATTTTTATATAGATTAGGTAATGTAAAGGCTCGTACAGACTCGCGCAATATCGCGGGCGCGAGAAGCAGTGACAAAGAAATTGTGGTACTAGAGTCGCGTCGCGCCCGCGATAGCTGACTTAGATACGAGCCGACATTCATTTAAAAAAAGTTTTCAATACTTTTTCTTCGGACTTGTTATTTCAAGAGTGTTCTTTACATTTTGTGTAATGAAAAACGTACTTAAGGCGCGGACTGACTACGATTTTAAACGCTGGAACTGCACTCACACAACCGCTTGAAATAAGGTTGAAAATTGAATAAACAAATTGTGTTGACGATGTGACTAAGCTGCGAATTGGCATTTATTTTACGGGTTTTATGTAGATTATTCGGAATATACACATTATATTAAATAATTGTTCGGTTAAAGTTTTAAAACAAAGCTAATGCAATTAGAATCCAAAAAAATAATAATTTGTTTTCGCTGAAAGTACAGAGATATTCGACGCTAAAGTTTATTTTTGTGAAGTAACTTCACAATTTTTTATTGCGAACATCAAACTATATTTTACTGTTCTATTCGGTAAAAAAAAATTATAAGCCCTTTTCTATTTACTGTATTCTTTGCGTCGGATATTTTCATTGCGTTACGTCATACTCGACTATCCAAGAAACCAGTTTTTGTGAATATTGAGGTAACACCGCGCCTTAATATTGTTAAATACCTAAGTACTTAATACTAAAGCAGACTCGGGGGTGGTGAATAAACTTGAGTTAGAAATAAACTTGGCTCTCAAACAGCCTGTTTATCTGCTCTTCGACTTTCCAAACACGCTTTGATACATTTTGAAAGTGTTGTCGTGTATTTCCCGGTTAGATGTGGTTTTGAAAGGAAACAAGTATGATCTACTCTTCTTATTCGTCTGTGTTTCCAACTGCAAATGTAAGTTTGTAATTGCAAAAAAATAAATATGTACATTGTAGTTGAAAAACATGTTCTCCCGTACATCCATATAAACCACGGCCAATTTTCCAACTGAAAATGTAAGTTTTTGGTGGTATGAGGAACAGGGTGAAAAGTTCACTCATCCACCTTAGAAAAGGGAGGATCCTCCGACCAGACGGGTGTTGTGTCTGGTGGGCAACTGCCCGACGGTTGATGTCGGGACGTTGTATATATGCTAGTTGCGTGGTAAACTCTAATTGCGCGATGCAGGATTTTGCGTGACGTCAGTGTGACGCGTAGTTCGTATGTGGCGATGTTGATGCCGCTACATCACTCCCCTCCGGAGACCGGAGGTCGATAGTGGGCTGAGTCGTGTATCTTGCGATACTTGCCAGTGCCAGTAGAGGGTTCCAGTGAGTCGGAACCTGGTGCCGCATAGTTCTCGGTGAGTCGGAACTCTCTGCGGTGATTCCCCAGTGAGTCGGGGTGGCGCTGCGTTATGCTCCAGTGCGTCGGATGTAGTACAGCGCCGGGTTGTGGCTGGCTGCTGGCGTCGACCAGGAGAGGCATGTTCTCTGCTTGTGGACCGGCCGAAAGTGCAGTGTGCTGTGCCAAGGTTGCTGATGAGGCTGTGGGTGATGACCAGGTATGCGCGTCCGCTGCATGCTGGTGGTCAGGATACCCGTTGAAGCCGTAGGTGCTGGCTGGCTGTGTGACTCGCCGCTCGATAGCTTGAGGAAGTGATGATGATGATGACGTCACGCTGAAGTATTTGCACGAAGGCTGCGCTGACGTTCATACTCGGGGTCACCAGTTTAGTGGTATGAGGAACAGGGTGTAAAGTTCACTCATCCACCTTAGAAAAGGGAGGATCCTCCGACCAGACGGGTGTTGTGTCTGGTGGGCAACTGCCCGACGGTTGATGTCGGGACGTTGTATATATGCTAGTTGCGTGGTAAACTCTAATTGCGCGATGCAGGATTTTGCGTGACGTCAGTGTGACGCGTAGTTTGTATGTTCGTAGCTACAAATTAACGATCTACCGATTTGTTCCTTTACTTGTGCTGTAATACCTTGCTAATTGCAAAATTTCATGATTCTAGGTCAACGGGAAATACGTTTTGATTTATTGGCGAGTATCAAAATATATCGCATAAATCGCCGTATTTTTTTATTGCGTTGTCTTAGAAGCTTGACTTAGAACTCCAAGGGACCGTAGACCTACGTATTTGATATTCATTTCAAATTGATACCTCTACGCGTTCCTGAGAAAAGGGGTCTTGATAGAGTGATAGAGAGACAGACAGACAGACAGAGAGACGGACAACGAAGTGATCCTATAAGGGTTCCGGTTTTAGAGTTCCGTAGTCAACAAGGAACTCAGAAGCTGTTGGTGTACCTTTATAAATAAATAAATAAAGTCACTAAAAACATCATTTTCCCATACAATGCTTAACTTTTCACAATACTTATTATAATACAAGAACCCAAAGGTCGTTTCTTCTCGATTGACTCTTAAAATCTTTAATTATACAGATTATTGGATTTGAATAAGGATGACGCTTCAAATAAATGCTAAATTGACTTTTACTTTACTTTAAGTCAAAAGAGGTGTTCTTGTCACCTTTAAAGTTATTGGCTTCTTTTGAAACCATTTGCAATAAATCCTTTATTAGATAGAGGTTTTTATCTACTTTTATACAGTAAAATTTGAATAATAAACTTCAAAACGAGTTTTTCTTTGTCTATGCAAACTTTGGAGATAAGGAATCTTGATTAAAAATGTAAAAAAAAAATACCGTTCCCCCCGAACGGTATTTTTTTTACATTTTTCGTCATTAGTCGGAAACTATGCTGCCTAAAGAAAAAAAAATAAAGTTTGAGAATGTGCAAACCGCGTTCTTTTATATGATACCCCACATGCCCTAGTAGCCCCACTTCAAATGTTGAAGACACCCTTTCAGTCCCTTTTCCGAAAAAGATACATTTTTTTTTTCTTGTTTGCTAAATAGTTGGGCAAACTTTATCTAAAACTATTATAAATTCCAAGTTGATAGCATTAGCAGTTCTTGAGATATCCAGGTGTGACAGACAGACTTAGTCTTACCATAAGGGTTCCTTTTTACCATTTTTGTACGGAAACCTAAAAACGGACCCCCAATAAAACTAATTGTTTATCTCTGCCCTAGAAGGACATATATGCACCTATAATGACCTTCGTGCGTGTATGACCAGATGTAGGAACGTATACGAAGCAAAAGAAGTATGTAACGATCGTAGCAGGCGGCGTTCTGTAGCTTCTGCCTACTGCTATGGGAAGAAGGCATGAGTTTACTTTTTTCTTTATACAATACTAGCTGTAGCCCGCGACTTCATCTGCGATCCAAGATTAAAAGTAGCCTGTGTCCTTCTCTAGATCCCAGGCGACCTATTAGTCAAATTTCATACAAAAAAAAAGTGAAAAAGTGGTACGTAATTGTAAGCGTTCTTAACAAACAAACTTACTTTCGCATTCATGATATTAGTTAGTAGTTACCGACTGAAACTAGTGTTTACGGCCGAAACCGAAACTTAATTCCGGCTTCGGTCAAAGTTTCGGCTGAAACTAAAACCGAAACCGAAACTTCCATGTAAGTTCACGTTTTCACAAATACACAAAAAATAATTACTAAAAGTAATGTCGGTAGGCCACAAAGTTATATTGACCGAAGACATTCACATGTATACCTAACCTTTATTGTTAGTACGTAACGTAGAAAACCCTAGGCAATATTGATATTAAAGAAATACAATTTTGTTATTCAGTAACTATCATGAAGTAATTTTAACAATACCGAAATAAAACTTACCTGATTCGAAATAATGATATATTCACTCATAATTTCACACCAAACAAACTAAAGCAAGCAAAGCAACCATAAGACGACGCGCGACGCACGACTGTGAGCGCGGACGCGACAAAATGACACCGAATATATCCGACCGCAGCGCAAAACCGAATTTTATGGCTATTTTTTGGCCGGATGGTAGCCGAAACCGAAATTAAGCCGAAACCCGTTTTTTTGCCAATACTCCACCGAAACCGAAAGTTTGGTCGATCTCTATTAGTTAGGATTAAGATTCATAAAATCACTCAAAGAAGAACAGTAGCCACAGAAAACCAGCAGATTAAACCGTATCAGACCATAAACATACTGGAAGAACCTATCTGCCCCACGCGGTTGGATGTTAACTATCACGGGATGCTATTATCATAACCATAACCCTTGGAAGCTCTGTGGAAGCTCTGAGCTTGCAGTTTGCTGTTATCAAAGTTAGGTGAACGCGTCTGTTTATTTTACTGATAGTCTCTTTTATTCTATGATAACCCTTGGAAGCTCTGAGGTTGCAGTTTGCTGTTATCAAAGTTAGGTGAATGCATCTGTTTATTTTACTGATAGTCTCTTTTATTTTATAACTAGCTGCTGCCCGCGGCAATGCCCGCGTGGCTTTTTAGGGTTCCGTACCCAAAGGTTAAAACGGGAACCCTATTACTAAGGCTCCGCCGTCTGTCTGTCTGTCCGTCTGTCACCAGGCTGTATCTCATGAACCGTGATAGTTAGACAGTTGAAATTTTCACAGATGATGTATTTCTGTTGCCGCTATAATAACAAATACTAAAAAACAGAACAAAATACATATTTAAAGGGGCTCACATACAAAAAACGTGTTTTTTGGTCTATATTGATAACGGCAACAGGTAGACGCTTGAAATATTCACAGAATATTTAGTTATATATTCACTTTAAAAATAAATAATTAAATTAAAATAAAATAAATATTTAAGGGGGGGTGGGGGGGCTCCCATGCAACAAACGTGATTTTTTGCCATTTTTATAGATAACGGTACGGAACCCTTCGTGCGCGAGTCCGACTCGCACTTGGCCGGTTTTTTAAAGTAGCCTAAATTACTCCTTATAACATCAGCTATCTGCCAGTTTATACGTACCGTGTAGACTTTAATATACATTTAGTAAAAGCTGTTATTTTTTTTGATATTACAAACAGACACTTACATTTTATTTATTTTTATAGATATCTTTGGATTCAGCAAAGGTATGGTCAGATTGTAAATGAAATTAAGCTGTTTCAAAATAAATAGCGTAGCTATGTATATTAATTTGGGACCTTTTTGGCATCGCACAAGTTTTGGTTGTTTTTATTGTAGTTTTAAATGCTATATTTGTATTTCTTGTGCGTGTCCCGAATAAAATGTTATTATTTTTTCTTTCTTTCTTCTTTAATTTAATGACTTAAGATTGAAGAAATTTTGAATACACCGGTATCTGTATATAATTTGAAACTTTGTTCATTAAATAAATTATAAGACTTTTCTACCATTAATTTTAATCAAGTGTGCAATTGAAAGATACATAAAATACCGACGCCATAAAGTTAGTTTTGAATACAAAATTACGTGTTAAAATGTTTTATTTAATAATAAAAGCTTTGGGGAACTTGAAACTTAGGGAGAAAGGGCATCACTCTTATTTTTAACCAATTTACAAAAATAAATAAGGTTTTTCATCGTATATTATTTGTAAGTAAACATGCAGTCTAAACTATCATTCAGTGTTTTAAATGTCAGATTGAAAATTCATAATTTTCTAGACCTTTGTGTGTTTCTAAAAAAAATATTACCTGAATCTAAATTGATCTAGAAGACGCTAAATCGTGCGGACTTGTTAGATTGTGTCCCATACTTCTCCAGTCCCCTATAACTGTTCGTGATGGAATCAATTTTGTTGCGTAAACCGAGCCGCGCCGAAACAATTTAGCCGATAGGCGTTTAGCAAATTGATCAGGACGCCGAACAAATTTCTGTTATTGGAACTGACGCAATAGGACCATGCTTTATTTGTTGGTAGACTAATGGGGGGTACGTGTTGTACAAGTTCTGGATTGTTTTTGTACCTTTACCTTATCTATGGTTTGTTCTAGGCGGGGAATCAATAAACCTATACTGTCGATGTCTATGGCCAAGTCTGAGATAAAATTGTTTGTAGGCCAAGTGAATCATCGTATGTTCTCAGATTTGTTTCTAGTTGTTTGTGCTTCTCAAAATTACACCGTAACGATTGTATAATTGCAGATTGTAATTGAAATAACAATAACCGAAATGGAGTGTGGGTGTTTGGTATTCTAAAAAGTTTTATGTATGCTACTACTAAATCTTTACGGCTATTTAATTATTCCTTCTCCGATTCTAATTAAGAACCGAAATGTTTACCGCTCTATCTTACGACCAATGTTTTTCCAATGCCACGGAATGTTTCACTAACCGCCACTTTGTTTAATTTAGATGTGAATTAAAAAGTAAATCGTACGAGGTTGGACATGTTACAACTCTTCGCGGTGTTTACTTTTGGTGCAAACATTTGCATCGGTTCGGCTATGATGAAAGGGTGGCCGCAGACAAACCGTTACTTCTAGCAGTCTTACGTCCGTCACTTGCCATCTATCAACGGATCATTTAACGTTGAAAAGGTAAACAGCAGTGTATGTCAACAAATAGGGTCAGGGCTTTGGATCGCAGCCAGTCGGAGAATAGTACGAATGTCAAACTTGTTACTGCGTTCGTTCAGAAAACTCTGTAAGATTATCTTTTTCTTTTACTAAAGAAAGAAAAATATTTTATTTAGGCCACGCGCAAGAAATACAAAAAAAACTTTTTACAAAAAAATTATAACCGACTACCAAAATAAACACTACAAAGTGAAAAATAACTTTAATTTCGGAAGTCGGTGTCTTTGGATCTGTATTTTGAATTTTTTTGCCATTGACTTCAGAAATTAAAGTTATTTTTCACTTTGTAGTGTTATTTTTGGTAGTCGGTTATTATTTTTTGTAAAAAGTTTTTTATTTTTCACTGTTTAGTGGGTTAGTTTTTAATTTATCTAAGTTACAATAGCCTAATGTTAACTGCTCATCACAGCTTTTACAAAATATTGCTTTTCCCAATGCTGGGACGTTGGTTGTTGAGGAGTTCTCCTTGTAAGAACCAGGAGAACTGCCACTCACCATATGCATAGTGACGAGCATAAATTGCTTAATCGCAACCCGTTAAATAAGTACTCATTATTATATTGTTCCGGTGGCCATCTGTGGTCTCCATCATCAGTTCCACTTCACCAAATGGTGCTTTTCGAGAGCAAATGCACTAGTTACTATAAAAAACACCCAAATCGCTATCTCTTTCTAGTATTAAGAGTGTCTGAACTAATCCGCGGACAGACAGACAGACAGACATGGTGAAACTATAACCGTCTTATTACAAAACAAGATTTATATTTGACATGGCTTAAACCATGGAGCCAGTTTTTGTAATAAGAATGTAACAGTGATTGAAATACCGTTCTTTTTACAAAACTGAAAAATGTGTTCGATACTAAGTTGTCAGTTTTGTGTTTAGGAACTTTACCATAGTCTGAATAAAGTTCGAATTTCAATAATGGCTCCATGTTTTAAACCTGGGTCTGAAGATAAAGCTTGTTTTGTAATAAGAGGGTAAAGGTTTGCCTATTAAAATTTGAGGGTATCCCTCGATTGCCATGGGATCCCCTCGTCAGATGCTGATTTAGTGGCAATGGGACCACCTCGGGAGTATATCCTTACAAACAAAAAAAGAATTTTCAAAATCGGGCCATAATTGACGGAGTAATCGCGTAACAAACATACAAAAAAAAAAACCGCCGAATTGAGAACCTCCTTCTTTTTGGAAGTCAGTTAAAAATAGCATTTTAACCTAACAATATACAAAAAAAAACAATCAACTCTTGTGCGATGCCGAAAAAGCTCCTATCTCAGCATAACGCTGCGATATTAAAAAAATAAATACCTTTTAATACCCAATCATTTGAATTTCGCGGGCTACCTTAGCACATCCCCCATAAGACGCAGAAATATGCCAGTGACCTTGAGTGGTTAGCTTGCGTGTTCTGTACTGAGCTCACGCAACGCGTCGTACGTCTAGCCAGTAATAGGACTCGCCCATCAAGGAGCGCTGTCCCCAATTTGACGCATTATTAATTTATTATACACAAAACAAAAGGTATTTTATTAAAACGCGTATACTAAAAGATCAATAATAAAATTACATTTTAATTGGTGAAGGTTTCAGAAAAATACGCTTGGTATATTTTGCGCCATTCTCAGTTTTTTATCCGTGTTAGACATAACTTTACAAATTAATTTCACTATGTAATATAAACATAATCTAAAATATTCACATATTAAATTATTGAGAAAATGCTCTAATGTATCATATATTTTTTTCGAATCATTAACACTACTCGTTTAGACGTGATCTTTAGTATAAAATCATTAAAAGTCGGTTATAGTCGCCTTAAGCTCTCGTAACCTACCAGCTCCATTGGATCTTCTCATAATTATGTCACGAGCTTCACTATCTTTTTAAAGATGAATCATCATCTTACCGCCCTAGTCCCATGTGACTTGGGGTCGGTGCAACACGTGTCCTTCTTCCATTCTCCTTGTCAACCAACGCGCTATCATTCATTCCATTTTCAGTCAAATAATTATTTATTAGTCATATAAATGACGGCGTAGCAAGTGGTGCCGTCTATTTTTGTTACAAAGTAACTGGAATCTCCGAAAAGGTCGGATAAGAGTGACACTGGCTGGTGACAGTCACTCTAGCAGAGCTTCGTATCTATGGTTACGTGGCGGCTGTCTTCTGATGACAGAAGATGTGAAGGGAGCCCTCCACGAGGAAGTGATAAATTCAGGCACAATCCTGATGATTGAAGTTGCTGAACCAATAATACGACGATCACTTCTGGTAAAGGCTATGGTGAAATTTTCGAAGCGTACCTGGAGGGAAAGTACACTAAATACTGATGACAGCAAATTTTACTCAAAGTAAACATTCCTTTATTTTTAAAAAGAAACAAAACTGCATTTGAAGATTTTTGAAAATACGCTTGCCACACCCGGGAATCGAACCGACTAAAATCCGGAAAAATAGCATCCTGTACTTTTATGGCACCAATCGATAGGGTCAATGATAATCATACAATGGGCGGCCTTATCGCTTACTGCGATCTACTTCAAGCAACCTTGGAATGGATTCCTCATACAATCCACCCATCTTTTCATTGGTCTTCCCCTCCCTCTTCATCCATCAACATTCATATACATCATTCGTTTAGTCACATCACTTTTTCAGACGATTGATGTATCTAATCTGTCTTGGTAAACCCTCTTTAGTTTTGCATTTTCCTCTGTTTATATTTACATAATAAACCGATTTCAGGTGTTTCCATAGATCACTTTATCTGCGGTACCTAGTCAGCAGAAGTTTGGAAACTAGACGAAACTAGGCCGGAACCGTTCGAGGCCATGTTCTGCTGCAACTGAACGTGCTGTTTCTCGATTAAATTTGTGTGCTTAGTAGCTTGTTCACTTAACCTTCATTATGCTTGTCATTGATGTAAACAAATTAATTTTATCTACCTTATTCAGGTAAACGGAATAATATCTACTCACTTTAATATAATTCCCCATAACCCATTGTTACTGAAAGTGTGTTATGTAGCTACCCTGCAGGTTTTGAAAACTTTCAGAACCACTTTCAAATAATACAATTTCACATAATATATAAATATATATACATATATTGATTTTAAGATAAACAAGTAGAAGTTATGCACTTGTAAACTTCAGGAATAAGATATGTTTGTACCAAGTGCGGAATTGTGGCTTTTTGAGCAGCCCGCTTGTTTTGTTTATGTTATATTTTGTATGATTCATGGTTTTGCCACTTCCAGGGTTTTACGACCAGCTTTACTTCCACGTGTCGTCGAGAGGTATTAAAACAAAGGACACGCGAAAATTATAATTTGGAGCTTTTTCTTTACTTATTGCTATTCTTGCTGCCTCGTTGGTCTAGTGCAGGGTTTCTCAAACTCCAACTTCAAAACATGGCCCCACGTACCCCAGTTAAAGTTCCTCTACGACTGCGAACCCCTAACCCCCTCCCCCCAAAAGTATACAACATTAGTTTTTGTTTACACTAAACCCCAAAAAGGGGGACCATTGTACTCATCATTTTGAGCAATTTTTTCTATGGGACCAACCTTGAAATCGCGACAAAAAATACGCTGTTCCATGCAAATATTTATGTTCACTTAAATCGACAAACTGTATGGAACAGCTGATTTTTTTTACTCAACTTGATTTTTTTTCAACTAATATTGTGTATGAAAATTTTGATGTTTATGAAAATAAAGTTTTTTATTTTTTATAAAAGCTAATACTCACAAAAATAAATATGTTATTAATATTAATGTGATGGGTCTTGTTTCTTGTCGCAAATTGAGTTGATTTATGGAGCATTTTTTGACAATTTTAATCATAATCATCGGCATGTCCTGGAACTAAAAAACCGAAGACATGTGATATCTACCAACCCGCACTGGGCCCGCGTGGTGGTTAACGGCCCAGTCCCTCTCACAGAGAGGAATCCTGTGCTAGGACCTGTGCTAGCTATTTTTATGCTTCAATGAAAGAGAGTATTTGAATAGGAAATTGCTTGACAAAAAATAAACTTAAAAAGCAATTTTATATAGCAAAATATTTGGCGAAGGAAATTAAACAGATGTGTTAGTGTGTTAATCAATATATCATCGAGATATGATGAAGATGATGCGATTAATCGTTAAGAGAATTATGATGTGATGATAGCTGGAAGCAATCATGCGGCTCTATACATTATAAAATACTCTAGAAGTGCGTAACAATGAGCTTGCAAAAACATAATTATAATTATATACATATAATTACGTGGAAAGTAAAAGTTATCAAAAAAATAACGAGCGAGCCTTACAGTAGTCGCGTATGATTTGTAACATCTGACATCGCACCTTCATCATCATCATTCCAGCCGAAAGACGTCCACTGCTAGACATAGGCCTCCCCCGAAAAGGGGGGGGGGGGTTGCCATAATCGCCACGCTTGGCAGGCGGGTTGGCGATCGCAGTATGGTTTTAAAAATGCATAGAGAACGCTGCTGCCCATTCTCTAGTAAGTCCCTTAGTCGCCTTTTACGACACCCATGGGAAGAAATGGGATGGTGCTATTCTTTACGTCCGGCACCAAACGGATACACATCTCACCTTGGTAATAAGCAACTGAGTAGCGATAGAAATGACTTCCTCTAATAACAATCTTTAAACTACTTACTAATTCCACGAGTACAATAGTTCCATGCTATTAAAAAGTACTTACTTATTCCATGCTCAGACTGTCACTTCCTGTTACACACTTCCGTCCCTTTTAACGAAATCACTCCCACAGAAAGCGAGATGCAAGATGTTACACATCAAAAACCTTTTCAGAATATTAATTAAGATTGATGGTAATGTTAAATTATAGTACATTCCTGCAGCTGCGCGGAAATTCAAACAAATTAAATTATTTATAAAGATATTTTTTCACGCGCCAAAGTGTTCATTTGTTTTTTTTTCAATAAACAGCTTTCTAATTGCAAGCCAGTTCCAAATTTAAATAAAACCTTTGATAAGTTACTTCCTTGGTTACCATGTTTCGTAGATAGATAAGAGTTTACTATGTAATTTATTTGGCCGCTAAACCACGACACATGGATTTTCATACAACTTTAGGTGGCCGCTGCTCACATGTATTTGGCCAGTTTAAAATATATTTTTTTATGTCTCACCACGCATAACTTTTAGCAGAGTAGTCTAATTTTAGCGATTCTTTTTTATTTAAAAGTTCTTGTCACTGATGAAAATGCATGGAACATTGCAACATGGTCATTACTCAAACTCAAACTCAAAGCAATTATTTCAAATAAACCAATTACAGGCACTTTTGAATTGTCAAGGGGTCGGTCAGTCAGAGGGATGTATGAAGCTAGTTGCCCATTCCAAAGCGTAGTAGGTTCCTATAGAGAAGAACGGGCAAGAAACGCCACTAGAAGTGCTATTAGTAACTTGGGATGGAACTACACAATCTATTGGATATTCGAGTTGGCAGCATTTCAATAAATAAAGGAAGTCTTTATTTGAGGTTTTATTATTATTTTCAAAGTTTTGTGTAAATATATGCCAAAAATCTGCCGAAGAATGTGTGCTCTGCGATTCAACGAGAAACGGATAGAAGTACCTACCTATTTTTAGAATGTATGGTAAAATAAATATATATTTTTTTACTGCTTTTTTACTTAGCTAAGGCGTTCGTTCACAGACACTTTGACCCATGTCTTATGATGGCACTATTTTAGACGCTACGTATTTATTGTAGGTACAGTCAGGGAATGCGTCAATTTGATGTGATATAGACATTTCATATTAAGGCTTTTACAGACCAGCGCGACACGCGACGCGACACGCGACGCGACATAAAGGCCTCGCGGCCACGTGTCGCGCGACGAGCGGTGCCTTTGTGTCGCGTCGCGAGCCGCGACGGTCTCTAGAAGCCTTTACTATCAGAGAATAACTACCTCATTGGTCTAGTGCTCGCAAGCGCAACTGCTGAGCATGAGGTCACGGGTTCGATTCCTAAGTCGGGCAAAATATTATTGGGATTTTCTGCCCGGTCGGTGGCAATAGGCTCGCCCCCCTATTACACTTAGGACTTAAACAAGAGTGGCGAAATGTGGGTGTACTATAGGGACACCACTGCCCAACCCTTCGGGGAAATAAGGCGTCATGTTATGTTATGTTACTCGTAAGTCAGAGAATAATAGTTGTGATTTGAACTTACGGACAATTTAAGTTGGTTCCTAATCCATTTGCTTTACAATTAATTTATCTGACTTGAAGTACTAATTATCGTTAAATTCAAGAAGTCTACTGGCGTCAAGAAGTTACAAATAAACAGCCACACTTCCAAATTTATGACAGTATGATTTTTTCTATACGGCAAACAACTTTCCTTGGTGTCTACTCTGATCATAAATCCGAAGTATCGGCCGAATGTTCGGCCGTGCTTGACTATGGCTAACTATGGCTGACTACGGCGAAAGAAAAAAAAACACGCGTTTTTTTTTCTTCCAAGTCTGCTATTTTTATAAATTCAGTCATTCCAACACGATCCCATTGTCATGACATTGTCATTTTGCTAAAAGTTCGTAATCTGCTAAATTCATAATGGTCGATCATTGGTCGGTCAATGTTCTCGTAATAGAATTGTGTTAATATAATGGCATTGTCGTATTGCCATTATTATAAAACCCATTAGTAAAAAATGTCATTCAGTTATTGTGTTAATTGAATGGAATTGTCGTATTGCCATTATTATAAAACCCATTAGTAGAAATGTCATTCATTGGCATTATGTACGAGATTACCAATAAATGCAATTTATTTCAATGTAGTGTCAGTGGCCGACCGAAAGTCATAATGATGCCATTATAATAGTAGATTACCAAACTTGTCAAAATCAACAATTATGAAATCAATGATCGACCATTCTGACACTATTGTAATAGCAGACTTGAGGCCCTGATGGTAAGTGATGATCAGACCGACGCGCGGTGGAAGCGTGTTTCACCTGGAATCCTCGACCACAGAGCAACTGGCTATCTTACCTCTAACTGCCGAAACACAACAATGCTGTTACATCGTTGTTATGGCGACGGACTTAGATAAAAATAATGTATTTTAGCAAAAAAGAAGAAATACAATGCATGTTACGTTAACATATTACATTCGTGCTCAATTTTTGTGAATAATGACCCCGATGCTAGGAAAATCCTGTATAATAGAGATATGATGGTGGTAGCTAGTCAGGTGGACTTAAAACATGCCCTACTACTAACAAAACCGAGCTGAAAATGTTGCCCTCGCTGGGAATCAAACCCGGGACCTCTTAGTCTTAGACAGGTGGTCTTACCAGGCAGTCAGCCAGGCAGGCAGTTAACTTAAAACGCTTTATCGGCAAAAATGCTTTTCCACTGTTTACAAGAACAGTGATTATTTTGCATGGCAAAAAGACAGACATTTGGTGGGTTTTGAAACCGCCTAAGTTATGGGATATTTTACTGTTTAGGTTTGCTATCTTTATTAATTTATTTTCTTATTGTAGCTTATCATCGTTGACCGTAATAAGTAAGTATTTTACATCGTTTTTGCATTGTTATTTCAAAGGTGACCAAAACTTTGTGGCAACTATGAACACATTTCTACAAATAGATACCTGTTTACTTGCTGCTTTAATGGCGTTTTATTATTGAGCAATCCCCTCACTGTATTTACAGCTCAAAATAAAGTTTGGTGTCAACTACCTTTTGTTTTGTACTCATAAACAATTCAATGTTTAAAAGTAAGAACAAAAAATATAAAATTTGAGATTGATTAAGGTTTTGGAAATGTTTGTCCCTATTTAAGGAAAAAGAGCTCTCTCAAGAGGCGTCGTATCTTTATAAATAACTATGGACTCATAGACTTAATTGATCGATTGCTTACCTATTTAATCATAGTGAGCAGTCCGAGTAAAGTCAAATTCAAATTCGAAGTCAAATTATTTATTTCAAATCACACTAATATTATAAAGGCGAAAATTTGTGAGTGTGTGTTTGTTACTTCTTCACGCTCAAACGGCTGGGCTAATTTTGATAAAATTTTGTATGGAAGTAGCTGATACCCTAGATTAACATAAAAGCTACTTTTTATCCCGATATTCCCACGGGATCGAGTCTTACGCTGGTGAAACCGCGGGGCGCAGCTAGTAGGCACATAAAAGGCACTTTTGAACGTCAAAATTTACAAAAAATATAATTGATTCTAGTCGCCCCTTCCAGAAGGTAGTTTCGTATGGAGGAGAATGGGCAAGAAACTCCACCGTTACTCTTTTAAAATGTTTTTAAATAAAATACAACAGGTAAAAATAATTAAAAATGAAGAAATGACAGATAAATTAAGTATGTGTAGTATTGATAAACAAATTCACTGTGGACTTAAGTGGTCCATGAATTCAAAAGACAGCACTGAAAGATAATTTGTGCCCATACGGAATCTTATTAGCATTAATATGGCCAATAAAAAATATTGTTTTTTTTTGCTTTAATGACATTTATAGAGCAACTTTTTGCTACTTGGGTACCTACCCTGCTTTTTTGTTTCATCCAAAACGGCAAATTCACGAAATGTGTCAATCATCAACTGCTCAATCATTCAAGTAGCCTGACCGTACAAGTACAATCTATGTGAAACTTAAGAAAATACGACCATCTTACATGAAATAACTTCATGGGGCTGTGCACGAAATCGACTGATTTTGATTAATTTTGTTCATTGGTTTTGCCATTGAGCAAAGGAAAAAGAATTTAAGCAAAATTGTTTGTTATTTGAAAAGTTGATTTCTTTTTTGCTTGTGGCTGAAAGGGATTTTACAAATAAATTAAGCATTCATGAAAAATTACTAATTGCAACAAGTTTTCCGCAAAATGACAAGAGACTGACGTTTGATTATCGTTTGACAAGAAACTACTTTTGATTTTGAACATTCAACAAACAAACAACAAAAAAATCATCAAACTAATTGTATGGTCTACTTGGACGTGGCGGGACCACTATTTTCAACTTCTATACAAAATATAGCAGAAAAAATATGTTGAAAAAAATCATAAATTAAAAAAATATATATTTTATAGTCACACAGACTTAATGTGTCAATTATTTTAAGCATTCTCACAATTAGATAAGAAATAGACAACTTCTATTATTATGTTTTCGTGCACGGAGCCTTGAAAAGTTAAGCTTTTCTACGCAATTCAAAAACAAACAAAACATCGCATCCACGGACGTTTTAATAACAAAATGGCAAAATTATTTCAACCTTGGTGCAAATTATGTGCAAATTGACGCTGTTCCCAGTTCCAGTAAATAAACAAATTAATGACCAATTGTTTGAGTTAACCGTTTGTGTACCCGTGTCACCAGAAAATTACATAATCATTGAACGATGACAGGATAATGGGATTAGTAATTATTATGATAATGGCTTTTACATTTTTTTAACGATGTTAATGCCGAAAATGACTATGTTCGAGACGGCGGTCGCGCCAATCATAAAAAAATTAGAAGAATACTATTTTATATACTTAATTAGTAATTACGAAAATGATGTCCATTTTAAATTCCAAGATGTATTTGGCACGGGTGGCGCAGTTTGTTAAGCGATTGATTGCTGCGCTGCGTGTCGCGGGTTCGATTCCCGCACGGAACAAATATTTGTATGACCTACAAGTAGTTGTTCCGGGTCTGGCTGTTTGTGTATGTGAATTTAAATGTTTGTAAACGCACCCACAATACAGGAGAAATTCCTAGTGTGAGGCAACGTTTTTAAAAAAAGAAAAGAAAGAAGAAGATCTGTATTTTAATTTTCAAAAAGTCATCACGTGTGTAATTTGCGGGGTTATTGGTAATGCAATGTTTGTTACGAATATTATGGTATCCACTTTAAATTTCAAGATGGTGTCCTTCTTTTTTGGAACAGTTGACATGCTTCTTCGGGTTTTTTTTTTGACAATACTAATTAATTAATTTTAATAATTTTTAGAAAATATAAGTAGTTTAAAAAATAAATATTTTCAGAATTTTTTTTAAGATAGGTTTTAAAAATACTCGTTACAAGCATTCATTTTGCCAGTTTAAATAATTACCTATACATTCCAAGTTTTATCAAAATTGGTAGAAAAGTTTCAAAAAATTTATATAAGTTGTAGCTATGTTTGTATGCAAAGTATGAAAATGCCACGAGATGATCCTCAAGAAATTATTGTTATAATTTTATCCCGATTCAAATTATATTTTTGTTTTGAGCATATTTTTGTAGACGAATATACTCGACACTACTATACATTACTTCTACCCTATTTTAATGGGATTTTTTCAACAATTGGTATCATTATGCACGCACAAGAGAGGCAGAATGACAGCTGTCACGCACACCAGCATAACAAAGTTGGCCAGTTTGTTTTAGTTCTTTTGCAGCGCGACACTCTATCTAGACATATAAATAATCAAAGGCGGGCACAAAAATCCAGACTATGCTATTACTGAGAAATTTCTGATACAAAAAACCCAATTAGGATTTTCCCGACTTGGGAATCAAACCCAGCAATAGCGCTTTGCGATGACTAGACCTTCGAGACAGTTAAATGTAAAAAAAAAAATCAAAACAACTTTACTTTTTCGCCGTGTCGGTGGATATTCACTTTGTTTTCCAATATTTTTTAAAATAATATTTGAAGTATTTATTCTACTCAACGAGCTCTAAACAACGATAGCCCACTCGATGGGGTAGGTTACATTTTTCACGCCCCCTTTATCTTTATGAGAGCCCCCTTATAAACATTTGAAAATATTTTTGTATGGCTTTGGGTCAACTCAAACTCAAACTCAAAGCATTTATTTCAATTAAACCAATTACAGGCACTTTTGAATTGTCAAAGAGTCGGTCAGTTAGTCAGAAAGTTGAAGCTATTTGCCCATTCCAAAACGTAGATCTCTATGGAGAAGAATAGGCAAGAAACTTCTTCTTTTAAATCAAGATATTACAAAATCCTGGGTACATTATTCTTGTCGCTTCTATAAGTGAGAACAATGTAAAAATATAAATGATTTAAAAAACAATATAAAATATTACAAATAAGCCCTGGCAGATAGGAGAAGACCAGTCACAACTGACGGCGCCCGTTCACGAGCATGACGCGTGGATCAGCACCATCCAGCTCAACCATTTTGTAGGGAATCGAATGATCCAACACACGCGCCACCATCAGCGAGACATTTAAGTGAGCATGACATACTCTTAACTGCCAAACTTTTTGAAGTCAACCTAAATCATAACATAATAAACGGCTCCATGGTACTCACATTTACAAAAATTTAAAAAATGCTTTTAATAAATTATACAAAACTATAGCTTGCAATGCATTTCAAAGATAAATAAAATTTTACTAGCAAAAGGATAAACCTATTATAATATTCAACAACTAAAACTTGATTAAGTACATTTGAGACAACAAGATGCTTATACTGTGAAATGAAGACTGTAGCTCCAACCGTTTGGCTGTAAAACCTGTGTGACAGACGGATAGGTGGACACGTGGGGGACAGCAATTATAGGGCTCCGTTTTGACCCTTCGGGTACGAAACCCTAAAAATTTATTTATTTATTTATAACCATCCTACCTACAAAATGAACGAATACATGAAAAAATCTTGTAAGAATTGCGAGTCAATTATACTTAAACTGTAAACTGAAAGTAGGTATGCATCTAAAAGTTTTCTTAAATAAAATGAGCGAGAAACTGTTCAGTAGGCTAATTTCATTCATAAATCAGCTTTCGAACCACGCTTATAGGGAAAAAAAAATACAACCATTTATCATTAAAAACCGCCATGTGCGAAACAATATTAAATTTATTATATTTAGTACCTGCTTACGTAGGTTCTACTGACAGTCAGCGTATAAATCTGTTCACACCCACTTTACTAAAGCAATATATTTCAAACTTTATAAATTTAGCTAGAATACTATTAGGTACTTTTGTAAGCCTACGATGGTTTGTCGGTGTAGATTTGTAGACCATTTTCTACTTTGTTAAGTACCTGGCACTTGTTGACGGGCCTACACTGTCCTCCCATACCTATTAACACAGTAATTTGAAAACATTGTAAAAGCCAATTATTTTAAAAAGAGTAAACGTGGAGTTTCTTGCCGGTTCTTCTCCTAGAAAACGACCAATTGGAACCGTGCACCTAGTAGTGCAATAAAATGTTTTTCTCAAACATGCATGGCAATATTGTCATTATTTTAGAAAAAAGAACACGCGAAGTATCGAATTTACGGTCATAGAAAATCAAATACATTGCAGGAGCGTTTTTTGAATATGGAATATTACAACGCTCCAGCAATGTTGTATGAAACGGCGTGATGGGGTTATTAAATACTCTTTTACTCCGAAACATGGCAACCAAGAAAATAACTTATCAAAGGTTTTATTTAATTTTCGTACAGGCTTGCAAATAGAAAGCTGTATATTGAAGAAAAAAAACAAATGAACACATTGGCGCGTGAAAAAATATCGTTGTTCGTCATTGAATCTTGAATTTATAAATAATTTACTTTCCCTGCATTATTTTGAGAAAAGCACTATATATGCCTCGGCGGAAATGGCAATTGCCTGTCTCGTATTAGTGAAAACTCATACTCGACCTGCAATCGCCTATTTCACGGCCTTTGCCATAATGTACTATTATTTGAGGCAAGCCAACGCGAAAATGGCGGGACGAGCTTGCCAAGACAGAATTGGAGGAAAGAGGAGAAGGCCTTTGCTCGGTACTGGGTCAATCCAGTCTAGTTAGATTAGATTAGATACGTAATAGTTAAATACCAAGTAATGCGAGCACAATCATCAACCGCTTCATCGCTAAAGCTATAGGGTTCCTTAAGACTGCGGTGATCGCCACATAGTGTCCACAATTTACCGACAAATTACTACGTCACTGTAACGTTATTTATGAAATAAGTTGGTTTTTCCCTTTTTGACACCGTAAAGTCAAACCTCGCTGCCATCATTTTCATGACGGCCATCATTGCGGCCATTGTGTGGTAGCCGCCGTTGTCATAGGAAACCGTAGCTATAATATCCTGTGAGATAATGGCCCAATCAAAGATGAAGAAGCTATGAAAGGCAAGGCATTATATTCTAAATTTCTAAGTACTGATTATTTTATTTTGTTACCAACTTACTTACGAGTAGGTATGTACTGACTTGGTTTACTGACTTGGTTTTTTGTTTGACTTGGTTTTTTGGTTGACTTGGTTTTTTGGTTGACTTGGTTTTTGGTTGACTTGGTTTTTTGGTTGACTTGGATTTTTGGTTGACTTGGTTTTTGGTTGACTTGGTTTTTTGGTTGACTTGGTTTTTTGGTTGACTTGGTTTTTTGGTTGACTTGGTTTACTGACTTGGTTTCCGTACGTATTTTTCGGGTGACCACTGAAAATCAGCGCAGAGCTGTGGATGCATAGCACAGCATCATGCTGAGTGGAAGCCTTCTTGTCACAGTCATGACGTGCAGCTGCCGACTATTCGTTTTTGGGCTTATGATATCGACGGCGAAGTGTCAATACCTCCTATGCGAACATTTTCGCTAAATTCACTTTTTATGATTTCGAATTTAAAAGTCAAATTCGCATGTTCTAGATGTAGGTATCATCATGTATCTCTTTCCTACATTTTTAATTGCAGGTATTGCAATAGCATAAATCAAGATGTTGAAATACCTTTTAGCTAAACCACCGAGTGTAGGGAAACTCGTGTTGCCTTTGACAGTTAGAAGCTATTAGCACTTCGCCGTTGATATGTAGATCTGTTTTGTTTATTTTTTTGTTTACCGACTCGAGTTACTTAATTATGTTTTCGTATGCACGTGTTTCTGTGATAAATAAAATTATTTTCCTTTCTTTATTTTTCTTTCAAAGGTTCATGTTTGACCACTATCTCACCCGATGTAAAGCATTGATGAGGTCGTCGGTAATTTGAAGATTCCATGGACGGCTTACAATGAAACTGACGAAAGCTGTTGTAAAGATACTGCTACTGGTGCCCGGCTTCTGAGTTATTCCTGACCGTTGCTTATGTTTTTGAATTATTGTAGCTAAACTGAATGTGAAATACACATAACATAATCAGCCTATAACGTTCACACTGCTGGGAGACAGACCTCCTCCCCGTAACAGGAAGAGAGCTGTTATCCACCACGCGGGCCCAGTGCGGGTTGGTAGATGTCACATGTCTTCGAATTTTGGGTTCTATGACATACCGGTTTCCTCACCGTTTTGAGAGCACTGGTGATGAAATAATTGACAAAAAGTAAATCGCCTGTCAGAGTTCAAACCAACGATCTACAATTATTATTATTAGTCATTTATTTCGGACAGAATCCATATAAGTGTTAGTAAAAATTTCTTTAAGATCTATGTTAGTAGGTACATAATATAATCAAATTAATAAATCCTTCACAATTTACCCGTAACTACCCACCCAGAGCGCTTGAATGGGACAGTCATGTCGGGATGCAATCATTTGCAAAATGCTGTTGGTGCTACCGCGCAGTCTTTGAAATAATGTCGCCACTATTATTTCAAAGACTGCGCGGTAGCACCAACAGCATTTCGTAAGCACAATTCGTAAGTTGCGGCCGTTACTACTGGGCCATCATTGCTCCAAAGTGAAATAAGTGTGTCAATATTGTTTATTCAAAGGACATTTTTCTTTTCGGGCTTATTTCTTCAAAGCACATCAAAGCTTCGTTACCCCCGGCTTCTTGTGTTTGATTGTAGACTTTGAATTATAACAATACAATTTCCGTTTGATCACCGCATGCCCTGGGGAAATCCGGCAATGTATCGTTATTGGCGTGCCAGACGATTACTTCTTTATTTGTGCTATAGTTTATTTTAATAGTGTGTCAGTACCTACAGAAATCATTGATTTGTGAAATTTTGTGAGAACTGGTCGATCTGGATTTTTGAAACGAAGTTCTTACGCGACTTGCGGTAGGAGTTAACTGGTAGAAATCGTCACGTAAGGAAAAAGCGTTATGTGACTTTCTCTCTCTGTCTCTTATATTATTATCTCCTAATATATCTCTGTCTGTATTATATACGAGTGTGTGTCCATGCGAGTATCGAGATTCAAGCATACGAGCATAGTGCGCGGTCGGTTGTATACAATTAAATGTATAACCTGAATACTGAACTGAACTTCGTTCCTGACGGGGGTCCCCTGACCGCACAGATTTTTTTTATAGTAGTTGTTGCCTGTGATTCCACTCAGTTACTAGGGGTGCTACTTTATACACTCGGATAAAATGCATCTCTTGTTTTAATCCAGAATAAAAATGGTGCACATGTAAGCTTTTCATTCAAATCCGTACACAAACCCAAAAATATTGATAGTTTGGTGGTATGAGGAACAGGGTGTAAAGTTCACTCATCCACCATAGAAAAGGGAGGATCCTCCGACCAGACGGGTGTCGTGTCTGGTGGGCAACTGCCCGACGGTTGATGTCAGGACGTTGTATATATGTTAGTTGCGTGGTAAACTCTGATTGCGCGATGCAGGATTCGCGTGACGTCAGTGTGACGCGTTGTTCGTATGTGGCGATGTTGATTCCGCTACAATAGTAAGTAGTAGAACTAGACTGATCTATATAAACCGATACGCAGTCATCCTAACACTAATTAACTTTAAGTTAGTTAGGGCCGGTTTTACAATCCGCCAGTTAACTTTTGTACGACGAATAAGTTTGTCATTTTGACTGTTTATGTATGGGAAATCTAAAATGGTTTTAGCGTGATGTTAAATAAATAATAGCCTATTATCTTCCTCACGAGTTAGGCTATCAAATGATTTTTTGTTTTAATACAACCCGTAGTTTCAGCAAATAAAGAAATAAAAAACGAACTCCTTCAGCTTTATATACAACATTATTTTTAGTATATACGAAACCCGAAACACGTGTCTAGTATTTTTATGTAAATAATCTATGTACAAAATTTCAAAACTGTATCATGAAAAATCACAAAGTTATGTTACCGGGTTGTCCGCACAAAAGCATGCTAACGGCGCCCCCGCGCCTCCAGGGTCGTCTTTCACTCATTGATAATAATTTGGCAGTAGGTACCTAATCGTACGGCGATTGTTTTGTAAGTAATTAAATGGTGATAACATTTTCCATCACACTTAAATATTTTTGGGAACAAAAAAACATGGTGAAAATGTGATTGAAATCGATTCAGTTCCTTATTCTGAACTATATTCAGGTTTCGCATATTATACTAAAAATAATGTTGTATAGGTAGGCAGTGGGGGTGCTTGGCTAAATAATAACAGCCACACGGGTTGATCTTCAAGGTTAAGTAACGCTTGCCGAGGTCGGTCCGTGGATGGGTGACCATCCATTACATACCGAAACCCCTCCGTACGGAAAGCACGTTAAGCCGTTGGTCCCGGCTGTCATTTGTAGATCTTTGACAGTCGTCACGGGTAGTCAGAAGCTCGAAAGTCTGACAACCAGTCTTACCGTGGTACCGTGGTACCCAGTAACTGGGTTGTGGAGGTCAGATAGGCAGTCGCTCCATGTAAAATACTGGTATTCAGCTCCGTCTGGTTAGACTGGAAGCTGACCCCAGCATATTTGGGAAAAGGCGGGCAGATGAGATGATGATTTATGTAGATATAAGAATTCTATTGTGCGAGTATATTATATAAATATGATTAACTTTGTAATGAAGAGCGTTTCAAATAATTTGTAAAAAGTATTACCTACAATGAGGTTTTTATGACACACACACATACATACACAAACTCACGCCTTCTTCCCATGGGGGTAGGCAGAAACTATAGAACGCCACCTGCTACACTCCTTACGTACTCCTTTTGATTCGTCTACGTTCACACATTACTACGTACCTGACCTTTCTGAAGAACATCACCAATTTGGTCATTATATGTCTTCCTAGGGCGTCTTTTCCCAGCGTAGGCGCGGTTTTTATGGAGACAGATAAAAAGGCTTTAGTGGGATCTGGATCCCTAGAAAGAGATAATACTATCCTAGCGGCCGAGTCTTTGCAACATAGATTTCATTACGTCTCTTTGTTTGATAACAACATCACAGGAATAGGTTTTGTTATTGTAGTAATTAACTAACTGTTTATTTATTTTACTTCGATGGTCCTATTTTATCATTTGTGACTTCGAGTTATAGTTATAGCTATATGAAAGTGGGCACGCCCTTTATACCTGGAGGCTTTTATTTAGGTATTATGTTCTGTTTACGCTTTTAGTTTTTATTTCTGCTTGAGTATAGTCTTCCAATATTGGCGTGTGCTAGATGATATAATCGCAAATCATTTAAAAATTTAATGTTTTGTATTGCGTAATGTTCCGTTTGGTGTCGAACGTAAAGAATAGCACCATCCAATTTCTTCCCGTGGGTGACTTATTAGAGAATGGGCAGCAGCGTTTGTTCTCTATGCATTTTCAAAACGCCTGCCAAGCGTGTCGATTCAGAAGTCTGTGCTTTGATTAATTTTATTTCGGCATCTACTAACCGACGTCATTATGTAGTTGACATTTTGAATGTTGATTATTTATAATATTGACTCTTTCAAGTTGCTCGGATTATTGACTATTAAAATTTTGCTCAAAGCAACCGTTTATGATTTGATTTATGTAAAAAGTTTAAAGCGTTGCTATTTAAAGATGGTATGTTGACATTTTCAGTATTAATATTAAATGGCGTCATGGGCCACCTGCCAGGAAACTTACGTTTCAATGTTGTTTATACCATAGATTTAGTATGATTATGTTTATACTAAATCTATGGTTTGGACTGCTACAAGAGGATATTTTTGCGCTCAAATGACATTGACAGTGTGTCGCTGTCGGTAACGTTAGTTCGATTGTTTTGTAAAATGTCACTTGAAATGTATTAAAAATACACCGGCCAAGTGTGGGTCGGACCACGCACAATTAATGGTTCCGTCCGTAGTGGGGATTAATTTATCCTAAGAACAAACTTAACATTGCACTTGAAAAACAGGTTCCCTCATACATTCCAACTGCAAATGTAAGTTTGTGTGCACAATATTGAGAGTTTTACCATGTTATTTTAAAATCATAGACTTCTTATAGGATTTCCTGTAATCTATAAGTAAATAACTATTTTAAGTATTTTTTTCAAATTTTTGGCTCGGTAGCTTCGGAGATATGGGAGGGGAATGTTCAATTTTCATATAATTATTTTCTTAAATAACTTATTTCTTTAAAAAAATATAAAAAAATTTTTTGAGGCCCTCGCATCAAGCCTTTTTGATTTGATATGGCAGGCGGTACAGTATGCAAAACTTTATTTTTTAGTCTCTTAATATTTAGCTCCCCAAAAGTGACCCCCGTATTCGAAATTCATTTATTTACGTTACGCGTCCGAGTTTGGGACACAGAATTCCAGATGTATACCAAATTTCAACTTAATCGGTCCTGTAGATTCGGAGCGAATCGGCTGTGACAGACGGACAGACAGACAGCCATCCAGACAGACAGACTAACAGACACACGAGTGATTCTATAAGGGTTTCGTTTTTTCCTTTTGAGGTATGAAACGCTAAAAACAAGATGGCGGCATTAATTCTAATTTTAGTCATGCGCCTAATAATAAATCTCTAGTCAATGATATTATATTAAACAGCTATGTTATACACTCACAAAACAACCAAAAAAAGTGTGCTGCACAGCAGCGGCAGCACGCCCCCACTTTTCATACATTTTACATTTCACTACACGTAAAATACGTCCCAATTAGGACGTTTTCGAGTCTTCACAATTCCACGCTCACAACATATCTGTTTATTATAATATCATTGCCTGTGCTATACGTACTTATGGCGCCACGCCATTGCTCCCTGTTCTCACCAGACGTAAACCAAACAAGTGCGCACATACATATATTGTGTTTGGTTTTTCCCATATAAATTCCGATGAGCGTTCATAATAAACCCACTTCAGCCGTCAGGTTTTGGCAACAATGGGCTTAGTGGCTTTAATAAAATAGTATTGAGAGCTTTGTTCGTTCTAAATAGAACTAATGTATATTATATCGGATCACAATGAACTGACGTGTATTGTGGAGCTAGTCAATTTTGGTATAATATTAAAACATAAAGAGGTATCTTATGAGGTTGAAAATTAATGAAAATCTTTGCTACACAATGCTTGAAGTTCTATAATGTTGTCTTAACTGTAGAACTTTTAACGTCATTAATTATTATAAAGCCCGTTGCTGCTTTGTTTCGATGCCTACTTCATAACTATCACTCATTTTGATGTTAAAAGGGTTCATTAAGACATTATTTTCTCAATGAAATGAACACAATATGGGCCTTATTACAAAACAAAGTTTATCTTCAGACCCAAGTTTAAACCATGGAGCCATTATTGAATTTCGAACTTTATTCCGTCTACGGTAAAGTTCCTAATACAAAACTGACAATTTAGTACCGAACTAAGTATTAATTTTTGTATAAAGCACGGTATTTCAATCAGAGTTACGTTCTCATTACAAAAACTAGCTCCATAGTTTATGCCATGTTAAAATAAGACGGAATCCCCCTTATTACAAAACAAGGTTTATCTTCAGACCCAGGTTCAAAACATGGAGCCATTATTGAATTTCGAACTTTATTCCAACTATGGTAAAGTTCCCAAATACAAAACTGACAACTTACTACCGAACTAAGTTTTCAGTTTTGTATAAAGAACGGTATTTCTATCACTGTTACGTTCTTATTACAAAAACTGGCTCCATGGTTTCTTTCAGCCATGTCAAAATATAAATCTTGTTTTGTAATAAGGCGGTTAGGGTTTATTGTCTTCACTTCATTGATAAAACTCTATATAAAACGGCTAAAGAAACATAAATATTCCATGAATAACTGCCTCGTTCAGCTAATGTCGCAAGCGCTACTTATTGTTGAGCATGAGGTCCTAGTTTGTCGGGCAAAGTGTTATTTGGTTTTTCCATCTGGAATTTCTTAGTAGCAGCCCGGAGTCTGGATTAGTGCCCGGTTGATGTCAATAGGGTCGCCCCCTATTACATGGGACTTAAACATAACTGGCGAAATGTGTGTGTACGATAGATATACCTCTGCCTAACCCTTCGGGGATTACAGGCGTGATGGTATTTATGTATGCCAACTTATTCATTACATAAAATCCGGAGGGATTCGGAGGGATATTCATCTATTTTTTAAATAATTTTAAAATTATAAAAAATATACAACATTAGTTTTAGTATATGCAAAACCCGAAACACGTGTCTAGTATTTTTATATAAAGAATCTATGTACAAAATTTCAAAACTGTATCATAAAAAATCATAAAGTTATAAGGTTGTTATATCACCGGGTTGTCCGTACAAAAACATGCTAACGGCGGCGCGCCCGCGCCTCCAGGGTCGTCTTGCGCTCATTGATAATAATTTGGCAGTAGGTACCTAACCGTACGGCGATTGTATTGTAAATAATTAAATGATGATAACATTTTCTATCACACTTAAATATTTTTGGGACAAAATACAACATGCTGTAAAAATTATTGAAAACGAAAGTTCCTTTTTCTGAACAAACTAATATATTCAGGTTTCGCATATACTAAATATAATTTTGTATAAGTATCTGAAATCCTTACAAGCCATTTCATTTGATATGTCACACAGTACAGTTAGTAAAACTTTTTTTTTAATTTCTACTTTGTCCCCCAAAAGTGACCCTTATTTTCAAAATTCAATTATTTACGTTACACGTCTTGTTTTTTGTATGGGAAATTAGCAAATAACTTCTCCCGCTCTGGGCAGAGGTGTTTAGGTCACAAAAAATCATATGTATACCAAATTTCAACGTAATTGGTCCAGTAGATTCCGAGCAAATTGGCTGTGACAAAAGGACACACAGATGGAGAGACAAACAGACAGACATACACACGAGTGATCCTAAAACTGTGATCTTAAGTGACCTCTGAGTTTGTTTCGGCCTTTCTTCTCAGAGTAGTCAGATACGAAACGCCGACCTCATCTAGTTTTTTTTTTAATATGATTGTCGTGTAAAAGTGTTTGTACAAACCTACTTACAGAAAATACATCATTTATCATTTTTAGGGGTACGGTTCATTCCTTTTGAGGTACGTACCCCTAAAAATACACATTTTGTAGGTAACTTACCTATACAGATTTTATTATCATCTCACTCATACTCGTATATCATAGTCAGTAAAGCTATGAGAAATTATTTCCATTCGTTTGCTATAAACATCGGAATTCGTTTTAAAAATAGTGTACTTAGTCATATAGGTATCTACGGGTACGTTCGAGGTTATTCAGTATTAGAGATAAACTATGACAACATGGCGCGCCCCTCCTGATTACTGTTTTAATGTATGTAGTCAAATCCTTCATAATCATCATCATTTTAGCCGAAAGACGTCCACTTCTGGATATAGGCCTCCCCCAAGCACCGCTACTTCGGCCGGTTCTGTGTTTCCCACATCCAGCGGATACCTGCGGCCTTCACAAGGTCATCGGTCCACCTTGTAGGAGGCCTTCCAACGCTACGTCTTCCAGTACGCGGTCGCCACTCCAGAACCTTTCGGCCCCATCGGCCAATAGTTCTGCGAGCAATGTGCCCTGCCCACTGCCACTTAAGCTTGGCAATTCTCCGGGCTATGTCGGTTACCTTGGTTCGATCTCATCATTTCTGATTCGATCACGTAGGGAAACTCCAAGCATAGCCCTCTCCATTGCCCTTTGGGTGACTTTTAGCCTTCTGATTGTGAGCGACCACGCTGTGCTCAGTGCTGTGTGTGCAGTGCTCTATTACATGAGATATAAGACCGTTATCACCAGAACAAAAGGTATGCCAACGAACTCAGTACAAGGTATAAGCAAGAACATAACCAACATTAAATTATCTACCAAATCCAGGCAAACATCTTGAATTCTAATCTAGGCCAGGCTTTCGACTAACATAAGATGTTTGTTCTTGCTTTTTGCTAGAGACAAAACAATTCGTAGATTAAGGCACCGGTCGCACCGCCGCCGACGAAGAAGCGACAAGCTATAGATTTTCTCGCGCAAAAAACGCACATAATATTATAGGTTATGTGTAAGTAAAAACTAAAACCAAACTACGACAAAAACGCCAATTAAGGCGACAATAACCGACTTTTAATGATTTTGACGACTTTAAACGAGTAGTGTTAATAATTTGAAAAAAATATATGTTAAATAAGAGCATTTTATCAATAACTTAATATGTGAATATTTTAGATTATGTTTATATTACATAGTGAAGTTATGTCTAACGCGGATAAAAAAACTGACAATGGCGCAAAATCTACCAAGCGTATTTTTCTGAAACCTTCACCCATTTAAAGATAATTTAATTATTGATATTTTAGTATACGCGTTTTATTAAAATACCTTTTGTTTTGCCTATAATAAAATAATAATGCGTCAAATTGGGGACAGCGCTCCTTGATGGGCGAGTCCTATTACTGGCTGAAAGTTCGACGCATTGCGGTAGCTCAGTACAGTAAACGCAAGTTAATCACTCAAGGTCACTGGCATATATCTGATTCTTAAAAAGGTATAAACAAGACATCGTAACAAAATAACATCGGTTTTCCTATAACTGGAGTCAATCGTACAGATTACGCGGAACAACATGACGCTTCCAACGATAGCTGCAATAGGAGTTATGAGGGAACAGATGGTTCGTACATACAAACATACATACACAAAAAGGAGCAGTGGTGGCCCAGTGGTAACGGCCCGACTTACGAGTTGTTGGTCGTGGTTCCAACCCAGACAAGCGCTTTATTTTGTGTAAATTAATTCATCACCACTGCTCTCAAAACGGTGAAGGGAAACATCGTGAGGAAACCGGCATGTCCTAGAATAAAAAAAAAGAGATTAATACAGCGTACCGCTACAGTGGCGTCATTACTTTAACACACGTATACAGTTTCGCCTTTACGTTTTGGGAAAATATTTTAATTTATTTAAACATTAATATTTACTGATTTATTTACAATTTTCTAAAATAGTATCTTGGAGCAAACTGTACATAAACAGCGTAGCACAGAAGTAATTAGCCGGGGTCATGGATCATAAGATCGAATCAATGAAATTAAAACAAATAATGTGCAAGGAGTCGAATTGAAGGAAAGAGAGAGCTTTATTATTTAGTTTGTTTGTTTTTTTTTATTTTTCAATTTATAATGATTTATCTTAATATAATATATTTAAAAAAAAACATAAAATATAAAAATAATGTAAAAAAAAATACTGGCCACTAGCCCTACCACTGTGTCAAATTAATGTCACCACTGTAGCGGCACGCTGTATAATTATTACTAGTTGATCGTTGACTCGTTTGTGGCATCGACAAGAGCTATCAAAGAGAGAGCGAGTACTGCTCTGTGACGCTCGCTTGGCGACGCTTGATACATATACCATCGAGTAATCGCTCGACGCTGTCGACGCTGTCGCGCACTCGCTGCTTGCCAACTCGTTTTTAATTGCTAGCTCGATACTCGCTCCTCGTTAATCGCTGGCGGTGGGACAAGTGCCTTACGCGTGAAGAGTGTTCAAGTTACAAGCCTGAATATCGATTAGGGCTTGATGGAGGGTAGGTACCCTTACTTAGGTAATTGATACCTCCCTTGATACCTATTTATGTCTATGTATTTGTTTTAACCCGAACCTTTCCTTGGTATCGCTATGATCGTTTTTTTGGCTAAACTTATATCAGTCTCATTACAAAACGAGTTTTAACTTTGTTACAAGCTTAAAAACAAAACGTAACAAACGAAAACGAAACAAAACAAAACGAAACGGATTTTCTTTCTTTTTTCTTCTTAAACCTTTCAGTCAGTTTTTGTATTTCAGACGTTATTCCAACTGAGTTAGACGATAGACAGACAGACAGATAGGTTGGTTGGTTGATAGGTTGACTGGTAGAAAATGCCTCAGGCATTAAGTCCACCTTTGTACGGTTTTTTGAAGTGAAAACTTCTTTAGGCATGTTGGGCACTTTTGGGATGGGGAAAAAGCACTGAACTCGCGTGACCGTCACGCTTAGATACATTTGAAGTGAAAACTTCTTTAGGCACGTTGGGCACTTTTGGGATGGGGAAAAAGCACTGAACTCGCGTGACCGTCACGCTTAGATACATTTGAAGTGAAAATTTCTTTAGGCATGTTGGGCACTTTTGGGATGGGGAAAAAGCACTGAACTCGCGTGACCGTCACGCTTAGATACATTTGAAGTGAAAATTTCTTTAGGCATATTGGGCACTTTTGGGATGGGGAAAAAGCACTGAACTCGCGTGACCGTCACGCTTAGATACATTTGAAGTGAACATTTCTTAAGACACTTTGAGCACTTTTGGGATGGGGAAAAGGCACTGAACCCGCGTGACCGTCACGCTTAGATACATTTGAAGTGAACATTTCTTTAGGCACTTTGGGCACTTTTGGGATGGGGAAAAAGCACTGAACCCGCGTGACCATCACGCTCAGATACATTTGAAGTGAAAACTTCTTTAGGCACGTTGGGCACTTTTGGGATGGGGAAAAAGCACTGAACTCGCGTGACCGTCACAATCAATCAACTCAGCCTATCGCAGTCCACTGCTGGACATAGGCCTCTCCCAGGTTGCGCCACAACACCCTGTCCTCCGCCTTCCGCATCCAGTCTGACCCAGCCATCTTCTTAAGGTCGTCGGTCCATCTAGCTGGGGGGCGTCCCACACTACGCTTGCCGATACGCGGTCTCCACTCCAGGACTCGTCTGCTCCACCGGCCATCGGTCCTTCGACAAACATGGCTAGCCCACTGCCACTTCAGTTTGCTTACTTTGCAAGCTATGTCGGTAACTCCGGTTCTTTTCCGGATAATTTCATCCATCCATAGCGCGCTGCGTGACCGTCACGCTCAGATACATTTGAAGTTTTGGGATGGGGAAAAAGCACTGAACTCGTGTTACCGCTCAGATAAATAAATATACAGATGTTTACAAGTTTGTAAAGCTAAGAAGTTTTCACTTCTGACGTGCAGTCCTACGACTGACAATTAGTTTTTTACTTCTGCATAAAGTTTTAATAATAAATAAAGTTCTAAATACAATAATTGACAACTTAGACACGGGTTTAAAATCATTTTGAATTAAAAAAAGGCTCGATAGTTTACATCTGGGGGCGACTCTATTTCTACAATATCGCTATCTTTATTTCACTTTTTGACAAGTGCGAGCGTAATCGCTGGTTTTCGATTAGAATTCCTTCGAATCGAAAACTAGCGAATAGTTTGTCAAAATGCCACTTGGCTACGCATATCTATGGAAGTTATCCTTCGACGCTGTGATAAAATTGTCTAGTTAATTTCTATTCGTTGATCTGTGATCACCTGACATTTCGATAGCTTATGTCGACCCCATATATTTTGTGGCTTTTCTACTAGTGTCATCGCAAATCGAATGTTAGACCCAGACCCCCTTATTACAAAACAAGGTTTATCTTCAGACCCAGGTTTAAAACATGGAGCCATTATTGAATTTCGATTTTGACATTTATATTTTGACATTCCTTAAATCATGGAGCTAGTTTTTGTAATGAGAACGTCACTGTGATTGAAATACCGTTCTTTATACAACACTGAAAACTTAGGTCGGTACTAAGTTGTCGGTTTTTGCATTAGGAACTTTACCGTAGACGGAATAAAGTTCGAAATTCAATAATGGCTCCATGGTTTAAACTTCTGTCTGAAGATAAAGAATTGAATTGAAAATGAGGATTGTTTTGTAATAAGGGCCTTATTACAAAACAAGGTTTATCTTCAGACCCAAGTTTTTTTTTGGGACTAGACAAAGGTCTTGTCCTTCTGGGTCTAAAGATAAATATCATTTGCAACATTTTATCTAACATCGCACTTTAAATACAAACTAGGAAATATTTTAAGTACAATTTATAATTTTGTTATTATATAATTTTAGGTATGTAAAACAAGTTTTTGTATTTTTTTTTAGATCAACTCACAGATCACGGGCTTCGATCGGAAATTGATTGTTCGTCTAAAATTGCTCTGACCAACGATTAATGGGGATAGGAACTGACAAATGCTCACTTTAGGTGTCACTAATATCCAACGTCTAAGAATTTGGCAGCTAGCTGTCATTAACCATATTTTTTTTGTAAAAAAGCGACTTCATTTCGACATTAATTGATATGCCCCGTTGGGCAGCTGTTGCCTGCAAAAATACGGGGACCCATGTGTTTGTGACAGATGTTGACGACACAGTTGACTAACAAAAATAAGCACTTTAAAGATTCATCATCATCATCTTTCAGCCGAAAGACGTCCACTGCTGGACATAGGCCTCCCCCAAGCACCGCCACTTCGACCGGTTCTGTGCTTCCCGCATCCAGCGGATACCTGCAGCCTTCACAAGGTCATCGGTACACCTTGTGGGAGGCCTTCCAACGCTACGTCTTCCGGTACGCGGTCGCCACTCCAGAACCTTTCAGCCCCATCGGCCATCAGTTCTGCGAGCAATGTGCCCTGCCCACTGCCACTTAAGCTTGGCAATTCTTCGGGCTATTTCGGTTACCTTGGTTCGCCTGCGGATCTCTTCGTCTTTAAAGATTAATATTACGCAAACGGATACCTGAATCGAAAAATGGTATTTACAAAACCACAATATTTTTTAACGGCCTATCCAACGATACCTCACATCATTAAGGCTTCTACATACCGGGGCGACTTGTCGCGCGACGCGACGCGACACAAAGGCACCGCTCGTCCCGCGACACGCGGGGCCTTTGTGCCGTGTAGCGTCGCGCGACAAGACGCGCTGGTATGTAGAAGCCTTTAGGACAGACGAGAACAAAAAATATCATCCCCACTTTACCGTGTAAGGGAGGTAGCCTAATTTTTTTTTATTTAACGTGATTTTTATTTATCACTTTGTCGGTGGGATTAATATGTATACCCATGCCAAATTACAGCTTTCTAGTATTAAGAGTGTCTGAACTAAGCCGCGGACAGACAGACAGACAGACATGGTGAAACTATAACCGCCTTATTACAAAACAAGATTTATATTTTGACATGGCTCAAACCATGCAGCCAGTTTTTGTAATAGGAACGTAACAGTGATTGAAATAAAGTTCTTTATACAAAACTGAAAACTTAGTTCGGTACTAAGTTGTCAGTTTTGTGTTTAGGAACTTTACCATAGTCAGAATAAAGTTCGAAATTCAATAATGGCTCCATGTTTTAAGCCTGGGTCTGAAGATAAACCTTGTTTTGGAATAAGGGGGTAAGTGTTCCTATGTTTACTACTACTACGGAACTCTAAAAAGAGAAAAAAAAACAACCAAGTTCTTTATTTAAATACGATACGTCATTGTTATTAATTTTATCGATTGATTCCTTTTTCGGCACATTCCTTTTTGGACATATTCCGTTTTCGGTATATTCTTGTTTTGGCACATTCCGTTTTCGGCATAAATCATTATATACAACAAAGCATCATTATTCTGAAATTTTTAAATACCTAGGGCTATTTTCTAATATACTTACCCACAACAGATACCTAATACAAGGTAGACGGCAATTAAATAGTAAGGTAATTTTTGTAATGAGGATCTTATTAATTGAAGAGCATATTAGGCTTTGCCAACTTTTATAAAAGACGGCAAGCATAAGCATATGAATTTAGATACCTAGTTGGTTATCATCATTAGTTAGTTGCCCAATTATTTTAAGTAATCAGTGTAGGTACTGTTTAATTTTTGTCTTTTATTTCTATTGATTTAAATATAATATTTTACTAATAAATATTATTTTATTTTATTACGCAAGCAAAGTCACAAGTATTTCATAGTATAATTTATTTACTAAAATGTGCCGAAACAAGAATATGCCGAAAACGGAATATGTCCAAAAAGGAATGTGCCGAAAAAGGAATCTTATTTTATCAACGTACATTGATCAGTAATACAGATTTTCTTGTTTGAAGATCATTTTTAACCGACTTTTAAAAAAGGAGGAGGTTCTCAATTCGGATGATTGTATTTTTTTTTTGTTGTTGTGCATTACTCCGTCGCTTGCAAACCGATTTGAAAAATTATTTTTTTGTTGGAATTTTATTGTCTACATTAACGATCTTTTCGTTTACTCTGCATTGCGTTTTTTGTTCGCGCATAACTCCCGTCATTTACGAACCGATTCGGAAAATTCTTTTTCGGCACTAAAAAGTGAAACTTTAAAAACGTTTAACAAAAAAAAAAATAACCGACTTCCAAAAAAACACTACAAAGTGAAAAATAACTTTAATTTCGGAAGTCAGTGGCATAAAACTAAAATACAGATCCAAAGACACCGACTTCCGAAATTAAAGTAATTTTTCACTTTGAAGTGTTTTTTTGGAAGTCGGTTATTTTTTTTTTTGTAAAAAGTTTTTTATTTTTTAGTTTTTATAAGAGGTTAGTTTACCATTTTTTTTGTGACCAGAAAACTGATCAAAAACGTGTTTTAATTACAACTAGGTTCTCAGAAATATGTTCAAGATTAACATATATTTTTTTCGCCGTCACGAACTGTATAGATTAGGCTAAAAAATTGTTTGAAACAAGCCTATTTGGGTCTTATCAGCGCCTTAACGTTCCATGTATGTGCACGCATCTGGTCAGTCCAAACTAAAACAGGTGCGCATGTGTGTTATGTTACTGCAAGAGAATTTTCTTTTTCATAACATCATTTATTATGTTTGTCTGGGTTATACGCCCATTGCGAACGTGACTGCTTATTGAAAAGAGTTTGGGGAATCGAATAGTAGGTTTATCGACACCTGTTTGCTGTATCAAGGTGGAAGAATTCTATTTATGTTTGCAATATTTCGTTGTTATGTAAGTAGGAATATTTTCAAGGATAAGAAGCAATATAAAATAGTTTTATTTAAATATTCTCGTCGATCTCATAGCTGAACTAGGTATTCCATATAGGATTATTTTAATAGCAGTTTGTTGTAGGTTTTCTGCAGGATAAGGAATAATAATGAGGATTTTTTTTTAAAACGTTGCCCTGGGAATTACTCCTGTATTGTGGGTGCGTTTACAAATATTTAAACTCACATACACAAACTGCCAGACCCGGAACAACTACTTGCAGGTCATACAAATATTTGTTCCGTGCGGGAATCGAACCCGCGAAACGCAGCGCAGCAGTCAATCGCTTAAACACTGCGCCAACCGTGCCGTCGTGCCTGTCCTTATAGAACGATTTTAAAAGGTCGGGGAATCCCAAGGTTATCAATTTGGGCTTTAGAACTATAATTATTGCCATTTATGTGAACATACTGGGACTAATAGCAATGATTTATAAGTTATCAGCCAACACAAAAATGAAAACCAATATAATTAATCACGTCCATAAAAATCTTTTCAACCGTTTGTAACCAGATATCCGTGAAAATCGTCCAGAAGCGATGACAAACAGTAGTTCCATAATGACATAATGATGAAACGTAACTGTAACTTCCAGACTTGTTAAATGAAGTGTATGGACGTAGGAGGAGCTGATCGATATGCCATTAATCTTATACACGATATGGGACATAGCGGCTATTGATCTTATATCCCATCACTGGGAATATTGTTGCGGCCTTCACAGACTTTAAAGAGGTTATGAGATGAAAATACGAGAAAAGGGTTTCGATAAAAGATGTCCAAACTCCTTTTATTTCAAAAGCGGAACGGAACTTTCATGGTTGTATAAAAAAAGCTTTTTCTTTGAATTTAATTTAAAATTCAAATTTCGAATGATTGGAAGAGTATTTTCGTTCAAAACTTACATTTTTAAATTGTTGTTTTTTGTTTTCAATACGAGTATTTTAAATTGAAATAAAATATTTAAATATAATTTATTGGACGATTCCATTTAATTTGGCTTTTTGTACGATTAATCTTCCATGAAAATTAAATACTCACGTGTAGTAATTTAAATACAACTACGACTGATACGGAATGGAGAGATATCTGTAATACAAATTTATAATTTTGGCTTATCCGGACGAATATATTATAACAGAATTTGAAATTATTTGGCGATGGTTACACCTACATACCTCTACTACCACTCCTGCAGGTAAAAGGTTATCGTGATTAAAAATAAACACCTACTAAATAATACCAAGCCAAAATAATACCTAATTTTTTAATTTTTGTTTTGGTAATAGTTTTAATTTTGTTTTTTGTATTTTTTTTATTTAAATTTTATCCAGTGGCAGTGCCCTTACAGGGTCCATATTATTGTACCTAGATCTTTTTTACAATATTTCAATAAATGAATATGAATAAATGAATAAATGTCGCAATTCAAATCAACTTATTACAGACACGAGAGACGCTCATGCACTTAGCGTCGCTCACTTTAAGCGAACGTAAGCACGAAGTATAAGAATTAATGAAACTTTGCATATTAACTGAACTAACTATAAAAATGAAATGAAATGAAATCGTTTATTCTGTAAATAGGATATTAAAATCACTTTTACACGTCATATAAAAAAAAAAACATCTAGATGTAGCCGACATTTCCTATCTGACTACCCCTGAGAAGAAATGGCGAAACAAACTCAGGGGTCAAAGTCTCTTTTAAAGTCCAGACATAATCTTGGTCAGATCATGTGAGGACCATGTAGATCCGTGTCTGAAATGGTCTTTTGAGGAAAGAACCATGCAAATTTGAGCGGACCTGTCCAATCAGTGTAAGCATTATTTGTCAGTAATCGTGCAGCTCAACTCAAAACTTAAGGAGCTCAACGACTGGACGAACAGTACCAAAAAAAGGACATTTGGGTAGGCCGCATAAAGCGCTCAAAATGTCAGACCATCATTAAAACTTAACTGAGAAAAGAAAGGAAAACATTTAAAGAAAAAAAAATGACCCACATAGTGCTCACATTCACAATAAATTAAAGCAGTAAATATAATACTTTTCAAAGTAAACATTCATGTAAAATTGTATACAATATTCTGCAATGTCAATATGTATATAAAATCATGCATAATAATTAAAATGTCAAGTTTTATCACAAGGCTAGCAGAGCGAGCAGCTCAATCCCAAGCTTTTTGTCCTCTAAATAATCAGAAATCTTATAGTACCCTTTTTTACAAAGTTTAGTTTTAATACAGATTTTAAATCGTTTAATGGGTAAGTTCCGAATGTCAGTAGGAAGTTGGTTGTAAAAGCGTATACATTGACCCATGAACGAGTTGCCTACTCTGTGGAGGCGAGTGCGATGTACAGCAAGATTGTGTTTATTCCTGGTATTTAAACTATGAATATCGGACATTTTCTTAAAATTTGATTTATTTTTGTGTACATATAATAGATTTTCAAGTATATATTGAGAGGCTACAGTCAGAATATCTATTTCTTTGAATATTTCACGAAGTGAATCTCTTGGACCTAGATTGTAAATGGCTCGAACAGCCCTTTTCTGTAAAATAAAGATATTATTAATGTCCTCACATGTTCCCCAGAGAAGGATCCCATACGACATAAGACTATGAAAATAACTAAAATAAACAATTCTGGCAGTATCTACATCAGTAATCTGTCTAATTTTTTTAACAGCATAGGCGGCCGAACTAAGCCTTCCTGACAATTTTTCTACGTGTGGGCCCCATTGTAATTTACCGTCAATAGTTATTCCAAGAAAAACTGTCGACTCAACAGGGTCCAACTCTATTCCATTAAGTTGAACATTAGTAGTTAGCTGCCTGACATTTGGCATTGAAAATTTAATGAGTTTAGTCTTTTTCTCGTTCAGGAGAAGATTATTTACATTAAACCAATGGACAACTTTAGAGAGTGCATCGTTAACATGTTCAAAATTGACTAGCTGACGTTTGATTTTAAAAATGAGTGAAGTGTCATCTGCGAATAATACAATCTTGTGATTATACCTTATGTGAAAAGGTAAGTCATTTATATAAATTAGAAACAGGAATGGACCTAGAATTGAACCCTGCGGAACGCCCATAGTGACCGCAGATCCTGCAGATCTCTTGCCATTAACATCAACCCTCTGAATTCTGTTGTTTAGATAAGAAGTCAGAAAGTCGCGAGCACTGTCCCTCAAACCATAATGGTGCAGTTTTCTGATGAGTGTATCATGATGAACGCAATCGAAGGCCTTAGACAAGTCGCAGAAAATGCCAAGAGCATCCCGCGACTCCTCCCAGGCCTCGAATATGCTCTTCAGTAATTCCACGCCCGCGTCTGTAGTTGAACGACCCTTAGTAAAACCAAACTGTTTCAGATGTAGTAGATTATGTTTATTAAAATGTCCTAACATTTGTTTCAAAATTAATTTTTCAAAGATTTTGCTCAATGTAGGTAATATCGAAATAGGCCGAAAATTCGTAGGATCAGTTGTGCTGCCAGATTTGAACAGAGGAATCACTTTGCTAAGTTTCATCAGATCAGGAAATACACCAGATGCAATACAAGAATTAAAAACAATTGCTAAAAAGGGTGAAATAACATTAATTATTGAAGACATGGTATGTACTGATAACCCCCAAAGGTCCGCAGTTTTTTTTATATCAAGGTCTTTAAAAGATTCTATAATGTCTTTAGCGGTAACGACCGTGAATTTAAGGTGTTTATCACATTCTGGTACACATTCTTTTAATATTGAGTAAGCAGAAGTGGAGGACGACGATGACAGAGTTTTGGTTGTTAAAATAGGAATATTAGTGAAAAAAAATTCAAACTCAGTTGCCACCTCCATGTCTGCCTTAATATCCACATCATTGATTTTTAGATGGAAGTCACGATTCCGTACTGTCGTTCTTCCCATTTCTGAATTAATAATATTCCAAGTTGTTTTAATTTTATTTCCAGAAGATATTATTTTATTTTTAATGTGTATGGCTTTTGCCGAGGAACAGGCTCTTTTATAAGTTTTAGAATATTTTTTAACAAATTCTTTAAAAGTTTCATCATGGTTATATGTTTTTTCATCATACAATTCATATAACCTCTGCCTACTTTTGTAAATACCTGGTGTTGCCCAATCACTAAATATTACGTGGTCACAAACAGGCAATGTTTTTGAGGTGAACACCTTCTTAAATTCACAATTAATGAGATTAAATAGTAAAGTATATGCTTGATCTGGGTCGGTGTGATAAGGCAAACCCGGTAGTTTTTCCATTAAATTATTTTTAAATTGTTCTAAGCGACTTTTGTTTACAGGAATATAACTCACTAGTTTTCTTTGAGCTCTGACTATTTTCCGAGGGAAAGTTACTAACTGGCCACAGTGATCAGAGTCCAACTCGTTTATAATTAAATGGCTAGAAGGTCTTAAGTTTGTAAAAATATTGTCAATACAGGTAGCGCTAGTGGCAGTTATTCTAGTCGGCTCAAAGAATGTATTGTACAAATTATATGACTTTAATAAGGTTATAAATTTATTTACTGTAGCAGATTTTTCCAGTATATTAATGTTGAAATCTCCACAGACAACAACTGTTTTATTACTGTTACAAGTCTTTAATAATACTTCTTCCATATATTTCTCAAAAATATCATATGAAGCACATGGGGGCCTGTATATGCTCATTACAATGAACTGTTCAAGCTCAATGCAAGCTATTTCAATAACTCGCTCAACAGAGAGGCTCACAATATCCAAAGTTGTTTAGCCAAATTTTTGGCTGAAATAGAAAAAAAATATGATAGCGACACAGCTATCTGTCGTTTATAATAGTTAGAAAGATAGTACATATCAATATTATATCTATCTTTTGTCAAATACAAATACCTACATAATTGTTAATATCCACTAGATGGAATAAATTATTGTTAAATGTCAAATTATGCAATGTCAAATTAATTTCAAATCTTATGTTATTTTCTTCCTGTGGCAAACTGTTACTATATGGGAATGTAAACAATACAATTTTTCTTAAACTAAGATTACTCAATGTTCTATAATATTGGAGCAATTCTCCTTTGTTCACATTTCCCCTATTTCCCATATAAGGCAGGTCTTTTGTATTTTTTTTTTAAATAACCATTATTTCCACCGTAAAAAGAAATTAACTAAAATATCGACGCCTTGAAGTCTTCTCCCTGCCACCCTGCCTCGCTTGCTCACGTAACCGCTAGCTACTTGTGCGAGCGAGATAAAGAGTACATAGGATACTTTCATGAGAAAATTTAAGCACTTTTTAGGGTTCCGTAGTAAACAAGGAACCCCTATAGTTTCGCCATGTCTGTCTGTCTGTCTGTCTGTCTATCTGTCTGTCTGTCTGTCTGTCCGTCCGTCCGTCTGTCCCCGGCTTAGCTAAGAGACGCTAAGTCTTAGAAAGCTGTAATTTGGTATGGATGTACATATTAATCACGCAGAAAAAGTTGTAAAATAAAACCATGAAAAACATTTTTTTTAGGGTACGTCCCTTGCACGTAAAACGGGGATGATATTTTTTTTTCTCGTCTAATACATGGTATGGGGTATCGTTGGATAGGCCGTTCAAAAATATTGTAGGTCTGCTAAAACATTTTTCAATTCAGAGATCCGTTTGCGTAATATTAAGGATTAGTGTGCTATTTTTTGTTAGTCAAGTGTCCCACCCCTTTTTTTTTTTTTTTTTTTTTGGGGTGGGAAATTATCAAATAACTTCTCCCGCTCTGGGCTGAGCGGGAGGGCGTGTCAGACTTTTACTGACTAAAACCCACCCGTGTTCCTTCCGTTGCCTGTGTGCCAGGGCCACGATATCCCTTTCGGACAAACTCGCAACCCTGGCAGGCATTGGCCCTAACGGACCCCGTCAACTATCACAGCTAAGTAGGGTTTACCAGTTAACGAGCAATCATCGACCAACTTAAATTTGCAGTTGAATACCATGTTAAGTTTGTTTTTGGGATGAATTCATCCTAACTACGGAACCCTTCATTGTGCGTGGTCCGACACGTACTTGGCCGGTTCTTTTTAGTTTTTTTTGGGTAGGAAGTTATCACCCATGTTCCTTCAGATGCCAAAGCAAGCAAGGCAAAGCACCTGCGTTGCCTGTGGTACCTATTGTCAATGTCCATTAGCGATGATGACCATATTAGTACCATCCTAATTGCGTAACACAGTTTGAATCACATTCTGAACGATTTTGAAGTATAATATTGCTAATCTATCGCTTCGTATGTTCGAAAAATTTGTCCGCTCAACACCGTAAATAACGCAATGAATGTTGTTGAATTTATCGTGATCGTGTTGATATTATCGTGGACGTTCGCGTCACGGCATCACGATAACATAATTATGGAAGTAAAATGTATGGAAATATGTATATTAAGGGGACGATAACCGACTGTTAATGATTTTATACTGTCACGATGATCACGTCTAAACAAGTAGTGTTAATGATTTGAAAAAATATAATATATTATGTTAAATTAAAGCATTTCATCAAAAACTTAATATGTGAATATTTTAGATTATGTTTATATTACATAGTGAAATTCATTGGTGAAGTTATGTCTAAGGCGGATAAAAAACTGAGAATGGCGCAAAATCTACCGAGCGTATTTTTCTGAAACTTTCACCAATTTAAAGATAATTTAATTATTGAGTTATTAGTATACGTATTTTATTAAAATACCTTTTGTTTTGTGTATAATAAATTAATAATGCGTCAAATTGGGGACAGCGCTCCTTGATGGGCGAGTCCTATTACTGGCTGAACGTACGACGCGTTGCGTGAGCTCAGTACAGAACACGCAAGATAACCACTGAAGGTCACTGGCATATATCTACGTCTTAAGATGCTTTTAAATTTCCGTTTACGATAACGTTATACTTAACGTGCTCGTATTTCCTTACATTTTACTTCCCTGCCGTGGACGTCCATGGTAATATCTCTAGAAGTTATAAAAGCGCCCAATAACATAAAAAAAAAATACAACAGAAACGTAAGTACTCACTACGCAATAGCCATTCTCATGTAATCAGCACGCACTTTGGAAACTGAGCCAGTATTGACAGACCATAACGTTATTGGCTGTATGAGCGTTATGTTTGCCATAACATGGCCGAAGTGAAAAAGAATATGGCTGACGTCATGCCTCGAAACTGAAGGGCGCTAACCTACGCCGGTGACGTGTGGTTATATTATTATATCAGCCCATTTCGGCTGCCCCATTTCAAAATCTAGTAAGGGACATTTTTTTTCGTCAATCGTTTTATTGCTTTAGGGTGCAGGTTAGCAGGATAAGGTTGCTTGCTCACGAACGATTTTTTCGGCGATTTCGTCGGCGATTTTTGTGTGAATGTATTTCTTTCGCACAAAAATCGCCGAACAAATCGCTCGTGGGCGAGCAACCTTATCCTGCTAACCTGCACCCTAAATGCGTAACACAGTTTGAATCGGAATGATTTTGAAGTATATTGCTAATAAAAAAAATCAGATAACCAGATCCATACAATTACAAATTTAAATTAAAACACAACACTCAAATTACCCGCTCAATAAAGGATCTCCATAGCGGAGAAGAGATCCTGTCGGCTAATCCATTGCTTCAAAGGTTAGAAAAATTTGTCAGCTCAACAACGTAAATAACGTAATTATTACAACTACACACACACCACTACACTAAGACTACAGACTACAGTAAGTGTTTCGATCGGATAGATCATGTGATCCTGTTGCGCAAACTTTTATCGGTGGGCATCAGGGGCGATCTTTACCGGTGGTTCAAGTCCTATGTGGAGAACAGATGTCATTTTGTAGTTCTGAATGGATACTGCTCTAAGCCTATGAATGTCCCTTCGGGGGTTCCCCAAGGGTCCTTGCTGGGGCCACTGTTATTTAATATTTTTATCAATGATATCTCTTCTTCATTCCGGTATTCAAATCTGTTACTATATGCTGATGACATGAAGATAATAAGACAAATTAATACAGTGGAAGATGCTCATCTATTACAGGTAGACCTTAATAGTTTTCAGGATTATTGTTTTAATAATAAGTAGGATTTGAATGTCTCCAAGTGTTATGTTTGCTCCTTCACACGGAAACCTATCCAGATCGTCCATAACTACACGCTTTTGGATACAGCACTAAATAGGGTCAACACTATCAGGGACCTGGGAGTTACCTTTGACGCTAAGCTCCTCTTTGATGCGCATATAGACAATGTAGTCAAGAAAGCATCAAAAGCACTGGGTTTCATTCTCCGAGTGTCCTCTGATTTTAGAAATATAAAGACTATAAAAATATTATACTGTTCCTTTGTTCGTAGTCATTTGGAGTATGCCTCTCAGGTCTGGAACCCGAATTATAATGTTTATATAAATCGTATTGAGAGCATACAGAAAAGGTTTTTAAGGCACATGCAATATCGATCTAAAACGTTCTTAACGAATTATACCTACCGTTGCAAAAAGTTTCATATCCTTCCACTTTACGTAGGTAAGGCGGAAAATATCAGATCTTGTGTTTCTTTTCAAGATTGCCAATGGAACAACTGGTGTTACCGAGTTGTTACACAAAATCGGACTGCGAGTGCCGTCTGTGTTCTTGCGTAGACCTCATTTATTGCACTCCCCACTACGTACAGACGGAACTCGTTCATGATGAGAGCGAGTCGTATGTAAAATGCAACTTGTCAGGAAGCTGACATCGACATTTTCAATACTAGTGTTACTCAGTTGAAGAGAATCTTGTCTAATAGCTTCTTCGAGCGTAAATAGTATTTTTTTTTCTGTTTTGTGTTTTATAAAGTCTACTATCAATTTTCTTTGTTCCAATGATCATAGACTATAAGTGGAAACTTGTAATTGGCCGTTTTCTTGTATGAACTATTAATCAATGTATCTGTTTAGCTGTAAGTTTTCTTAAAAATAAAATAAATAAATAATATGTTGTTGTACTGTCAAATTGAAACCGATTCCTACTGATAGTGTGTTACGCAATTAGCCTACAGGTCCAGGTTAGTAAAATTATGCAATAAAACGATTTACCGGAAAAATTGTCGTTGAAAGGTTTTTAAATGGGGTAGCCGATTTTTTGAAGCTGATGCCAGATGGCATGCAATTACATCTTTCGAGTGTGGGGCGTAGGATTCAGCTGGGCTGGGCAGCATTTGGGAAGCTTCGTCGAGTCTTCTCGTGGCGTATAATTCCACAGAGCCTAAAGATGAAGGTCTTCAATCAGTGCGTCCTACCTGTTATGACTTACGGAGCCGAAACGTGGACACTCACGGTACGGCTGGTCCATAAATTCAAGGTCTCTCAGCGAGCTACGGACTATGCTTGGAGTCTCTCTGAGAACCAAAGTTGCCAACATAGCCCACAGAATAAGCAAGCTGAAGTGGCAATGGGCCGGCCATATTAGCCGAAGAACCGATGACCGTTGGGATAGACGTGTTCTTGAGTGGAGACCGCGAATCGGCAAACGTAAGGTAGGACGCCCTCAGGCTAGGTGGAGCGACGATCTTTGCAATGTGGCTGGTGGCAGCTGGATGAGAGTTGCCGAGAATCGAGCTGAATGGCATTTGGAAAGGCCTATGTCCAGCAGTGGACTGCTATGGGCTGATGAATGTATTACGTACCTCTTTGTCCTCACAACCACTGTATACAAAGTACAGTCGTCCAGTAAACCTTCAACTAGTAACACGCTCTTTCATTTCATTTTCCGAACCTTCTTATTAATCACACCAACAAAACACTTATCGGCAAAGTACTCTAGGTACACCCCTGCCTAACCCTTCGGGGAATACTGGCGAGATGTTATGTTTTTTTTATTTTTTTTGGTATGTTACCTATACTATCATTATACTTCCAAGTCTAAACCATAAAACTACAGTATGCATGTTGATTCATGTCCGTTACATATTGGAATCATCAAGCTGATGATTTAATCTCATTTCAAATAAAACTGTTATCTTTCTTCAACGAATATTATTATAAGATCATCGAGATCGTTTGATACATATTTTTACAGCGGCGTTAAGTCGAAGTAATAAAACAACAAAATATTTTAGATATGCATATCTATTTGTGTAAACTGATTCAAATGAAAAATATACTGTGTATTTATAAGAACGTCAAACCGTGGCCCGAATATATTTTATTTAAGGCGATAACCGACTTTTAATGATTTTATACTGAAGATCACGTCTAAACGAGTAGTGTTAATGATTCGAAAAAATATATATGTTAAATTAGAGCATTTTCTCAATAACTTAATATGTGAATATTTTAGATTATGTTTATATTACATAGCCTAACCAAAGCCAAACCTTCACCAAATTAAAGATATTTTAATTATTGATCTTTTAATATACGCGTTTTATTAATAATATAATAATAATAAACATTTTATTTCAGAAACAACCATAATTCGTTAGTACACATTAATCTTAACAACTATGTTAGTAAACATGCAGGTTGGACAAATAACGGACGAGCGGGCAATCAAATTTTTCCGCAATGACACTCAGGAGACTGTTCGGGCTGCCCCCAAACCCTCTGCAGCAGCGACGCGGCACGCTTACGTCTGATCGCTGCGAAGCCATCAGTGTGCGCATCTGCAAACATTCCCGACGCACTGCAGAAGCGTGGCAGCCCCAGCAGCATCCTGAATGCATTGTTGTATTGGACGCGAAGAACATTGATGGCTTTCTGCGTACAGCTTGTCCAGAGGCTGCACGTGTAAAAAGTCTGACAATATGCTTTAAAAAGCGTCACTTTCACTTCACACGTGCAACGAGCAAACCTACGGACAAGCATGTTGCATCGAACTGCCAATGCTCTTCGTTCCCTTTCTACATCCAGATCATCTTTGATGCCCGCGGTGACAACATGGCCGAGATATTTAAATTGTTGAACACGATTTAAGATTTTACCTGCTAGCTTAATGGGAGTAAGACTTTCTGGGGCCTTTGCTCCAAAAACAAGAACCTCACTCTTTTTGGTATTGTATCTTAAACCGTGTTCCTCAACATACCTCTCACAAACATCCAACAGCTTTCTCAAGCCTGAGACTGACGGGCTCAGCAGCGCCATATCATCGGCATAGCTGATATTATTAAACGCTACTCCATCTATATAACAGCCGGCCTGCAAGCTACTGAATAAAAGTTAAACAATATCGGAGAAGTCAAACCACCCTGTCTGACCCCACACTGCAACCTGTACTCATCAGAATTGGCCTCAGCCCAACGCACACACCTTTTGTTTTATACATATATTATAAATTAATAATGCGTCAAATTGGGGACAGCGCTCCTTGATGGGCGAGTCCTATTAATGGCTGAACGTACGACGCGTTGCGTACAGAATACGCAAGTTAACCACTCCAGGTCACTGGTATATATCTGAGTCTAATGAAAAACAATAGTTTAACATCTCAGTCACATATTCAAATGTTTACGAGTAATTTATAAGGTCACATTACACGGTTCACTTACGCTTTTCTATTTGGATGAATCAACCAAACTGATTTGTGTAAACATAGGTATCTACATACATAATTATGGGTGAAGGCAGAACGCCACCTGCTACGATCGTTAAATACTCCTTTTGCTTCGTTTACGTTCATACATCTGTCATAATAAGACCAGATGTATGAACGTAAAGAACATCACCACTAAGGTCACTAGAATATGACCTACCATTACTAGGGCGTCCCCCTCCCGGCTGTGAGTGCCCCGGCGCGGCGGCGGCATTTACACTCACATCTATCTGCCTTGTAAATACCTTTTGTTTGTTGTGTTTTATTCATCCTACAAGAAACAACAACAAAAAAGACAACAGCAACAGAAAAGTCAACATAAAAGTGTATATTTCAATGTCGGTCACACCTCTCGTGTTGAATTTGGTTGAACCATGTAATATTGCCGTGCAAGAATTCAATACCACACGCATATTATGAATTCACAATACGATAAAAAGCACAGAGCTTTTTCATCATTTCGACGTTCAAAAGTGATACGTTATGAAACAATCAGTGTACCGTTTGATGTGTATTTTGTAATGAACATGTTAAATTGTTAATATAATGGTTTGTGTATTTCGTATCTCTTTGCGAACGCCAGAGGTGACGACACCTCGTGTCAGAAATGAAAGTTTATTTAGGAACACACAGTTGATTCTTGCAATTGACACAGAACAATAAGCAGTGGTGTCTGTTTAATTTTTGTAAGCATGTTGTTTCTTCACTGTGAGAATCACAATATATTCGGATGTTCTTACAGAAAAAAAATAACGACCGTGTACATACCTATTATACCTATAAATATTTATTTTATTTTATTTATTTTACAGTTTTCGGAAAACTTACAGCTAAACACTTTTGCATGAATGAGAATAATTAAAATAAGGCCAATTAAAAGTTTTCACAGATAGAAGAGAGCATATAAACAAAAAATATTTGAGAAGGTATATTTTGAGTAAAAACAGTTTGTATTTAAAGATAAATATTAGGAAATATGTGTTTCAAACAGCATCAAAATTATTTAACGTGATCAAAAAAGAAATCACAAAGAGTCCTTTTTAAAGCATTAAGCATGTAAGCATTTTGAAATGCCTGTCTTGAAAACATCGATGTCAACGTCCCGACAGACCGCATTATACGTATGACTCGCTCTGATGAAGTATGAATTTCGTCTGTAATTCGTTCTTACCACAGGAGTATGCAACAGATAAGGATTGCGCAGAAAAGCAGAAGGAACCCGCAGTACGATTTTGTTCAGCAATTCAGGAAGTTCGGTCGAACCGTTAGCAAATCTAAACAAAAACGCCAAGTCTGCAATTCTTCTACGTTCAGAAAGAGGAAGTAGATGAAATCTTTTACAGCGTAGGAGATAAGTGGAAGAATAAGTTTTAGACCGGAATTGAATATACCTCACAAACTTTCTTGGTATGCCTTCCAATCGATTGATGTATAATTATGTTGTAATTGGGATTCCAGACTTGAGAGGCATACTCGAGATGACTGCGAACAAAAGTACAGTAGAGAATTTTAATGGTTTTGATGCTCCTGAACTCAGACGAGACCCTCAAAATGAACCCTAGTGATTTTGATGCTTTATTAATGATATTATCTACGTGTTGATCAAATAATAATTTTGAATCAAATATAACGCCCAAGTCTCTGACTGTGTTAACCCTAGCTAGGGATCTGTCTAAAAGTTTATAGTCAAATGTGATAGGTACGGGCTTCCTAGTAAAGGAGCACACGTAACACTTAGAGACGTTTAAATGGAGCTTGTTAGTGCTGCAGTAGTACTGGAACCTATCTAAATCCTCCTGCAATGACAGAGCATCTGATAAGGAGGATATCCTTGACATAATTTTCATATCATCCGCGTATAAAAGTATTTTAGAGTGAAGGAAGCAGGAATCAATATCGTTGACGAATAAATTAAATAAGAGCGGCCCTAATAAAGATCCTTGAGGAACTCCAGATGGGATACGCATTGATTTGGATGAATAACCATTCAGTACAACGGTCTGACACCTGCCCTCCACATACGACTTAAACCAACGGAAGAGATTACCCCTAATGCCCATCGATAGAAGTTTACGCATGAGAACGACGTGATCAATTCTGTCGAAACATTTGGCATAGTCTGTATATATGACGTCGATTTGGGACCGATTAGACATAGCTTCTGACAGGAAGTCACTAAAGAGAACGAGGTTTGTAGTTGTTGATCGACCACCCAAGAATCCATGCTGGTGTTCGCTGAAACTGAGCCTGAGAGCAGAGTAAACTTGCTTGTACACAATTTTTTCTAATATTTTAGCAAACACGCATAACTTGGATATCGGTCTATAGTTTTCAACGCAGTTTCTCGGCCCCTTTTTGTGAATAGGAGTTATATAAGCCGACTTCCAAATAGCAGGCATAACCCCGGTATTAAGAGATCGTCTGAATAAGATTGTAAGAGGAACCGAGAGGCTTGTAGCACAGTTTACTATGAAAACCGGTGGGAGCTTTTCCGGACCAGCAGATTTATTTAAGTCCAAATGCTCTAGCAGTTTCATAACCTCATCTTCACAAACCTCGATAGCAGCTACATCGTATGGAGAGTAAGCAGTCTGTTCACTGGTACAATGGTATGGAGCATTATTCTCAGAGCTGGTGGATTCACGAAAATTTGACAGAAAATACTCGCCGAAGAAATTGCAAATTTCTTCACCATTGCTAGAGGATAGGTTTCCAAACCGCAGCACTGAAGGGTAGGAGTTGTTTTCTTTTTTTGATTTTATGTAGCTCCAGAACGCTCGAGGGTTGTTGCGAATTTATTACAACAACTAAGTAGTCAAATAAAAGCCCTCTTCGTCTCTCCTACTTTTGCTGTGCCCGACAGGGTCCACTATGATCATTTTTGTAAAACCTACCACCTAAGTTCACGTGTGGAAGCAATAAATATATTGAGTATTGAGTACCTGTAATTGTTTATTAATTTTTATTTAATTTTTTTACATATCTCCTTGACATATTTTTTTCTTAATTTGACATTATATAAAACTACAATTTAATTTCACAAGGGTTTTACTTTTATTGTTTTAATAATATTGAATATTGTTTTTTTTAATATTTCGTGAATGTGAGAAAGTTGTAGGCTTTTAATAGACTGTAGATTTGTAGACCATTTTCTATTTTGTTAAGCACCTGGTACTTGTTGACGGGCCTAAACTGTTCTCCCATACCTATTAACACTCTTAAGTTGAAAACATTGTTATAGCCAATTTTTTTTTTAAAGAGTAACCCGGAGTTTCTTGCCAGCTCTTCTCCATAGGAAACGACCAATTGGAACCGTGCACCTTGCTTCAGACGTTTTACGAAACGTCAAAAAAAAAAAAACAAAAACAAAAAATAAAATAAAATAAAACAAAAGTAAATAACAATTCAAAATCTACATGGGCACTTAAGACTGCCCATGTAGATTTTGAATTTTCCTACTTCACCAAAATCGTCTTTTTTCGAACGAGCATTGATAACCTAATTTATATAACTTATATAAACTATTTAACTGACAGTTTAATCCCGGCTCCCACACGATGTGTGGAAGGGAAGAACGAGTAAAAGATACAAAATGAAATACAAAAAGCCCTTTTTGATCTTATTAGATGTCAAACAAGAGGAATTTCATTTCAGGCTTCAAAAGCTAGATCTTAACATCTAAGCAGACACGACCTTCAAGAGACAGAAAATAATACAGCAAGAAAAAAAAAATCATCACAAACAAAATAATATTGTTGTCTGCACAATAAAATAGTAATATCGTTTTATTCCCCGTTTACGGCATTTATTGATGGCTAGTTAATGGGCATAATGGAAGATGATATCGTCTGTATATTTAGCAGTGTCCCTGAATAATAAGTAAGGAATATATTTACCTTTTGTCACTTTTCCGCTTTGTTTGCGGACGTAAAACATTCATCCTTCAAAGTTACTGTTTCCTAGGGCACATTCCGAATTATAACATAATGGGTCACAGGGCTCACATCACTAATTTGCGTTCCGATTTAGATATCACGATTATGACAGCTGAGAGATGTCAAAAATTCGGAACGCTCATGAACGCGCTCACGGTTGGATTACAGTATTACTTTGTGTTTAGGTATACCACAAATTTCTTCTTCTTCTTTGGTTAGGTGGCGAGTGTAGCCAGAAGCACAATTTCAGAAATGCCATGCTAATTAGATATGATGCAACTAAAACAAAACAGCTCTATTTATTTATTATTTAATTTTTGACAGCGCTCACGGTGAAATTAGTGTATGGCATGGTCAGTGTTATCGCAAGATGGCGTATATCATGACGTCATCTATGACGATTCACGGGACATCGACAACGCGCTCACGCTAATTCGGAACGTGTGTAAGCACGCTCAAATCGATAGCCGCGCCATATCGGCCGCAGTGACGGCTGTCATGAAAATGATAGCAGCGCTTTCTAGGAAAGCATACCAACTTACTTTCTTATATAAAATTTGAGTGACGTCATTCGCCGATAAATTGCGGAAACTACCTATGTGGCGGTTCGTCGAGAACTTTTAGAATCCACAGCTGTAGCCTGGGAATTTAAAATTTTCTTAAGTTTTTTGCAATTTGCAGTTCAGTTGATAAAAATATGATTCGCGACTATAACACACATGCACATGGACACAAGGTGCACATGGGCTTGTATACAATGTCCTAAAATCGGAATATATGGTCTTTAAGACCGCTGGTGGATGCCCCAATGATTCACATAATATTACCCTAAATGGCTTGTGCATAAATCGTGTCACGAAATTTAAATACCTGGGGCATTTCATTTCTGAGGGTCTTGAAGACGATCCAGATATTGAAAGGGAGCGCAGGGCTTTAGCGGCCAGAGGTAACATGCTGGCCTGTAGATTCTCCCGCTGCTCTGAACAAGTGAAACTGACGTTGTTCAAGGCATATTGTCAGAGCTTTTACACGGGGAATCTATGGGTCAGTCACAACAAAAGATCGCTGGATGTCCTGCGCGTCCATTATAACAACATCTTCAGGATGATATTGGGGCTGCCTCGCTTCTGTAGTGCATCGGGGATGTTTGCGCTGTATCGCACTGACGGCTTTCATGCCGTCATCCGCAAGAAAACCGTATCCCTGATCTGCAGAATGCGTGGCAGATGCAACGGAATTCTGAAGACTGTTGCCGACGGGATCTCTTCTCCGCTGTGGAGATCCTTTATTGAGCGGGTAATTTGAGTGGTGTGTGTGTTTTAATGTAAATTGTAAATGTATGGATTAAGTTATCTGAATTAAATGTTTTTTTTTTATAACAGATATGTATTTACAGAATTAGAATCATTAAAACATCTCTTTAAGTTAGTTTTATTCCATTGAATGAGTTTTTCATGAAATCATGACATTGGGGAACTTATCTAACTTAGAGAGATACTGATGATATATTGTTCTATTTAAAGAAGCGACAAGAATAATGTACCCAGGATTTTGTAATATTTTGATTTAAGAGAGTGTCCTTGGAGTTTCTTGCCTGTTCTTCTCCAGATAGATCTACGTTTAGGAATGGGCAAATAGCTTCAACTTTCTGACTAACTGACCAACTCTTTGACAGTTCAAAAGTCCTTGTAATTGGTTTAATTGAAATAAGTTCAATCCGTCTTATTACAAAACAAGGTTTATCTTCAGACCCAGGTTTAAACCATGGAGCCATAATTGAATTTCGAACTTACGACTATGGTAAAGTTCCTAATACAAAACTGACGACTTGTTAACGAACTAAGTATTCAGTTTTGTATAAAGAACGGTATTTCAATCACAGTTACGTTCTTAATACAAAAACTGACACCATGGTTTAAGCCATGTCAAAATATAAATCTGGTTTTGTAATACGACGGTTTTATTGATTCCTTTTTCGGCACATTCCTTTTTGGACATATTCCGTTTTCGGCATATTCTTGTTTCGGCACATTCCGTTTTCGGCACAAATCATTATATACAACAAAGCATAATTATTCTGAAATTTTAACATGCCTAGGGCTATTTTGTAATATAATTACCCACAACAGATACCTAATACAGGTAGACGGCAGTGAAAGGATCTTATCATTTGAAGAGCATAATATTAGGCTTTGCCAACTTTTATAAAAGACGGGTCCATAAGCATAAGCATATGAATTTAGATACCTAGTTGGTTATCATCATTAGTTAGTTGCCCAATTATTTTAAGTAATCAGTGTAGGTACTGTTTAATTTTTTTTTTTTTTTTTTATTGATTAAAATATAATATTTTATTAATAAATATTATTTTATTTTATTACGTAAGCAAAGTCACAAGTATTTCATAGTATAATTTATTTACTAAAATGTGCCGAAACAAGAATATGCCGAAAACGGAATATGTCCAAAAAGGAATGTGCCGAAAAAGGAATAAATCGACGGTTTGAGTTTGAGTTTGACATATCTGATAAAGTCGTAATTCATATTTTTATCAAAATACAACCTGACACTCATTTTATTATGCTTGATTCCGATAATCCTGTCAAAATAGGCCCAAAAAGAACAATTCACATAATAACATCGTTTAGCCTCATTGTCAGTACATAAAATCGACTGGTTGATGTGCTTAGTTTCCAATAAATATCATTGCAAATGAGTCTAGGTCAGTAGTAACATGCAAAACATATGGTTGACCTCGAAAGAAACAAAATCTAATTTCGTTAGTATAGTCACGAAATAGTTAGTTCTATTAATAATTGTATACAAAATGGCGCATTCGCAGTTCTCTGGATTCAGTGTCTAAATTATTTTTCTCATTAGAAAGCGGATGTCATGTTTATACCATTATATTTCGGCAATCGATCAGATTTTGTATAAATCGACTACGAATTATATTTACAAACTATGGTAGCAACTAAGATTGAAATATAATATTTTTCCATTTTGTCTTACTTTTCAACGGTGTGATACATAATTGGGCGCCAAATTCATTCGGGCTTAAGTTTTAAATCGGTTTTTCCCCCATATACGTGTTAATCCATGTTCAGGTCTGCATTTATCCATTTCAAATATACCAACATGGTATGCCTACCTATATTAAGCTACCTGTTAATTTAATTACATTTACTAATATACTACCGGACTCCTAAATCGAGCCACCGCATTTTATGTTTTCGGCCTAAAACATCAAAATAATGATATAACGGAGGAAAAGTTTCATGCAGTTTTTAAGCTGACGTACTGGCCATTATTGCGTAGAGAAGTAAATCGGAGTGTGCTCGCTCTTAAAGAAGCAACAAGCTTTGATTAAAGGCTTCTACATACCGGGGTGACTTGTCGCGCGACGCGACGCGATACAAAGGCACCGCTCGTCCCGCGACACGCGGGGCCTTTGTGCCGTGTCGCGTCGCGCGACAAGTCGCGCTGGTATGTAGAAGCCTTCAAGCATCTCTAAGTCATTCGTTATTTCGTTATTTGTATAGTATAAAAAGAGAATCGAAATAATCTTTTTATCCATTCTGACGTTCAAATTATGGATACTGCAGTATATGGAGTCTGAAGTAGCCGCGCATTTTTTTTCTTTGTCTTACCATTATTTAAAAGGGTTTTCAAAGAAAGAGAGATTTTGAAATAAAAAATTGCGTCGGGGCTCAATTTAGGTGTCCGATAGTGTATAATACAATAGATGCCAAGCTTCACAGAGCATGTTAAGCCGTCGTTCCACGGTACAGTACAGGTTACAGGCCGTCAGAAGTTAGAAATTTTGAGCACCGGCTTAGAATATCGATGTTTCTCTCACTAGGTTACTGGAAAATATGTACCTACTGATATTTAGCAGCATCTAGTTTGTCTAGAAACTAAAACACAGTTATAAAGTTAGGGAAAGCTAACGTTTAAGTTAGATTCCGATTTCATCGTCTACCAGCCCTTTTACTAATTTATTTGGTCACATGCTACAAAAAAGTCTGATCGTGTCCTCTTTTGTATATTTATCAAAGATCGGATTTATAAAACACCTTGATTTGATTGGGAACTAAAGTTACCTCTACCATGCGAAATATTATCAAGATCGGTTGTGCAGTTTCGCCGTAGTTACTGAATAAAACGCTCGTTCAGACTGGCGCGATATCGCGGGTGCGACAGGTATCGCGACCCTTGTGGCGCCCGCGATATCACGCTAGTCTGAACGAGCCTTAAGAAGACTCACTTTAACATTAATAGTGAAGATGTACCTACCGTTCTATTCGCTCAGAATTGTTATTGCTTCCACGTAAGTGGATGAAATTCCTTTTTCCTCAACGCCACCGCGACTTTCACCGCATTTAAATGTAAAAACCTGACAAGGGGAAACACGATTGTTATTTTAAATGGATTTCCTTACATTTGTAGAAATGAAGGCATGGAACCTTATTGAAGGAGGAATAATACTTTCATTTTAAGTGTAATGGATGCTATTTTGAGACTTCCCTTGTCAATCTTTCTGGTTTTTAGGGTTCCGTACCAAAATGGTAAAAAGGAACCCTTATGGTGAGACTAAGTCTGTCTGTCTGTCTGGATATCTCAAGAACTACTAATGCTATCAACTTGAAATTTAGAATAGTTTTAGATGACGTTTGCCCAACTATTTTGCATACAAGAAAGAAATAAAAAAATAAATATCATTTTTGCAAAAGGGACTGAAAGAGGGTCTTTAAAATTTGAAATGGGGCTACTAGGGCATGTGGGGTATCATAAAGAAGAACGTTGTTTGCACATTCTCAAAAGTTTTTTTTTTTTGGCACCATAGTTTCCGACTTTTGACGAAAAATGTAAAAAAAATACCGTTCCCCCGGTATCGGCTATCGATAAGGTATCTCCGAAGTTTGCAAAGATAAAATTTTTAAATTATTCTATGTGATAGAAGTGTATGTAAAGATTACAGGAAAAATAAAATTATGTCCCTAAATAGCACAGTTTTTCGGGAATCATCAACATCATATATACGTACGGAACCCTCGGTGTGCGAGTCCGACTCGCTCTTGACCGGTTTTTTTATCCGCGTTAGACATAACTTTACAAATTAATTTCACTATGTAATATACAACATAATCTAAAATATTCACATATTAAGTTATTGAGAAAATGCTCTAATTTATCATATATTTTTTTCTAATCTAACTACTAACACTACTCGTTTAGACGTGATCTTCAGTATAAAATCATTAAAAGTCGGGTTCGTCGCCTTAACTTTAGTTTTGCAATCTTGCAACTCCATAAAACGGATAAAGGGTATCTAGATAACATTTAAACCTAGCAAAAGTGCCCTAGAAACGACAGGTTGCTCTGTGAATGTGACTATCGAGATAATCAATTTCCCTTAGACACGACTTGCATTGAATGAAAATGCAGTTGGTTCCAGTTTTACCTGTAGACGTACCTGTACGAACTTATCGATTTTATTTGACGTTTCCATTAAAGGTTTTTGTTGAAGCTTTGAATAGGAACTTGTAAGAGTTTCTTGATTACAAGTAATCTTGTAATTACATCATTTAGTACGTAATAGAAATATAAACTTACTTACTTTATTAACTAACTAGCTGCTGCCCGCGGCTTCGTCCGCGTGGCTTTTTCTAAAATAAAATTGACTCCTTATAACACCAGCTATCTGCGTCCCATCAAAATCGGCACAGCCATTTCGTAGATTAGCCGGAACAAACAGAAAGACACATACAAAAACAAAAAAGGAGATTTTTGTTATAATATGTACACACGGCTACACATCAAGCTATACATTTCCAGTATAAGCTGATCTCGCATTGTATAGGATTTCCGTACAATGAGAGTTCAGCGTATACTGGAAATGTATAGCTTGATGTGTAGCCGTCTGTACATTATGTACCGTATACACTTTCATTAATTTGCAATAACTTCATTAAAATATCTTCCTGTCGTTGTTTATCTAGATGTATGTAGTAATGTGTATCTGAGGAAACTGTATCTGGATTCCGTTGTAGCTATATAATTTTGTAGGTACCTACTTAAGTTTGTTATTGCAAAAGATAAGATAATATATATGTCGGATCCGGTCATTAGTACGGACACGAAACGAATCGCAAGCGAAAGGGATATCGTGGCCCTGGCACACAGGCAAATGAAGGAACACGGGTGGGTTTTAGTCAGTAAGAGTCTGACACGCCCTCCCGCTCTGCCCTGCTCTGGAGCGGGAGAAGTTATTTGATAATTTCCCACCCAAAAAAAAAAAAAAAAAGCATGCGACTGGCGATATCACGTGATCTACATATACACCTACAGCTACAGCGCGCTTATAGAGAGTCGTGATGTTTTGAGCCCATAGCAAGGTGGCAAGGAAGATAGTCAGTGTCTGATCGCAATGGAGTTAAGACGTCGCGGAACTGTACTCGATTCGATATGCTCAGTTATTGTGGTAAGTAATTATAATTTGTAGTGATTGTGTCAATTTGTGATTTCAATAAACGTTGTGTATCGCACCCAGTGTGTTTTCATTGCACGAAACCCATCTTCTGCCCACATGATGTCCGAATCTAACGGAGTAAATCCTGATGATCCTACATACCTATATTTATTCGTCAAAAACACGATACGCACACGTAAAACACGACGAAACTTTTTTTTGTAATCTTTCCAACTGATTGTAAACCTACTACTACAATCATTTGGAACGATTACAAAAAATAAGTTTCAGTTATACCTAGAAAGACGTACAAATACAATAATAATAATTCAAAAATCATAAATTTACGTCAAATTAATAAAAATAAGTATAAAAATGTCTGAAGTACATCATTTAAATAATCGTCAACAATAAAGTAGCATTTTTTATGCAGTCTTTCTCTTCGTCAATTCTTCGATCTTCCTCTTATTTCCGTTTCGACGGTACATTATAATATATATCCACTCCAATATCCATCCTTCATTTTACTTTATTTGCTGATCTAAAAATAATGAAATATGTATAATATTATTAAATCAAATTTTAACTTGTAAGCTATTAAATGTTTATTTTTAAGGAAGAGCGCTATTGTCTGAGATACAGATATTTATTTATCTAGTTCAGACACAGATGTCTTGTAAAATGTAAGTCTATGCTCATTTAAGATATGTTTTTATTTAATGTACTATTTATTTGAATTTGAATAAATTATCTTATTATTATTATGTATTATTATAATTATGTTTCTTAAATAGTTTGGGCCCAGTAGGAGGCCACATTTGTCGCGGGGTCAGGGGCATTGTGCAGATCGTCAAGGGTGCAGGTGAACGGACATTTGGGAGAGATACCTATAATTTATTTGTTTTCCAAATAAAGTAAATTAATTGTGGTTTGTCTGTATTATGCTTTGCCGAGCCGAGGATTAGTTATTTACGTGCTTTAGAACTCATTTATTCGTCGAATGATTGAATCTAATATAATTAATTAATTATAATTGTAATTTTGTTAATATTGATATTTTTGTATGCCCAAATTCCAAATTTAAATGTAATGTTATGAAAATTATTATAAATCAATAATGTTATTAGGAATGTAAGCTAGTCTAGATTTTTTTTTGGGTTAATTATTACTATGTTGCCAAGCAATCAATTTGAATTTCATTTTGCATGATGTTATTAATTATTATTATTTGTGATGTACCTAATTAGTTATTGCCTATCTAGTGGCACTCATTGTCATATTTTCGTTGTTAATATGCGGACAATGTAGTGGGCTGCAATATTGTTAAATTTTGTATTATCTTTTCTATGTACCAACACATATTGTAGCTGTTTATTGTCCCTGAATAAAATAAAATAAAATAAATTTAACCAATATTTAAATTATGACAATATTTTTATTTATTTTATTGAAACCAACACACTCACTCGTTCCTTGCAAAGCATGTGTGGTGTGACTATAAATTATAGGCGTCGATGTAAGTGTAGATAAAGATGTAGTGACAAAAATTGAAAAGAGTATGCTTTGGTCATGTTGAGAGGATGAATGAAAGGCGACTAACAAAAGGTATTTACAAGGCAGAAGTGAGTGGAAACACTCAAACTCAAAACATTTATTTCAATTAAACCTATTACAGGCACTTTTGAATTGTCAAAGAGTCGGTCAGTTAGTCAGAAAGTTGAAGCTATTTGCCCATTCCAGAACGTAGATCTCTATGGAGAAGAACAGGCCAGAAACTCCAAGCACACTCTTTTAAATCAAGATATATATTACAAAATCCTGGGTACATTATTCTTGTTGCTTCTATATGTGAGAACAATGTAAAAAATTAAATTACTTATTTTAAAAAAAATACAAAATATAAGATTAAAATAAGTCCTGGCAGTTAAGAGAAGACCAGCCTCAACTGACGGCACCCGTTCACGAACATGACCTGTTCAGAATAAAGCGGGAGGAAACACCCGGGTGACACCACTGTGTGGATCGCCCAGAGGACACGGTGGATCATACGGTGGAGGTCTGCCCGGCTTGGGCGGAGCACCGCCGTGTCCTCACGGAGGCAATTGGCGGCGGCGATCTCTCGCGTCCGGCCCTGGTTCAGGCTATGGTTCGGAGCGAGAGTGCATGGGAGGCCGTCACCTCCTTCTGAGAAGCAGTAATGCTTGCGAAGGAGGAAGTGGAACGCGTGAGAGAGAGGGAAGGTTCGTGCCCTCGCGCCCCTAGTTGCCGCAGGAGACGCCCCGGGCGTGGGGAATCGCAAGCCGATTTCCGGCCACCGTAGGCGCGGGCCTGCGGACGGTGAGCGATGGGTAGCTCGTCGTCCGATAAGGACCAGCCCCGGGTCGACAGCGCGTTGTTTTCCGCGCGCCTCAAAAAGTTGTCAGCACCAACTGACGGGGTCCGTTAGGGCCAATGCCTGCCAGGGTTGCGAGTTTGTCCGAAAGGGATATCGTGGCCCTGGCACACAGGCAAATGAAGGAATACGGGTGGGTTTTAGTCAGTAAAAGTCTGACACGCCCTTCCGCTCCGCCAAGAGCAGGAGAAGTTATTTGATAATTTCCCACCCAAAAAAATAAAAAAAAGTTAAAACTTCTTTAAAATGATCTTGAATATTATTCAATCTTAGTTGCTTTGGTATATACCAAAGCAGGTAGTATTGAATAATTTACATGATTTACAATCCTCAATTCAAGGTAGAAATCTAGCAATACGATTTTCATTAATACCGGTTTGGTATGTCCGATATTGAAAGTCCAGGCGGGTCTTATCTCTCGAAACAATGCGGCGCCGACAGCGACCATCTGCAGGCGGTTCTGCTGTACCTGCACAGACGATTCTGTACGTGCATAGATGATTGTGTTCTGACTATGAATCGATTCTGTTAGGATTGTAAGTGAAATAACCACTAATTTCGTGATCGTGGAAATAGCGTCTCTTAGCATCTTGACACAAACGACTGCAGCGATTACGCAAGGATTTGTAGTAAGAGATATTCAGCTCTGAAGGTCTGCGCTTATATCGGCTCTTAGCTTTAAGGCTTCTACATACCAGCGCGACTTGTCGCGCGACGCGACACGGCACAAAGGCCCCGCGTGTCGCGGGACGAGCGGTGCCTTTGTGTCGCGTCGCGTCGCGCGACAAGTCACCCCGGTATGTAGAAGCCTTTATCCCTGCGGGCCATAAGCTCTTTAATTTGAAGTGTTATCCATGGTGCAGGGTTATGTCGAACTTTGACACGTCGGATCGGCGCATGCTGTTTTAGTCAGTATTAGTCTGACAGACCCTGGTGTTGTTTTTTTTTTTAATTTAGACATATCTACAGTTACACAGTTATTTTCTTCTTGTGGGTTTTTTTAAAATTTTTATTAATAACTAACTTATACTTACAGTTTGCACTACGCACAAGTTATCGGTCAATACTAGTAGTTATACATCAAATCATAAAATTAGGTTAAATATATAAAATTAGATGAAATTCAACAAAATTAGATAAAATTTGTCAAAATTAGATAAAATTAGACAAAGTTAGATATAAGTTTTCTATAGGATTGTTATTAATACTTACTAAATAAAAACTACAAAAAAAATATAAAATAAAAAATTAAAATTAATTAAAATTAAATTGTAAAGTTAAAATACTTTCATACGTCATAGTACGAACAAATACAATCATACGATAAAAATTACTATGAACGTATGTAGGTAGTTATGGACAATTATTTTTTTAATGTCTCTGAGCATAGATAAATCAATACTGTTACCATTTAAACTGCACCCGAATCGTACGCTAAACAGAATTGTGCCAAAGTAGCAGACACAACAGCTTCCAAAGAAACTATGTTGGCTGCCTATCACGTAGCGGTAACTAACTTAGTTAGTGGCAAGTGAGTCGGCAAGCCTCTGATAGAACGCTGATGTGCGAGGTTATTTTCCGCTGTTGTTTAGAGCTTTTCTTAAAGGAGACAAAGAATTCTAAGTGTATGAAGGAACGGCGACTAAAAAAAGGCATTTAAAGGCAGATGTGAGTGGGAACGCCGGGAGCTAACGCCCTAGAAGGAGATTATAGTGACCTAATTGGTGATGTTCTTCAGAAAGGTCAGGTGCGTAGTACTCGCAACCGGCGTGCGTGTCATGACCTGGAGTAAATCTATAGTATGAACGTAAACGAAGCAAAAGGAGTATGTAAGGATCGTAGCAGGTAGCGTTCTATAGTTCGTGCCTGCCCTCATGGGAATGAGGCGTGAGTTTATGTGAAATACATTACTTTTTGATTCTGCTCGAAACGCACACATTATAAAATAAACTAATATTTTAAAATACTTCACACCTTTATGTAAAATACGAGTCGTCTAACTACTAACTTAAAAACAACCTAAGCAAAGTTAATAAATTATATATGGGTCCAGAATTATATATGGGTCCAGAATTTTGGAAAATCGGACCACATATCGAAGAACATACTTAAAAAAAAACGGCTAAGTGCGTGTCGGACCAGGCACAATGAAGGATTCCGTAGTTGTGATGAATTAATCCCAAGAACAAACTTAACATTGTAGTAAAAAAACATGTTCTCCCATACATTCCAACCGCAAATGTAAGTTTGTACGCACAATATTGAGAGATTGACCATGTTATTTTAACACCATAGACTTCCTATAGATTTTTCTGTAATCTATAAGTAAAGAACTATATTCTAGTTTTTTTCCAAATTTTAGGCTCAGTAGTTTCTGGGATAAGGGGAGGAATGGTCAATTTTCATCTATTTTTTTAAATAACTTTAAAGTTATTTATTTTAAAATAATAAAAAATATTAATTTGAGACCCTCATAACATGCCCTTTCATGATATGTAACACGTTAAAGATTGCGATATTTTTTTAAAATTTTCTAATTTGCCCTCCGAAAGTGTGGAAAATCTCATATTCAAAATTCATTTATGTACCTTAGACGGTACTGTGTTTGGGTCACAAAAATTCATATGTGTACCAAATTTCAACCTAATCGGTCCAGTAGATTCGGCCGACGGACAGACAAACACAAGAGTGATCCTATAAGGGTTCCGTTTTTTACTTTTGAGGTACGGAACCCTAAAATTGACATACAGATGAACATACCGAGCAAAGAACATCGTAAGAGACATAATGTAGGTATTTCATTTTTACAAAAAAAAAAAAAAAATTAACAATAACACATACACAATACAAGCATAATTCTACATTACAAATGAGAAATGAAGCAGACTTTATCAGAAGCTGATCCATCCTAATCCTTCGACGCTTTTCGTTTTAAACTCACTCGACAGAAGTTTGAAAAGGCGAGGTTTAAAGTAAAACAATCTTGTCTTATAAATCTAGAGATAACTCAACACTCGTAACATAACATCACGGCTGTAATCCGCGAGGGGTTAGGCAGAGGCTATGTACACCCACATTGCGCCAGTAATGTTTAAGTTAAGCCTATTGCCATCAACCGCGCAGAAATCCAGACTCCGGGCTGCTATATACTGAGAAATTCCAGATAGTAAAACTTAATAACATTTTGCCTGACCTGGGATAAAAAGTATTCCCATTATGACAATAAGAAGGGGACCTCATTCAATATAGCCCGCGTTCTGGAACGTACCTAGGTCTGAGGGCTACGTCTAGAGCTTTTAATATTAAATTGAATGGTATTCAAGCACTTTCACTATTTCTTAAATGTTAACACGAATAGGCTTTTTTAGGTGATATTAATAAAATATTTCATGCTAAGTACTACTTTTACCAGTCATGTTCGTTGTAAAAAAAATTTGACAATTCTCTTCATATTTTTTTTTTCTATCTTTATGTATTTTTCTCTAGTAAGCGTCTTGTGTACTTAAATAAATGAGCCCGTTCTTGTTGAATGAGTTAAAAAAAAACATCATTGTAAATATTATATATTATAAACATAATTATCTAAGTAGTTTATATTTATTTTGTTTCTTATTTATAATCTCACTGTATGCTGCACCGGTCGACGTTATCACGTCAACGCCGGCTGTCGCTGAAAACCAGCGCTGGGGCTCTGTCTCGCATATGGTCGCAGCATTATGCTGAGCGGTGGCCGTTTTGCGTGGATGTGACGCATATTTTTCCCCTACTTGTTCTTTTTGTGTTTATGTTCTGTCTTTGCGTCATGTTTATCCCAAATAAACGTATTTTCTTACTTTCTAATCCATTTACTAAAACTTAATGCACATTAAAAATAATACCGTAGAAAGGCGGACTTAATGCCTGAGGCATTTTCTACCAGTCAACCGTAGGGTGATGCAGAAAGGAATCATGGACGGGTGCAACCTATGGGATAGATAACACGAAAATAACTATACAATACAATAATAAATACATCCATCCATTATATACCAAGTATATACCTGATTTTGTAGCGGCATCAACATCGCTACATGCGAACTACGCGTCTCACTGACGTCACGCAAAATCCTGCATCGCGCAAGTAGAGTTTACCGTGCAACTAGCATATATACAACATTCCGACTTCAACCATTGGGTAGTTGCCCACCAGACACAACACCCGTCTGGTCGGAGGATCCTCCCTTTTCTATAGAGTATGAGTGAACTTTACACCCTGTTCCTCATATCTCTAAAACCTCTTTATTTAGAACATCCAGGAACATCAAAAAGCAATAAAAAAAACTTTCTACTAAAAAAAAAAAACAACTGACTTTAAAAAAACACTACAAAGTGAAAAATAACCTTCATTTAGGAAGTCGATGTCTTTGGATCTATTTTAATTTTTTGCCATCGACTTCCGAAATGAAGTTTATTTTTCACTTTGTAGTGTTTTTTTTTAAAGTTGTTTGTTTTTTTTTTTAAAGAGTTTTTATATTTTTCACTGTTGAGTGGTTCAGTTTGCAATTTATCTAAGTTACAATAGCCTAATGTAATGAGTTGTCCTGGTAAGACCCAGGAGAACTGATGGTGCCTTCACCATTATGCATTGTGACGAGCATAAAATGCTTAGAACCATATTAAAGTCTCTAATCGAATGGCAACAGTGAAATACTTATTATTTAGTAGTTCCGGTGGCCATCTGTGGTCTTCATCATCAGTTCCACTTCACCAAATGGTGCTTTCCGAGTGCAAATGCATGAGTTACTATAAAAAATACTGAAATCGATATATAGGTGTGCCTATAAAATTTGAGGATTGCCCTTGATTTCCATGGGATCCCCTCATCAGATTCTGACTTGGTGACAATGGGACCACCTCGGGAGCAAACCCATACAAATAATTATTTTTTTCAAATTTGTTCCACAATTGACGGAGCACAATCGGTGAACAAACATAAAAAATAAAAAAAACATACAGCCGAACATATAACCTCCTCCTTTTTGGAAGTCGGTTAAAAACACCCAAACCGAATCTCCCAAAACTCGTTCAACAGACAATCGTTAACAAAGTTATGAAACTCGGTGATGGCAGAAGCCTCTTCAAATCTTACCCCATTACCTTACAATTGAATTGCCGACGACTTGTTTCGATCGTGTTCTATTTCCCGACAAAGTTCTACAATATGCCCGTGTATGGCACTGCAAACTTTCACCCTTAGAGAAGACCTTGAACAGTTGTTGACGTGTTCAATTTATTGAACACGTCAACAACTGTTCAAGGTCTTCTCTAAGGGTGAAAGTTTTTTTGTGGTATCTTTTGAAACACGGCCGAAGTTTCAAAAGATACCACACATATTCCAAAAGATACCTCACAATTCCAAAAGATACCACACAGAATCCGAAAGATACCACACAGAATCCAAAAGATAAAACACAGATTCCAAAGATACCTACCACACAAAATCCGAAAGATACCACACAGATTCCAAAAGATACCACACGAGATCCAAAAGATACCACACAAATTCCGAAAGATACCACACAGTTTCCAAAAGATACCACGCAGAATCCAAAAGATACCACACAAATTCCGAAAGATACCACACAGATTCCTTGTGATTGCGCAGTTTCCTTATCTCTCATCATTCTCTTGTCCATATCCCAAATTATTTGGGGTCAGCATGTATTTTTCTGTCATACTTCAGGCTGACCCAATTTTCTTTCCGGTTTTTTTTTAGTGTATTTAAAAAAAATATTGTGTCTCAAAAAAGTCGCAAAGAATGTACGCATTACATAACATCATAACATAACATCACGCCTTGTTTCCCCGAAGGGTAGTAAAGAGGTGTACCTGTAGTACACCTACATTTCGCCAGTGTTTAGGTCCCATGTAATAGGGGGTGAGCCTATGGCCATCAACGGGGCACAAATCCAGACTCCGGGCTGCTACTGAGATATTCCAGATAGGAAAGCCCAATATCACTTAGCTTGACCCGGGAATCGAACCCAGGACCTCATGCTCAGCAGTAGCGCTTGCGACCACTAGACCAACGAGGCAGTCATCATATGCGCATTATGGATGGAGTCATGGAACTATGGAGAAGTGCCTTGACGCTACGTGAGCGGCTTGCGTGATCCATCGCCGCCCGTTAAATGTCCACCGCGCACAGGATGGATGGACAGCTGCTTATGAAGTATTTATATATACCCTTCCAGTTCCCTGCAGTAGCTTTCTTATCTCTCCAGGAAGATATTATGCCGTTAAACAAAAGGTTTATTAAACTACTCAGTCAGTATCCGAGCATATTTTTAAATTGCAAATTTTAATCTATTTTGTTGCGACGTAAAGTTTTACAGCGAAACTCTGTGAAACTTCATGAAAAACCCATTAAATACGACAATGATGTTCGAAATTGGTTAGCACCTGAAGCTTTCAGGTTGCCTATTAATGCTACTAAAAGCCAAATAACAATCTCTATCAATTGGTTTACGATATTATATTGGTTGTGCTGATGTAGCAGGATGTTGCATGGTCATGATCAGCAGAGTGAACTATTTGTCTTAATTGGTTCGGAGAGATAACAACAGCGGTGATTTATCATATCTAATTGATTCTCTTTATTGATTTTCCGTATCGTTTCATCTTGTGTGATTTAGATAAAAACTTTTGCTTGTCATGCGTCAATACGTATGAATATAAATGCACGTGCTGTGTTCATTCGTAACGATTTTAGCCGATATTTTTGTTGTAATGAAATGAAATTAAATTAAATCGTTTATTCTGTAAATAGGATAATAGAATCACACTTTTACACGTCATATAAAAAAAATATCTAGATGTAGCCGACATTTCCTATCTGACTACCCCTGAGAAGAAATGGCGAAACAAACTCAGGGGTCAAAGCCTCTTTTAAAGTCCAGACATAATCTTGGTCAGATCATGTGAGGACCATGTAGATCCGTGTCTGAAATGGTCTTTTGAGGAAAGAACCACACAAATTTGAGTGGACCTGTCCAATCAGTGCAAGCATTTGTCAGTAATCGAACAGCTCAACTCAAGCCTTAAGGAGCTCAACGACTCGACGAACAATACCAAAGAAAGGACATTTGGGTAGGCCGCATATGTATGTGAAGCTAAGTACATAGAATGCATACTAATTAGCATGCCATGTGATATGTAAATCTATAACAACAAATCAGTACAGTACAACACTAAAGTCATCTATAGCTTTGTATAGCGACGACTCGTGCAGCGGGTTGTGGGCACACGAACGAATTATCTTTCGACCGATATGATGGGTGCTTGGCAGTAAAAGTGTCCCGATTTTGCTCTACAAGATGAGCGTGAGGTTTGATTATCAGGTTGGTAAGTGTTATTCAGTTTCAGTTTGAGCTACATCAGCACTCTTGACTATGTAGCTATGTATTTCAATGTCCGTTAAATTTGAGCGTGCTACAATAACGCTCTAATTAACTCCTCAGGGAATCCATGACGTGATGGTATGACCTTAATAAAATTAAGGCAGAATACCAGGAAATTCGGTTATAGCTTATGACTGAACATAAAATCAGATCCTACTATCTAAACATTCGATTTTATTGGTTTCCAGTATATTTGAGATTCTGGAAACGATAAATTAATTTGTTATGTTGTCCCACATTAGTTAATGTCCCAAACGGCCTTCCACGATTCGTTTGGGGTCCAGAAGATTCACAGATTAAGGGCCCTGGTAACGTGGAGCTATGCCCAAATAAGGTGATTATACACGAGGGATATTATCACGATTTTGACTCCGAAACCTCATTTTCTCATTAATGAAATAGGTACTTATTATAAAAATATGTAAGCTAAAATATTTGGTTTCATAATTAAGTTAATGTAATATTGTGTTGTTCATTAATCAAAATGACGGCTTTTAGAGTTATGACCAGGTTTTAGGCATAATTATGTAATTAGTAGTAGATATCTGAATAAATATAATTATGAACAAATCAGATTATATTCATAATGAGCTCAGTTACTGGGGTTTTGTGGCGTTAATTAGACACAGGTCTATTCCCAGAGGTGAGCAGTGGTGGCTCAGTGGTAACAGCCCCGACTTACGAGTTGTAGGTCGTTGGTTCGATCCCAGACAAGCGCGCTTTGTGTATACAGGGTTATTTTTAAAACGTCAATAACCTCTTAAGGGGTCATTGTACTCATCATTATGAACAACTTTTACTTTAGGACCAAACCTGAAATCGTGAAAAAAAAACAGCTGTTCCCTACATTTTAACGATTTTTTCGAACAAAAATGTTTGGAACAGCTGGTTTTTTTTCCCGATTTCAGTTTTGATCCCATAGTAAAAGTGGTTCATAATGATGAGTACAATGACCCCTTAAGAGGTTATTGACGTTTTAAAAATAACCCTGTATAATTACTGCTCTCAAAATGGTAAAGGAAAACATCGTGGGGGACTAGGCATGTCCTAGAACCTAAAATTCGAAGACATTTGACGTCTACCAACCTGCACTGGGTCCGCGTGGTAGATTACAGCCCACTCCCTCTCGAAGAGAGGAAGCTTGTGTCCCAGCAATGGGAACATTAGGGGCTGATTAGCCTATTCCCAGAAGTGGACTACATACGCAGAGTTGTAAAGATATATTAAAATAAAAAACATTATTTTTAAAAACTCGCTAATGTCTGATTAGCCACTGTGTAGTTTACAAATTAGTTAGCTCTTAATCAATTAATAACTTTTATTAATTCTTTATAAACGCCAGTTAGCAAGTAATTAGTCGCGAAACGAAATAGAGGTGAAACTATGCGTTCGGTACACATTATAATCAAAATAGTCGACTAAAAAACAGAATTTTAAAAACAAAGTTGTCAAAACTACGATTTTTGTATCTGTCGTGATACCTTATAAGTCAAAAATGTCATCTGAAAAGATTTTGAATAAAAATAATTCAATAAGTTTATTTCATTGTGTTTGCGATGGCATCAAAGAAAATAATATGCTCCAATAATTGGAGTAAACAGGAAAAGGGTCTCTCTGAAGGAAATCTCTGAATGTATAATCTACTTACTAATGTAAACTGACCAAATTAATGTTAAAGCAGTAGCCGATAGTAGTATTTTCATGTCCTCCATACTTTTTTACAAAATTAAACTGTTTTAGAAATCCATGTAGGCACTTGTTATATAACTTCCTATTGGTTTTGCTCCGGGGTTTTTTTTAACCGACTTCCAAAAAGGAGGAGATTCTCAATTCGGTGTTTTTTTTTTGTTTTGTATGTTTGTTACGCGATTACTCCGTCAATTATAAACCGATTTTGTTTTTGTTTGAAAAGGTATACTCCCGAGGTGGTACCTATGCCATCAAATCAGAATCTGATGAGGGGATCCCATGCATATCGAGGGAAACTCTCCAATTTTATAGGCAAACCTATAGCGATTCTGAATGTTTTTATAGTAACTCGTGCATTTGATGTCGGAAAGCACCATTTGGTGAAGCGGAACTGATGATGGAGACCACAGATGGCCACCGGAACAATATAATAATGAGTACCTCTTTAACGGGTTGCGATTAAGCAATTAATGCTCGTCACTATGCATATAGTGAGTGGCAGTTCTCCTGGTTCTTACCAGGAGAACTCCTCAACAATCGACGTCCTAGCATCGGGAGAAGCAATATTTTGTAAAAGGTGATGAGCAGTTAACATTAGGCTATTGTAACTTAGATAAATTCAAAACTGACCTACTAAAAAGTGAAAAATAAAAAGCTTTTTAAAACAAAATAATAACCGACTACCAAAAATAACACTACAAAGTGAAAAATAATTTTAATTTCGGAAGTCTGTTGCAAAAAACTGAAATACAGATCCAAAGACTCCGACTTCCGAAATTAAAGTTATTTTTCACTTTGTAGTGTTATTTTTGGTAGTCGGTTATTATTTTTTTATAAAAAGTTTTTGATAACAATTATAATAAAAAAATGTCTCCTGTTATTTGTGTGTGACGGCCACATCGTGGTTTCCTTTAGTTCTGGGCCTTAGAGCTGGCGTCATCCCCGGGCGTCGGGAGTCGCAAGCCGATTTCCGGCCACCGTAGGCGCGGGCTTGCGGACGGAGAGCGATGGGTAGCTCGCCGTCCGATAAGGACCAGGCCCGGGTCGTCGGCGCGTTGTGTTCCACGCGCGCCTCAAAGAGATGTCAGCACCAACTGACGGGGTCCGTCAGGACCAATGCCTGCCAGGGTTGCGAGTTTGTCCGAAAGGGATACCGTGGCCCTGGCACACAGGCAAATTAAGGAACACGGGTGGGTTTTAGTCAGTAAAAGTCTGACAAGCCCTCCCGCTCTGCCCAGAGCGGGAGAAGTTAGTTGATAATTTCCCACCCAAAAAAAAAAAAAAGAGTGGCGTCATAAGATTCATGAAGCAACATGTCATTGGAAAATCAATATCTCCGATGAGTTTTCTCACGAACTCATTCTCTTCAAACCTCCTGAGCACCTAGTGACTCTCCTCCTGATTGAGCATTCCCTATAAATACTTTTATCATGATTGTGTACTTCGCATGAAGAATATGAAGTTGAGCTGAATGGTGCTGATCCATGCGTCATGTTCGTGAACGGGCGCTGTCAGTTGGGACTGGTCATCTCTTAGCTGCCACGGCTTATTTTTAATTATTTTACCACCAATATTTTGTACCAATATTTTAATTTAAAAGAGTGTCCGTGGAGTTTCTTGCCCGTTCTTCTCCATAGGAACCTACTATTTGGAATGGGCAACTAGCTTCATATTTGTAACTGACCGACTTCTTGACAATTCAAAAGTGCCTGTCAATGGTTTAATTGAAATAAATGCTTTGAGTTTGAGTTTGAGTTATGTAATACGTAATCATTCCCGTAGCGGATTTAAACTAGGTAAAGGTAGCCCGCGAAATTCAAATTTTCTTACATTTTTTGCAATTTGCAGGTCAACAACAACAATTATGGCTTTACAGAATTTGAATCATTACAATCAGCACCGACAGAAAAATCCAACTGAATGATAATTTCATTTTAATCATTCAAAACAAAGTTTATCTTCAGGCCCAGGTTTAAAACATGGAGCCATTATTGAATTTCGAACTTTATTCTGACAATGGTAAGGTTCCTAAACAAAAAAGTGACAACTTAGTACCGAACTAAGTTTTCTGTTTTGTATAAAAAACGGTATTTCAATCACAGTTACGTTCTTATTACAAAAACTGGCTCCATAGTTTAAGCCATGTCAAAATATAAATCTTGTTTTGTAATAAGGCGGAGAGAGTTACCTTAGCGCATCCCCCTTAAACAGTGCACCGGTAGTGTTTAATTTTGACAGCTACTAATCAATTGCTTCGCGACCTCTTAGGGCTAGCTAACGTTTAAAGATAAGAATTTTGGTAATCAGTGATGCTTAGTTTGTGGCTCACCGAATATGTCACATTGTATTGTTACTTTTTATTTTATTATCTTTTATTTATTTGGGACAAAAACAGTTATACATTACAGCATTTACAAAAAGTCGTTATATTACAGTCGAAAAAACGTATAACCCACATTATTGTCCACAAAGTGACATCGGTGTATAAAAACGAACGCATGATTAAAAACATTTTTTTTTTTATGATTCCTTTTATTATTTTATTATTATATGTAAAATGTAAGCGACGTTTATAAATAAGACTGATTATTTTTTTAAACAAATTAAACATAGGTCAGCACATTCAAAGAGTTGTTTCCGTTCCAACTCGTATTAATCAAAAGTTACAAATTAGTTGCTTCGACGCCAATTAATATGAACTCCATGCAACAAAATTAAACATGAAAGGCAACGAATAGGATGGTTAGCTTTTGCAAGTGGGCAGTAATGAGGTAGTGAGACATTAACTTAATAAAAATAACTCTTTTGAAATATTGGTCTGCTACGTTTTGAGATCAACTCTTTATTTCAATACAATCACAATATTGGTCTGCTACGTTTTGAGATCAACTCTTTATTTCAATATAATCACAACATTACTGTTGGGGAGGTTTGCAGAGATAAAACACAGGAAATAGTGTAAAGCATATAATAGGTGTAAAGGTACTCAGAACAAATGTAACAATGGAATCTCGTACAAAACCATATGTCAACTATTAGCTAGATAGCTTTCTAGCTAGCCAGTCTAAGTATTTACATGAACTTCTTCAACACACCACCTCAACTCATGTACGATACGATTCACAAAAATAAACCAATCTTTACTTTCGCACACACAATCCTAACGCACTTGTTAGTAACTCGTGTCTTACGCGAGGCATTGGTTTGGTGAGTACATCTGCCAACATCTTATCAGTCGACAAATATTCCAACGTTATAGCTTTATTCTCACGTAGCACATCCCTTATAAAGAAATGTCTAATATCCATGTGCTTACTTTTCGCATGATGTATACCATGATCCTCAGCAATTACCTACCTAGAAACGTTAAATAAAACTTAATTACTTACTAAAAACATTAGCCAAAGGTCTATTCTATTCAGATACGCGATATTTGATAGATACCGTTGTGGGTAACGAAATACGAGCGGTATTCCAGCGGCTGTTGGTATTCTGGTTTCGGGCTAGCCGCGGGAGTTCACACAAATACCGTTTATATCTAAAGGCCTACCTTTATGCATGTTGCCTAAGCTAAAATCAAATCAAATCAAATTATTTATTTGCTTAATACAGGTGCATGCCTAAACATATTTTACAAATAAATATAAAGTACACTGTATCAGTACCTAATAAGGTGTGCAATTATGTAAGTATATTATTGGCTATCTCATTAAATAATGAAAAAAATAATATTACAAAATTATTATAGTAAAAAAAAAAAAACAATAATAAAATAAAATCAGAATACTACAAAAGTCGGTTTAAAAATAAAAATAAAATCACTCATTGCATGGATCATCAATGTAGAAGCAACGAGCCATCAAAAAGTCTTTCTTCAAGACACGCTCAGTTGGAAAGCTTTAACCACTCAAGGACACTAGCATAATCTGCGTCTTAAAGGGGTGGTACAGACCATCAAACTGAAATACTTTCTCCATGGAACCAACATCGTAATCGCGAAAAAATAATCGTCTCTCATAAACAAAACTTCATTACCCAAATGTATATTCATATCTGAACGACGAGATGTCACGAGCAACAGTTTAAATTTAGAACCTACCACCTGCGCTACTAGGCATCTGTATGTAGATCGTGTCATAATAACGCTTTTAATGGCTATCATAAATGGTAGTTATAAGGCGGATAAGCAGACTTTTCGTCATAGCGGTTTTTGAGATAAGAGACAAAACAATGGCGTTTGACGTCACATGCTATAATTAAGTTAGTATTAGGTGATAAGAGATAGCGCATTCTGAATTTTTTGGCGTGTTGTGTATTGTTAGATAAATAACTGTTTTAATATTCTGTGCGTGTTTGTTATTTTAATTAACGTGCTTAAATGGATTAAAAAGCACGGACAGACAAAAACCTCATAAAAGCTAGAAGACCGTATAATAATATTAATAAATAATAAGTACTACAATTTTTTTTATTTTTTTTTTCATTCTAGTTTTAATTTGTTCTTTTATTTCGATGTTCAATTGTTTTATTATCATTAATTTGCCTCGAAATCGCTTGCATCTTCTATTCTTCTTATCACATTACGAACTAAACGTTTATTTTATAAACAAGCGTTTATGAAGATTCGACGCCCCCAGCCGAGCACGTCACGTATAACTTAAGCAAATAATTAACTGTGTACAATTTTATCATGCTGATGTCAAGCAGATGATTCTGTGTTGGGTTTGATACCGAGGTACGTTTTGGTTGGATATCTACAGTGGAAAAACAACGTTTTGTATGGACAAGACTGAAGTGGACTGTATATTTGGGTGGTGCAATGAAAGATTGATTCCTGGTCCTTCGTCTTTATTTACTACTTGTTACACTTATTCACTTATTGTTCAGTCGATCTTTAAACGCTTACTTAGTGCCAATTTCACCAATCAAACTGAACGCGATCAGAACATCTAAACCGAGTTCAAGAGCTGTCAGTGTCAATATTACAAAGAAAAGAATGACAGTGACAGCTCTTAAACGTAGTTTATGTGCTGATCGCGTTCAGTTTTCATTGGTGAAATACGCCCTTATTGTATAATATAATATGAGCACTGTGAACATAGAGCTTACTGAATAAATACGTTTTTTTATGAAAACGACATAATACCAACGCCCGAATTGTCCTCCAGCCCTCCGTTTTTGGAAGTTGGTAATTACTTAGTAGAAAATAAGTTAGGTAATTAAGAATTCGTTTAGTATATTTTTGAACAACTTACGAGTGCTTACTTAGACAGGTGCTTTTTAACAACTAAAAAAGGCAGACCAGTCAATCATTAACCCTTCTCGTTTAGACGTGATCTTCAGTATAAAAACATGGAAAAACTGTTATCGTCCACTTAAACATAAGAACTTCATTTGAGCGTCCATAGTGGAGACGCGGGCGCGGGGAGCGGCGCGGGCTACTTGGCGCGAGGAGCGCGCGGGCAACTCGCGCCTTAGCTTGTTCATACAAGTGGCCGCAGTGAGTGCGCGGGCGACAAGCGATAACCCGTGCGGAAGTGGGGATCTCAAACTACTTCGAGCTGACTGCGCGCGTTGTCGCGCGGTCGACTGCGGACAGTAGTGATGGATAAATTAGCATTCGCATTCATTGTTAGCGTGTGAATGATCATTTAGCAGTTAGCAAATTAAATGTAGTCGCGAAATTCTGTGAAATGCGAAGCGATGTACTTTTCTAAATATTCAGAGCGTCGAGCAATCGCGCATGCGCGTGCAGCGCGGTAGCGTGGTGTGCTATAAATATATTTAATTATCGGCGAGTCGGCGAGTAAACTAAACGCGAACGCGATTTTTAATTCGTTTAATAACAAAATTGACATACTTCATTATTATCAATTATCGTCATTAGCAAATAGCATACCAATATTATTAACGCTAAGACTCAAGAATTCACACGCTAATGAAATTAATTCGAAATCGCATTAATTGCCATTACTAGCGGACAGATACAATCGCACGTATTCCCGCACCCGCGCCGCTCTCGCACCGCGCTGCCAGTGTGGCCAAGCACACAATGTCTCCTTACACTGATTTTTATGTCACCGTGTTTTTGTACCCATATTTGCGAAATAAATATCTTATCGTATCTTATCTTATCTTACTGATTTATACAAAATATTAGCTTTAATTCATTAATTGGTTGAATTAATTAATTTGGCTAGCGCATAGCTGTTTTTCTGTTATAACCTTAAATTAAGCTTTTAGGCAGTGGTGGCCCAGTGGTAACGGCCGTGACTGACGAGTCATGGGTTCGATTCCAAGCAGGCACTTTACTTTATGTAAATTGTTTAATTACCATGACTGCTCTCAAAACGGTGATGGAGAACATCGTGATGAAACCGGAAAAGACAAAGGACACTCAAGTGGCCATTCTGATCACCATCCAGTTACTTAAGTTGGTAAGTATGTTACAAAAATACGCAAATATTGCACACATAAATAAACTGCGAATTTATTTCCCAAAAAACTTACGGCCCCCAGGGTCCAGGGTAAAAAAATCTATTTTGTAACCCAAACATTTTAAACTCTGAAACTATTTTCCAACCAACTCATTCATCCAGAAACAACTTTTGCTAAGAAAGTACACCCTGAAATGTTTCGCAAAAATCAGCCCCAAATGTTTTGTAGGCGTATCACGAAACTTAATAGTTCGCAATATTGTACTAGGAAGCATTAATGTTGCGTTCTACATTTTGTTTGTACTAACCATTGCTATATTTGCTTTGTAAGTAAAGTTTACAACCCTTTGTTTGGGTTGCCCTTCAACTACTAACCCGTAGGCGATTGATTTATCAGTAAAACAGGTGTAAGCAGAATAAACTTTGTGCTACGCAATCGGGGTGCGAAGAATTTCTACCATTTCATCGCTTTAAGCGGTTTAAAACAATTGTTTTACTAAACTATTTGTTTGCTTTTCCATCCTTCAGTACCTTACTAAAAAGCGACACTCTGATAGAATCTGGAAGACTGAGCTCTGCAGGGTTGCATTGGTAGGTCGCCACTTCAACCACATTAGCTCTAAGCTTTATAATAATATAAATAGGAGGGTGAAAATCTACCTTTTAACAAGAAATTTGGTGAGAAAAAAATTGACAGACTGGCTTAAATCTATGTCCTATGCTGCAACTGAGCATCTTTTAGTATAATATATAAACCCTCATGCTAGCATGCTTTCTTATTAGAATAATTGCACATCTTACTCACACTCACACACACTCACAAACACTCTCACCCTCACTTCCACTCTAGATCATTACATACAAACTTTTTACTGAACTTTTCTTTTATAATTTTTGATTTACTATAAGACTTGAAATTCTGGAACAGTCTTCCATTTATGTTCTGTGAGGCGTTGATAGCTGTGCCACAGTATTTTTTTCGTGTCTTTTGTTAAGTTATACCTAAATGGTTCTTAATAAATAAATATTAATAAATAATCGATTCTATTCGCGATTATTTTTGGTAATATGTGAAAAATTGCGCATTATGGCTGGTTTTATGTTCAAGGATGAATCACAGTGTTGTTTTGCTGTTATTTTTCTTCCTAACGATGTTCTCTCGTGTTACCAGGATGAAATTTAATCGATGTTACATTACTATTATGGATTTTTTTAATGACTTACCTAAAGGTATTTAAGCCTTGAATGTAATGGTAGGTTTGGGATTGGACCGTATTTGTATAGCTTTCAATTTCCATAATCCCAAAACTTATTCTTGTTTGCAGATGACAGTGAAAAGGGGATATGGAAAAACCAGCACTGCTCTGACTGATGCTCAAGTCAAACTTTTGCCAATTTTTCAGAACCCATGTCATAGAGAAAATTTATACGAATCCGTTTGAAAATTTTGTAACAAAGCGAGTTCCGGACAAAACATTAATTCCAACTATACCGCGGAATATCTTCCAAAGAACAAATCTTTGTAATACCTCAAATGCTGCCACCGCGTTGAAATGATAATTTCGGAAAGTCTGTGTATACTTTTGTTGAATAAAGCTTTAAAAGTTTCAGAACGAATAACAAAGGTTTAAAATTTTGATGAATGTAAACAAAAATTTTGAGGGCAAGCCGTGTCTAAATATTTGCTTCGTTTCTGAGCGCCTAGGCCTGTCAGAGCCCAACCAATTGAATTCGAATGGAAAACCGTAAATCGACCTATAGACAACTATTTTCGTCAAAGGACAATGCTTAACGTTTTCTCGTACCTTTATTGATGATAACATATTTCTGCGATTGAATCAAGCGTGCTAAATGGAAATTTCAATTTATTTGACACAAGCATTTATTGATGTTATTTCGTATTTATCATTTGTTCAAAAGACCGAAAAAGGTGCTGTCCTTTGCTTGTAGATAAAACTAGATTTATAGAAGACAGATGAGAAAATCGTATTATTATTGGTCCCTATAACATTGAGGTTATTGTGTGTTGAATCAGTTGGTTTTAAATTTCAATTGGTAGAAAGGTTATTAGGTTAGGTAGGTAGGTCTACATTAATTTATAAGTTTTTGAATTTTGTGATAAATTAAAGGCAAAATAACTACATAGGAGCAGTAATTTTAGACCCACAGACACAAAACTACAGATTAAAATTAGTGTCGGTAAAGTGATATTTATAGAACTTTGTTTACCTGCCCGCAGTTACCTAGGTACTTCAATCTTGGCCAGCTAGCCAGATAAGTTTGAAGAAAATTAATCTCCGTGTCTAGTTCTCGTAGAAAAAAAATTAGACCAAGTAAGAGCGGGTGTAAATACTAGAATGTTTAATGACCTAATATACACATAACATAACGCTATATTCCCCGAAGGGTTAAGCACAGCTACTTTCAATCAATCAATCAATCTTTATTCGTGAACACCGCACTGAAAAAAGAAATTGTTTAAACATTTTAATTGCTTTAACAAAAATCTTGTTAAATGTGTTCACGCATCTTGGCTCTATACGAGCCTAACAAGATCTTGACTTCTGAAGCTAGGAGAACTTTGTTAAATTATCATAGTTCAGTCTACTAAGTAATTAATTAGTTTAATTACGGGTAGTTATTTAATATAACTCAAATGTTGGCCAGTGTAAGAATGATATAATGCTACCAAGTTGCTTGTTACCATCAACTTAAATTATTATTTGATAAACAAAAGTGAAGAAGTAAAATCAAACAATGCATGTATGTTGTAACAAAGACCGGTGATTATTCTGTACATGTCACATTGTCGATATAAATAAAATGAATTTGTTCTGGCAAATATGCTATCTTGTTTATAGTAAATAAATTAATAATGATTCCAAACATTTTAATGCCAACTAAGAGAAAATGTATCTTAGTTAGCTCGCATTTGTTTCAGTGCGGTATTACAATAAAGATCTTATGTATACAGTTTAGTCGAGCTCTATGTCCTACCAATTAAATTGGTGAACAAATTATAATATTCTTTTTAGTAATAAGTCTGAATCTATACAATACAAAGTCACGTTTGAGTAAATAATGTCAATTAAATGTATTATTAATAAATAATTAATCAATTATAAATTATTTTTACATGCATGTCAATGGTAGGTACATTATATTAAAGGGCAATGGGTAATGTCATATTTCATCATATTGTAAATAATGTCAATTAGATGTAGATATTATTAATAAATAATTTAAAAATAATCACCAGTCAATCAGTCAGTCAGTCGATTATTTCGCTAGTTATGTTTAAGTCCCATGTAATAGGGGACGAGCCTATTGTCATCAACCGGGCACAAATCAAAACTCTGGGCTGCTACCGAGAAACCCAATATAATATTTACACAAATTAAAATTTCAGTATTGATGGAGCCCGATTTAATTTTGAATGTAAAATTTTAACTGTAGAAGCAAAAATATATACTGTTTAAAAATTATGGTTCTGGTTTTAGTACCTATGGACTAAAGTCCGGTCGCGAAGCAGAAATAATTTCGTTCATTGACCCCTCATTACTTATCTATATCGCTCGCGCACAATTGTATTGCCGTCGCACTCACACATTAGATAGACCTTAAAATGCGGCGACCTTAAATTATATATCGTTATGATAAGTAAACATAACGATATATAATATGTAAGTACCAAAAGGAAAATGTACCAGAAAAATTGAGCCCGTTCTACCCAATAAAGCATCATTTCCATAGCAAATTTACTAATTTTAATAAAATTACCAAAGATCCATTATCATACAAATTGGTAAAGTATCACTTTTAAGGCTCGTGCAGACTGGCGTAATATCGCGGGCGCGACAGGCAGCGTGACACTTTCCATTAAGTTTTGATAGAAATTATGCTACTTGTGTCGCGTCGCGCCTGTCTACAGGAGCCTTTATTACACCAAAGATTTAATGATATACCTAAAGTAACCGTCATGAGAAGCTATAAATACATAAAATTGCAAATTATACAACTATCAACTTTAAACTCAAGATATCTAAGTTGATTTATGAATGAAGAAATTATCGCTAAACGTCATAAAATAATTTTAGTTGCAATGGAAACTGAACCATACGCAATTTCAGTTAAAGTTTTAAATCCCAAAGTATGAAATTTATCTCGTCTCATGGCGTTGACTTTATTTAAGATTTATTGCTGCCGTATCAATGTCAAAATTGCTTGAATTTTTATACTAATCCGGAGTAATCAATGCGTAGGTACGGTATAAAATAACATACCGTTTGACCTTGCATGCTTGAAATAAGGTAATAAAATATTTATTGATGTACGTAGGTATAGAAAATTTATAAAAGGCTTTAAGAAAATAAACCACAGCGGCATAAAAAAACGTTTGATGGCTCATTTCAGTCTCCTTCAAAATTGTCTGCTGTGAGACATAATTTTTTTAATCAAAATATTGTACAAGGCCTGCCATGGTGTACCTACTCTACTCACTTGGACTTTAATCTATCTTTGCATTGTATAAATGCAATCTTTTACTATCTGTAGTCTGCTCCACAAGGGCGCAAAAACTAATTAATTATCATTTGGAAATAAATAAATTTTCAGCAGCCCCAACAGGGCTGCTGAAAATTTCAAAAACTATCCTTGCATTGTATAAATTCAATCTCTTAGTATTTATTATATAATTGCATAGCGTATGTACTATGCACTAATTTATTACTGTGTTCTTACTATAAAGCTACCATAATACTGTGTTCTTACTATAAAGCTACCATAATACTGTGTTCTTACTATAAAGCTACCATTCACTGGGTACCTACGTCTTTCATTGACTTGAATGTGCCCTGGCGGCTGAGAGTATGTTCATGCTCGCTGTAATGTCTCGCTGATGGTGGCGCGTGTGTTGAATCATTTAGTTCCGTTCAAAATGGTTGAGCTGAATGGTACTAATCCATGCGTCATGTTCGTGAACGGGCGCCGTCAGTAGGGACTGATCATCTCCTAGCAAATTTTTGAATTGTTTATTTTTTATTTTTATTACGGATGCTTTTGACGTTTTTCATCGTTCTCACATGTATAATTTCAACATGAATGATGTAACCAATACTTTGTATTAATAATTTAATTTAAAAGAGTGTCCGTGGAGTTTCTTGCCCGTTCTTCTCCATAGGTACCTACTACGCTTTGGAATGGGCAATTAGTTTCATCTTTCTGACTGACCGACCCCTTGACTGTTCAAAAGTGCCTGTAATTGGTTTGTTTGAAATAAATGCTTTAAGTTTGAGAAGTGAAAACTAAAGCGCACTTAGTGCTCTTTCTGAACAGTGACTGAAACTGACGCTGTCACGCTCGGGTCGGTGACGCTGAATCGGGTATACTCGGCTACAATCGGTCGGAATCGCGTTTACTCGGCGCTGAACCGCATATACTTGGCTCCAGTGTTAAGTTTTCATTTCTATCGTATGGTCATAACCACACCCTCTTTAACCGACTTCCAAAAAAGAGGAGGTTATACAACGTGTCACGTTATATGCGCAAAACCTCTTAAGAGGTCATTGTACTCATAATTATGAACAACTTTTACTATGGGACCAAACCTGAAATCGCGAAAAAATAATCTGCTGTTCCATACATTTATCTTCTCTTATCTCGTCAAAATGTAGGGAACAGAACTTTTTTCGCGATTTTAGTATTGATGCTATAGTAAAAGTTGTTCATAATGATGAGTAAATGGTACCGATAGTAATTTTCCCCGAGGTTTTAAAATTTTATGACTATGTTTGTGTTTCTGTTCCCTTTTTTTTCCGTCATTTGTGGACTGTTTTTGAATCTCATTTCATTATCTTCGTGTTCAATTTATAATTTGCAGTAATTAATTGCACTATTTAGAAAAGAGGCTTATGTTTAATAAACTAAACGAATACTTACGAGTGAACGCTTAAAACAATTTAAATTTATCGGATTAAAATCTTGTTCTACGACATGGTTCAGAAAACAATTTAATAGCTTTCGCAAAATATTTGTTTAGTAGTTTTCGAAGAACTTCTCGTCTATTGCTATGTATTTTAAATGAAAGAAAAGTACGTGGACATAACATCACGCCTGCATTCCCCAAAGGGTTAGGCAGAAATGCACATAGAGTAGGTACATCCACATTTCGCCAGTTATGCTACAGACTCCGGGCTGCTACTGAGAAATTCCAGATGGGAAAACCCAATAACACTTTGCCCGATCCGGGAATCGAACCACCGACTGACTGTTCCTTGTTTTTCATACATTTTCGGCCTTAGGTATTGTACTATAAGGACTCCGCGTCCTTATATTGCGTACTGACATTATCAATTAAAGGACATATATTCCTAGAGTTTTAACTACATTTTTACCCGACTACGGCAAAGCCAAAAGGAAGGGTTATGATTTTAGCAGTCGATGTATGTATGTATGTGTCTACTACGTGTGTGGTCTTGACGAGCACGTTACAAATATGTATACAACATGTCTCAGAATATACGCACAACCTCTTAAGGGGTCATTGTACTCATCATTATGAACAACTTTTACTATGGGACTAAACCTGAAATCGCGAAAAAAAAATCAGCTGTTTCCTACATTTTGACGAGTTATTTGAACATAATTGTAGGGAACAGGTGATTTTTTTTTGCTATTTCATGTTTGTCCCATAGTAAAAGTTGTTCACAATGATGATTACAATGACCCCTTAAGAGGTTGTGCGTAAATTCTGGGACATATTTTATATTGATGCCAAGAACACCTAAAAAATTATACAGGCATGTGACCACAGCTTTAAGGCTTCTACATACCAGCGCGACTTGTCGCGCGACGCGCCACGGCACAAAGGCCCCACGTGTCGCGGGACTAGCGGTGCCTTTGTGTCGCGTCGCGCCGCGCGACAAGTCGCCCCGGTATGTAGAAGCCTTACCTTGACCATATTTGTACCCCATATCTTGATTTCCGTCTGAAATATTTTCTTGTTTCGTACTTTTTAGATCACTTTTATTTTACTGTAGTCGGGTTGGTCGGGTTACAGTTGTTTATACAATTTTTTTATTTATCATAATGACGCCCTCTGTCAGCTCTCCAAGCTGAGTATCTATTATTTTCGAATCTTCTAAATTTGAAATAGTGTTTACATAAAGTCAATATTATACCATCAACTTATACAATACTCAAGGAGGTCGCATGGAAACGCAATGCAGGCTAAAATCTCTACAGTACCGAGTCAAGACAACCGAGTGAAGAACAATTTTCTTGAATTTTTGTTCTACCGTCGCGCGATAAGTCGCGCCAGTATGTAGAAGCCTTTGCCGACTTATCGTTTTATCCAGCTGATATCTTCAACATCTATCATCAGTTCATCATAATAGGATAATTTGCAAAATGCGGTAGCAATTTCACAGATGGCCATTTAAAATTCGGCTCTAAACAATTCAACACCATATTCAAGGACTAACATTAAAGTTTCGGCACGTTTTAAATTTTTTCTTTATCTCAGTTTATACCTAACGATACTAAGATATTATAAATCACTCACCCTTTTATAGTTTCTTTAAACAACGAAGTTGCTATCGTACACTCCGATCTGAAAAGAAAAATGGTCTATTTTAGTTCGACAGGATATACGAATAAACTGAAAATAAAATAACTGCTTATTCTACTAGGACTCTTCATTTTTCTCGTACTAAGTAAGCCTTCATACTTTTTTAACCGACTTCCAAAAAGGAGGAGGTTCTCAATTCCGCAGTATATATATATTTTTTTTTTTTATGTTTGTTACGCGATTGCTCCGTCAATTGTGGCCGATTTTGAATTTTTTTTTTTTAAAAGGTACGCTCCCAGGGTGGTTCCATTGTCACCAAGTCAGAATCTGATGAGGGGATCCCATGGAAATCGAGGGTAATCCTCAAATTTTATAGGCACACCTTTATCGATTTCAGTATTTTTAATAGTACCTAACTCATGCATTTGCACTTGGAAAGCACCATTTGGTGAAGTGGAACTGATGATGAAGACCACAGATGGCCACCGGAACTACTTAATAATAAGTATTTCACTGTTGCGATTCGATTAGACACTTTAATATGGTTGCTAAGCAATTTATGCTCGTCACAATGCATATGGTGAAGTCACCATTCATTCTCCTGGTTCTTACCAGGAGAACTCCTCAACTATTAACGCCCCTGCATCGGGAAAAGCAATATTTTGTAAAAGGTGATGAGCAGTTGACACTAAGCTATTGTAACGTAGATAAATTGCAAACTGACCCACTAAAAAGTGAAAAATAAGAAAACTTTGTACAAAAAAAAAAACCGACTCCCAAAGAAAAAAAACACTACAAATAACCATCATTTCAGCGAAAAATTAAAATATATCCAAAGACACCGACTTCCGACATGAAGGTTATTTTTCACTTTGTAGTGTTTTTTTTTGGAAGTCGGTTGTTTTTTTTTTGAAAAAAGTTTTTTTTGCTATTTGCAGTTCAGTGTCCGGTTGTATATTGATTAAAATATGATTCACGACTATAACAAATATGTATTTACAGAATTATGATCATAATAAAGATATTAATGATTCTAATGAATATAATTATGTAAATACATATTTGTTATAGTCGTGAATCATATTTTGATCAAGATACAAACTGACAACTGACCCGCAAATTGCAAAAAAACGTAAGAATATTTGAATTTCCCTGTATACTAATAAATAAAATTTAAGTGTCTGTTCATAATGTCAAAATTTTACAAAAGGGGTATGAAAAAGCCACGCGAGCGAAGCCGCAGGAAGCAGCTAGTTGAACATAAAAGTATTTCGTAAATGTTGAAAATTTGGGTTTGTTTAAAATGGAAATTGGTTGCGAAAGAGATTATGAAGTTACTATTTTCCTATGTAAAACAGTTTTGGGGATTTAATTAGGAAATTTTATTAGATTTAGGGAGATTAGATAGTTTTATTGTATCCTTGAAACTAGTAAATACTATCAATCTATTTCAATAGAAGCTTTTAACGTACTACCGGGACTAAAAGTACCTTATAAATCCAGGTTATTAACTATCTGTGTGCTAAATTTCATCCAAATCCGTTCAGCCGTTTTTGCGCCAATCCAGAACATACATCCAGACAAACCGACCAAAATTCTTCGTTACTATACATTGTATAGATATTCTACATTCGTACAGTGCAGATTCGCAAGTCCAAGATCAATTTCAGCTCATCCTGCCACTTCAGTCGTGTGGTCTAAAGTACACTCGTTTTTTTTCAAGATTTTATTTAACCACTTTGTCGGCGTGATTAAGACGCTGACGACAGGTAAACCGCTGTCACTGTCAGACTGCATACAAAAGAAAGAGAAGCGCGATGACACAACGCTTGTAATTTATTGCAAAATATGAAGCAATTATTTATTTACTCAAAAATTAGTTGAGTAATCGAAAATCAAAAACAACCAAGTTCTGCATACAAATAAGACGTTATTGTTATTAATTAAATATCAACCGAACGTTGATATTTAATTCACATATTTTGGATTGAAACTCAAAGTAAAGAGTTAGTTTACCGTTAATTTGTATTGAGATTGTTTTTCTAAACGTGTTTTGGTAACAACCAAGTTCTGAGAAATATGTTAAAGAATAACATGTATTTTTTCCGCTACCACAAACTATATAGATTTCGGTATTTTTTTGTTTAAGACAAGGCTACTTTTATCATTTTCCTCTTGTCAGCACCTTAATATATATATACCCATGCCAAAAAACAACTTTATTGTACTAAGAGTCTCTGGGCTAAGCCGCGGACAGACAGACGGACATGGTGAAACAATCAGAGTTCTTTGTTGACAACGGGTTCCGTTGTCAACAAAGAACTCTGATTGTTTTGTAAGTTTTTTTTTTTTTTTTTTATTACACTAGTGGGATCTTTATGTGTCCTTAGGTGAGTCCGCGGTATGACAGCGGGCCCTATCAGAATACCAGTGCTGCGGTATTTATTTTTTAAATATCGCAGCATTCTCCTGAGTTGAGCCTCTTTGGCATCGCAAAGCTTGATTGTTTTTTGTTTGTATATTTTTAGTTTAAATGCTATTTTTGTATTTCTTGTGCGTGTCCCAAATAAAATATTTTTCTTTCTTTCTTAATGAAACTCGGGAATAATGTAGCTGTCAATCAGTGAAAGAATTTCGCACGCCTCACAGCGATTCAGCGTGTGAGAGTGCTTTACTCTCGATAAGTCGCCTGGTCAACATTTTCCAACATAAAATGTTTCTATTTCATTTCATTTCTTTTCATTTCTATGGTCTCAATTACACATGGAATTCATATTAGCAGGGAAGTTTTAGAACCTTGAGATTTGACATTATAGATTAATATATTTTTAGATAGATATACCTTCTATGTTCTGTGTTAGAGGGTTTGGTTTCCGCACTTAGTCGTTCATGTGGACCATTGTGCGTGGGGAATGGCGGCCGTCAGTTGTTTATTCCAACCACCCACCTCCCTCAAGAAGCTGATTAGGTCTTCTGGTCTGCATAGGATATCTGTGAAGGATCTGGGTGACCCGAGGGTTTCTGTTCTGATCTGGGTGACGCCCGTGCAGTCAAAGAGTACATGCGCAACGGTTTCATTAGCCCTCATGCAGGCCCTGCACAGAGGGCTGTCCATTATGCCTATTGTGTGGAAGAGTTTGTTTAGTGAGCAGTGTCTCGTGATGGTTCCTGTCACCAGGCGCAGGCCGTTCCTGGTTAGCCTGCCATCTAAGGATGGCATGGCTTCCCTGTATTGCCTGCAGCCCGGTGTCGAGGTCCACCAGTTCACCGCTTGTGTGTGGGTGAACTCCTGTAGCCACCTGCGTAGTTGGTTAAAGGGGATGGGTATGATCGGTTCGGGTACACAAACTGACGCGCTGGATGCTCTCCTAGCTAGTTCGTCAGCTGCGTCGTTACCTAGTGATCCGCTGTGCCCTTTTATCCATTGCAGTGTCACCGTGTTACGGTTGCACACCATCCGTCACCCGCTCCAGTGCATTGTGACATTCTATGTTAATCTGGAGGTAATCTATTTTTTCACTAGGGATTGCACGAAGCACGCTGAATTGAGGCAGTGTCGGACAGTATACGTATACGGGTGTCCGTAACTTTCCTGGCTTCTATAGCGTAAGCCGCTTGTATAATGCACATTCCACCTGGTAGACGGTGTTGAACATTCCCAGCGGGCTGGATATATTTATGTTAAAATCGTGTGAGGAGACTCCGACTCCGGTTCCGGAGTTGGTCGATGGTAAATATACCTTTGTATATAAAATAACAAAAATGTAATTAAAAAATTACGTGTAGTGCTTTCCGTTGGGAAGCGTATCTATTTGTCGTCACGATTCACGTAGTCACACACAATGAATTAAGGCTTCTACATACTGGCGAGACTTGTCGCGCAACGAGACACCGGTAGAACAAAAATTCAAGAAAATAGTTGAACAGGATATGGTTGATTATAGTGTACCTAACATAAAAAAAAACTGTATACTTAGATTTTGTTTTTAGCACGTTTTTTTTGCTTGACCTGTATCTATGTAACGGAATCTTTCATTGTAATATTCACTAACTTCCAATAGTCGTATCGAAATGAAACTTTGTACGTGTATGTAGTTTGGATGACAATACTATAATTTGGTGTCTTGGAGCTGATTTGATGATGGAGCCAGGAGGTGGATAGTGGAACTTTTCAGTGGCTAAAACCCCTTGGGTTTGGAATCATATGATTCCTTTTGATGAGTCCAATATATTGCACTTGGTGTTGAGGGTCTAACGATGGAGCCAGGAGGTGCATAGTGGAACTCTTCAGCGGCTACTAGTAAACCGGTCAAGTCATAACTTCGTTGACTTCAAATTTTTTAGCTAAATGAAAAATATACTAGATAACTAGAGTAAAAAAATAATAATTTGTAGTTTAAAAAAAAACACGCTTTTATCACGCACAAAAAATGATAAAATAATTAAATTGACATAATTGAGTTACGATGCAGCTTGTCATTACTTTTTAAATATCCAATGATTCATTCGAAAAGTGTAGAGCGCTTTAAGTTAATAATTAAAAGTACGCACAACCAAAAAGCGCTCCACGCTTTTTGGAGATTGATTATGAAGACCACAGAGATTAATGTTTGTAAAACTCTCACTGATCTATAAGGACTGAAGTATCCGTTAAGGGCCCTTTAATATGACTAGAAAGATATCTCTTAGTGAAATCAAATACGGTACGTGGGGTGAATCTGTAATACAATCGTTTCACAGCCCCCGCCGCCGTCCGAATATAATATTTTATTACTTATAGAGAAAACGGCGTGGTCACATATTTTTGGAGCTATTATGCGTCGATTATGATGTGATAACTTGGTTACTAACATCCATATTATGTATATTATTACTTAATATAATAAAGCTAACAGTATGTTTTTTGTTTGAATGCGCAAATCTCTGAAACTACCAGTCGGATTTTAAAAATTATTTTTGCATTTGTTAGCCCAATTCCGAAGGATATTTATAAGCTATTAAACATCACGCTACAACCCTTACGAGCGAAACGAGGGAAAGTCAGAAAGAGCGTTAAGTGAAAACGAAGTAATAGCGCGAGCGGGCGATGCGATGCGATGCGGTGGGTTGCGGTAACAAGAAATTTCACGCGGATGAAGTCGCGGGAAGAGGCTAGAATGATATATAAAATAAATGGTAATTTGGTAAAACAGGGGTATACACCGGTAATGCCAATTATTTATTAGGCCCCCGCGCACTAGGCAGCCAGTCGAACATAATTATGACGGTGTATGGGAGCCCGCGCACTAAGCAGCCACGAACTCCTGGCTTCGGCAGCCAGTAGACCGCGCCCGATTGCACGGCAGCCAATTGACTGCACGCAGCCAGAGCGAGTGTAGTAGGCGAATGTATGTGGCTGCCTTCAGTCTATCTTCGCGCACTTGTCGTAGCAGCCAGCCGTATTTGTGTTCTGTATCCTTAAAATATGTATGAAATAAGCCTTTCGAGTGCCTTTCTAGAAAAAGAGGATGAATCCAATGTACTTTCTTTGCTTTGCGTTTTTACGAGACAGATAAAAAATTATATAAGTTCTTCCACGTCCATTATCACTCGACGATTGGGTCACAACTGGCCGTCAATTGGCTGCTATAAGTGGCTGCTCAAATATTTTGGCTGCCGCAGTCAGGCTGCCTAGTGCGCGGCCTTAGAATTTAAGATGCAAGATACGGCTGGCCATCTTTTTGAAATCTCTTTTCACCGTCAATTTTTCTGCATATTGGTAAAAAAAAAACAAGAAACTAGAATAAGATTTTACCGAATCTAAAGTAAAAACTTATTTTTTCATAGATCTACAAAAGTGATGACAAAAGAAACCTCTCAAAACTTTCCACCGTTTAAATTAAATTTTGCTTAACATTCGAAAATTATCATTCAGAATTCTACCCACTGCATCCAATTTTTGGCAATTCAATTCGGAGAAAAACAAATCATGCAATAATAAAAAAAATAACATTTAATTGAGGCAAACCTACATTACATAAAATAAAATACCTAAAATTTCAAAACATTGCCACAGAATTGAAATAAAAATAAAATGACAATGCAATTATAATAAACGAAGATTAAAAGATAACGCTTCAAAGCTTTTATTATCTTCACCACAAACATTTCAACAACGTTCGCAACTCTATTTTTAAAACATAAAACCAGAAGTTGTTAAAATGACGTCACCGTGTTTGTTTTTTTGTTTATCACCTCCACGGATTTAATATATTATTATTGTTGCTGAAACTGTAAAAATGTTATGGCGATTTTACAGATTTTGTTAGGAAAATAAACAGAATTGGCCTAAAGTAATGTGGTTGGCATTCACAAAGAGATGTACAAGGGCGTGTGCCTACGTAGTTAGGTATAAATATCTAATTATTTACTTTGATCTGTAAAATTAAGTGGCTTGTACGAAAATCTGAAGTTTGGTTTATGTCATTGTTTATGTAAGTAAACAGTTTTTTAGAAAGCCTAATTTATAACTTTATATTTTTGGATTGAGTCAGAATGTAAAAGGTTTTCTGTTAATAGTTTTGCATTTTCAAGAAACTTGTTGTTGAAAGAATAAAACATTTGTACCACTTAACAAAATACAAATAGGTAAATCAGTAACTTCACAAAAATAAATGTTCGTGTTTCGTCATTATTCACAAACTAGGACATAGACACTGAAGTGTCATAGACAACAAAAAAATACTTTTGTGATGTTCTTCTCGCTATTATGTAGGTACACACGGCTACACATCAAGCTATACATTTCCAGTATACGCTCACCTCTCATTGTACGGAAATCAGCTTCCGAGATCAGCTTAAACTGGAAATGTATAGCTTGATGTCTAGCCGTGTGTACCTGTGGGCACTCCTGACAAGGGCTACCTATCAAAAAAGTAATTTATAGTAGTACTTCTAAGTAAATTTTCTAAAAAAGAATTTTGTAAGTCAGAACATAAAGGTCCCATTTAAACAGGATTTCTTTCATATTTCTTTATCATCATTAATATCTCTTTATTTTGGATTTTAACAAAAACTTTTACGCGTTTAGCCATGACCTTTACCTTTATTTCTCTCCCTCGAGATGTCCTAAGCAAATGTCAAATTCGTTACATAACATTTTCACATATTAAGCGCCAAAGGAAAAAGAGCGTAAAACTGGAATAAAATAAGCCGTCTTCAAATACATTTTAATACGTTAAACCACAATGTAGGACATTCGAGGATTTCAGCTTTGTGGGAAACGAAGATTAGCCTCTATTCTTTGAATTGTAACACGACAAAGCTAACGATTACATTATTTGCATTTAAAGTCTCTTGTTTGTGACTGTATTTGTTAGATAAATGTGCGTGCGAAATTACGTAGGTAATTTGGTTCCCCTAAGCTCTTTACATCATCGAAAGACTATCATTACGGGGTATGGTAGACAAAGCGTCAGTATGTGTTAACCCCTCAAGTTTTAAATTGTTACACTGGTACAACATTGAATTCGTTACGATTAATCTATTGAATACTTCAAAAAGAATTCATTGTTTCGACTTGGATTCGAACCATCGCATCACCGAGCTTCGTCATACTCATACCGATTGCATAGTTTGACGAACTAGCCAGCAAATTTTTCATGATTTTGCAATATACAAAAACCACCTTGGGCCTATCACGGATTTGAACGCACGTCATGTCTTTTGGGGGGTAACCACTTAATGGAGCTGTGTGTACCATAGATATTCTAATTTCATAATGCACGTTACACCCGCTATGGAGTGACTCCACTCCTAGATGGCTGTTTCCTAACATCCTAACTAATATTATACAGGTTTATTTTTAAAACCTCAATAACGTCTTAAGGGGTCATAGTACTCATCATTATGAACAACTTTTAATATGGGACCAAATCTGAAATCGCGAAAAAAAAACAGCTGTTCCCTACATTTTAACGAATTATTCGAACATAAATGTAGGGAACAGCTGTTTTTTTTTTCGCGATATCAGTTTTGGTCCAATAGTTAAAGTTGTTCATAATGATGAGTACAATGACCCCTTAAGAGGTTATTGATGTTTTAAAATAACCCTGTATACGCGAAAATGGGTTTGTTTGTTACGCTTTCACGCTAAAACGGCTGAACGGTTTTGGATGAAATTTCGCGCATGGAAAGACCATGACCTGGAGAAGGACGTAGGCTACTTTTCATCCTGGATCTTAGACGAAGTCGCGGGCAACAGCTAGTTTATAATATTGGGCAGTATTCAAGACATGAGTGAATACGTAATTTTAAGGCAGAGTAAACAATAATTGGTCGCGTCATTGATTGCGTTCAAACGCTGAACTACTATTATCTACCTATCATTTTAATAATGTTAATTACAATCATTGATGTATTAAATAGGAAGATATGGTACGCGCTCCTCGATGTGGACCGCATAAATTAGGGGAAACGACACAATCGACCTACATTAGTCCCGGTTTCCGAGGAATACCCGAACCGTAGTTTGTTTGCGAGTTGTTATGGGTACGTAACAGTGACAATTATTGCTATCTCGTTCCCGCTATAGCCCGCGTAATATGGTTATTCGGTTGCCGAGCACATGACGCACGACATCGGGTCCATTTAATATTTACGTGATGTTAGAGAGTGGCCAATCTTCCTATTTAATATATCAATGGTTACAAATATGAATATTTTACTTACACTTATCTAACATTAAATGGTGTATTTTAAAATACAAGAGACAGTCAGAAATGGATTGCAGCATGTAAGCCAACAGGATATTTGCTTTTGGAATTTTTAATAACTGTCTGAAATATTACAGAGGAATCTGCAGCGGAGTACCAAATTGCAATATCAATAGCGCTGTAGTTATAATGGAGATTATTCCGTATTTATTCACGTAAATTGGAGTATGTAGTAATAATTATTTATTTATACGTAGTTGGGGTAATTTTTCAAGAATTTAAGCTTAATAATTAAAATAACATTGAATTTAAATAATAAAATACCTGGTACGTACAGTATGTAAAATATTTAATGGGAGTTGATTAAATATTGTTTGTTTGGGTTCCGTACCTCAAAAGGAAAAAACGGAACCCTTATAGGGGGATTTTTTTTGTTGGTTGTATACTAAACTTAGATTACATACCAAATTTAAGCTTTCTAGCACTTCAGGAAGTAGCCAAACATTTTGATGATCATCAGTGTATCAGTGACGAAATCGGTGTATTTTAGATATCAATAAAATCTAAAGTATAAGAGCTATTCAATGAGACTTTGTATGTTTAATTAGTCTATTCCTACCGGCTTCCCTTCGGAAATTCGGAACACAACCACTTTATCGTTATTTAAAAATGGCACACAGTCAGTAGTGTTTAATGATGCCAAATAATATAATAATCACATTGTAGGTATTTAATACACCATACAATTAAAGCATTACAAAGCTCCTACATTACATTTTTTGGCTTTATATCCCAACAACAAAAAATGTTGCTATAAAATAACCCAGTGAGTTCAATTTCGATTCAAAATCGACGTCATGGCTAGTTTTTTTTTATAGAAAAGATTTTTTTTGCTCCGGCTTAACTCTCTCATAAAATCACCCTTCGCCACACTAGTCGGTTATTATTTTTTTGTAAAAAGTTTTAAACCGCACCGTTGCCTTATCACATCATTCCTCAGCCTTATCAAATCATTCATAGTTACACCATATATGCTTCGCAAGGAACGTATTTCCACAGCATTTATTCTACTTACATGCCTCTTAGCCCTACCCGACATTCACTTCCATACATAGCGATAGGTACCAGCGCACCATTATGAACAGCCTGCCTGTTGAATACTTAGAGCAAGGTTACACGCTCAGTTTGGCGTCATTCTGGTCCATCAGTCTGACTGATTGACATGACTGAAGCCAGAATGATGGATGATTTTCACGGTTACACGGTCAATCTAGACTGACAGCAAACTGATGAAAAGTACGCCAATGGCCGTACAGACTTCGAAGCTGACGGTTGGTTGTCATTTTATCAGTGCTTAGTCATGGATATTATAAGGAAAAAGAAAGCGTGTGCTATGATAATTATCGCGTTGCTGCTAAAGAAACGCGTAAAGGGAACGATGGATGAGAAGCTGGCTACAAAGAGGAGATCATTACACTCATCTTAATTTATTGAATGAATTACGAGATCAAAAGGAAGAAGAAGACTTAAAATTAGTATCGGATGAAAGAAGTCTGTTATGATTGCGTTGCTTCTGCATTGCGTCGCTAACGGTGGCTGACGCGAGAATGATACGAGCGGGTTACACACACGATCATTCTCCCATCAGTCTTTCATCATTCAACACGGACTGACAAAATTATTAAAAATATTTAATTTTCATCAGTCTGGACCATCAGTCTGTCAATCCGTGGGTTAAACGATCATTCTCCGATCATTCTGACTAGACTGATGGACCAGAATGACGCCAAACTGAGCGTGTAACCTTGCTCTTAATATGATAAGATGATAATGTTCCCAGTGCTGAGAGTGCTCTCACCGACGGAAAGCCTCTACTGAAGTAGAGGCTTTCCGTCGGTGAGAGGGCGTTGGTCTTGATCTACTACCCAGCCCCAGTGTGGGTGGATGTCACATGTCTTCGTACTTATGTTCTGTCTAGCGAAGTTTATGATGGCGGTTTCCTCACGAATAAATCATAATGCATAAATGTTATTACACTATACAATGTAGATGAATATCTTAATGACAATAATAATAATTTAAATTGACTAAATAATTAATGTGTGTGTTTTGATAAATTGTGTAATTTGTTTATTGAATTCAATATAAATCTATCTAAACTTTCTTACTGAATTTGGTAAATGCTTATTTTGATAACTTATAATGTTACTGAATTAATTTTTTAATATTATTGTACCTACTGTAACTATATAATTAGTACGCCGCTGGCAAAACTAAGACTGTCTTATTCCAAAACACGATCTAAATTTAGTACTAAGATAATTACTAGGTTTAAAACTAAACAAAACTAACTAAATAAAACTTTATTATAAAATGAAGTTTATCACTAGTTCATGAACTAGCTACGATACTAGTTAGTCCGCTGAGAACCCTAGTTTTACTATGGACTAACTTCGGTACTTATTTATTTGAGGTTAGCGTTGATTGTTACTGTGTGGCTTTTTGTTTACAAATTGATAAAAATGGATATCAATGTGATTGACTTGATGGATTTGGAAGATTTGGATATGCTGGAGACGTCTCGGCCATCTTACAGACATCGTCATACGTACGTACGACGTAATATTTCCTATAATAATATGAACATTCGCGTTAGGCAGTCGAAATAAGATGATACAAAGCATTGCATACCTAATATTAATCAAATATCCATGTTTTACTAAGTTTTTCTTCAACGGTTTAACCAGTCACAATAACTCACGAACAAACCACATAATAGCAACAGTAATACTAACTTTTATTATTAAAGGGCGCAACATAAACATTCGTCTCAAATTACGAGTGCCGCACCATACCTACTTATGTAATTCACTCCACTTCACGCTAGAGGTGTTAAAAAATAGGACAACTTGATTATATAAAGCACGTCAAAAGTAAAAGTTGTGCTTGTTCAATATATTTAACCTAAACAAAGAACGATTTATGACATATTTTTGTATTGATTAATTATTATTTAAGCATTTCAAGTGTTAATAAAATATCAATATTTAGAGAAACAGAACGTTCCTTCAAATAAATCCAGTATGAACGAATGAAGAATTGCATTTTTGTTTCATATCTGTGGATATTATTTAAACCATGAACCTTCTTTGGTGCTAACTGATCCTCGAACAGTCTGATATTAACTTTAATACCGTATCAATCCTAGACCTTGTGGTCTTGGTTTAAAACAATACTTAAGCATTTTTTTGTAATAAGACGGATTGAGTCAACTGAATTGTTACTGAATACCAAATGTGTAAATCTGTGTTTAACAAATAAATATTAATTCATTAATTAAATCTTGTAAGCTAAGAACTGACTTGTACCTATTAATTAGAATTCGTAATTTGGTTACGTTTTGATGAGCGTCACAGATTTTGAAGAAAACAAATTGCTTGTAGGCAGCAACCGTTCATTGAGTGAATTGGAGATATCACATAGGTGTTGATGTTAAAAACATTTTTTTATTTTTTATTTAGGATGGGTTTGCTCTTGACCTAAGTCTAGGGCAGAACACAAACAAACAACAAAGAAACATTATACAAACCGACAGCTATGCTTTCATTTCTTAATAGTAACCCGTCAGTTCTGTGAATTTATTAAAAGCTGTCAGATTGTGATATAATGAATCCGGTTCGTTCTTTTAGTTCAATTCTGAGAATATAATAAATGGTTTCATTGAAAAATGCATTTTTTTCAATTTCAATCTACTGTGTAAATATGACGCTACGAGTAGTATTAAAACTACCAACTTTACAACTCATTAAAAAACAAGTGATCATTTTTTCTTGTGTTTCAGGATTTTGATAATAATAATTTTCTTTCTTGCGTTTTCGAAAACAAATATTGTGTTTTCATAGTGTTTTCTACTGGTACTCCGTTTATCAAATTGAAAGGAGAAGAAAAACTACCTTTACCAGTCGTAAATAAAACTAGTGAAAGACGACCATAATAAGAACAATGGGACTGTTGAAGGCTTCCATTTATTCAGTACGGTCACTGTACATTCCGAATAACAATTGAACAAATAAAAAAACATAGGTATTCGTAACATTTTGTGGGCGGCAAATTGATTCGCGAAACGTGTCGGTATCGACTCGTCGCTCCGAATTAAAACGATACAGAACTATTCGAATTAGTCTCGATTTTACGCGATGATGACGATTTTGAATAGCCATTGTTGCTGATCTAGATATAGAGAAGGAATCAAAGCTGATTGGCAGCTTGTCATCGTAGGCAATTTGTAATAGTCAAGGAGAGGAAATTGGTTGGTGTGGAGAAGGTCAAATGATTACGGAGCTATAGTTATAGCCGATTTCGTAATTGCTTTATCACCCTAAGGGCGAATTTCACCAATGAAACTGAACGCGATCAGCACATGCAAACTGTGTTCAAGAGCTGTCAGTGACATTATTGCTATATGCTCCCCCCTAATTTTCCCAGACCAATTAATATACCATCATCTCTTGACACTCGTTTATTCCCAATTAGTTAAAACACTCCCAAAATGTATTTTTAACCGACTTCCAAAAAGGAGGAGGTTAGGTATATGTTCGGCTGTATGTTTTTTTTTTGTTTGAAAGGGTATGCTCCCAAAGTGGTCCCATTGCCACCAAATCACAATCTGATGCGGGAATCCCATGGAAATCGAGGGAAACCCTCGAATTTTATAGGCAAACCTATAGCGATTTGGGTATTTTTTATAGTAACTCGTGCATTTGCTCCCGAAAATCACCATTTGGTGAAGTGGAACTAATGATGGAGACCACAGATGGCCACCGGAACCACATAATAATAAGTATTTAACGGGTTGCGATTCGATTAGGTACTTTAATATGGTTGCTAAGCAATTTATGCTCGTCACAATGCATATGGTGAGTGGCAGTTCTCCTGGTTCTTACCAAGAGAACTCCTCAACAATTAACGTCCCAGCATCGGGAAAAGCAATATTTTGTAAAAGATGATGAGCAGTTGACGTTAGGCTATTGTAACTTAGATAAATTAAAAACTGACCCACTAAAAAGTGAAAAATAACTTTAATTTCGGAAGTCGGTGGCATAAAACTAAAATAAAGATCCAAAGACACCGACTTCCGAAATTAAAGTTATTTTTCACTTTGTAGTGTTTTTTTGGAAGTCGGCTATTTTTTTTTTACAAAAAGATTTTTATTGAATAACATCAAGCTTTAACATACCAACTGATAATGGTGGTTCATATTCATAAAGTTAATTTGTGTTGTCTGCTTACTAACAATATGTACACACGGCTACACATCAAGCTATACATTTCCAGTATAAGCTGATCTCGCATTATATAGGATTTCCGTACAATGAGAGGCCAGCTTATACTGGAAATGTATGGCTTGTAGCCGTCTGTACTAACAAATATTTTGTGTTGTCCTTACAGGCTACTCAAACGGATCCAGAATTTTAAGTAAAGGCTTCTACATACCAGCGCGACTTGTCGCGCGACGCGACACGGCACAAAGGCACAGCGCGTCGCGGGACGAGCGGTGCCTTTGTGTCGCGTCGCGTCGCGCGACAAGTCGCCCCGGTATGTAGAAGCCTTAAATCTTAAAGGCAATACGACCGGTCAACTTCAGCGAATACACTTTGTTTCCTTCAACCTTGACATTGGCAGAATCATCGGTAAAAGGATGGAGCCATTACTTTAAAATTGGAATTGGAATTGGACACTGACACCTCTTGAACGCAGCTTAGATGTGCTGATCGCGTTCAGTTTAATTGGTGAAATTGGCACTAAGGATGAATGTCGCTTGTACGTCTTAAAAGGACAAGGTCTATTTGTCTATGTAAGTTTTTGTTTGTGTATGTTGTAAGTGTTGTTTTATTTATTTTTATTAGTGTGATACAAATTTGTATCCGTAGGTGAGTCCATGGCATCACAGCGGGCCCTGTCAGAATACCAGCGCTACGGTATTTATTTTTTAAATATTGCAGCATTATGCTGAGATAGGAGCCTTTTTGGCATCGCACAAGTCTTGATTGTTTTTTTTTTGTATATTGCTAGTTTTAAATGCTATTTTTGTATTTCTTGTGCGTGTCCCAATATATTTTTCTTTTTTTTTCTTTATGTGACAGATAATAATATACAGGATGGCACGCAACGTGTTGCCATAGATTCATGTACATGATTTTGGCTGGACCTCGTGCTTTGAAAAAATGCTGTTCGATATATTTTGACAGTGTAGGTTCACTTTTGTAGGAAACAGCAGATTTATTTTTAAACTAGCTGCACTCCGCTGTTTCACCCGCATAACTCTCGACTCCGTGGGAATATCGGGATAAAAAGCCAAGCCATTGTACCCATGTGCCAAATTTCATTCAAATGCGTTCAGCCGTTTTAGCGTGAAAGCGCAACAAACAAACAAACACACTCACTTTCGCATTTAAAATATTATTTAGGATAACCGACGAAAAGTTTAAACGCAGGGGGGTCAAGAATACCTCCTTCTGCGAAACAGTAATGCTCGCGAAGGAGGAGGCGGAACGCGTGAGGGTGAGGCAGGGTTCGTGCCCTCACGCCCTTAGCCGCCGCAGGAGACGCCCCGGCCGTCGGGAGTCGCAAGCGTAGGCGCGGGCCTGCAGACGGTGAGCGATGGGTAGCTCGCCGTCCGGTAAGGACCAGGCTCGGGTCGACGGCGCGTTGTGTTCCACGCGCGCCTCAAAGAGATGTCAGCACCAACTGACGGGGTCCGTCAGGGTCAATGCCTGCCAGGGTTGCAAGTTTGTCCGAAAGGGATATCGTGGCCCCGGCACACAGGCAACGGAAGGAACACGGGTGGGTTTTAGTCAGTAAAAGTCTGACACGCCCTCCCGCTCAGCCCAGAGCGGGAGAAGTTATTTGCTAATTTCCCACCCAAAAAAAAGGGGGGTCACAAATCATGTACTGAATTCACATGTTAGAAAGAAAAATAAAGAAATAATAATGGTTTATTCTGCACAAACAAAACGCACATTACAAAAAAAATACATAAATAAAATACACACATACAAGTAGCCAAAAGCCTCGTGTATGGACTTATGTAAATTATTCATGCAATGAAAGTTTGACAATACAAGATTGTCAAACTTGTATTGTATGAATAATAAAAGTTTGACAATCTTGTCCATTGCTTGATGTCAAGGCCAGGGGCCAAAGACTATTTGTGATGATAACAAACAAATACAAAATTCCGATTGCAGAGTGGAAAAATAACTACTTTTGCTTTTTTTCGGTTGTGCGTCGATGGCCCTGCCATTCTGTATAGTTTCAACCTTAGTAAAGTTTACATTTTCTGGGAATTGTTGCCAGAAGTGATAACACAATTACGAGGTCAGTTATACCTATATAATTGTGTGTTTAAGTTCAAAATAGTACCCATTCCTGAAATTCGAAATGGGACTCTGAAATAGGGATGTTGCTGATGAATAATGCGATTGGTAGATCTTCTTGTGATTGCACAATTACGGCTACCTAAATAAAATCTTGCAATGCTAATAGATTTTAAAAAGCATATAAGAACAAAGTTGCAGTTAATGGTAATATAAGCTCGAAAAAGGTGCAGATATATATGAATAATTCAGAATCATAACTAACGTAATTTTCAAAGCTATTTAAACTGCTTTAGTGAAACCGCGGTTTGGATGATGTCGCACTGCCATGACGGGAGCATGCACTAGAAATCTAACAAATGCATTAATTATTTATTTAGATTAGCCAACAATTGTTTAAACAAACGTTTATAAGTACATCAATTACTTACAGGCTAACACAAATGCACCATTTACCATAATATTACAAAGCCAATAAGGATATTTACAATTAAAGTGATTCAATATTTTTTGGTAATTTACACGTAATTACCTATCTAACAATAATGGTAACAAACATTTCGTTCTAAATAATTAAAAAAACAGATTTATAACATTACCAAATAAAAATAATAAAAATCTCAAATAATAATAAAAAAATTACCTTGTCGGTCTTTGACTTTGACTTCATAATGTAACATTGTTTTAAAAATGAATCCATTAAATCATAATTATGTAAAGGCTGACCAAGTCCGAGGTAAGGACGTCGATTTTTACGGCACTGAAATATTAAAGCAATGCAAAATAAAAACTTGAGTGGTTTCTCGAGTACGTACAAACGCTTGCTGAATAGTGAACAGTCTTATTATTTTGTAAATCTATTTTGCTGATGTTATTTTCTTTATAGCAATATAAAAAATCCTTGCAAAAAAAATTGTAATACAATGCTCAAATAAATGATTATCCAACCTAAATAATATTTGCTAACAGCAATCAGAAAAAATGTTAAATCCACCTAAATCCAATGATCCAGCGATCGTTAGCGCATAAAATATTTGATGACGTGGACGTTTCAAATCATTTTAACATGTCAGTTCCATAATTTCAATGACTTCCCTGCGTGCTGAGTCAGAAAATCTTTTAAAATGTATAACTTTATTTATTTTCCTCTAAATCAAAAGTCATTTATTCAAACTAGGCAGAGAATCAGCACTTTTCGAACGTCAAAATTACATAAGACAGTCCCGCCCTTCAACACTTCCTACTGCTTTAGCTAGGAAGAAGAAGTGGCGCAACAAACTCCCCAGCAGCACAGCTGTCTGTTCAGTTAGAAAAACTTGATTCTATACAAGGATATAGTATGTAAAATAATAAAATTTACAATACGAAACATAACACGTAAAATTATATGCCATAAGTTAGCTAGCACACGCCACTATACCAACAAAAAAAAATATCTTCAAAGACCCAAGCAGACATAAAAAATTAAAACTAGAAACGTAAACAAAGCGTACTTAAATAACAGCTAACAGCCTCCAGGCATGAAAAATGAAAACGCCAAACAGACGTGGCATATAAGTAGTAATAATGAATGTATACTATTGTAGATCCCATTTCTTTCCATGGGTGTCATAAAAGGCGACTAAGGGACTTACTAGAGAATGGGCAGCAGCGTTCTCTATGCATTTTTAAAACCATACTGCGATCGCTAACCCGCCTACCAAGCGTGGCGATTATAGCAACCCCCCCCCCCCCCCCCTTTGGGGGAGGCCTATGTCCAGCAGTGGACGTCTTGCCGCTGGAATGATGATGATGATGACTATTGTAGAAAGGATAGCTGCTGTAACTTTCTTCTTTTCACTAGCCGTCCCCCGCCGTGACGACGCTTGGATCAAAATATTACCCACAACTTATATTAAACTTAAAGGCCCAATACATATTATTTGTTTACTCTTTAGAGGATTTTGTTTGTGTCGGGGTATTTTTAATTTTTAAATTAACTTTTTTGTATACTATTTCCAAGATAGTCAATAAAACTGCTGCGTTTAAGGTAAAATAAATGTATTTAACGGACCAAAGGTAATAATTGTACTAATTGCTCAATTAATATTTATAAATGAAGTTACGTAAAAATGCTTAGTCGTCGGTAATGTATGGTTTCACCGTACAGTTATTATAATATAAAGGAGCAAGGGAGAACACGTGACGACTGCAAGTCATGTGTACTAATTGCTCAATTAATATTTATAAATGAAGTTACGTAAAAATGCTTAGTCGTCGGTAATGTATGGTTTCACCGTACAGTTATTTCATAGTTTTAAGTTTTAACTTTTGGTGCCTATTTTTTAGTGCATCATCGTGATGTCTCAGTATACTTAATATAGTTCTTATTCTACGCGCACCTCTTAAGAAGAATAATTTGTAGGAAGCTTAGGAACGAATTTTTTTTTCGTATAACCTACGTATCTCTCGGTCTGTGTGGTGCCGGACGTAAAGAATAGCACCACCCTGTTTCTTCCCGTGGGTGTCGTAAAAGGCGACTAAGGGACTTACTACAGAATAGGCAGCAGCATTCTCTATGCATTTTAACCCTATACTGCAATCGCCAACCCGCCTGCCAAGCGTGGCGATTGGCAAACTCCCCCTTCGGGGGAGGCCTATCTCCAGCAGTAGACATCTTTCGGCTGGAATGATGATGATGATTCCGGAAGGTTTGTGAGTATATACTTTAAATTAAATTTACATAATTTTAATAAATTCTCACATAGGCTGCTCAAACCTGGTCTTTAACACATCAGAAAAGGTCCAAGCTCGTATGTAATATGTAAAGATATAGACAGCATAGATCATACCTAAGGTACCAGTAGGTACAAAGAAAATGATCATATCGTGTGTGCGAAACTTACGGCCCAGGAGATTAATTCATATCTATTATATAATAAATAATATAATTATGTACCCCTGACGTGGGTCTAAATTCAGAAGTTTTAAATGATAAATGAGTTTTATTTCTGTAAGTAGGTTTTTACACATCAATCATATTTTATAAACTCGTAGATGAGGTCGGCGTTTTCTATCTGACTACTCTGAGAAGAAAGGCCGAAACAAACTCAGAGGTTAGTCTCTTTTAAAGTCCAGATATAATCTTGGTCAGATCATGTGAAGGCCATGTAGATTGGTGTCTGAAATAGTCTTTTGAGGAAAGAACCACACAGATTGAGTGGATCTGACCAGTCAGTGCACGTATTTGTCAGTTATCGTGCAGCCCAACTCAGAACTTAAGGAACTTAAAAAGGCTTCTACATACCAGCGCGACTTGTCGCGCGACGCGACACGGCACAAAGGCCCCGCGTGTCGCGGGACGAGCGGTTCCATTGTGTCGCGTCGCGTCGCGCGACAAGTCGCCCCGGTATGTAGAAGCCTTAACGATGCGACGAACAATACCAAAGAAATTACATTTGGGTAGGCCGCATAAATTACTCAAACTGCCAGACCATGGTTCAAACAAAATGAGAAAAAAAAACAATTACCCACACGTCTTCACATTCACAATAATATAATACAAGTAAATATAAAACTCATCAATGTCAATGTGTATATAAATCCGGAAATAATCCTGGTCCAATCATTTCATTTGGGGACTATGTAGATTGATGTCTGAAATGGTATTTTGTGGAAAGAACCTTACAGAGACATGTAATCTTAAGTAGAAAATTCTACCGCACTAAAATTAAGTAGGCGTAGTTGTAATATAGAGGTATAAGGAACAAAGTGTAAAGGGTGTAACTCATGTTCTATAGAAAAGGGAAGATCCTCCGACCAGACGGGTGTTGTGTCTGGTGGGCTACTGCCCGGCTATTACTATATTAGTTTTAGTATATTATGCGAAACCCGAAACACGTGTCTAGTATTTTTATGTAAAGAATCTATGTTAAAATTTCAAAACCGTATTATGAAAAATCACAAAGTTATAAGGTTGTTATGTTACCGTGTTGTCCGTACAAAAACATGCTAACGCCGCCCCGCGCCTCCAGGGTCGTCTTGCGCTCATTGATAATAATTTGGCAGTAGGTACCTAACCGTACGGCGATTGTATTGTAAGTGATTAAATGGTGATAACATTTTCCATCACAGTTAAATATTTTTAGGATAAAATATAACATTGTGTAAAAATTACTGAAATCGATTCAGTTCCTTATTCTGAACAAACTATATTCAGGTTTCGCATATACTAAAAATAATGTTGTATATGCCAGTCGCGCGGTAAACTCTGCTTCCGCGATGCAGGAATTGTTGGACGTCAGTCTTTGATACGTAGTTCGCATGTGGTTTAGGCCGCCACAGTAACATTATAACATTACGCTTGAAATTCCCTAAGCGTTAGGCAGAGGTGTACCTGAGTACACGCATATTTCGCCAGGATTTTTTTTTTGTTTTACGTTGCGTTTTTTGTGTTACACTAGGAGTTTCTCCTGTATTGTGGGTGCGTTTAAAAACATTTAAAACGCACATACACAAACAGCCAGACCCGGAACAACTAATTGTAGGTCATACAAATATTTTTTCCGTGCGGGAATCGAATCCGCGACACTCAGCGCAGCAGTCAATCGCTTAACCACTGCGCCAACCGTGTCGTCAGTTATGTTTAAGTCCCATGTAATAAGGCGTAGTAGTAGACGAGTAAAATTGTCTTGGAAGTGTATGAAATGTCCTATCTAGTCCCAAAAAAAACATTTGGTGATTGGGGGCTTTTTAAATCAAATTATTAATTTTACTAATCGGACTAGTAATAAAGGTAGCGTAGCTCGTAGCTCGGGTAGCTAATAAAGTTACCATTTTATGCAATGATGCAAAACAAGCCGCAGGCAACTGCTGAAATAAATAAATAGTTTAGGCTAGATTAAGAGCCAACTAGTCGCGGGCTCGAACTCACTGGCGGGTGCGGCCAAAAAGCACGCTGTCTCACCTAGCATCGTGTCCGACAGAGATAGCACCAATGATGAGCAGCTAGAAGCTAGTCTACACGCATAACGTCTAGTCGCACGCACACAAACACAGTGCACGACGATTCATACTAAACCGCGCGCGTAAAAATATACGAAAACTCTTTTGGAAGGTGGGGTGTTATGAAAAAACTACTGCATAAATCAATTACGAATAAAGTTTATTATAATCTTCGACAATTGAGCTTTGTCGGAACGAGCTTTGTTTTTGAGATTTTATACTTCTTTTATTACTTATTTACGCCCAAAGTTGCGTTAAAATTAGCAGGAAAAACGAATCTTTGTTGGCTCATAACTTTTTAATGCCTTTGTTTTTTACTATTCTGCTTCTGTACAGACAAAATTAATAATAAGACAAAACGATATCATGTTTAACTTTAGATGTACAATGTGTAACAGTGGAGTAAAACCCCCCCGAAATTTGTATGGAAAAAGTATCGACTAGTTGCGCCTTCACTTTAAAATATTAAATTTATGTCACAGCAAAAAATTGGGATAAATATATGGCAAAGCGTTGTAGCCAAATATTTTATTTAAAGCTTCCACAACAGTCCAAAATTGGTGTATATCTACTGCGATAAAAGTTTGTATTCTTTCCTGTTTGCATAATTTTTTGAGTCCAAATGTTGCTATTTGCATGCCAAAATACGAGTAACATCGCATGAATATTCTATTATACAAGTTTAAGATTTAACTGTGACCTATTTTTCTTGACAGACCTTTACGAGGTTCTTCGGATGATAAATCGTGCATTTTTATTTTGCTTCACTAAGTAGTTCGAAAACTTTTTATCTGACAGAATGTCATGATAATGAAATATTTTGTTCAAGACGTTCCTAGGGTTTTTTACGCTTACATTTGAATTAGTATTCCATTTTCATTTCTTTGTGAAATTGGTCTTCAATTGATTATGATTCGTCGGTATTCAGCATTTCCCAGTTCTCTTTATTGATTACCAATTCTTATACTTCTTCATATCAGAACATTATTGAATTGTATGTTATGTATCAATCAAATTAGATATTAGTCAAATAATTTGCAATTTTCCCCTGTTTCATGATTATCAAAAATATTAAATAAAAAAATATCGTTATTTTCTTACGATAGATATTATGATAGACTTTTCTTATGTTAGACTCTTACCATTTTGTAAAGTGACTCTCAACAGAAAGTGCTATTATGTCGCTCAAACAGACGGTCATGTACTATACAGCTAGGAAAACTCCAGTTTATGCCTGTTTTTTAGACTTATCTAAAGCCTTTGACCTTGTGTCTCACAATAAGTTATGGTTAAAGCTTCAGGATACCAGTGTAACCAGGGAGTTTGTGTCTGTACTAATGCATTGGTATGATGAGCAGAAAAATCATGTAAGATGGGCAGGCACACTCTCAGATGAGTATAAGCTGAATTGCGGGGTGAGGCAAGGGGGGCTTTCCTCCCCTCATCTCTTTAATTTCTATATCAATGATCTGATCGAGAAACTCCGCAGCATTAGGATCGGTTGTCATGTTGATGGTGTATGTATTAACATTATAAGCTACGCTGATGATATGGTGCTGCTAAGCCCTTCGATCTGTGCATTGAGGAGGCCCTCGGCCTCAAATACAACTCAGTGAAATCTGAACTAATGGTCTTTAAGGCAGGGACCAAATGTTATAAAAACGTTTCTGAAGTTCTCTTGGGTGTTACCTCTTTAAAAAGAGTTACTTTTAAGTATTTGGGTCACTGGGTCACCGATGACTTAAAGGACAGTGCTGACATTGAGAGAGAGCGAAGGTCATTGTCTGTACGATGTAATATGTTAGCTCGCAGGTTTGCACAGTGTACAAAAAAGTAACGTTGTTTAAAGCATACTGTCAGTCATTTTACTCGTGCAGCCTGTGGGTTGACTATTTGCAGAGGGCATACAGTGACCTGAGGGTGCAGTACAACAATGCATTCAGGATACTGATGGGGCTGCCGTGATATTGCAGTGCCTCTGGCATGTTTGCCGAGGCAGACGTAGACAGTTTTGCTGCAGTCATGCGCAAGCGTTGCACCTCCGTCCTAACGCGCATGCGTGGTAGTACCGACAGCATCCTGTGTGTATTGTCGGACAGGTGGGATTCTTCGATACTCGCGCGCTGGATACGACTGCACGAAGTCAAGTAAACACGCGCATGGGTATCGGAGTTTCCGTTAGTATTATGTTTTTAAAGTGTCGTCTTGTCTTTACTAACATTCGTTTCATATAAGCATTTCTGTGTTAATAACGAAATCTATATCTGAAATAAATGAATAATAATAATAATAAATTAACGTGTCCTATCTCAGAGAGCCCAGTGGTAAAGGCTAATATATACAAGTTTTAGGTCGTAGGTTCGAACCCAGGCAGGCGCTTTACTTTGTGTACATTATTATTTTCATCACCATTGCTCTCAAAACGGTGAAGGAAACCATCCTGAGAAAATCGGCATGTTCTAAAACCTAAAATTCGAAGACACGTCACATCTATCAACCTACTGGGTCCGCGTTGTGGATTACAACTCACCGAGAGGAGGCCTGTGTCCCACCAGTGGGAACATTATAGGTTGATTATGATAATCTAAGAGAGCCGGGCTTGCTCCGTTTGGTACCGGACGTAAAGAATAGCACCATACCATTTCTTCCCGTGGGTGTCGTAAAAGACGACTTTTGACGTTCTCTATGCATTTTAACACCATACTGCGATCGCCAACCCGCCTGCCAAGCGTGGCGATTATGGTAACCCAGCCCCTCCTTTTGGGGGAGGCCTATGTCCAGCAGTGGACGTCTTTCGGCTGGAATGATAATGATGATGATGGAGAGAGCCGTGTGATCTGTAACTCAGGACCCTCCTATCTTAGACACCATTCTCTATTTAAGATTATGCATTTTATTAACCAACCTTTAATTATGATGTTGAGTTAAATAAAGATTTATCATCATTCTTCTCCCTTATCCCAATTTAAATGTGGTCGGCCCAACATGTCCGTTTTTTTCATACTTCTGTATTAGTCGTCATCTCGGTAGTCACACAGTCCATCCATCGTTTCTTTGGTCTTCCCCTACTCTTATAGCCATCGACATTCATACTCAAAACTTTCCTCACGACATTTTCTTCATTCCTCCGCATCACATGTCCATACCATGACAACCGATTTCCGCACAACTTTTCAGTCACAGATGCCACTTTCAGACTTCCTCTTATGTACTCATTTCTTATACTATCCATTCGTGTCACACCACACATTCCTCTTAGCATTCTCATCTCAGCTACATGCAATTTCCTTATTCATCCCTTTTGTGGCCCAACATTCTGATCCATACAAGACAGCAGGTCTAACCATTGTTTTCCCGTTAAGTTTAAGGGGAATGCGGGAGTCGCAGATTGTTCCCGTGACCTGCCTCATCCATCCAGTGTTAATTCTGTGCTTAACCGTCCGATCTACTTCGCCATCGGTTTGAATGAGTGAACCGAGATACCGAAAGTCGGATCAGACCGGGAGAAGCGCGCCATCAAGCTCTATGGTCCCAAAACTGGAGAGACCTATAAATAAAGATTTATGATTATGATTATTATTGGCAATACTCACCGCTAGGGCGTCGCTTAGCATTTGTTTACCATCCATAATTAAACTAAATATAATTTCATCAACGCATTCACGCTATTTCCAATTTGATTGTGAGTATTGCCTAACATCTATTATGCCGGGTATAAACCAATTTGCATTCATGTCAGGGACAATGTGCAGCCACAGTTTAACATTTTAAGTTAGACTGCGGACTGTTTCGGTCGTGTGCATTTGCGGAAAGCTTAAATTCACTATGAGGCACCTGTCCTACCGCGACAGCGCGAGTAACGAGAAGCGATTAGAGTTTGCAACTAAAAACGAGTTCGTGAGCAATAAGCAGCGAGTGCGCGACGGCGACGAGTGATTACTCGCTGGTATGCGTATGTACCAAGCGTGTGTTTTTCCCGCCAAGCGATCGTCGCTGAGCGAGTATAGTGATAGTTCTTGACGCTGCAGCAAAAGAGTACTCGCCGGCGGCGGCGGTGTGAACAGCCAGCGATCAACTATAAATCTTTTATACGTTTCTTTAGTGAGAAAATCTATAGTCTGTGTGTTGCCAGACGTAAAGAATAGCACTCCTCTATTTCTTCCCGTGGGTGTCGTAAAAGGCGACTAAGGGACTTACTAGAGAATGGGCAGCAGCGTTCTCTATGCATTTTAACACCATACTGCGATCGCCAACCCGCCTGCCAAGCGTGGCGATTATGGCCAACCCCCCCCTTAGGGAGAAGCCTATGTCCAGCAGTGGACGTCTTTCGGCTTGATGATGATGATGATGAGTGAGAAAATCATTGATAGCTTGTCGATTCCTCGTTGGCAGTGGATTATACTGAGATTATGATTAACTACAGACAAGATCGTTTTCATGATAATGATGATGAATCCCAACTTTTCAAGGCATGTCTTTGGCAGTGGGACAGGGGGTGTACAAATATCATTCGATCAATCTACCCGCCTTTTCCCAATTAAATTGAGGTCGGCTTCCAGTCTAACCGGACGCAGCTGAATACCAGTATTTTACATGGAGCGGCTGCCTATCTGACTTCCACAACCCAGTTACAGGGTTGTCATGTTCGTGAACGTGTGCTGTCAGTTGAGACTGGTATTAACTGTCAGGGCTTATTTTTAGGGTTCCGCACCAAAATGGTAAAAAGGAACCCTTATGGTGAGACTAAGTCTGTCTGTCTGTCTGTCACATCTGGATATCTCAAGAACTACTAATGCTATCAACTTGAAATTTAGAATAGTTTTAGATGACGTTTGCCCAACTATTTTACAAGCAAGAAAGAAATTTATAAAAATATATCTTTCTTGCAAAAGGGACTGAAAGGGGGTCTTAAAATTTTGAAGTGGGGTTTCTAGGGCATGTGATGAAAGAACGCTGTTTGCACATTCTCAAACATTTTTTTTTTGCCAGCATAGTTTCCGACTTTTGATGAAAAATGTGAAAAAAAATACCGTGTCCACCCCCCCCCCCCCTTATCTCCGAAGTTTTCAGAGATAAAAATCTGAAATTGTTCTATATGATAGAAGCTTATGTAAAGATTACAAAACGATGTCTCTACTTAGCACAGTTTTTCAGAAATCATCAACATCATATATTCGTACGGAACCCTCGGTGCACGAGTCCGACTCGCTCTTGACCGGTTTTTTATATTTTAATTTTAATTGGTTCTATTTTTCATTCTTCCCACATAATTTAAAGAAGCATCAAGAATAATGTACCCGGGATTTTGTAATAAATATGTTGATTTAAAAGACTGTCCTTGGAGTTTCAATGGACCGACTTTTTGACAGTTCAAAAGTGCCTGTAATTGGTTTAATTGAAATAAATGCTTTGAGTTTGAGTTTGACACTATACCCTTCCGTAAGACCTTGGTGTACAATGTCATTCAATTGACAATAATTAGCGATCGGAAGGTTGGAGCGTAAGTCTTTAATTAAATTGGCGGAAGTAACATCATTAGCATGAAGTTTGTATAGAGACATAATTGAATTTCAGTTGACAATAACATAGATACGCGTGATTCAAGGCCAGATGCTGTATTTGTATCACCATACAAATGTTCATCGTGAGTGCATGGATTGTTTCAATCCGACATAAATCAATTTCAAGTATCCACGGGGCTATTTCCTCTGACTTTATATTGTTTTTATTTCTTTCCTTAATGTGATATATAAACAATTTATTACTAACGCGGAAAGAATTACCAAGATTAACTGTTTCTGTGATTTAAGATATATTAAGCTGATTCTTGGCGGTCCTGCTTAATGTCATTATGTAGTTAAAGCATTTTAGAGGGCCGTAATCCAAAGTTATAACTTTAATATGAGGAAGATTTAGGCAAAATGGCAAGACCGGAATAGCCTAATGCTAGGCTATATCACCGCCCACTACTATTTTGAGAAGTGCTCTTAGATTACAGAAAGGCCGATTTTAGAGGATAATGCTGAAAGCATTTTCTCCTAGAATCACAATGAATGTAAAATAAGTAGGGTAAGACTCATACTAGCAAGACCAACCTACGGTAAATAACAATCTTTTATAATCATATTTAAATAAAATGAATACGTGATCATTTTATTTAAATATGATTTTAAAAGATTTCACACAAAAGAAAACAGATCTTCATTACTACGCCCAGAGTTGTGTGGTAGAAAGAAAGTTATTGAAAAGTCTTTAATAAGTGTCATAGAAAATGCACAGACGATTTTAATTACACGCAAAATTTCTGTGAAAATTCTTTTTTATTGACACACATTCCATAATTATTATGAATAATGTGGGTGCATTCCCGCTTAAATAGAAGAGAAGACAAATAGGTACCTACAGAAGTTCGACTCCATATACAGGGTGTTTGGAAACAAGGTGCAAAGCCTTAAGGATGTAACATTTGACACCATTTGGATCATTTTGTCCATGTTTTTAAAGAGGTTTGAACCATTGAGGCTATTTAATTTTTAAAATGTCAATGTATTCTACGATTTCAAAGTGTCTAGTATATTTTTCAATAACACAGCAGCTTGGAACTTGGTTTGTTAGATTAGAGCACATCAGATAAACCACGGAAATGAAAAAAAAAACATACCAGCTTTATCTGGGGCACTGTTGGCACTTAACTAAAAATTGCTGCTGTCGCTTGTTCTATGGAGCCGACCTTCTGCATTATCTATTTTCTATAGAAAAGCAATCGGTTTCTATCAAACCGATAGTAAATCTTGTGACCTTCTTGGCATCATCACTCTTGTCGTCTTGTGGTGTAGAATCATTAATATTGGCGAATACTTGACGTTTGATGGTTCCACCATTAGTTTACAAAGTCTTATTGTAGACAACTGCTGCTGTTACAAAAAAATAACTGGTTACATTGAACGACTACCAGTATTTGCCTACCTAGACAAAAACTACGCGTAAACATTCTCATACACCGTGTTTTGCTTTCTATGTATTTTAAATCAGTGATGACATAAAGGAGGGCCGAACAAGGAGTGGTGGGCCAGCACCCCAAATTTTGTTGTACCCCCTCGAAGAGCGCCTGATCAGCATCGTGGGATGCAGTTCGCCTCTACCAGTCAGGCATTCCATGTGGTGCCGGACGTAAAGAATACCATCCCATTTCTTCCCGTGGGTGTCGTAAAAGGCGACTAAGGGACTTACTAGAGAATGGGCAGCAGCGTTCTCTATGTATTTTAACACCATACTGCGATCGCCAACCCGCCTGCCAAGCGTGGCGATTATGGCAAAACCCCCCCCCCCCCTTTGGGGGAGGCCTATGTCCAGCAGTGGACGTCTTTCGGCTGAAATGACTAGGCTGATGATGATGACATAAAACGCCCTACCAAGACTATTCATTCACCATAATAGTGTACTTAATCGAACACCCAATAATTCTCTATTTTGCTTTCCACGAGGTAAATATTAAAATGAGTGCTCTTTTTGTGAACCTCTTAATTCATTCCGATTTTGGTGACCTAAAAATATGAAGGATGATAGCTTTGATGTAGCCCTCGCCGGCCGCTGCCGACGCACCACTTGGTTTGCTCATTCGGCTCGTGCGCGGTTAGTGACAGTTCTAACCTAACCTAATCCATTGGGTCGGGGTGCCCTAGCTTAGTTACTGTAACCAACTCGGCTCGCGCGTGGTAACCTACAGCACACCGCACAGTTGTAACCTAAATCGTTTGGTCTGGGTACCCTAAGTTAGTTACTGCGACCGACAGTGAGAAAAGTCCAGAAAATTAAAAATAGGCTTATTTATTTATAAAAAGGCATGTTGGTCGACTTTTCATGTGACCAGAGGGCGGGCCTATTTTTTGGCCAAATAATCAACATTGCCATACAACGTAACATTGTTGCCAGCCTTTTGGGCACTTTTTCTGTTAAGGCGACGATAACCGACTTTCAATGATTTTATACTGAAGATCACGGTGCATTTTCTCAATAATTTATTATGTGAATATTTTACATTATGTTTATATTACTTAATGAAATTAATTTCTGAGAATGGCGCAAAATCTACAAAGTGTATTCTTTTGAAACCTTCACCAATTTAAAGGTAATTGAATTATTGATCTTTTATTATACGCATTTTATTAAAATACCTTTTGTTTTGTGTATAATAAATTAATAATGCGTCAAATTGGGGACAGCGCTCTTTGATGGGCAAGTCCTATTACTGGCTGAACGTACGATGCGTTACGTGAGCTCAGTACAGAACACACAAGCTAACTTCTCAAGGTCACTGGCATATGTCTCCGTCTTACCAGCGATGCGGACGGATTTTTTGATGCCCTATGATTATTTTCCATCTTTGATTTTATTTATTTATTTGTATAGTTAGTTAGTCATTTAATTATGAATAGATAGTTGTGGTATAATTATACGTATATTGTATATGAATAAATTGTATAATAAGGTTTAGGCCAATGAATTGCTTGTAAAAATGTTGACAAATTAAATAACACCAAAAATGAATACTTAAAAATTAAATGGGTCCAATTGGTCGTTTCTTATGGAGAAGAGCCGGAAGAAACTCCAGGTATCATTCTTTTAGAAGCCTAAAAAGTTTTTTAGAGGATTAATTAAATCATTCCCATTTAAAATCATACCACGTCATTGTAAAACTTCCAACATGATCTAAGTTGCCATCGATGACTTTATAACAATAGACCTATTTTACTTCCATCGAAGAATCCAATCTTCTGTACTTAATAGCGGCACCAGGTGGCCTGAGGACCATTACTTACGGGTATATAAAGTGTCTCGTCCACTATTAATCTGTGGTCACTGTCTGTCCCAGCGATGTTTAATGGGCGACTTAGAAGATTTTCCTGAGGTGGAACTGACTATTTGTGTACTTACTGTCTTGAGTACTTAATGTATGCAAAGTTTCCTGTAATATTTTGCAGCGTATTATTTATTAGGGGCATTGTGTTTTTGTCGTGGGATAGTGCATGCAGTAATTTATCTTGTTGTGGTTAATGGTATTTGCACTTTAGCGGTAAACAAAGTGGGGTTTTCTTTGCGTTACATTTTTTATTTGCATTTAAGTAAGTATGTCATTTCTGTATCGTATCTATTATTGTTGGCTTATTATTATTTATTATTATGGTGTACATAATAAAGAGTATTCTATTCTATTCTATTCTATTTATTAGATTGTTAGACAAAAAAAAACAGGCCAAGTGTGAGCCGGACTCGCGCACGAAGGGTTCCGTACCATTATCTATAAAAATGGCAAAAAAATCACGTTTGTTGCATGAGAGCCCCCCTTTAATATTTGTTTTATTTCAATAGAATAGAATAGAATAGAATACTCTTTATTATGTACACCATAAAAGTTACAGATATAAATGTTTAAATTTTACATAGAGTGACACAATGGGCGGTCTTAATTATTTATTTTTAAAGTGAATATATAACTAAATATTCTGTGAATATTTTAAGCGTCTACATGTTACCGTTATCAATAGAGAGCAAAAACGAACAAAAAATCACGTTTGTTGTATGGGAGCCCCCATAAATATTTATTTTATTTGTTGTTATAGCGGCAACCGAAATACATCATCTGTGAAAATTTCAACTGCCTAACTATCACGGTTCATGAGATACAGCCTGGTGACAGACGGACAGACAGACAGATAGACAGACGGTGGAGCCTTAGTAATAGGGTTTCCGTTTTACCCTTTGGGTATGGAACCCTAAACAGCACACGCACTTCATAAACTAAGTAACAACAACGGTGACTGAGTAATGAACAAAATATTAATACTTTCGTATTATGGAACAAGTAGCCAACACTCATTTAGTTAGCTTATGAAACTGCAGAAAATATATACTGTATTAGGGTATATAATATTAGAGCAGTGGTGGCCACTGGGCCACTCACGAAGTAAGCAGGCATTTTACTTTGTGTAAATTATTTCATCACCTCTGCTCTCAAAACAGTGAAGGAAAACATCGTGAGGAAACCGGCATGTCCTAGAACCAAAAAAATAGAAGACATGTGACATTTACCGACCTGCACTGGACCCTTTGTTCCCGTTGAGTTACACTATTCTGTGTTACACTGTTACCATTCCATACCATTGGGAAAAAAATTGCCGATTAGTAACACTGTAACATAATGCCACGTTTTTATTCCCATCAATTTACACTGCAACCTAGTAGTACCTGCTTAAAATAATCTCTTATCCAATTTTTTTTTCTATATACTTAATCTAGTCGTTTCTGGCACTCGCCCGGCCGCTGCCGTGGCACCGCTCACGTCGCTCGGTCGGCTCGTGCGTAGGAGGTCACAGTTTTATCCTAACCTAACCATTTTTTAAATAATTAACCTACTCTAACTAGTTCCATAAATATGGTTTAAGACCTTTATTTCTCAAAAAGAACCTTGTATTAAGTCAAGATGTATTTCAACAATGCTTTTACCCAAGAAGGTGTTACTTAACGGGAACACAGCGTTCTGTTGAGTTACATTACCACTCAAAGGGAAAAAAAAATGTGGCTTTGAGTTACAGTGTTACTAATCGGTAATTTTTTTCCCAATGGGTAACAGTGTAACACAAAATGGTGTAACTCAACGGGAACAAACTCACTGGACCCGCGTGGTGGATTATGGCCCACTCCCTCTTGTAAAAAATGGAGGCCTGTGTCCCAGCAGTGGGAACGTTATAGGCTGATTATTGTGCTAAGTTAAAATAAATAAAGATATATTCTAAACAAAATGATACCTATTTTTGAATAAATTAGGCAAGTGGTTGAACCATCAATATTTTATGAAGCATCTAGATTCAACTCACAAGAGAATATAATAATATCCTAAAAATGCTTATTGCTTAGGGACCATTAAATTCTGATCTTATATTATTTCATCTTCTAGTTTTTTCAAGCGTGTTGTATCATGTAAGTGGTCTTACAAATGGTTGGTTGTAATATTATCTAATAATATTTAATATGTCGGAGACGGTCATTAGTACGGACGAGTAACGAATCAAGCCCGCCACCGGTAACATCGCGTGATCTACCCACACCTCTGGCGCGACACAGAGTCGTGATGTTTTGAGCCGATGGCGAGGAGGACATTCAAGATTCATTGTCTGGTCTGATCGCATCGGAGTTAAGACATCGCGGAACTGTACTCGATTCCTTATGCTCGGTTATTATGGAAGTTTAAATTTGTAGTGATTGTCTCAATTTGTAATTTCATTAAACGCTGTGTATCTCACCCAGTGAGTTTTCATTGCATAAAACCCAACTTCTGCCCACATGATGTCTGAATCTAACTGAGTAAAATCCAGACGATCCGACAAATATATGTTTTTTATTTGTTAAACTGCTGTTAGCAATTTAACAAGACATGAAACGCCTTCTGGTTTTGTTAAATATATACAGCCTTAAGGCTTCTACAGAGCGGCGCGAATCGCGACGCGACACAAAAGCACCGCTCGTCGCGCGACACGCGGGGATTTTTCTCGCGTCGCGTGTCACGCCGGTCTGTAGAAGCCTTAACTAATAAAGAGTTTCACACGACGTAAACCGGAGATATAACGCTAACTCTACCAATAAAAGATATTTGACAGTTCAGTTGTACACATCTGGTATAGCGGGAGTTTTTTTGTTTGAGAAGTTACGCAACTGTTATACACTCCTCAGCCCTTGTTAAGTGAGCGCGTAACAGTCATAACCGGACATCTGGCAAGCCTCAATGATGGATTATTTGCATTATTTCGATATTTTTGACGAAATGGACCGTGAAACCACCAAGAAAAAGAAAAAGTTACAAAAAACGTTTCGATCCTTTTACTTTACAAGACACAGACTTTCGAATGAAATATAGTTTCACTAAAATATAATATGTACCTACGGAAAATAGTTGAGTTATCGACCTGCAAGTGTCCCAATTTACAGATAATATTTAAAAACCAAATTATTTAAAGAGACAAATTTCGTTAGGACACTAGTTTCACTTTTAAAAGGTGCGTTCTTAAACTCAATGACAAACATATAAAGTATGTTTTGATTCTTTCTTTTGTTTTACCGTAAAAAAACATAATTACAATTATTTTAAAATACATTTTGAAACAATATTTTGGGCACAATTTGTATTATTTATTAAAATACACATTTTTTATGTTGTTTACAAGGTTTTGTAAATGTCTCTACAATTTCGTAATCTTGTTTCAAACATTGATTCCTTTTTCGGCACATTCCTTTTTGGACATATTCCGTTTTCGGCATATTCTTGTTTCGGCACATTTTAGTAAATAAATTATACTATGAAATACTTGTGACTTTGCGTTCGCAATAAAATAAAATAATATTTATTAGTAAAATATTATATTTAAATCAATAGAAATAAAAGACAAAAATTAAACAGTACCTACACTGATTACTTAAAATAATTGGGCAACTAACTAATGATGATAACCAACTAGGTATCTAAATTCATATGCTTATGCTTGCCGTCTTTTATAAAAGTTGGCAAAGCCTAATACGCTCTTCAATTAATAAGATCCTCATTACAAAAATTACCTTACTATTTAATTGACGTCTACCTTGTATTAGGTATCTGTTGTGGGTAAGTATATTAGAAAATAGCCCTAGGGATTTAAAAATTTCAGAATAATGATCCTTTGTTGTATATAATGATTTATGCCGAAAACGGAATGTGCCAAAACAAGAATATGCCGAAAACGGAATATGTCCAAAAAGGAATGTGCCGAAAAAGGAATCAATCGTTTCAAAACGTTTCCGAAGTATGTTGCCAGTGACTTTTGTTTGAATTTATATTTATACAATGCTTACACACTCATTATTGGTAAAGGGAGTGTGTAACTCTTACCCATAGCATATACAATGTATAAGTATATAGGTTTTAAATATTTTTATTAGTAGGTAAGGCTGATAATATATATAAAGGGTCAAATTTAATTACCTAGCGAAACTTCGCAGATGTGATGGGTATCAATTACCCATCACATCTGCGAAGTTTCGCTGGCTAATTTAATTTGACCCGGTAAAATTATAGACATATTTATACACCCAATTAAACACATCTAATCATTAATAATAATATAGAATTGCTCTTTTCGCCTCTTAGGAGAGGGTTTTTGCTGTGCCCAACAGGGTCCATAGTGATTTTTTACTTTTTTTTTCATAATTTCAGCCGAAAGACGTCCACTGCTGGACATAGGCCTCCCCAAAGGGGGGGTGCCATAATCGCCACGCTTGGCAGGCGGGTTGAGGATCGCAGTATGGTGTTAAAATGCATAGAGAATGCTGCTGCCAATTCTCTAGTATCGCCTTTTTTTACCCACGGGAAGAAATAAGATGGTGCTATTCTTTACGTTTGGCACCACACGGTACACTTTATTATACCATCTATGTAATTCATAAGGAATACAATAAAGAATTGAGTATTGAGTATTAAATATCAATCAATCAATCAACTCAGCCTATAGCAGTCCACTGCTGGACATAGGCCTCTCCCAGGCTACGCCACAACACCCTGTCCTCCGCCTTCCGCATCCAGTCTGTCCCAGCCACCTTTTTAAGGTCGTCGGTCCATCTAGCTGTCCCACACTACGCTTGCCAATACGCGGTCTCCACTCCAGGACTCGTCTGCTCCACCGGCCATTGGTCCTTCGAAAAACATGGCCTGCCCACAGCCATTTCAGCTTGCTTACTCTGCAGGCTATGTCGGTAACTCTGGTATTAAATATAGTAAAGTTTAAATAATTATATACTAATTTATCTGCAAAACACTATGACTGGCCAAATGTGGTGTTGATCAATAATCGCTTTTTATATTATCCTTCTCCTTCCAACTTATATTTTTGAATTTTAGCACAGTGAATGGTACGGTACTTATATTTCACACACGAGTTAATTTGACTATCTCTCACGGTACGTTTAACACTGAGAGACCATTAGAAACATGATTTAGCTTGTGCAGAAATAAATATAGAATTGCGTACACGCACATGTCACTCAAATCGGGTAAGTACCTACTAATAAATGATAAATAATTTTATTTATCTAAATAGATCGTACAAACACTTTTACACGTCAATCATATTTTAAAAACAAGATGAGGTCTGCGTTTCCTATCTGACTACTCTGAGACGAAAGGCCGAAACAAATTCAGAGGTCACAGTCTATTTTAAAGTCTTGGCATAATCTTGGTCATCGTAATGAAGACCATTTAGATTGTTGTCTGAAGTGGTCTTTTGATGAAAGAACAACACAGATTGAGTGGACCTGGCCAGTTAGTACACGCATTTGTCAGTAATCGTGTAGCTCAACTCAGAACATAAGGAGCTCAACGATTTAACGAACAATAACAAAGAAAGGATATTTTGGAAAGCCGCATAAATTACTCAAACTGCCAGACCATGTTAAAATAATACTAAGAAAAAAAAACCGGTCAAGAGCGAGTCGGACTCGCGCACCGAGGGTTCCGTACGTATATATGATGTTGAGGATTTCTGAAAAACTGTGCTTTAAAGAGACATCCTTTTATTTTTCCTGTAATCTTTACATACACTTCTGTCACATGAAATAATTTCAGATTTGTACCTGTGCAAACATCGGAGATAAGGGGAGGGGAACGGTAATTTTTTTATATTTTTCATGAAAAGTCTGAAACTTATGCCGCCTAAAAAAAAATGTTTGAGAATGTGCAAATAGCGTTTTTTCATATGATACCCGACATGCCCTAGTAGCCCCACCTTAAATTTTTAAGACCCCCTTTCAGTCCCTTTAACAAAAAAAAAAAAATCTTTCTTAATTGCAAAATACTTGGGCAAACGTCATCTAAAACTATTCTAAATTGCAAGTTGATAGCATTAGTAGTTCTTGAGATATCCAAGTGTGACAGACAGACAGACTTAGTCTCACCAGAAGGGTTCCTTTTTACCATTTTGGTACGGAACCGTAAAAAGAAGAAAGTCAATGAGCCACATTAGTCTTCACATTCACAATAATAAAATAATCTAATAAATATCTAATCAAATATCTAACATCAAACAAAAACCAATCAATCAAACTAATACAATACTATACTACACACGACGATACTACTCGTATACTAAATCAATATAATACGAGTACCTATCTATTACAATGACATTAATGTCATTGTAATAGACGACACGCGACGTGACACAAAGGCCCCGCGTGTCGCGCGATGAGCGGTGCCTTTGTGTCGCGCGACAAGTCACACCTGTATGTAGAAGCCTTTAAAATTACATAACTAAAGAGGATTGCGTTACTAGTGATTTAACCAACACTTACTTAAGTTATTACCTACGTAGGGAGTGTCACCTTTTCGAACTGTATTATTTACATTTAAAATGTTGGCAGTATAGGTACTGCCAACATTTTTATTTTTGTTGTCGTTTGTTGTTGACATGTTGAATTTTACATTTTTTCGATTACGTAGGCGTAATCGGAAAAATAATAAAGTGAAAGAAACAAAATAACCTTAATATGCTTAATATTTTCATTCCTTGACTAGATAAACCTTGTGTAAATCAACGCGTTTTCATAAATCATATTTTCAAAAACTCAGTTCAACAAAATACCGTCCCAAAATTAATGAAAACCTCAGCTTCAAGACTCCTGTCTTTCTATTCATTCGACGTTCTTTTCACACTTTTTTACGAGGAAAAAGGAACCTCTTCACTGTGTCAACACATTTACGTCGACGTGTACCAACTGAAGGTAATGACAGGTCACTTGCCCACGGCTACCAACATAACAGAATGACAAATTGCCCTTGGCAAGAGAGAAAACCGCAAGGGTTCTTAAAAAGAAAAATCTCTTCATTTTTACGTTCGTTTCAAACAGACTAATTAGTCTTTTACAGATTTTACACAAAGGTATGTTGATGAAGTAATAAAGAAAGGGACGTTGAGGGTTATGTTGATTTTGGCACACTGACTATATTTACGTACTAATATAATGTAACCTACATTTTCTTTAGGTTTTCATTATTTTTAAATTACCTTTTTCTTAGTATTTTATACCTATTGTAAATTTTATTCCATGTACCGAACCAGATTTTTTTTAAATTCATTATCAATTTTCAAAGTGATTTTAAATTAATTCACAATTTTATATTTAATTTCATTTAATAATTAATAATATGTGTGAATCATTTGTTGAGTAGGTATTCAATTACATGTACTTACTTAATATTACACGAAATTACATAAAACACATTTAATTTCATTTGTGTGTAGTTTATGGATGTACTACCGGAACTACCAAACCAGTAACAGCAGCGTACCTAAAATATAACGGGTTTTTCAACAAAGTTTAAAAAACAAAGTTCTTGTTGAAAACCCCTGTATCACTTTGAGCTGACAACTATTAACAATAAATTGGTTGTTTGCCTACAAAATATAGTGCTATTAATATCTTGCTGCAGAATTAATTATTTCTCTCTTCTTATATTATCAGCCCCGGTAAAAGAACCGGCCAAGTGCGTGTTGGACCACGCACAATGAAGGGTTCCGTAGTTGGGATGTATTTATCCCAAGAACAAACTAAACATTGTAGTTGAAAAACATTATCCCCCATACATCCCAACTGCAAATGTAAGTTTGTACGCACAATATTAAGTGATTTACCATGTTATTTTAAGATCACAGACTTCTTCATCGTAATCTATAAATAAAGAACAATTTTCTGTATTTTTTTAAAAATTTTAAGCTCAGTAGTTTCGGAGATAAGAGGGGGTAATGGTAATTTTTCATCTATTTTGTTAAATAATTTCAAAAGCATTTATTTTAAAATTATAAAAAAAATATATATGAAATCCTTAAAATAAGCCCTTTGGTTTGATATGTCACTAGGTACAGTCCGCAATTTTTTTTTCTACTTTGCCCCCCCAAAGTGACCTCCATATCTCCAAATAAATTCATTTTGAATTTATTTACGTAACACGTCCGTGTTTGGGTCACAGAAATTCATATGTGTACCGAATTGCAATTTAATCGGTCCTGTAAATTCGGAGAAAATCAGCTGTGACAGAAGACACGAGTGATCCCATAAGGGTTCCGTTTTTTCTTTTGATTCGTGTGATTTGTCAATGTCAACGACTTTTGTCACGACAAATTAAAGTCATATTTTATTGTTTGTTTACATTGGATACCAACATAATGATGTGAAAGAAATGAATTAAAAAAAATCATAACCGCTACTCGAGTAGTTTTAAAGTTGATTTAGTTTTTTGAATATTTTACACTATACCTATTCCAATGCGAGTTTTGTTCTTTCAGCAAAATGAACGAAGTACGCTCATGGAACGACATGTTACAAATACCTTTCTTTGTATGTGTCACCTTTTCAAACTGTCAATTCCATTCATAACGTTGGTAGTCAGAAAATTATGACATGTTGAACCTTTTCATTCTTCGAAAATACGTGAAATATTAGCGATCAAGTTCATAGATAGGTATTTGACCTATTACATAGACTGGTTCCACAAATATTTGCAGATGCCAAACTGACTAAGTAGACTATTTCGATCGTTATAATTTCAGCCAAAAGACGTCCACTGCCAGACATAGGAGTCCCCCAAGAACGGGGGGGGGGGCATAATCGCCACGCTTGGCAGGGAGGTTAGCGATCACAGTACGGTGTTAAAATACATAGAGAACGCTGCTGCCCATTCCCTAGTAAGTCCCTTAGTCGCCTTTTACGTCACCCACGGGAAGAAATAGGACTATTTCGATAGCAGTCAAGAATGTTTGACTAAGATAAATATAGTTATTTACCGGTATAAAGTAACTGAAAGTAATCATCATCATCATTTCAGCCGAAAGACGTCCACTGCTGGACATAGGCCTCCCCCAAGCACCGCCACTTCAACCGGTTCTGTGCTTCCCGAATCCAGCGGATACCTGCGGCCTTCACAAGGTCATCGGTCCACCTTGTATGAAGGTCTTCCAACGCTACGTCTTCCGGTACGCGGTCGCCACTCCAGAACCTTTCGGCCCCATCGGCCATCAGTTCTGCGAGCAATGTGCCCTGCCCACTGCCACATAAGCTTGGCAATTCTTCGGGCTATGTCGGTTACCTTGGTTCGCCTGCGGATCTCTTCATTACTGTTTCGATCAAATCGACTGAAAGTATTGGCTTTATGTCATTAACATAAGCATTTGTGTATGGATGACCTGTCAGTACAATCATTATACCATGTTATATGTCGTTGGTTCCTCCCACGTTACTAACGCTAAATACAATAGAGAAAGAAACATTATCATGAACTTAGTAGCTATGGTCTGTTTCAAAAGTATTTGATTAAGAGCGTTTACGACGTACGGGATTTCATACAAACTTTCAAGCCCTTGTTTTTCGAAATGACAGAACCGATTTTAATGAAACTTCATACTTATTCATTCAATTATTATTGTTTAATTTTTTATTAAATTATTGTAACCAATTACTATTAATTATTACTAACACTAGTTTATAAGCTCACAGTTGTACTAACAAATATGGATGTAATCATAATGATTGATCTGAAATAAATGATGATTTATTTATTTATTTATAAGCTGGATACAAAGGTCTAATAAGTTAGTTAAGAACATTTTCATAACGTAAGTCTGACAACTAGTCTTACCAATGGGTATCCTATTACCCAGTTACTGGGTTGTGGAGGTCAGATAGGCAGCCGCTCCATGTAAAATACTGGTACTCAGCTGCGTCCGGTTAGACTGGAAGCGGACTTTAACATAGTTGGGAAAAGGCGGGCAGATTGACTACAAATTAACTACTATTTTTTTTTCTTTGTTTTCTTATCCATTTGTTTACATTTTCGTCAGATAGTGTTGGAACAGACTATTAATAATATTATCACTAAGATTGAATTACTACTACAGAAACTGGCGATTTTCACAAATAGAGCACAGAATATTTCCAAGCACATTGTAGAAATGCGATGTAAATGTATTCCTAATAAACATAATGTAATACTGAACCGACTTGATTTAGGCACATTCCATAGAATTTGGCTCAACCAAATGGTGAAGATGCGAAGAGCTGTTCAGGTTCATGGCCCGAATGTGATCCATAACAGCGTGTATTTTTTATTATATAATTAAGGTATGATTGGACTGTCATATAAGCATTGCGACGAATGCAGTTGGGAACTACAGTTCCCAAAAAAATAAACCGTAAAGTGCAGTTGGGAACTCGAGTCCCAAAATAAAACACCGTAAAGTGCAGGCTGGGAACTCTGGTTCCCAGACGTCATTTTACGATGTCATTCTTTTTGGGAACTATAGTTCCCAACAGCACTTTACGGTGTTTTTTTTTTTAAATGCCGTTAAATACTGTTTCGGACCTAGTGTGATTATGTAATCTGACCTGGCACTCGCACGCCATCTTGATTTGATGATGACACTTAGCGGCCATGTTTGTTTATTCTAAGTGGCTAAATAAATAAATTTAAAAAAAATGTAATACAAAATAGTTTAGTCATGTTCGGGGCAACCTTTATTATACAAATATTTATTGAATGAGAGGTCCATTCGACTTCGCACGCCTACATTTCTTCCCGCATTATACAACAGTCATCATCATCATCATCATCATTTCAGCCGAAAGACGTCCACTGCTGGACATAGGCCTCCATCAAAAGGGGGTTTGCCATAATCGCCACGCTTGGCAGGCGGGTTGGCGATCGCAGTATGGTTTTAAAAATGCATAGAGAACGCTGCTGCCCAATCTCTAGTAAGTCCCTTAGTCGCCTTTTACGACACCCACGGGAAGAAATGGGATGGTGCTATTCTTTACGTCCGGCACCAAACGGACCCCTTTTCGGGTTTAGTATAAACAAAAACGAATGTTGTATAAAGCCGGTATCAGACGCTTCGCTTTTCGTTAATTTTTGCCTTCCACTCGAAGTGAAACGTACTAACGTAGAATTAATCAAAAGTGAAAATTTAAGGATTTGTAAACAGCTCAATCAATCATGACATTTATAAGAAAGGTTATTTTAGTCAACTTAAAGCACACTTTGCAAACCTGTTAAGTTAAAAAAGAAATCATAAAAGAATAGCAACAGTCGGGAGGCGTTCGAACTATTGATATTTTTTTATGTTTTTTTTTTTTTTTTGTACTAAAGTTTGGTTCCAAACTAGTCATTATCAGATTAGTTTATTTTGAGTTCTTCCATGTGTAAAGGGCCTAAGATTTATGTTATTATTTATTACAGCATGAATGTCATAGGTTACGTTTTATTGCTGCCAAGTAAGCGGGTAGCGTGGAGACGGCTTCGGTTAAAAATAGCATGAAATATTGGTTGTAGAGTCGCCGCCCACCTCTATACGCAACCACTTAACTCTTAAAAGAATATACAAGACCTGATAATATAAAACCCTACCTGTTTTCTATAAGGCTAGGCAAATATTATGAGTCCCAGGTCCGATGAACCATTCATGGGATTCCAATCCCATGAATGGTTGAAAGAGGGCTTTTGCCATAAGCCAGGCACAACTCCAGACTCCGGGCTGCTACTGAGAAATTGAGTATGTAATTTTTTTTTCCTTCTAATATTTTATAACCATTTAAATTGCAATACCTTAATAGGCCACTAAGTTCTAGCACCTACCTCTTGTTAACATCTACAAAAATCTTGTACACTCAGTTCGCAATAAAGAATTTGAATTTGTATTTTGTTCCAATAGAGGTCACTTTTCGAAAAAGCCAATTACATTTTTTTTTTCGACGACTTTTTTTGTTTATTTTCTGTCAATAGGCAGAAAATAAACAAAAAAAGTCGTCGAACCCAGATACCGAGTTTCGAGTTAATCGGATCGCGCTTTCAAACTTTGACACACCCAATCTTAAGGCTGCGTTCAGACGACACGCACCCGCTCCGCATCTGCCCCGCGCCCGCCCCGTTCGCTTTGAAATTTGATGTATATAATTTGAGAGATCTTATGACCCATCAATAGATCTCAAATTGCATTCATCGAAGTCAACCCGCGCCTGCTCGGCGCCCGCCTCTCGCCCGCCTTGTGCCCGCGCTTCGGCTAGTGCCGTACCTATTGACTGTGATTAAGGGCGTTTTTTTATTAAATAATAAGTAGTATAAGCGGGTGCGAGGCAGGCACAGGGCGGGCGCGCGTGGTGAACGCGGGTGCAAGGCGGGCAAAACGCGTGTGCGGAGCTTGCGCGTGGTCAGCGCGGGTTATGCGCGTGTCGTCCGAACGCAGCCTTAGGGGGAAGTGTAGAAAAACATAAAATGACAAACATTACAACCCCCACATATACTCGTACATAATCCCCCCCCTCCCCTACATAACATTTTATCAGAGGGAAATGATGATGAAGTATTCTGGCCAAGTTTCAAGTTTATAGATTACCGAAATAAGATTTTTTTCATACAACCTGTATTCACCCTTTTCGCCTCTTATCAGGTTAATTTTTGAAAAGTGGTTTGCCACTTTTCCATTATTCGACGTATGGGTTATTTATACCAATTTTCAAGTTAAGTAAGCCAAGCAGTAAAATCCTCCCTTGTAAAATTAACAACCCCTTTACACCCCGTCAGGTGTAGATTTTCGAAAAACCCTGTTACGTGTTATTCTTTATTTTTGTTTTTAAGTATAAATATACTGACTTTCGAGTTAATCGGACCACGCGTTAGAATTCGTCTATAACAACTTTGACATCCCTCTATAAGGGTAAGTATAGAAAACCAAAAAATGACAAACATTATAATTTACTTAGGGAAGTATTCGTGTCAAGTTTCAAGTTTATTAACTTAAAGAATAAAAAATTTCATACAAACAAAATAACCCCTTTTCACTCTTTTAAAGGTCAAATTTCCAAAAACCCCTGCTTAGCGGATGCCTGCATCATAATAACTATCTGTGCGCCAAATTTCAGCCCAATACATTCAGTGGTTTGAGCTACGTGTTGTTATACCATGCAGTCAGTCACGGTTTCCTTTTATATATTTTAAGAAAAGTGGTTTTACAAAAATTAAAAATGCAGCTGTATACATTTCTCTTAAATAATTTTATTTTTATTTGTGGCAACCGTAGTCTGTCATTTGATATTAATATGGATAAACGTTAACTCCAAGCGTGGTGATTATGGCAACCCCCCCCCTCCCAAATGGGGAGGCCATGTCCAGCAGTAGACGTCTTTCGGCTGAAATTAATGAATGAATGGATAAACGTTTATACATACTACTAAAGGGTGCGTCAATACACCCGTTACATTCAGTAATAAATTAAAAGATAATTGGACGATACGCCTGCGCCATTTTATTTCATACTTCATCACATAGAGTAGGTATATTATGATCGTTATATTGACGTCAAGAGCGAAGCTTCGTTTGTCGTAAATATCGGTTCTTTCGTAAGGTTTCCTCGCCTTTGGCGATTCGGTTGACATTATATACCTACGATTTTAATTTAAACAAGGCTCTAACTTTTATTATTTTAATAATATTTAGGTATATCGTTTTTTTTTTAATGTTTTGTTAATGTGAGAACGGTTGTAGGCTTAACCTAGACTAGATTTTTAGACCATTTTCTATTAATTGTGTGACGGGCCTACACTGTCCTCTCATACCTATTAACGCAGTTGTTTGAAAACATTGTTCCATTATTATTTATAAACATTTGCTTCTTCCGTGACGATCTTCCTTTGGTCGACTCCGTACCAATCAGCCGCAATATAAACGACCCACCCTGGTAAATTTGAAACTTTTCCAATCACGAAGTAAAAATAATCAAAGATAAAATGCAGGCGGCTTACAGATATTGCAATTCTATCGAACCGAATTGCGCTACGCCATATTTTCCAGTTTTCATCAAGTCTCTTTAAAATTCTTTTTGATCAAAGTCAATTTATAAGTACTATGAAACTCATGAATAACTTAGAGAATTGCTTTTTCCGAAATATTGGTAATATCCCAAGAGGATGAATGGCGCGGTATGGTGTGTCCCAAAAGTATCAGGATAAAAATGTAAACAAAACCTGATAAAAATAAATTCTTACCGAATCACTCACTAAAGGGAATTAGTATCGGTATTAAGAAGCTTTAAATTTTATATCTCACTAATTTTTCCAACAATCATTGTTTGAATCAAATTGTAATTGAGAATCAATTGAGGTAGCAAAATTAACCTCAATTGTCAAATGAACACTATCGTTCATCAGATAGGTTATTTTTAAAATAGACTACATTTCCCTGACAATTATTTTTTAAACCCAAAATCTACTGTTAAGCTCCATTTACACGGTGCAAATTTACTGCCTGTGGCTTAAGTACCATAAAATTGAAGGGCAACTAACTGATACCGTCTTAACAACTCGTACAATATTTGCAATAACATTGCCTTGGTGTAAGTTGCATGCAATTTTATTGAACGGTAAAACTTGCATTCAATTGTTGTATGGCATTTTATCAAAATTGCATGCGTGTAAACACTTGCGGCAATCAATTTGAACGTGCTTTATGGCATGCGATTATTGTTCTTAACGTTCCAGAAACTTGCACCGTCTACCGGGGCTTTAGGTGCCTTTCAACTTAAGGCCTGCGCACACCACGTTTTTTAAACGCACCGTCGATGCGCGTTTGTAGCGATACGGACGCGATTCAGACGCAGCCTGTAGACCTTCTGTAGGATAAAATCGCGCCGTTGACGCACTTTCCTAAAACGCGCGTCAACGGCGCGTTTAATAAACGTGGTATGCACAGGCCCTTAGGCACCTCATATTACTGTAATCTGACGTCATATCTCAGTACTTAGAACCTAATACCTCTATGTAATAGTGAGTCTCTACCATGCTCATATTATGTGAAAATGTAAATGTAGATATGAAGGGTAATCGAAATTGGTACGTTGTATCATCGTAAGAGGCGATATAAGATATTCCTGTAGATAGGCCGCAGTTAGATACAAGGGTATAGCAATAAACTGGAGTTAGTGTTGAAGGGTTGCTCTCTTTAGTAGGGTTTTAATTTACTTGGGCTCATTAACTTAAGACGCAGACATATGCCAGTGACCTTGAGTGGTTAGCTTGCGTGTTCTGTACTGAGCTCACGCGTCGTACGTTCAGCCAGTACGAGTAATAGGAATCGCCCTTCAAGGAGCACTGTCCCCAATTTGACGCATTATTAATTTATTATACACAAAACAAAAGGTATTTTAATAAAACTCGTTTATTAAAAGATCGATAATTAAATTATCTTTAAATTGGTGAAGGTTTCAGATAAATACGCTTGGTAGATTTTGCGCCATTCTCAGTTTTTTATCCGCGTTAGACATAACTTTACATATTAATTTCACTATGTAATACAAACAAAATCTAAAATATTCACATACTAAGTTATTTTGAAAATGCTCTAATTGATCATATATTTTCTCAAATCATTAACACTACTCGTTTAGACTTGATCTTCAGTGTAAAATCATTAAAAGTCGGTTATCGTCGCCTTAATCATTCAAATGTCAGTAAGTCCGCCTCTGTACATTTGTGTGCTTAATGTATTAAATAAATAAATAACTTGAAATAATTTATGACTTAGTGGTTTAGTGTAATAAATAACAGATAAGTTATTAGTGGATTAGTACCTCGGTGTTTTTTTAGAGATCGGTTTTTAGGGCAGGCTAACGTACAATTTGGGTGATCTATGATGATATTTTTGAGACAGAGTATGGGTTTGTAAGCACCCTGCCTAAGCGCCTAATAAATGGTGCTTAGGGGGAGGAGTCAACAAAAAAGACTAGCTGCCGCTATTTCACCAACCCCTCTTGATAAATATTGATAAATGAGTTATTTCTGTAAGTAGGTTTGTACAAAAACTTTTACACGTCAATCATATTTAAAAAAAAATTGATGAGGTCGGCGTTTCCAATCTGACTACTCTGAGAAGAAAAGCCGAAACAAACTCAGAGGTCACAGTCTCTTTTAAAGTCCAGACATAATCTTAGTCAGATCATGTGAAGGCCATGCATATTGGTGTCTAAAATAGTCTTTTGAGGAAAGAACCACACAGATTGAGTGGACCTGACCAGTCAGTGCACGCATTTGTCAGTAATCGTGCAGCTCTACTCAGAACTTAAGGAGCTCAACGATGCAACGATCAATACCAAAGAAAGAACATTTGGGTAGGTCGCTTATATGACTCAAACTGCCAGACCATGATTATCACTAACTGAGAATAAAAGAAAATAAAAAAAAATAACCCACATAGTATTCACATTCACAATAATTAAAATAATATAATATTTTACAAGTAAATATTCATGTTATTGTGTAATAAAATAATAATTAAATATCAGTGTATATAAAATAATAAAAGTTAGCAAAAAAACATCAAACAATAAAAATAAACCACCTCAATATGTAAAAAATTGGAGCAGCTCAATCCCAAGCCTTTTTGTCCTCAATATAATCTATAACGGTATAAAAAGCTTTCTGGCACAACTTACGTTTAATGAATGATTTGAATTCATTAATGCTTAGATCTTGAACGTGGCTTGGAAGTTTATTATGAAAGCGTATACATTGACATCGGATATTCCGTGATGTTATATACATACATGCGCTCACGCTTTCTTCCCATGGGGGGTAGGCAGAAACTATAGAACACCACCTGCTACGCTCCTTACATACTCCTTTTGCTTCGCCTACATTCATACATTTGGTCATATACTCACGCCGGTTGCGAGTACTATGCACCTGACCTTTTATTTATTTAATTAAGGAAAGACAAACAGTAGCACAATAAGAAACAGTCATTATACCTATTTTAAATATTACATTTTAAACAATTATGCTACCCACTACGTTCTCCACAGTTACAATACAATGGAAAGTATTAAAAAAAAACTAGCTAGTAACACAGATACAGTACTATACTAAAATGTTCAGTTCAGTTGTTATCGAACACAGAGTTTCTGTACACTGAGTTTTTTAGTTACAATAAAATGTATTTATTTTATATTTATTTATTAACTTAGAAATTCTATCTGGATTTATAATTTAAAAAAAGAAAAAGTAGGTAAATTGTGTGCGTACATTATTAAACATTAGTTCATTATAACATACTTTGCTGATCCTTTAGGGTTGCTTGGATTTGCTTCCTAAATGCGTTTTTACTAAGAAAAAGTATGTCGATTAAATTAAACTCATTGTTATATGTCTCAACCAAACGATGAAGTGGTGAACGCGAGCCAGCGTTGGATTTACAGAGGCGAGTAGCAAATAGACGTTGAGAGCGTACCTCACGCACACGAACTGTTCGAGGAACCAGGTAACAAAGACTCCTAACTAAGTCCGGACAAACAAAATGATGAATGACCTTTCTGAAGAACATCACCAATTAGGTCATATACCTACATACTTATAACATAACATACCATTACACCAGTATTCCCTGAAGGTTTAGGCACAGGTTCACTTACACCTATATATCCCCAGTTACCTACATAACAGTGGCGAAGGGTGATTCTATGAGATCGGTAAGCTGGAGTAAAAAAAAATCGTGTCTATACAAAATAAACTCGTCATGACGTCGAAGAAATTGAACTCACGGCAAGCCTGACACGCATACGAGTTATTTTAGAGCAAAATGTTTTGTTCTTGGGATATAAAGACAAAAAATGTAATGTATTCGTTTTGTAATATTTTAATTTTACGGTGTATTAAATACCTATAGTGTGGTGGTATTATGCATTACAGATATTATGATTGATTATTTAGCATTATTAACCCATCAACATTTCGACTATGCCATTTTTCAATGACGATAGAGCGGTTGTGTTCCAAATTTCCGAAGGGAAGCCGGTAGGAATCATGTTATACGGTGCTTTCGCCCCTGCTACATAAGTCTTCATCATCTGCCTGCCTTTTCCCAACTATGTCGGGGTCAGCTTCCAGACTAACCGGATGCAGCTGAATGACCCCCACAACCGAGTAACTAGGTAACACGATACCCCTTGGTACTCACGTCGAAGTCACGAGTATATAGGGGCATGAGGAACAGGGTGTAAAGTTCACTCATCCTCCATAGAAAAGGGAGGATCCTGCGACCAGACGGGTGTTGTGTCTGGTGGGCTACTGCCCGACGATTGATGTCAAGACGTTGTATACAGCGTGTTACGGAAGGGTATATCCATACAAACAGAGTGAAGAGTGCATCTGGTTCCCAAGCTCTGTACAAAATTTCAGCTCAAAAAGAATAAATTTGAAAAAATTTGATAGTTTTTTTATTTCTATAGATTATTAAATTTAAATCATAACAAACGTGTCACCTCACTACGAGGCTCACTACCCATTATCTATGTCTGTACGTCTAGTACATACACACACCTGCCACAGCTCTGCGATACGGCACCGCAACGAAAAGCGGCAGCGCGGGCGGCACGATTTACGGTGGGATTAAACGAATGGATTAAAACGTGTACCGATCAGCTGACTTGGTCTAGTGATGTGTAGAATTCAATTGGAAACATTTGATTTTTATTAGTTAAATGTTTCATAACTTTATAATAATGTAGGTATTATTAAAAAAAGGTTGACATGTAGCATGTTATCACCAAAAGAATCCGTGCTTTTGATATTCATACACCCTTTCCGTAACACGCTGTATATGTTAGTTGTACGGTAAATTCTGCTTGCGCGATGCAGGATTTTGCGTGACGTCAGTGTGATGTGTAGTTTGCATGTGGCGATTTAAATGCCGCCACAGTAAGACTGATTGTCAGACTTTCGGGCTTCTGACGACCCGTAATAACTGTCAAAGATCTACAAATAACAGCCGGGACCAATGGCTTAACATGCTTTCCGAGGCACGGAGGGGTCTTGGTATGTAAAGATGGTCACCCATCCACGGACCAACCGCGGTAAGCGTAGCTTAACCTGATCGATCGACCCGTGCGGCTGTTATTAGTTACCCACAAGCTCAGTTACCTTCATAAGTACCACGCTATTAATAGGTCCCCACCTATGAAATCAGCGTTTTGTATGGAGAATTTTAAAGAAGTAACATTTTCTTAATTTATATAACAACCATGAACACTAATGTTTTAAAACTTTTATGAAATAATACCAAGCAATTGATGAATATTTTAAATCATAGAAGTGACGAGGTTCTCTATTTTTGAGAAAAAAAACGCTAATTGTATAAGGTGGGCACCCAATATTTCGTTTTGACTTAATACTGTTCACGTTCTTCTATAAAGGAAAAAATAATTCAAAGTAGTCCCCCAGGATCGTGGATCAGTGTGAGTTACGATGCGGTGTTCAACGAATACTTCTTACCTTGTATAAATGCCTATAAAATGTACCCAATGTATTGGTTTAAGACATTTATTTCTCAAAAACAGAATACAATAATACAATACAATTATTCACATTTATTGAGAAACACTGGTTGCATACTTATAAACGTTCCTTGGAACGAGTATCGGAAGTTCGGAACGGTATGTTAGAAGTAGGTACAATAATGTTAGTCATTAACACTTTCACTGTCCACAGAGCCACCTATGGTTCAGGAAACGTGCGCTTGAAAGGCACTAATACGCTCCTGAGCTATATGTGCGTCAGGAGACATATACAACTTCTAAGGCGAATAATTCCACTGGACGTGCTGGAACTGTACTGTTTCTGCATTGGACGTGCTAAAAAAATCCTATTGGACTTGTCGGTCAATTTTGCATTTTTGTATTGGGACAGGAAACGTATTAACTTATCAAAAAGTTGGTAAAATAAACTATGATAAAATAGATCGAGTTATGAAGGTATTTAGAAATAAAAACATTGATATTTTTACTTTATGTAGGTATTGCATAATTATATCCATATTACGTATCGAAACCCAATTTCTATCATAGTTGCTATTGAAAACGTAATTGATTTTTAGTATTTATTTAATATTGAAACTTAGTTTTATTTTTGCTTTAAGTAATCGTTTTATTGTGTTTGTTGTGAAAATGTATATAGTTTTTATTATTAATATTAGATTTTATGTAAATATTCCGAGTTATTATGAAATATTTAGCCTAACATAATTGAAAACTTTTCATTATGTGGAATTTTAATTTCTTTTTAAATAGGGGAAAAGATTGTATTTCCTTAATGTTACAAAATAAATATCTTATTAGCCATAATAGATACCTAAAACATGTCCCGGAATTAACTAATTAACTATTAATTAACAACCTCTTAAGAGGTCATTATACTCATCATTATGAACCACTTTTACTATGGGTCCAAACCTGAAATCTCGAAAAATATATACTTTTTAACCGACTTCTAAAAAAGGAGGTTACTCAATTCGACCGTATATATGCTTTTTTTAATGTTTGTTCGTGCTTAACTTCGTCGTTTATGAACCGATTTTGATGATTCTTTTTTTGTTGGAAAGGGTATACTCCCGAGGTGGTCCCATTGCCACCAAATCAGAATCTGATGATCCCATGAAAATCGAGGGGAACCCTCAAATTTTATCGGCAAACCTATAGCGATTTGGATATTTGTTATAGGAACTCGTGCATTTCCTCTCGGAAAGCACGATTTGGTGAAGTGGAGCTGATGATGGAGACCACAGATGGCCACCGGAACAATATAATAATAAGTATTTAACGGGTTGCGATTCGATTAGGTACGTTAATGTGGTTGCTAAGCAATTTATATCACTATGCATATGGGGAGTGGAACTCCTCAACAATCAACGTCCCAGCATCGCGAAAAGCAATATTTTGTAAAAGGTGATGAGTAGTTAACATTAGGCTATTGTAACTTAGATAAATTAAAAACTGACCCACTAAAAAGTGAAAAATAAAAAACTTTTTACAAAAAAAAATAACCGACTCCCGAAAATAACACTACAAAGTGAAAAATAACTTTAATTTCGGAAGTCGGTGGCAATAAACTAAAATACAGATCCAAAGACACCGACTTCCGAAATTAAAGTTATTTTTCACTTTGTAGTGTTATTTTTGGGAGTCGGTTATTTTTAGTCGGTAAAAAGTTTTTTATAAAACTAAACAAAATAAAAATATTTGTACACATTTATGTTCGAATAAAGGGTCATACAGACTCGTGCGATATCGCGGGCGCGACAAAGGTCGCGCTGCCTGTCGCGCCTGCGATATCGCACCAGTCTACAAAAGCCTTAACTCGTCAAAATGTAGGAACAGCTGATTTTTTTTTCGCGATTTCAGTTTGGTCTCATAGTAAAAGTTGTTCATAATGATGAGTACAAAGACCCCTTAAGAGGTTGTGCGTTGATTCCGGGACATGTTGTATATAAAAAAATCATCTCTATCGGTTGCGGATAACTGCTTTTTTTTTTTTTTTTAAACTTTGGCCCACACTAGGAATTTCTCCTGTATGCGTTTACAAACATTTAAACTCACATACACAAACAGCCAGACCCGGAACAACTACTTGTAGGTCATACAGATATTTGTTCCGTGCGAGAACCGAACCCGCGACACGCAGCGCAGCAGTCAATCGCTTAACCACTGCGCCAACCGTGCCGACCAAAAAACGGCTTTAAAATTCAGTTTCAATATTTGACCCGAATATGAGTATACATACCTACCTACTTACATAAAAACATTGCAAGTCAATTATAAGCTTTTAAAAACGACCGCATAGCTGTAACCGTATAATGTTTGTGGTTGGTTATGTTGTTCGGTAGTTGAGAGCTCTGGCATGCGAAGCGTGGTTATAATGCAGACCGCATTATAAACGTACTTCAATTTTACATTATTTGCGTTGAAAATCTGACCTCTAATAAGTACAGGCGGTGTTCTCAGAAAGGTGTTATTTTAGGCGGCCCCTGAATCAGTCCGTGCACTCAAACGATCCATTATTTCCCCATAGGCTTCAAACTCGCGTCAGCAAGACTGACGCAATACTTATCCTACACGGTGTAATGCACTTGAATAAATTAATTAAATGCACCGAACCCAGCGTGGTTAAGGCGCTATCAAAAGGCAAATGATAAAAGTAGGCTTGTCTTAATCAAAAAAATTGCCATATCTATATAGTTTCTGGTAGTAGAAAAAACAAACTGACGGCCGCCATAGCCCACGCACAATGGTCCACATGAAGGACTATGTGCAGAAACCAAACCCTCTAACATAGCACATAGGTAGCGGAAAAAATATATGTTATTCTTGAACATATTTCTCAGAACTTGGTTGTTACCAAAACACGTTTAGAAAAAAACGAGTGTGCTTTAGACCACATGACTGAAGTAAAACTTACAAATATTAATACTAATTATACTTACGTAACGCTCTCGTCACTTCCGTAACGCTCTCGTCATGCATTCACCAGCTTACTCCCCAAGTCAAGCGTGCATAAAGAAGTTTTACTTAAAAAATCTCGATACAAATTAACGGTAAACTAACTCTTTACTTTGAGTTTCAATCCAAAATATCTGTATTAAATATCAACGTACGGTTGGTATTTAATTAATAACAAGAACGTCTTATTTGTATGCAGAACTTAGTTGTTTTTTATTTTAGATTACTCAACTAATTTTTGAGTAAATAAATAACTGCTTCTTATTTTGCAATAAATTACAATCGTTGTGTCATCGCGCTTCTCTTTCTTTTGTATGCAGTCTGACAGTGACAGCGGTTTACCTGTTGTCAGCGTCTTAAATCAGACTCGATTACTCAAATGAACCCAAATATTCACACTAGCCCCTGGAGCCTCAAGTTTCATGGGACTACAGAGACCATTGCATATCAAAGAGTAGACCGGGGGGCGCGATAATGGTAGGGAAGCTTCTAGGCTTTTTATTATGATACTATTTGTTTTTCAATTTTTTAAATTAAATTAAATTTTTATCTATGCAAACTTCGGAGATAAGGGGGGAAAAATGTTTGTGAATGTACAAACAGCGCTCTTTCATAATTATGATACCCCACATGCCCTAGTAGCCCCACTTCAAATTTTTTAAGACTCCCTGTCAGTCCCTTTTGCAAAAAAAAAAAAATTTTTTTAAATTTCTTTCTTATTTGCAAAACAGTTGGACAAACGTCATCTAATACTATTTAAATTTCAAGTTTATAGCATTAGTAGTTCTTGAGATATCCAGGTGTGACAGACAGACAGACAGACAGACAGACTTAGTCTCACCATAAGGGTTCTTTTTTACCATTTTGGTACGGAACCCTAAAAACCGGCCAAGTGCGTGCCCCGCACAATGAAGGGTTCCGTAGTTGGGATGAATTTAACTCAAGAACAAACTTAACTTTGTAGTTGAAAAACATGTTCTCCCATACGTGTTTCTATGACCCGCAATATTTTTGAACGGCTTAGCCAACGAAACCCCACATCATGGGATAGACGAGAAAAAAAATATTGTACCTTAATTTTTTTTAATTTCATTATTTTATTTTACCGTGCCAAATCACAGCTCTAGTACTAAGAGTCTCTGAGGTAAGCCGCGGACATACAGACAAACGGACTTGGTGAAACTATAAGGGTTCCCCCTTAAACCCTAAAAACGAGAATTTAAATATAGCTCCAGCCAATTGATATTCTGAAGGAAGCACTAGGTACACACAGCTACAGATCAAGCTATACTTTTCCAGTATACGCTGATCTCTCATTGTTCGGAAATCCTACTCAATGCGGCATCAGCATAGACTGGAAATGTATATCTTGATGTGTAGCCGTGTGTACGCACGATATTATATTTATAGGCATTTTCACTGTGGGCGGCACATTTATTTCCATTGTAAGTTGTCTGTGCTCTCAAAATAATCGCTTTTATAGTTACGGGTATTAAATTTTCAATAACTGCCTCGTGGAAAGGATAAATCGTCCTTTTATTTAATTACTAGCTTTACCCGGCCTGGCTTCGCACGGGTAGCGCTAAGCATCTACCCTACCCTATCTACCTATCCTACCTGCCTACCCTACCTACCCTACCTACCTACTCAACCTACCTACCCTACCTACCTGCCCTAGCCTGTCTTTGGATCTGTATTTGAGTTTTTTGCCACCGACTTCCGAAATTAAAGTTATTTTTCACTTTGTAGTGTTATTTTTGGTAGTCGGTTATTATTTTTTTGTAAAAAGTTTTTTATTTTTCACTTTTTTGTGGGTCAGTTTTGAATTTATCTAAGTTACAATAGCCTAATGTTAACTGCTAATCACCTTTTACAAAATATTGCTTTTCCCGATGCTGGGACGTTGATTGTTAAGGAGTTCTCCTGGTAAGAACCAGGAGAACTGCCACTCACCATATGCATAGTGACGAGCATAAATTGATTAATCGCAACCCGTTAAATAGGTACTCATTATTATATTGTTCCGGTGGCCATCTGTGGTCTCCATCATCAGTTCCACTTCACCAAATGGTGCTTTCAGAGAGCAAATGCACGAGTTAATATAAAAAGTACCCAAATCGCTATAGGTTTGCTTATAAAATTTGAGGGTTTCCCTCGATTTCCTTGGGATCCCCTCATCAGATTCTGATTTGGTGGCAATGGGACCACCTCGGGAGTATACCCTTTCGAACAAAAAAAGAATTTTCAAAATCGGTTCATAATTGACGGAGTAATCGCGTAACAAACATACAAAAAAAAAAAAAAAAACATACAGCCGAATTGAGAACCTCCTCCTTTTTGGAAGTCGGTTAAAAAGTATCCTATGTCCGCCTGCTGGTTCTAAGCTACCTCCCAACCAATTTTCAGCCAAATCGGTCCTGCCGTTCTTGAGTTATAAATGGTGTAGCTAACAACTTTCTTTTTATATATAGATATATATATAAATGTTATAATAGGTGGTTATTGAAATTCTCGTTTTCCATAACATTATTGAAATTCCACCTAAATACCTACTACTCGGAACACGCGCATTATTTTGTTCATAGCCGCGGAATATTATGCTAATAAACGTTTCAATAATTTACTTTACTTTAAGGCTTCTACATACCGGCGCGACTTGTCGCGTGACGCGACGCGGCACAAAGGCCCCGCGTGTCGCGGGACGAGCGGAGCCTTTGTGTCACGTCGCGTCGTGCGACATGTCGCGCCGGTATGTAGAAGCCTTTATTCCTATTTTCAGATTTCGTTTTAATGTTCATTATTTTTAAAATATCCAAAGAACATGTTCAATGTTTAAATTTAACATATCCAAATGCCATAGTTTTACTAAAAATAAAAACGTATTTAAATATGCTTATTCGTTGAACAACATAGATCTGACAAGAGAAACAGTGGTCCGTGACCTTGGTGTTTCGTTGGATGATAAACTCCATCTTGATGATTGAACACTGCTTTTCGTATGTACGGTTTTGTGATGAGATCGGCTCGGGAATTTAAACGCCCTGGTACTTATTTATACCTTTATAAAACTTTGGTCAGGTCTCAGTTGGAATATGCGGTCCCGGTGTGGAATCCCTTCTATGAAAAATATTCTAACATGATAGAAAGAGTACAACGCAAATTTTTAAAGGCCATGCATTTCCCTTGTTTTCGTACGTATGCATCTTACAGCGACTTACTTAATAGATATAAGCTTCAAAACCTTAAATCTAGACGTATAATGCTAGAATCGACGTGTCTGTTTGATTTATGTAACAATTCATATGATTGTATAGACTTATGCAATAGAATAAGTTATGTAGTACCCAGAACTACTATGTGTCGAGGTGTGCGCGCGCGGCCGCTGTTTGCTGTAACATCTTGTCGATCAAACGCAGGATCGCCAGCACCCCTACGGCGTATTACTATTCAGTTCAATAGGATTTTCCAGGATATTGAGTTCTTTGCTGTTTCCGCTGGAAAATTTAGAAGTATTGCGCTTAAAATCATAGCAGAATTTAGTACACAACAATCCTAAAATCATAATTTCTATTTTAAATACTATATTATATCTTTTTTCTATTATTATTATTTATGCCTGTATAAGTTTCAATTTAGTTTTACTTTTTATATTTAATTTTAACCATTGTGGGTAATTTATATCGCACGCCGTTCGATATTGTGGAAAATGTTGTTAGTTATACATTTATACTCATAACTTAGTTTTAAGTTCTATACCATAACATTGTAATGTGTAACCGTTTATTTTCCCAAATAAAATAAAATAAAATGTTTGTCGCGGCGGTTCAAAAAACTTCATACGACGTGCGCCAACCCGTTTTTAACACGCGCCGCGGTTTTTGCCGCGTCTGAGATCATCGCCGATATCTCGAAAGATACTTAAGGGATCTGGCTAAATGATGTGTTGTTAGAATCTTTATGAAATAGGCTAATATATTATATTTAGATTAGTCCTGTCGTGCCTTGTAAAAATAGCAGTAAATCGGCAAAAGTCAGCCTAAGCGTTTTTTTGTCTAAAGGTCGTTCTAAAATAATAAATAACCATTATTTCATTATGTTTTGAGTTATTTAACATGCCAATAGCCTACCCTACACATATAATTAAAAAAAAACACAGCTGCCAGAACATTATTTTTAAGGCCGCTGTGTTTTAAAAAAATGACCCGCAAACTTTAAGTTTGTATTCGATGTAACTGTCCAATGTTACGTTTATTAATTACGGTTTATGTTTAAATACATGCTAACAATAGTAATAAACAAACTTATCTATAAAGCAACGACAGTTTGTTAGCAATAAAATAGTTATTAGTCATCACGGCAAATTCCGATTATGCTAGTTCCGAACCTATTTCTGTGCAAACTCCTTCGTAACTACTTATTTTTGGGCTTAAAATCTGTTCATTACTTACCCATCTATGATATAAATCCAATTTGCACGCAATCCACCAAAAACAAAGCACTACACAACGAATACCACCTCTTGCCAAACCGAACTGACAATAACTGCCAAACTAACGTCAAAGAGTTCCTAATTTACTTTTTTTATTGCGCTCCAGAAACGTGGTTAGTGGTTCTATAACATCGTTGTCTAATATTCTACCTATTTCATGCTTAAAATCACAAAATCCCAGACGTCTCTCAATGAGAGACAGTCATGACGTGACGTCTGTCACCATCAGACAGAATCAGTCTGATCGGCAAACGTCAAACGAGTTTTTTGATAGACTGTTTCAGTTCGATAGGCTCACAATGGGTTTCGTGCAGTCACGTGTCACGACGATTTAAACGTCGGTTACTATGAACGTAACTTAACTTGTGTAAAATATCATTGTTTTAATCTCCATCCGTACACACCAGTCTTCTATCAAAAATAGGTAAACGCATAACATAATCAGCCTATAATCTTTCCACTGCTGGGACACAGGACTCCTCTCTTCGAGAGGGACTGGGCTGTTATCTACCACGCGGGCCCAGTGCGGGTTGGTAGATGTCACATGTCTTCGAATTGTTGGTTCTAGGACATGCCGGTGTACTCTCGATGTTTTCCTTCACCGTTTTGAGAGCAGTGGTGATGAAATTATTTACACAAAGTAAAGCGCCTGCCTGGGTTTCGAACCCACGACCTACGACTCGTAAGTCGGAGCCGTTACCACTGGGCCACCACTGCTTCACAAATAGGAAAACGAATTTCGTTAATTCATTACAAGTCTTAAAATCTTATATATAAAATTCTCGTGTCACAATGTTAGTTACCATACTCCTCCGAAACGGCTTGACCGATTTTGGTAAAATTTTATATGTATATTCAGTAGGTCTGAGAATCGGCTACTATCTATTTTTAATACCCCTAAGTGTTAAGGGTGGCTTTCCCACGGGATCGAGACTTACGCGGGTGAAACCGTGGGGTGCAGCTAGTAATGATATATGACTTTCATTCATCAATCCGGAAATGTGAAGGTATTTCTACCTAGATTTGTATCTCACATTTGATTAGTGATGAACCAAGTTCAGTCATTTGCCATTAAAGAGGCAGGCCGGGCCGGTGGGTGAAGGCAGACTTACATAAGATGAATGCTCAAGTTCTTACGAAACTACCGCCATTTTATATGTGTAATCTTCTAAGTAGGACTTATTTAGGATTTGTGTTTTTCAGTTGTGTTGAGATTTTTGTTTTGTTAGACACATCATACACAGTAACTGCATGTTTTATTAATTGATACTTTATTTTTTTCTTAACAAAGTAGATTGGTGTACAATATTTTTGTTCTCGGATACAGGTATACTGGCTGATTTAAAAAATATAAATTTTCGATGGTGTTTTGTTTTCATTAAAATAAAAGCTAATAATTTTTCCCGATTTCATGTGTTTTCGTTGCTTGATAAATTTGGTGTCTATTTATCTCACTTTTATCATTTTGAGATAAGTATACGGTTTTTGAAAAAAAAATAGTTTTGAGTATTTTTTGTATATCATAGAGCGACGCCATTTGACTGCTGATAAGTTTTTCTCAAAAAGTGACTCCCATGATTCTTTTTATTATTTTTTTCCTAGTTCTTAATACCTATTAAAACACTAACCGCAATAATACAAAACAAGATTTATATTTTGACATGGCTTAAACCATGGAGCCAGGTTTTGTAATAAGAACGTAACAGTGATTGAAATACCGTTCTTTATACAAAACTGAAAACTTAGTTCGGTACTAAGTTGTCAGTTTTGTGTTTACGAACTTTACCATAGTCGGAATAAAGTTCGAAATTCAATAATGGCTCCATGTTTTAAACCTGGGTCTGAAGATAAACCTTGTTTTGTAATAAGGGGGTGAAAGTTTACTTAAATCTGTACGAGAAAATAAAAAAAGTCGGGTCTGAAAGGGTTAATACAGGGGATCCTGCTGAGCAGCACCCAGGGCGTGGAAGGAGTACAACTGCTCGTCAGGACCGATACATACAACTGACTGCAAGACGTCAGCCGCCCGGGAGATAGGTTTTTTTTTTTTAATAATATTTTGTGGCCTGGTTGCTGGGACCTTTTAGCCAAGTCTTTATTTAGTTACAAAACTTGTATAATATTGATGAAATGAATTATATTAAATGCATGATGATGATATCCCCGCCCACCCCCCTTGAGTTTCAGTAAAGATGTGGCACTTTACTGAGACCTCACGCGGACTTCTTGAGAGAACTTGAAGCGAAGTTGCACTGTTTGGTTTCATTTGCCTACACTAATGCACGTTCACAAACACTTAATGATTAATAATCCACCATTATTACACATTAATATTCGGCTAAACACAAATTTTGGAAAATTAAACAAACTGCTGAACATGACGCTTCACTTTCCCGCCAGATAGGTTTAAAGCTACAATTCTCAAGCGGTGTTGTTGTTAGCCACCAAACCGTGAGGAATAGGCTGCATGAATACGGCCTGCGAGCGCGACGCCCAATCAGTTGCCCACCTATATTGCCCCCATGGTAATCGAGGCCGTCATAACGAATGGTGTAGGGAACTCTTGAAATGGACCCAGGAGCAATAGATAAAATTTTATTTTGCGATGAGTCCCGGTTTGGATTCAGGTCGAAGAGGTAGATTTACACACAATACACAATAGTGTATACCACACTATACAGGGGAAAAAAAACATATTTCCACCAAACTTCCTATATTCAATGGTATTGTGTTCGTAACAACTTTCACTGTCCTTAAACCCAATGTTAGTTAAGTGTTTTACTTGCTTGTAGTCATATTAATGGTATGGCTCGGGGCTACGTAATTTTTTTCCAATTCCAAGGCGAGTATAACTTAAGTACTTAATAGGTACAACACTATCAGGTTCATTTGGCACGTGGCCATTATCAGAACAAACGCCGCCATTTTGTTTTATCAATACAATGTCACTAAACAGTTTCACGAATATATTTACCAATTTTTTTAGAATTTTTAGTTATGGTTTCATGGGACATCCATTCAGCTTTGCTTTGCATTGCTTTGACCCACGTTCGTAAGACTCTCGCATAGCCCAAACTTCCAAAAAACACTACAAAGTGAAAAATAACTTTAATTTCGGAAGTAGGTGTCTTTGGATCTGTCGTTTTTTTTTATACAAAAAGTGCCATAAATATTTGTTTTATTTTAATTTAATTATTTATTTTTAAAGTCAATATATATCTACATATTCTGTGATAATTTCAAGCGTCTACCGGTTACCGTTATCAATATAGAGCAAAAACGAGCAAAAAAATTACGTTTGTTGTATGGGATCCCCCTTAAATATTTAGTTTAATTTATTTTTTAGTATTTTTTGGTAAAGCGGCAACAGAAATACATCATCTGTGAAAATTTCAACTGTCTAGCTTTCATGGTTCATAAGATACAGCCTGGTGACAGACGGACAGATGGACAGACAGACAGACAGACCAGACAGACGGCGGAGCCTTAGTAATAGGGTTCCCGTTATACCCTTTGGGTACGGAACCCTAAAAATAGTGATTTTTTTGCTCGTTTTTGCTCAATTTTGATAACGGCGACAGGTACACGATTGAAATATTCACAGAATATTTAGCTATATATTCACTTAAATAATTAAATTAAATAAATAATTAAATTAAAATAAAACAAATATTTAAGGGGGGCTCCCATACAACAAACGTGTTTTTTTTGTCATTTTTATAGTTAATGGTACGGAATCCTTTGTGCGCCAGTCCGACTCGCACTCGCACCAGGCCGCTTTTTACATTTCATTTAGTTACTCTCAACCGTTAATTTATTTCGTTGTGCCTGTATAATGTACAAAAAGGAACTTCGTTTCAACAGGGTGTCCCACGACACCTCTCGACTTTGTATATTTATAAGAAATAATTCAGTTTTTCAAAGTTCCAAATAATCTGTCAAAACAAATGGGTATGGAAAATTTCCTGATGAAATTCCTGAAAAATTCCTTGATGTGGTCTTCAAAACCAAATAATTGTACTTACTCCTCCTACTCGGTTCCATCGGACTGTCAAAATAAAATTGTGATGTTTGATTAAAATGTTATGTACCTACCGAAAATTGGAGGGAGTTTAAAAAAAAAACCGGTCAATAGTGATTCGGACTCGCACACTAAGGGTTCCGTACGAATATATGATGTTGGTGATTTCTGAAAAACTGTGCTATTTAGAGACATAGTTTTATTTTTCCTGTAATCTTTACTTAGGCTTCTATCATATAGAATAATTTCAGATTTTTGTCTCTGCGAACTTCGGAGATAAGGGGTGGAACGGTATTTTTTTTAACATTTTTCATCACAAGTCGGAGACTATGCTGCCTAAAAAAAATAGTTTGAGAATGTGCAAACAACGTTCTTTCATATGATACCCCACATGCCCTAGGTAAGCCCACTTCAAATTTTGAAGACCCTTTCAGTCCCTTTTGCAATTTAATTTCTTTGTTGGTTGCAAAATAGTTGGGCAAACGTCATCTAAAACTATTCTAAATTTCAAGTTGATAGCATTAGTAGTTCTTGAGATATCCAGGTGTGACAGACAGGCAGACAGACAGACAGACAGACAGACTTAGTCTCACCATAAGGGTTCCTTTTTTCCATTTTGTTACGGAACCCTAAAAAGAAAGAAAATACGTTAGCAAAGAAAAAAAAACAAACACGAAAGAACAAGTTGGGGGAAAATATGCGTATGCGTATGTGTGTTTCATGTCCTACAATGATTTTTTAATAGAATCTTCATAGTTATCAGCTGCCCAATTAAGAATTCAAGATAGTGTTTATTTTTTAGATCAATCTCTGTCGGTGTTAGACCGTAATATTATTGACATCACCTTCGATTTTGATGCACATACATACCTACTACTGATGTATTCCCGATTTTGTGATTATTACGACGTTTGATAATTTCAATCGTAAATTATTTTATTGTGTTTGTACGTAAAGCCGATAACGGATGCTTCACTCGAGTGAATGGTTCATTTTAAGGGTTCCGTACCCGAAGGATGCCAAACAGAACCCTATTACGAAGAAACAACAAGAATAATGTACCAAAGAGTTTGTGATATCTTGATTTAAAAGAGTGGCCTTGGAGTTTCTTGCCTGTTCTTCTCCGTAGAGATCTACGTTTTGGAATAGGCAAAAAATAGCTTCAACTTTCTGACAAACTGACCGACTCTTTGACAATTCAAAAGTGCCTGTAATTGGTTTAATTGAAATAAATGCTTTGAGTTTGAGTCATTTAAACTGCAACCGACAATTACCACGGAATTTTGGAGTTGAATCAAAATTTGACGTAATTTACACAAAAACGGTTTAGTCTATCGTCTGTCATGTAAATCATCATGTCTGAGTAAAAAACGTTAATCAACAAACACATGTCATTCTAATTTAGACGTATAACTTCTGTGCTAAAAATAAATAGGTAGAAAAAAAAATGGGTTTCTATGTCACAGATACACGTGCACATAAATATATAATTAACTCGAGTAATAAGAACAAAATAGATCTACAGGGCCAAGCAAAATTAGCTAGTGAAACTCCAGACGTGATGGGTCATCATCAACGTCCACTGCTGGACATAAGCCTCCTCCAAAGGGGGGTTTGCCATAATCGCCATGCTTGCAGGCGGGTTGGCGATCGTAGTAGGGTGTATGACGTGATGGGATATCTAAATACGATAAAATCAAAATAAAAACGATTTGACGTATATTATTATACAACAATAGTTTTTGTTTATACTAAACCCGAAAAGGGGTCATTGTACTCATCATTTTGAAAAATTTTTTCTATGGGACCAACCTTGAAATCGCGAAAAAAAAATCAGCTGTTCCATACATTTGTGTTCACTTAAATCGACAAAATTTAGGGAACAGCTGATTTTTATTCGTTGGCGTGAGTTCTATGATTTCTTAATTTATTTGGTGTAGGCGCAACAAGTCCCTTTCTTCCATACTTCTCTATTAAGGTTCCTGCAGACAGACGCGACACGACAGTGCGACGCGATTTTGGTAGAACAATTTCCATGGAGTGTTCATATAAATTGTTCTACTAGAGTCGCATCGCGCTTCATCTCCGTAGTCATGGATTATTACAATAATTATTATAGGAGATAAACATTTACGATTGATTAAATGAAAAAAAAAAAAATGCTTTTTGCGCCAAGAGGCTACAAAGTATAAGGCCATACATTAATCTCTTTTTTTTTCAATAGCTTTTCTGCGATTTGCTTTTCACAATATACTTTTTATACCGTCGATGTACATTTTCTGATCATAATCCTCTCGGAAAATTATCTCGCCATCCATTTTCTTGGCTTACACATAAATAAATAATTTGAATGTTCGATTTAAAAGCACTTAGGGTAGGTACCTTATTTTGGACAACTTTAAGGCCAATATTATTTATGATGTTATTTTTAAACTCTTATTATCTCACGTTACTTTAAACTTGTTTTTCCTACTTAGTTATTAATTTGACAGTAGAGTGCTTGTGGCCCAATTATAACGTGTATGCGGTGCTAATTTATAAGAAATGTTTACACTTAATAGACATAAAATATGTAAAACATTACTTTTAAATTGTAACGGTGTAAAAAATTGTTGGTTGGTATTTGTAATTCAAAACACAAACACAAAAACAGAAACAGTCAAAAAGGATCAACGTTCCGAACCGAAATCGGCTGATTTAATCAATTTTGTTTAGTGGTTGTGAGAAAGGGGAAAAGAATTTCAACAATTTTTTTTTGTAATTTGAAATTTTTATTTTGCATGTGGCGGGAAGGGATTTTTCAAATAAATTAAGTGTTCATTGGAAATCACTAATATTCGCAACAAGTTTTCCGAAAAATTACGTGAGACTGACGTTTCATCATCTTTTTACAAGAAACTACTTTTGATTTTAAACATTAAAAAATGTTATCATCATCATTATATGGTCTACTTGCATGTGGCTGCAGCACTTTTCTCAACTTTGATAAAAAATATAGCAGAAAAATAATGTTGAAAATACCTATATTTTTTAAAAACCCAGTCGGTAGTGTATTTTTTCCTATTATTTAGCAAACCATAACAAGAAATTTAAAAAAGCTATCCTTGAGATAAAATCTAAATATTTTATGATTATATAATATTTTCATTGTGTAAATCAAATGCGAAATAAACTATATTTTCGAGAGCGCCAAAGTGATAAAACTATTAACAGTTGCTGAGACTAATACGAATGGCACCACGAAAACTGTAATTTTTTAAGTAACACAGACTTAGGCCTGAAACTGCGTTAAGCGGGTACCCGCGCGGTTTCATACAAAAGTGCTCCGTCGCGGGGACCCGCGCGGGCGTCCGTCACGGGGAGGCGCGCCCCGCACCCACGCAACGGGGCCCGCCTCCGTGCGACGGAACCCGTCGCGGAGGCACGCGCGGTGCCCGCCAGCGGACCGGTAACATGATTCATGTAAAAGAGGCATTCTGAGAATACATTTTTATCGTAGGTGATTATGTACTTAGATTGAGAGTTCAATACGGAGAAACCGGCTAAGTGCGAGTCGTACTCGCGCACGAAGGGTTCCGTACTATAAAAATGGCATAAAAAATCACCTTTGTTGTATGGGAGCCCCCTTAATTATATGTTTTATTTTAATTTAATTATTTATTTTTAAAGTGAATATTATTTATCTAAATATCCTGTGAATATTTCAAGCGTCTACCTGTTGCCGTTTTCAATATTATATGTAGAGCAAAAACGAGCTAACAATCACGTTTGTTGTATGGGAGCCCCTTAAATATTTATTTTATTCTGTTTTTTAGTATTTGTTGCTATAGCGGCAACAGAAATACATCATGTGTGAAAATTTCAACTGTCTAACTATCACGGTCTCACGGTTCATGAGATACAGCCTGGTGACAGGCGGACAGACAGACAGACAGACTGAAGGTAAATTGAACTAGCGACACTGCGTAAATAAAATAATCCGGTCTCCGCGACGGGTACCCGCGACGGGGACCGTCGCGTTCCCACGGAGCCCACCCGCGTGTCCACGCGCGTAGACACGCGACGGTTGCCCGTCGCGGGCGCCCGCTTAACGCAGTTTCAGGCCTTAATGTTTCAATTAATTCAAGCTTCCTTACAATGAGACAAAAAAGTTACGATAAAGGAGTTTTTTCGTGCTCGAAACCTTAAAGAAAAATAAAACATATTTGTACAAATGGAAATTTCACCACTCAAGTCGAAAGAAAATTCAAAACGCCATTTAGATTTTGCGCACCATTGTACACGATGACCAAAGTACGATTTATCTAAAACTAATAAACTCGTAAAACATTTGGTTACGTCTTACGTTTATATCAAAATCTATTTTTATATTTTGTTTATACAACGCGTAGCCGCGGTGAGTTCCGTAGAATAATAATATTTCAAACAAGTGGGTTGTAAATCATTTTTTTATATTTTGATATTATAATTTTGAACGTCATCGCGATTCGTAGTTTTACGGTGTAACGTAAAGAAATGTCGATCATGATAATGGCGGTGTTTTGTAAAAGTCTTTATGAAAAGCTTTTTCACGAAAAGCGTAGGTTAGGTATTTTATGATATGCGTAACTGTCTGAAGAAAATGAATTTAAAGACAACAGAGTGGCTAATTGTCCCCCCTTCAACCATTTAAAAACCGACTTTTAAAAAAAGCAGGAGGTTATTTTGTTATTATAACTACGTCATTTAATTAAAAACGGATTGGAAACATATTTTTTGTTTGAAAGGGTATGCTCTCGAGGTAGTCTCATTTTCACCAAGTCAGAATATGATGAGGGGATCCCATGGCAATCGAGAGAAATTTAAATATTTTTTATAACTCGGGCATTAACTGTCGGAAAGCACCATTTGGTGAAGTGGAACTAATGATGAAGATTACAGATGGCCACCGGAACTTTTTAATATTAAGTATTTCACGGGTTGTGATTCGATTAGGTAATTAAATAAGTTGCTAAGCAAATTATGCTCGTCACAATGCATATGGTGAAGTGGAGCTCCAGCCCTCCTAGTTCTTACCAGGAGAACTCCTCAAAAATTAACGTCCCAACATCGGAAACAGCAATATTTTGTAAAAGGTGATGAGCAGTTGACATTAGGCTATTGTAACTTAGATAAATTACAAGCTGACCCAAAAAAGTAAAAAAAAAAAAAAACAACCAACTTCCAAAAAAAACACTGTAAAGTGAAAAATAACTTTAATTTCGGTAGTCGGTGGCAAAACAACCAAAATACAGATCCAAAGACACCAACTTCCGAAGTTAACGTTATTTTTCACTTTGCAGTGTTTTTTTATGGAGATGGGTTGTTTTTAAAACGTGCTTTCAGAATAGGTATTCTTCATTTGTCTTACACACAACCCTGCACCCTAATTGCGTCAGACCATATCAATTACAATCTTAATGATTTTGAAGTATATTGCTAATCCGTTGCCTCATCTGTTGGAAAAAAATGTCTGCTCAACAACGTAACTAACGCAATGAATGTGCTGGTACTATCAAAATGAAACCCATTGCTACTGTATGTTACACAATTATCCACTACTCAACATAAAGCGCATTATAAATAATAAAAATCTTTATTTCAGACATGAACACGTACATGAACAGTCCCTAGGTGGTTTAGTGATGGGTTAGTAACAGAAAGTACTTATAGTCTATATTAGTATTGTTAGTAAGGACACAAACACAGCTAAATTGCCTATGGTAACTTATCTACGTGTCCCTACACCTATTTCCACCCAGTGACGTTGTATAGGACAGTCTGGCCTGTTAACAATCATTTTCAGGATGCCGTTCCGAGTGCTTTTTTACGCATGATGGCGTGAAATCCATCTGTGTGAGCTTTGACAAACATGCCCGAAGCACTACTTTATAACTAATCTAACTGAGATTAGTTACAATCATAATTACGTATTGAAGTCATCCACAGTGTGAATATGAAAATGAAATAAAATTATCTTCATTCAATATTGTGCTCCGCAGTCAGCAGGATGTACCATATCCGTCGATGTGCCTACGTACACACAATGATATATAAGTAAACAATGTTCGTCGAAATAAACCAGAAATCGCTTTATTTATTGTATTAATTTTCAATCTCTACGACCTGATTGTATAACTCTTTGTAACAATTTTTGATTGCAATGACGAACCAATACAAATAAATCGAAATCTCCGGACATATCAAGGGTAGGTATCTGTCCAGTAATTTCGATTTATTTGTGAGACTGTTTCATGCTGGAAAAGTCTTTGACTCTTCATAATAATTCGTCATCAATCACATCGTCATAATGGCAGAGACGCTGGAACAATTAGACCAGATGCTGCACAGCCCAAATGGAGCCTCTCGGCGGGTTGGCCTCGGCATGAATTTGGACAAGACGAAAGTCATGTACAATTCGCACGTCTTGCCGAGTCCAATCCACATCGAAGGGTCGCTTTTCGAAGTTGTGAAGGAGTACGTCTACCTAGGGCAAGTTTTCCAGCTTGGTAGGCACAACTTTGAGAAAGAAGCCGACTGAAGGATCCGGTTGGGTTGGGCAGCGTTTGGAAAACTTCGTCAAGTCTTCTTGTCACCAATCCCGTAGTGTTTGAAGACCAAGGTCTTCAACCAGTGCGTCCTGCCCGTTATGACATACGGTGCCGAAACGTGGACACTGACAGTCGGGCTGGTCCACAAATTCAAGGTCACTCAGCGTGCTATGGAGCGAGCTATGCTCGGAGTTTCTCTGAAGGATAAGATCAGAAATTAAGTTATCCGGAAGAGAACCGGAGTTACCGACATAGCCTGCAGAGTAAGCAAGCTAAATTGGCAGTGGGCTGGCCATGTTTGTCGAAGGACCGATGGCCGTTGGAGCAGACGAGTCCTGGAGTGGAGACCACGTATCGGCAAGCGTAGTGTGGCACGCCCCCCAGCTAGATGGACTGACGACCTTAAAAAGGTGGCTGGGACAGACTGGATGCGGAAGGCGGAGGACAGGGTGTTGTGGCGCCGCCTGGGAGAGCCCTATGTCCAGCAGTGGACTGCTATAGGCTGAGTTGATTGATTGATTGAATAATTATGTTTCTTTTATCATTGCTTGTTCGAGCTTGCATTTTTGCATTTTAGGCTTCCATCAATCAATCTGCCGGGCGCCTTTTCCCAACTATGCTGGGGTCGGCTTCCAATCTAACCAGATGCAGCTGAATAATAATAATAATAATAATAAGTTTATTGATTCAAAATATACATAGACACGGGTTGTATACTAATTACATGCTAAGACTTAAACAACTAACAATGGACACAAGTGGAAAAAAAATAAAATAAAATAATTGTCTTTATAAACAAAAATTTAAATCCTGTCTCCTAAACTAGGGATGGCCTGTATCTTAGGAGACAGTGATTCGACCAAGCTGAAGTGCAAATGATGGATCTTAGGTTTCGAGTGTCGATGCTAATTCTACCATGAAACAAAAATGTGAGTTAGCTGAGTAAGTAATTAATTTTAGATTTATTTGAGCATGAAAGGATGAATGCAGGTGTGGAGAAAAAAAGTGGGGGTGTGAATGGGAAAGTGGTGTGTGTGTGTGTTCGTGTTCGTGAGTGTAATGTTAGTTGTGTTGTATATTGGTGTGTGTGTTGTGTGTTATGAGGTGTTTGTTTGTGTGTAGTGTTTTGTGTTCCTATTTAATAGTGATTTGTTAAACGATGTATGCCAGAAGAGATTCGGTGTTATTGTAGTCCTGTTGTAAGAGCCAGTCTGTAATTTTACATTTGATATTAAATTTATTTAAGTTTATTATATTTAATTTCTTTTGTATATTTTTATAAACGTGAATACCTAACACGTAGTATTGGTGTTTCGCAAACGAGGTTTTGTGCTGTGCACCAGAGGGGACGTATGTTCGCTTCCTTGGGTTAGGTAGGGGTAGGCAGCCATGTACCCTGAGGACAGATCGAAGGACAAACAACTGACGTACCGTCACTACTTTGCAGTCAGAATAGAGTTGTGCTGTGGGGTATCTAAACGGATTCCTGGTCATAACCTTAAGTACCGCTCTTTGAGCTCTCTCTGCTCTCAGAATAAAAGTCTTCGCTGCTCCACCCCACACGGTTATGCAGTATCCGAGGATTGACTGGCACAAAGTGAGTTAAACCATCTTGAGAATTTTAAAGTCAGCCGATTCTCTCAAAGATTTAAAGATGTGAATCAGACGGATAGTTCTACTAGTTAGAGCATCAATCTGTTTGTCCCATCTTAATCCCTCATCTATATGCACCCCCAGATACTTTACATTATTAGATCTAACAATGGCAGCACAAGAGCACGACATCAGCCGATTTTGGCATGAGTGAGCTGTAATCGAAAAAGTATTCGGGGGTAGGGTGTTACGTCGGATCGCAAAGGGTATATAATACGTTTTATCCAGGTTTAGCGTCAGCAAGTTCAGATTAAGCCAGGTCATCACTGAAGTTAGTGCAGATTCAGCCCTAGTCTGCACATCGTCCCACGTAGCCCCGTGAATTAAGATCGCCGTGTCATCGGCATATGCATAGATCTTACTATCAGGTATTGAGATTCTACAAAGGTCGTTTATATAAATTTGAAAGAGCGTGGGGCCTAATATACTTCCTTGAGGCACGCCGAATGACACCGATTCTTCATCACTGTCCCTCGAGCCTATCCTAACTCGCTGGGTGCGATTTGTCAGGTAATCAGTAAAGAGTTTCAAAGCTATTCCACGCACGCCCACACACTCTAACTTAGCTATTAGTTTGGGAACAGAAACTGTGTCGAAAGCCTTTGACAAATCCAAAAATATGCCAAGGCACTTAGTTTTATTGTCCAGTATCTTTGCTATAGTTTGAGTTAGATCTAACACAGCATCTTCAGTGGAGACACCAGACCTAAAGCCATACTGGTTGTCAGCAATAATTATGTTCCCGTCCAAAAAGCTTCTAAGATTATTATTTAAAATCTTTTCCAGTATTTTCGAGAGCGAGGATAGAACAGATATGGGCCTATAATTATTGACACAGTTCCTGTTCCCTCCCTTATAGATTGGGTGTACAATAGCCTTCTTAAGAGAATCCGGAAAGACTCCCGTGTCTATACAAAGATTGCATATGTGTGTTATCACTGGTACGAGAGTGTGGCGACATGTCTTAAGAAGCGATGACGGGATTCCATCCCATCCTACAGCACAATCACTTCGAAGCTGTAGTATAATAGAATTGACTTCACTGTCGTCGACTTTTTTTATAGCGAGCGAATTGATGGGCGGATTCAGCGTCATGCAACCGGGAGGTTTATCTCGAGTTAGAGGTGTTTTATTAGGGTCGTTTAGTATTGCCCCTGCCATGTTTTTACCTATATTACTAAAGAAGGAACATATATTGTTTAGGGAAGATTTAGGATTATCAGTTATTTTTAATAGCTCATCTGGACTATAGTGTATTTTACAGGTATTCGTAATTTCCTTAATTGTTTTCCATAGCATTCTTGGATTACCGTGTGACTTTTCAAGTTCGCTCTTCTCATATGCATTCTTCAATTTACGCAGCAGCGCATTACAAAAATTTCGATAGCGGGTATATGTTACATGTAATATTAAATTGTCTGGTGATTTTTTAGATTTTGTGTGTAATTTATCTCTATGCTTAATACATTTTAATAGGCCAGTAGTTATCCATGGTTTTATAATTCTTAGTTTCCTTGGTACGTTAGTTTGTACTGTATGTTTAGCTATAGTTGATGACAGTAGTGTAACTAGTTCGTTCATAGCGACATTCGCATCTAAAGTTTTGTAAATATTTGTAAAATCTGTATGTTCTAATTCTGTTTTGATTGCTTCTGTATTAATGTGAGATTTAGAGAAAAATTTGTTACCGGTAAAGTTTGTATTTAAGATTGCAAGTATAATTGGTTTGTGATGAATGAATACCAGTATTTTACATGGAGCGCCTGCCTATCTGACCTCCACAACCCAGTAACTGGGTAATACGATACCCCTTGAAAGACTGGTTGTCAGACTTTTGGGCTCCTGACGACCCGTAACGTCTGTCAAAAATCCACGAATGACGGGCAAATATCTACTTCAAATCCACTGCATAGCTGTAGATATAAATTGTATAAACATCTGTCCACTACATACTTATGTATTCCCTACTCAAGTTTCAGCTGTCTCCATTGATTTATCATCAAGTTTTCTCATACATGTCATATCGTTTCTTTGTCAGATCTGGATTTCGAGCAACGATCCAGGGCCCCAAGTCTGCTATTTTTATAAATTCAGTTATTCCAACACGATCCCATTGTCATTTTGCTAAAAGTTCGTAATCTGCTAAATTCATAATGGTCGATCATTGGTCGGTCAATGTTCTCGTAATAGAATTGTGTCGTATTGCCATTATTATAAAACCCATTAGTAGAAATGTAATTCATTTGTGATTATGTACGAGATTACCAATAAATGCAATTTCTTTCAATGTAGTGTCAGTGGTCGACCATTGGAAAGTCATAATGACGCCATTATAATAGGAGATTACCAAACTTGTCAAAATCAACAATTATGAAATCAATGATCGACCATTCTGACACTATTGTAATAGCAGACTTGAGGCCTTGTTGAATCGTAAAAGATTACCCACTAAATAATTTACATGACGAACAAAACCTGGCATTATTATCAAATAGCTAAGGTTTACACAATTTATTTGATGCTCTATTTGAGCTTCACGATTTGCTAAATCTGATTTCGTTATCTTTGTTTAGTAATCTTTGTATTTGCTTCATTAAGTAATTTTCTTTTGTATCATATTTATTCAGACATTTTAACAACAGCTGAATTTAGAAATATCTTGTAGCGAATTATCTTTTCGCCTTTCAAGTCAAATAGTTAGGGCCCCAGCCCTGGCGACGGAAAGGCTGCCCCCATCCCCGCCTCCTAATTCTTCTCTGGCCGAAGCCGAATGGCAAGTAGCCGGGGAGAAAAAGAAGGCGGGTAAGGCCAAAAGGGCGGCCAATAGAAAGGAGAGGCAGCAACGGCGCAAGAAGCGAAGCGCCGTGGCTAGGCTCCGCGCCCCGAAATCCGCAGCTGTAGTGATCACACTACAGCCGGAAGCGGAGAAGAAGGGCGTGACCTACCGCGAGGTGCTCGCCAAGGCGTGGGCGGCAGTGAACCTGGAGGAGATCGGCGTCGCCGATGGCTTCCGCATGAAGGTCACTGCGACGGGGGCTCGTATGCTGGAGATCCCCGGTGCGGCCAGTGGCCCGACCGCTGACGCCCTGGCCGAAAGGCTTAGGGCGTCCCTCAATGCGGAAGAGGCCCGAGTCTCCAGGCCCACCAAGTGCGCAGACATGCGCATCTTGGGCCTGGACGACTGCGTGACGGCGGAAGACGTTGTGGCCGCCGTGGCTAGGACTGGGGGTTGCTCTGCCGATCAGGTGAGGGCAGGCACCATCCGTCCTGACACTACGGGTATGCAAACCATTACGGTGAGCTGCCCCGTGTCGGCGGCCCAAAAAATAGCTGGGGAGGGCCAAAGGCTCCGAGTGGGCTGGGTTTCCGCACAGGTCAAACTGCTGGAACCCAGACCTCTGAGGTGCTACCGCTGCCGGGTGGGACACCACGTGGGAGCATGCTGCACCTCGGAGGTGGACCGCAGCGAGGACTGCTTCCGCTGTGGTCGGCCCGGTCACAAGGCCGGCTCTTGCGAGGCCACGCCGCACTGCTTTGCATGTGCAGCGGCTGGGAAGCCGGCCGATCACCGGGCTGGAGGCAAGGCCTGCGCTCCCCCCCCGAAACCTAGGGGCAGGGGCAAGCCCTCCGCCACCGCCGTCACCGCCGCAGCCGCCACGATTGCCGCCGCCGCTGCCACCTCCACCGTCGTCGTTGCCGCCGCTAACACCGCGGCAGGGCCATCCCAGAGGGCCCAGGAGGAGGCTGATATGGAATGCCAATAAATGGCCCCATTACGCTTCCTCCAGGCGAACATCAACCACTGCGCCGCCGCTCAGGATCTGTTACTCCAGAGCATGGCGCAGTGGTCGATTAACATCGCCGTGGTCGCTGAGCCGTACTTTGTCCCACCCAGGGACGACTGGGTAGAGGACCTGAGCGGCTCAGTGGCCATTATGTCATCGGCCGCCGCCGGCACCCCATCCCTCGAGGCCGTCAAGAGGGGACAGGGTTGCGTAGCAGCACGGTTCGGGGAGATTGTCGTGGTAGGAGTATACTTCTCCCCGAACCGAACTCTCGCCGAGTTCCACAACTCCCTTGGGGAGTTGAGAGTAGTCGTCGTCGGGTACCATCCCCTTCCCGTGATCGTCCTCGGGGACTTCAATGCCAAGAACGTGGCTTGGGGTTCCCGGTATACGGACACACGGGGCAGGATGGTGGAGGACTGGGCTCTCGAGACAGGCCTGGTCGTCCTTAACCGGGGTTCTGTCCCCACGTGTGTGCGGATGCGGGGTGAATCAGTGGTGGACATCTCGTTCGCCAGCCCCGCTCTGTCGCCACGTGTAATTGACTGGCGCGTCATGGAGGGGGTGGAGACCTATTCCGATCACCGGTACATCCGGTTTGACGTCTCCGCCCAGACCTTAGGCGCGCCGGTCCAACAGGCCCCGAGTGGTCCGCGGTGGGCGCTGAAGCAGCTGGACCGGGAGCTCCTCCTGGAAGCCTCGATCGTGCAGGCCTGGGTGTCATCACCAGACAGGCCTGCCGACATAAACGACGAGGCGGAGTGGTTCCGGGAGGCCATGTCCGAAATATGTGACGTGGCAATGCCCCGGGTCCAGCCCGGATGTGCTCAGCGCCAGGTGTGCTGGTGGTCGCGTGAGCTGACCGCTTTACGCGAGGCGTGCGTTGCTGCGCGCCACCAGTACTCCAGGCACCGCAGGCTCCGTATCCGCCCTCCAGATACGGAAGCCATCCAGGCGGAGCTATACGAAGGGTACAGAGCGGCAAAGTCCGCCCTCCGAGCGGAAATCCAGCGGGCCAGAGGACTGGCTCGCGAGGAGTCGCTGGAGACTCTGAACAGAGACCCGTGGGGACGCCCCTACAAAGGGGTGAGAGATAAACTCCGCCCATGGGCTCCCCCGCTGACGCAGAGTCTCCGGCCCCAGCTCGTGGAGGACGTGGTGAGCGCTCTGTTCCCTTCACGAGGGGAACATACTCCTCCGCCCATGGCTCCGCCTCCTGTGGTGCCTGATGCGGACCACACTGCCGACGACGACGACGATGCTCCGGAGGTGACCGAGGTAGATCTGAGAGTGGCGGTACGTAGGCTGAATGCCAGGAATACCGCCCCAGGACCCGACGGCTTGCCTGGAAAAGCCTGGGTCCTGGCCTTGGAGGCTCTCGGGCCTCGACTAAGGGGGCTCCTAAGCGCATGCTTGGAGAGGGGCCAGTTCCCACTTCGTTGGAAGACGGGGAAACTGGTCCTTATTAAGAAGCTAGGGCGCCCGGCAGACTCTCCGTCCGCTTACCGGCCCATCGTGCTGCTCGACGAGGTGGGCAAGCTCTTTGAAAGAGTAATTGCAGACCGCCTTGTCGGGCGGCTGGTGCGGGTGGGGCCGGATTTGGCGGAGAGCCAATTTGGTTTCCGCAAGGGGCGCTCTACGGTGGATGCCATCATGCGCGTTCGAGCCCTCACGACGGGGGATGCTGTGGCCCGGGGTGGGGTCGTCTTGGCGGTGTCTCTTGACATCGCCAATGCCTTCAATACCCTGCCCTGGAGTTGCATTAGGGAGGCATTTCGGTACCACCGGATGCCGACCTACCTCTGTCGCGTGGTCGAGGCCTACCTGACGGACAGGGCCGTCATCTACCCTGGTCACCAAGGAGAGTGGAACCGGCGAGAGATGTCGTGCGGTGTCCCACAGGGATCGGTCCTGGGGCCGCATCTGTGGGACATCGGCTACGACTGGGTGCTGCGCGCCGACCTCCCTAGCGGCGTCAGCGTAGTCTGCTACGCTGACGACACGCTGGTCCTGGCGCAGGGGAGGTCGCATGAGGCGGCGGCCGAACTGGCGGCACGTGGGGTTGCGACAATCGTCGATAGGATCCGGCAATTGGGACTCGAGGTGGCCTTGCACAAGTCCGAGGCCATGTGTTTTTATGGTCCTCGGAACGCGCCACTGTCGAGTTCCCAGATAACGGCGGGAGGAGTTCACATCGGTGTCGAGTCGACGATGAAGTACTTGGGACTCGTCCTCGATAGCCGGTGGAACTTCGTGGAGCACTTCCGACGTTTGGCTCCCAGACTGGAGAGGGCTGGGGCTGCTTTGAAGCGGCTTCTGCCCAATCTAGGGGGCCCAAACGCCTCCTGCCGGAGGCTCTACGCGGGGATCGTGCGGTCCATGGCCCTTTACGGGGCACCGGTGTGGGCGCGTTCTCTGAGGCTGCGACCAGCCCAGCGGTTGAACGCGTCCCAAAGGGTCATGGCCATCAGGCTGGTACGGGGTTACCGCACGGTCTCCCGTGAGGCGGCGAGCCTCCTAGCCGGACTGCCGCCGTGGGATCTGGAGGCAAAAGTCCTCGCGCACATCTGGGAGTGGCGCGAGGAGGCGAAACGCCGGGGTGAAACTCCGCTGCCGCGAGAAATCACGGTACAGCGGACGGAACTCCGGCGAGATCTCATGGCGGCATGGAGAGTGCGATTGTCGCAACCTAGCGCTGGGCACGCTACAATTGTGGCGATAAGTCCCCTCTTTGAGGAGTGGCTGGAGAGGCGCCACGGCGTCCTCACCTTCCGCCTGACGCAGGTCCTCACCGGACACGGTTGTTTCGGGAGGTTCCTGTTCAGGATAAAGCGGGAGGAAACGCCCGGGTGTCACCACTGTGTGGATCGCCCGGAGGACACGGTGGAGCATACGGTGGAGATCTGCCCGGCTTGGGCGGAGCACCGCCGTGTCCTCACGGAGGCGATCGGCGGCGACGATCTCTCGCGTCCAGCACTGGTTCAGGCCATGGTTCGGAGCGAGAGTGCATGGGAGGCCGTCACCTCCTTCTGCGAAGCAGTAATGCTCGCGAAGGAGGAGGCGGAACGCGTGAGGGAGAGGCAAGGTTCGCGCCCTCGCGCCTCTAGTCGCCGCAGGAGACGCCCCGGGCGTCGGGAGTTGCAAGCCGATTTCCGGCCACCGTAGGCGCGGGCTTGCGGACGGCGAGCGATGGGTAGCTCGCCGTCCGATAAGGACCAGGCCCGGGTCGACGGCGCGTTGTGTTCCACGCGCGCCTCAAAGAGATGTCAGCACCAACTGACGGGGTCCGTCAGGACCAATGCCTGCCAGGGTTGCGAGTTTGTCCGAAAGGGATATCGTGGCCCTGGCACACAGGCAAATGAAGGAACACGGGTGGGTTTTAGTCAGTAAGAGTCTGACACGCCCTCCCGCTCTGCCCAGAGCGGGAGAAGTTATTTGATAATTTCCCACCCAAAAAAAAAAAAAAAAAAAAAAGTCAAATAGTTGCTTTAGGTCTGATCCAATGATATTTTCTGAACCTAAATGGATTTTCTATTTCTGTCTCTAGCGTGATTGAGTGAGCTTTTACAGGACTTTGCTTTCTTGAGCTAACTTTATTTCCTGGAGTAGTAGTGAGGAGGATACGATGCAAGTAAAACAAAAGTTGAGAGCAAGATTATAATAAAGCTAGGCACTCACGTGTCCTCAAAATACTACGCACTTCGACAAATGGTTATTAAACAAAACACTGCTCGTGTTTTGTTTAATAACCATTTGTCGAAGTGCGTAGTATTTTGAGGAAGATATTACGTCGCCGAGGGAGGGCAACGAAACGCTGGCGTGATGACTGATGATGCGTTTAGGGGAGATTGGCTGGAGAAGGCAACACACAGGGAACAGTGGAAAGTTATGGAAAATACCTTTGCCCAGCAGAGGGACAATACAGGTTGATCAAAAATATGATAGTAAATTGTACACCGAGGGAAAAAGTGACCGGTTACACTCGAGTTGGGAATCGTAGTTTCTTCCGAGTGATACATAGTCGTTTATACTATACGTTTTTTTTTCTTACGTGAAGTTTATATTAAAATTACCACACACGGCATTTCGAGTAGATCGTAAACACAAATTGAAAATTCTGAAAAATAAAACAAAAGAAAGCTATCCGCGCGCGCACCATTTTCACTTGTTCATTATTTTTGATTTTTTTAAATCAATGTTCAGCAAAAGAACATGGCCAGTATCATTTTGCGTTTGGTGATAAAACCTTTTTGTCTTTGGCAATATACTATAATTAAATCAGGTTAGCTACTGAATTACCCCAGATTAAAAAAAACACAGCACGTTAACAATGGACTTTTATTTACTTTACTACAGTTCGTTTTTTAATCCCAGATACTAAATCTCTTAATGCGTCATTGTACTCATCATTATGAACAACTTTCACTATGGGACCAAAATTGAAATCGCAAAAAAAAAATCAGCTGTTCCCTACATTTTGACGAGATATGCGAACATAAATGTAGGGAACAGCTGATTTTTTTTTCGTGATTTCTGGTTTTGTCCCATATTAAAAGTTGTTCATAATGATGAGTACAATGACCCCTTAAGAGATTTCGTATATGAATAGATACACCTTATATTTATTTTGTAGGCATGTCTAAATAATCTAAATACCCAAGGTCACAAAGTGAGTTTTTGAGATGAGACTTTTGTGTGTACTCCAAACTATGATAAATATGGATAAAATATAGTTGTCGACTGAATTTGTTTTCTCTGTACTGGAACGCTGTGTCTCCCTCTTGGAGGTGGGCGTTAATAGCTGCGACACAGTTTCGTAACTAATGTGGCTATTTACGTACGCAATCAATTTGTAAAATGTGTTTTTGTTCCAATAAAGATTATTATATTATTAATTTTAATTTCGTAATCCACCATAAAAAGTCTCACCCTCAGTTATTCTCGCACGGCGGAAACACTGTAGATTTATTCCGTGGTTCAGTAGCAATATGCATGGTCCTATAACTTGTACAATGTAACCCATAACTTGTACACACCTATGTACCTACCTTGTTTTGTAGCGATGAGGGTATCCCATAATTTCAGTTAAAGTTAATTAAAAGCGAATAGATTGTTGAGGTCCGTCTCGGAACAGATGAATTCCTTGGAATGCTTACCCAAAATTGTTTGGCGTAGGTTGGATACCTACTGCAAATGTTATGGCTCATTTTCTTTAGTCGATATTTTGGTCAATATACAGCATGCGGGGACGCCCCGCAGTTGGGCGTAGCGACCAAAACAAGTCATCGGTTGGTAAAAAGCGTAGGGAGTCTCACACAAGTCACACACAACTACAAAGCAACTGCTAAACGTGTGAAGCGTTCTCCGTATACCGCAGTCGTTCCCTATCGACTAATGAATACGGTTCCCCGAATACGGGCCCTATGGCATGCTTTACAGAAACCTCCAGCACCCCACATTCGGGCCCTATCGACATATGAAAACGGTTTCTCGCATGCGGGCCCTATGGCATGCGTTACAGAAATTTCCCGCACTCCGTATACGAGTCGTATCGACCAATGAGAATGAGTCTTTAGGCAGGTATTATTGCACCCCTGCAGAATGCCCCTGCTTGGGCAGTGCAGCGCCGTGATCTCGTCGCGGCGGGGTGGTTGGTGCTGCGGATACTCTCTCGCTTTCGGACATATCCATGGTCGGAAGTGAGAGCACGTGGGACGCCGTCGCCTCCTTCTGCGAGGAAGTGATGGTCGCGAAGGAGGCGGCGGAAAGGGAGAGGGAGGATACAACCTCCCTTCCAATCCGTAGCAGACTCACCGGGCGCCGGACGGCGCAGAACGATATCCGACCGCCTTAGGGCCTGCAGGCACAAACTGGGGGAGTTTTTTGCCTGAACAGTAAAAGGCCCGAGACGGTGGCGGGCCGTGTTCCGCGTGTGCCTCTCTCTAGAGGAATTGTGGCCATATGAGGCCGCTGGGGGTGACTGGGTCCACATGAATTCATGCGGGCCAACACCTAGCCGGGGGAACGTGACGAAATGCGCAAATACTCCAGCAATCTGGCTAAAGGTAGCAGCAGAACACCGTGTAGTTTTAGTCCGTAAGAGTATGACAGACCCATCCACACACTCCAGGGTGGAGGACATCCAACAGGATTTCCGCAAGAAAAAAAAATATTGGTATTATTGCAAGTTACTAATAAAATTGTTAGATGTCATAATGGAAATAACAAGACTGTGCCATTGGGCGTTCGCCGTACTTAGTTATTGACATCTTACCAAGGTTTTTTTCTCCTATGCCAAAGTGCAGTGATTAGTGAGACTGAGGCCGAGATCCCTACACATTAATTGGCACGTGCTTTGACTTGAGAAATGTTCTCGTCTCTATCTGGCACTTGTAGTTTGACAGTTGTGCGAGTGCGACAGTGACAAGAATAAGCTTAGCCAAAGAACGGATTATAGCCATTTTAAATATGATATATTTACATAAACATGTAGAATTAAGTAGTCTGTATTTTTTTTTTATTTCTTATTTATAATCTCACTGTATGCTGCACCGGCCGACGTCATCACGTCAGCGCCGGCTGTCGCTGAAAACCAGCGCTGGAGCTCCGTCTCGCAGCAATATGCTGAGCGATGACCGTTTTGCGCATATTTCCCCCAACTTGTTCCTTTTATATTTGTGTTCTTTTTTTGCACCCTGTTTACCGCAAATAAACGTGTTTCTTTCTTTTCTTTTTTCTATATCGTGCTAAGTAACGTTTATAGATCTCAGCCTTAGAAGTGTGTGACAGAACATTATAACGAATGTACACATTTTCATTATAGCTTTCTGGCACTTTTCCTAGAAAATCTCCATGAACATATCTTTTCTTTAGCTTTGTATTCAGGAATAGGACGAAACGTAGCAATAAGAATTAGGACAATGAGATGGAAACGACAACATACCCTCGATCTCAACGCTCCTCGACAAACGAAAAACATTTTGAGTCTGTCCAAATACTTGGATTTCCTTGTTATTTTCTACAAAAGGAATTACGTATTATAAAGCTTTATTACTTAGGACCGATTACTTTGTCCGTGTGGTGTCGGACGTAAAGAATAGCACCATCCTATTTCTTCCCGTGGGTGTCGTAAAAGGCGACCAAGGGACTTACTAGAGAATGGGTAGCAGCGTTCTCTATGCATTTTAACACCTTATTGCGATCGCCAACCCAGGCGCCAAGCGTGGCAATTATGGCGAAATGTTGGGGGAGACCTATGCCCAGCAGTGGACCTCCTTTGGCTCAAATGATGATGATGACATACTATAACAAAACTGTCGTGACGCGTGACGGTCAAAATGTTACACTTTATTCTTTCTAACTTTTATTCGCCAAGTGTGGGAGTTGGGGGAGGCCTATAATGTTCGGCAGTTGACGTGTTTCGCCTGAAATGATGATAATAATGGTTACTTAGGAAGTGTTCGTGTATCTCTGTGTGATCGCGTTGTTCTTCTAAACTATGCAACAGATTTTGATGTGGTTTTCCCCATAATTTAGACCGGGGTCTTCAACCTTTTTCAAGTCAAGGGCCGAGTGACCTTGAGTGGTTAGCTTGCGTGTTCTGTACTGAGCTCACGCAACGCGTCGTACGTTCAGCCAGTAATGGGACTCGCCCATCAAGGACCGCTTTCCCCAATTTAACGCATTATTAATTTATTATACACAAAACAAAAGGTATTTTAATAAAACACGTATACTAAAAGATTAAAAATTCAATTATCTTTAAATTAGTGAAGGTTTCAGAAAAATACGCTTGGTAGATTTTGCGCCATTCTCAGTTTTTTTGCCGCGTTGGACATAACTTTACAAATTAATTTCACGATGCAATATAAATATAATCCAAAATATTCACATAATAAGTTATTAAGAAATTGCTCTAATTTATCATATTTTTTTTTCAAATCATTAACACTACTCGTTTAGACGTGATCATCAGTACAAAATCATTAAAAGTCGGTTATCGTCCCCTTAAAAGTGACAGCCACTGAAAATGTTATTGAAAATGCTGATAGCCGTTATTTCTCAAAGTTAGCACTTTTTCATAAAAAGGATTACGTCATCTACCGAGCCAGATATAATGTAAAAAATGGTTGTAATTCAACAATACTTTCCCCTCATAATAGGGTCATAAAATCCACCCCAAATAGGGACAAACTTTGTCCATTATTCAATAGAACAATTTATAAGTGTTGCCATACTCCGCTTAATAATAAAAGCCAAATGTGTTAGGAGAGCACCCAGTTTCGTGGTGTTGAGGAATAACTTACAAAATCGAAAATTCAGGACGGGAAATTGCAACTATTAGTTTTGCCAATTTATTCTAAAGTTTGTCTCTCTATACTCCATTGGTTTAGGTAGTTAAATAACAAATCGTAAAAAGGGTTTTTATAGATGACACTTTCTTGTTTAAAAACAAGTTGTAACTTATAACCAAATTAAATGGATTTTCAATTTTTACGTTAGTTTCCTCTTTTATTAATGTATGATATACTTTATCTTTTATTCACTACTCTTCGTTGATGTAACTGCTTGAGCACAATTTTTTAATTAGATTAATAATAATGCTATAATATTTTGTAATCTGTTTAATGTAAAGAGCCCAAAAATAAATACAGGTTCTCAAAACGTCCAGTAATTATAACGTAGCTAAATTGAAGAGCATAACTGTGAAGTAGCATGACAACTGAAGTAACAGGTATTACATCTAAAGTAACCGTCATGAGAAGCTATAAATACATAAAATTGCAAATTATACAACTATCAACTTTAAACTCAAGATATCTAAGTTGATTTATGAATGAAGAAATTATCGCTAAACGTCATAAAATAATTTTAGTTGCAATGGAAACTGAACCATACGCAATTTCAGTTAAAGTTTTAAATCCCAAAGTATGAAATTTATCTCGTCTCATGGCGTTGACTTTAGTCGGTTATTTCACAGCTGTCTCGTCACGTGGTTTTTTTGTTTAAGTACCTTTATTTAACTATCTAAACCAACGGAATATAGATGAGTCTACGTTACTACTTTTTCCTAGTAGGCAGTTATGTAATAACTGAAGTAGGTATTAGTTGTTTTACATGCTTTGTGCTAGGAAATAATTATAACCACACCTAACCCTTTTCTGTTTTGTCGGTTCGGTTCTTTGTTTTTTAGGGTTCCGTAGTAAACAAGGAACTCTTATAGTTTCGCCATGTCCGTCTGTCTGTCTGTCTGTTCGTCCGTCCGTCTGTCCCCCCGGCTTAGCTCAGAGACGCTTAGTTCTAGAAAGCTGTAATTTGTACATATTAATCACGCCGAGAAATCCGTAAAATAAAACCATGAAAAACATTTTTTTTTAAGGTACCTCTTGCACGTAAAACGGTGATGATAATTTTTTTTTCTCGGCTTAGGTATACATGGTGTGGGGTATATTTGGATAGCCCGTTTAAAAATATTGTGGGTCTGTGAAAGACATTTTTCAATTCTGAGATCCGTTTGCGTAATATTAAGCTTTAAAGTGCAATTTTTTGTTAGAGTCAAGAGTAAATGATTGGTTTTGGTTATGTGAAAAAATTCATGGCACAACGAAATTAAAAGAAAACTATCCACAGCTAAGTAGGGTTTACAACGAGTAATAGACGATCGACCAACTTAAATTTGCAGTTGAAGAATATTGAGCGTAGCGTATATGGATGTATGGGAGAGCATGTTTTTCAGCGGTTTTTTTAAAGACGATTCTAGTTCATTTTTGGGGTTCCGTAGGTACCCGAAGGATGCCAACGGGTCCCGATTACTAAGGCTCCGCTGTCCGTCCGTCTGTCACAGGGACAGATATTTTGAAACGTAGGTAATAGGTAGATACTTTAAATTTTCACAGAGTGTGTGCTACGATGGCCGCTATAACAACAATTAATAAAAGTAAAATAAAGAAAAAAATTAAAGAGGGTAAAAAATTATTTAAGTATTTTTTTTAATAAAATATGTAGTGTTAAAAATATTGTTCGGTGGTACGGAACCCTTCGTGTGCGAGTCCGACTCGCACTTGGCTGGTTTTTTATCTTTATGCTACGATCGTCTTAAATGCTAAAATAATTAAAATTATATGAATAACTAACAACGATATTATGTATCTACAGTAAAAAAATTGCCAAGTATGAGCCGAACTCGCACACGTAGGATTCTGCACCACAAGACAAAAACGCTGAAAAAATCGCGTTTGTTGTTTGAGTTTCCCTTTAATTTTAAAATGTATTTTATCTTTATTATTTGTTGTAATAGCGGCCATAGTAGTACACACTCTGTGAACATTTCACGTGTCTACGTCTTACGGTTCAGAAGATACAGCCGTGACTGACGGACGGATGGACAGCGGAACCTTAGTAATAGGGCCCTGTTTGCACTGGCACCCTTTGAATACGGACCCCTAAAAAAGATTGTAGCATGTCGTCGACAAACCTTGATCGTTGATCACTGCAAGTGACATCCAATTTAAATTTCCCAGTAGCAATATATAAAAACTTCATTCACTATAATAAACCATTTTAAAACAAGAGATTTCCTGCTGCTAAACAGATTAGAGAATTTTATCATGAAAATTGTGTCATTTTTAATAGCTAGATTAAAAAAAATACGGCTACGTTAATGTGAATTGATCATTAATTATTCAATAACTCAGTAATAAAATATTTACATCATATAAAAACTAACCGACTTAAAATAATTGATCATTTGATTGATGCATTTAAATAGTCTCGAACTTTTGCACATTTTTACTTATTATTTAGGTACTTCAAAAAACTAGGCCCTAAACCGCGGCTAAGAGCGGGCACAATGAAGGGTTCCGTAGTTAGAACAAATTTAACATTGTAGTTGAAAAACAGGTTCCCTCGTACATTCCAACCGCAAATGTTAGTTTGTACGTACAATATTGAGAGAATAAATATAAAAAAAAATTATATATATATATATTGAATATTTGTATGACCTACAAGTAGTTGTTCCGGGTCTGGCTGTTTGTGTATGTGAGTTTAAATGTTTGTAAACGCACCCACAATACAGGAGAAATTCCTAGTGTGGGGCAACGTTTTTAAAAAAAATGAATGAAATGAATGTAAATGAATGAATGATTTACCATGTTATTTTAAGACCATAGGTTTTCCTTTAATTTATAAGTAAATAACTATTTTCTGTATTTAAAAACAAAAAATAGGCTCAGTAGTTTCGGAGATAAGGGGAGGAAATAGTCAAATTTCGCTAATAATTTTCTAAATGAACTTATAAAGTATTTATTTTAAAATTACAAAGAATATATTACAACACGTCCTATCATTTGATGTGTCACACGATGTAGTTTGCATTTTTTTTTTAATTTTCTAGTTTTTCCCCCAAAAGTTATTTTCCCTTCCCTTATATATATAATATATCCCTTATTCAAAATCACACATCACACAAACATTTATTTACGCCACACGTCCGTGTTTGGGTCACAAACATTAATGTGTGTACCAAATTTCAACTTAATCGGTCCAGTAGATTCACAGCAAATAGGCTGTAATAGACGGACAGACAGACAGACAGACATACGACGAGACGAGTTATCCTGTAAAGGTTCCATTTTTTTTTGGTCCGTACCTAAAATACTGGCTTAAAATTCACATTTTCAGGATAAATTTTATTTTTAGGGTTCCGTAACCCAAAAATAAAATGAATCTTCAAAATTTGAATTTTAAGCCCGTATTTTTATTTGAAATCCTAATTCCGTAGCCTAAAGGCTTCTACATACTGGCGCGACACCGGTAGAACAATTACTATGAAAAATTAAAGGAAATTGTTCTAGCGGTGTCACGTCAGTATTTGTTCGGTGCGGGAATCGAACCCGCGACACACAGCGCAGCAGTCAATCGCTTAACCACTGCGCCAACCGTGTCTGTAATCGAACGTTACTGGAATTTAAAAGAGTGACCTTTACATAAAAAAGTTTGGACACAAAAAGGTTGGTATTATCATAAATCTCTTTACACATCCCAGTGTGCGATTTATGTGTCAGCTATACTCAAGTACAAACCTACGTACGTATTGACGGACGAAAAATGAATTCGGGTAATTTTGTTTTAAAAATTTCAAACTTTTTTGCGCCATGTTGCTGTTCGGATTTCGCCTTAAGGGTTCGGTGGCGTACCGACCGTCAAACTGGATAACTTTTTCCATGGGACCAACATCGTAATCGTGAAATAATTATATCAATTGTCCCATACAAAACTTCAATACTTACCCTACTCTATCCAAATGTATGTGAGGGCTTTTTTTTTTATGTGGGAAATTATCACGGGAGGACGTGTCAGACTTTTACTGACTAAAATCCACCCGTGTTCCTTCCGTTGTCTGTGTGCCGGGTACCCCTGCATACAGATATGGCAACCCTGGTAGGCATATGTCCTAACGGACCGCGAACGGACGCGCGCCTCAAAGAGATGTCAGCACCAACTGACGGGGGTTGGTGCTGACATCTCTTTGAGGCGCGCGTGAAACACAACGCGCCGTCGACCCGGGCCTGGTCCTTGTCGGACGGCGAGCTACCCATCGCTCACCGTCCGCAGGCCCGCGCCTACGGTGGCCGGAAATCAGCTTGTGACTCCCGACGCCCGGGGTGTCTCCTTCGGCGGCTAAGGGCGTGAGGGCGTGAACCCTGTCTCACCCTCACGCGTTCCGCCTTCTCCTTCGCGAGCATTACTGCTTCGCAGAAGGAGGTGACGGCCTCCCATGCACTCTCGCTCCAAACCATGGCCTGAACCAGGGCCGGACGCGAGAGATCGCCGCCGTCGATTGCCTCCGTGAGGACACGGCGGTGCTCCACCCAAGCCGGACAGACCTCCTCCGTATGCTCCACCGTGTCCTCCGGGAGGGCTGATTATTTTGACACGCTGTATATTTATTATACAGCTGGATGCGGGAAGCACAGAACCGGTCGAAGTGGCGGTGCTTGGGGGAGGCCTATGTCCAGCAGTGGACGTCTTTCGGCTGAAATGATGATGATGATGATATTTATTATACAACCTTCGATCAATATTGATCGAAGTAAACAACGCTAGATACAATCAAATTAATCAGCAATAAACCTCTCAATGAAGAGCACAAATTAATCGTGCGTCTCAACCTTGAACTGGGGAGTATCTATTTCGTGTACATTTCTCAAGTGTTAATAATACTATCGTTTACGCTTGGTTAAGTAGGTACAATTAATGGACAAGAATAGACCTTGAATGATACATTAACCATGCCGCTTTTGGAAACATGCGTATCAAAACATGGAATACCGAGAAGATAACAGCTTTGTAGTTGAACATTACTCTATAGAGGCCTCTCTAAAATCGCAAAGTTCAATATGTCAAAGGCAGGAACCCAACGAAAATATACATACAGTTCAGTATGTCCGAGGTACCCTGGCCAGTTAGATTCACTCGTATCAAGGGTGTGAAAATGTACAATTGTGCCTACCTACACGCTTACTCGTTCCGTGTGGTGCCGGACGTAAAGAATAGCACCATCCTATTTCTTCCCGTGGGTGTCGTAAAAGGCGACTAAGGGGATTTACTAGAGAATGGGCTGCTGCCCATTCTCTAGTAAATCCCCTTAGTCGCTTCTCTATGCATTTTAACACCATTATGGCAACTACCCTCCTTTTGGGGGAGGCCTATGTCCAGCAGTGGACGTCTTTTGGCTGAAATGATGATGACATGCTTACTTGCTGAATTGTACATCGCTCTAGATACAATGACAGGTTAACATTATTTCAATTTACAATACTTCAATCAGTGTTGCCAACCCTACTGTTTTAACAGTAGGGTTGACAAAACAGGGATGCCATTGAAAAAACAGTAGATCCTGTTTTTTCAATGGCATCCCTGTTTTCTATTTTGGTCCATATTTCTAATGTTTTTGTACTTTAGAGCCGCGCCGTTTGAAGCAAAAAATTCACGCTTGTTTGTTGGTTTTTGTGTTGCAAAGAAGGTCTATCGTCTATTGCTTCTGGGATTTTTTTTGAGTACTTTTATGTGTGCATTTTAGAATTTTCAACTTTCAATCTTATGCTAATCAGTAGAATTACTGTTCTGAAATGACTATTTACTGTTTTTAGGGTTCCGCGCCTCAAAGGAAAAAACGGGACCCTGATATGGGAGGTGCGTCTCATAACGTATAAACTCATTTGGTCTAATTTCATTTTATTATCGTTCACAAGATATACTGTTGATATAATTTCTTTGAATATAACATTTATTTATTCTTAAACTTATTTCGTATAACGTTGTTTGATATAACGTTTATGTAATGGAAAATCATTAGGCCTATCGTTTAAAATATATAATATTGCAATTAATTTGATTGAGCGTGCTGCGGGAGCGGCGTGACAGAATAATCGCTGCAAAATCGACTCCACGTAGTCTTGTCTGCCCTACCCCTAGAGTGTTATTTAAAATCGCGTTGGCGCGTAGGGGCGAGGTGAGCCGCACATCTGTGACAATAAGCTCGCATGGGACCGCTGAAGCCCTGCAGCGCCGAAGCCGTGACAGAAAACATGCCTCTGCATGTTGCATGCTTGCTGCATGCTTGCTTGCTGCATGCTTGCTTGCTGCATGCTTGCTTGCTACATGCTTGCTTGTATGCTGCATGCTTGCTTGCACGTTTTATCATATTAGACTAAATAATAGGTTTTAAGTCTTTTGAGTGGTATATCAAACGATTTTATATTCAATGTATGTTATGCTTCTCAAAATTATTTGCTTTAAAATTATATCAATCGTTTATTATATTAACTGATCATTATATCAAATACAATTATAGATTCAGTTGTTATATCTTGTAAATATTAGAGATTTTGTTATTATATCAAATATTACTTATCCTGATATGGTTCTCCCTATTAGGATCTCTTCATTATCCGGCCATCTGTCTGTCAAGACACTTTTTCTCAGGAACGCGTGGAGGTATCAAGTTTAAATTAATATCAAATACGTAGGTCTACGGACGCTTGGAGCTCTAAAAAAATCAAGCTTCTAAGTCAAACGCAAATAAAAAATGGGGTCATTTTGCACACACATGCGATATATTTTGACAGTCGCAAATAGGTAAATCAAAACCTATAGGGTACTTTCTGTTGAACTAGCATCATGAAATCTGGCAAGAAACGAGGTCTCACAGCACAATTAAAGGTAAAAATCCGAAAACCGATAATTTGTAGTTTTATTACTTAGAAATATATTTTTTTGCGATTACAAACTTACATTTTCAGTAGGCGAATTGACCGTGATATCGATGTATGGGAAAACATTTTTCCAATTGGAAAGTTAAGTTTTTTCTAGAGATAATTCATCCGACGGAACCCTTTACTGTGCATGGTCCGACACGCACTTGGCCGGTTTTTTTATGGTTGATTAGCTGTTTTTTTTTGGTTTGGTAGGGTTGACAACACTGGCTTCAATCGTCAGGACTTGGATCGTTTCTACAAAGTCATATGACAATGATGTGTGTGTTGTGTGTGGGGTGTATATGTGTGTGTGATGTGTGGAGAATTACATGCACCTACCTACTCTTTAAGAAACGATAAAGTAACAATACCTACATAAAACAATAATAGGGAAAATAAAGGCATTTTTATCGTCTTGTTTTTATGTAATTATTTTCATCAGCTATTTTGCGAAATGCAGTTGTGATATTTAAAACCATTATTACCTAACAAGCTATATTGTATCATTATTTATGGCAATAATAAATAAATTAATTATATTTGGAAATCATATACTTCTAAGTGCGAATTTCACCAATCAAACTGAACGCGATCAGCACATCTAAACCGAGTTCAATAGCTGTCAGTGTCATATTCCAAAGAAAATAATGACACTGACAGGCTAATGTCTCTTAAACGTAGTATATGTGCTGATCGCGTTCAGTATCATTGGTGAAATTCGCCCTAAGTCGATATTGTTGACGGCACGGTCGGCGCAGTGGTTAAGCGATTGACTGCTGCGCCGCGTGTCGCGGGTTCGATTCCCGCACGGAACAAATATTTGTATGACCTACAAGTAGTTGTTCCGGGTCTGGCTGTTTGTATATGTGAGTTTAAATGTTTGTAAACGCACCCACGATACAGGAGAAATTCGTAGTGTGGGGCAACGTTAAAAAAAAATAAAAAAATTCATACACTAGAGAAATGTGTGTCTATCCAAAAATCAGCAAGGTAGAGACAATAGAATTACTCACTGGAAGAGATAGCGTTGGAAGGCCAAAAGACCGTCGATGCACCGATGACCTTGTGAAGGTGAAATAGGCAGTAGTTCCATGTAAAATACTGGTATTCAGCTGCATCCGATTCGACTATAAGCCGATCAATCAATCAATCAAAAATATTTTTATTTCACATTTAAAGCCTACATGGGCACTTATGAAATGTGGGAAGCTAGGTGCACGGTTCCAATTAGTCGTTTCCTATGGAGAAGAGCCGGCAAGAAACTCCACGGTTACTCTTTAAAAAAAAATGGCGTTTACAATGTTTTTAAATTACAGTGTTAATAAGTATGAGAGGACAGCGTAGGCCCGTCAAAAGTACCAGGTACTTAACAAAATAAGAAAATGGTCTACAGATCTACAGGCCTAGGATCCGCAGGCCTAGAACGTCCTCACATTAACAAAAAAACAATATAAAATATGATTAAAATAATAAAAGTTAGAACCTTGTTGAAATTAAAATTGTAGGTCTATTAATGAAAACCATTATGTCAGTCAAGTTTGTAAACAAAGATAAAATTTAAAAAAAAGCATCGTTTATGTCAAGGAAGTATGTAAAAAAAATATAAATAACATTAACATCGCAACATGGGAGCAACAATAGACATTTACATATTTTTGCCGTTAATGAGGTACCAGGGAAGCCACATGATCCCAACATAGTTGGGAAAAGGCTGGGCAGATTGACAAGCGAATAGTACATGCAAAGTTGTTAGTGGATGAGACCTCAAGTCTCTCTAATCAGCAACAGCCAGGGAGATTTAGATTCCAGATATTATACGAGTATTTGCGATTATGACATAGATGTACATGATACGTAAAGTCCGGTCGCGAAGCAGAAAGAATTTCGTACAATGACCCCTCATTACTTATCTCTAACTCTCGCGCGCAATTGTATTGCCGTCGCACTCGCACATTGGAAGGGCATTAAGGCGTCGATAACCGACTTTTAATGATTTTATACTGAAGATCACGTCTAAACGAGTAGTGTTAATGATTTGAAAAAAATATATGTTAAATTAGAGCATTTTTTCAATAACTTAATACGTGAATATTTTAGATTGTGTTTATATTACATAGTGAAATTAATTTGTAAATTTATGTCTAACGCGGATAAAAAACTGAGAATGGCGCAAAATCTACCAAGCGTATTTTTCTGAAACCTTCACCAATTTAAAGATAATTTAATCAATGATCTTTTAGTATACGTTTTTTATTAAAATACCTTTTGTTTTGTGTATAATAAATTAATAATGCGTCAAATTGGGGACAGCGTTCCTTGATGGGCGAGTCCTATTACTGGCTGAACGTACAACGCGTTGTGTGAGCTCAGTACAGAACACGCAAGCTAACCATTCAAGGTCACTGGCATATATCTGCGTCTTAAAATGCAGGAGCATGACGGCAATGCAATTGTGCGCGAGCGATAGAGACAAGTAATGAGGAGACATTGTACGAAATTATTTCTGCTTCGCGACCGGACTTTAGTCGTTGATCTAGTCGTCCCAAGCGCTACTGCTGAAGCATAAAGTCTTGGGTTCGATTCCCAGATCGGCCAAATTGTTATTGGGTTTTTCTATTTGGCATTTCCCATTTCTTCCCGTGGCTGTCGTAAAAGGCGACATATGTGACTTTCTATGAGGATGGGCAGCAGCGTTCTCTATGCATTTTAAAACCATAATTCGATCGCCAACCCGCCTGCCAAGCGTGGCGATTATGGCAAACCCCCCGTTTAGATGCCTATGTCCAGCAGTGGACGTCTTTCGGCTGAAATGATGATGATGATTTCTCAATAGCAGCTCAGATTCTGGATTTGTGCCCAGACGATGACAAATGGGAATAGGCTGTGACATGGGACTTAAACTAACTGAAAAAATGTAGGTGTAGGTAGGTACACCTCTGCCTTCCAATCCTTCTGGGAAACAAGGCGTGATTTTATGTTATTATTTGAAACATTACAAACAGAAATAAATACAGATAAACGAATATAAATAGTACTGCAGCAATAAATATAGATATCAAGAGGCGTTAAGATAAGATTGCGATCAGATACAATGGTCATTGTAGGTGGGTATGTAAAAAGTATTCAAAAGCAACTTTATTTACGAGTATTAAAATACAAAATTCTATATTTATAGTACCCATAAACATGGGCACTTTTTTATTGTTCCCTCTCAGTTAGTTTTTAAACCTTGGCAGTTTGAGTAATTTATGCAGCCTACCCAAATGTCCTTTCTTTGGTATTGTTCGTCGAATCGTTGAGCTCCTTAATTTCTGAGTTGAGCTGCACGATTACTGACAAATGTTAAACTGGACAGTGGACAGGTCCACTCAATCTGTGTAGTCTTTTCTCAAAAGACACCAATCACATGGTCTTCACACGATCTGTCCAAGATTATGTCTAGACTTTAAGAGACTGTGAACTCTGAGTTTGTTTCAGCTTTTATTGTCAGAGTAGTCAGATAGGAAACGCCGACCTCATCTAGTTTTAGGGTTCCGTACTAAAATAGTAAAAAAGAACCCTTATGGTGAGACTAATCTGTCTGTCACACCTGGATATCTCAAGAACTACTAATGCTATCAACTTGAAATTTAGAATAGTTTTAGATGACGTTTGCCCAACAAGCAAAACTTTGCAAACAAGAAAGAAATAAAAAAAAATATCTTTTTTGCAAAACGGACTGAAAGGGGGTCTTAAAAATTTGAAGTGGGGCTACTAGGGCATATGGGGTATCATAAGAAAAAGCGCTGTTTGGACATTCTCAAACATTTTTTTTAGGCAGCATGGTTTCCAACTATTGATGAAAAGTGTAAAAAAAAAATACGGTCCCCCTCCCCTTATCTCCAAAGTTTGCATATATAAAAATCTGAAATTATTTTACGTGATAGAAGTTTATGTAAAGGTTACAGGAAAAATAAAACGATGTCTCTAAATAGCAAAGTTTTTCAGGAATCATCAACATCATATATACGTACGGAACCCTCGGTGCACGAGTCCGACTCGCTCTTGACGGTTTTTTTTTAAATATGATTGACGTGTAAATGTGTTTGTACAAACCTGCTTACAGAAATAAAATCATTTATCATTTCTTAAGTATATAGAATATGGAATACATAGATATTTAAGTAGGACTGTATTACTTAGCAAAATCAATTTACCTACTAGATCTATAATAATATATACCTAGATAGCACTAAGTCAAGGCAACGCTTAGTGGTCTCTAGATTAAGCAAATATTGTACTACAACGAGTATTCTTGTTTGCATGCCACACAGCACATAAATATAAATTATACATATTCTATAGGTACAGGGTGTTAAACAAAAATAAAAACCCAAAAAAAATATTGCAAGATCAACCTAATTTAGTACCTACTAACTTAAAATAGCAATCGTTCAGAATTAAAATTATTTTATTTGACGGTCCTAAGCCCGTTAAAGTACGAAGAGACTTATTTTTATTATTTTTTTATGTTTAATTAATTTTGATGTTTATGTTTTTTTATTTATTTGAATTTTATTTTTATTTTTCCTGGGTTCCTTTATCTATACTGAACTTACCCCAAAGCTATGGCACGCAGTTACTCTAACATCCTGTATAATTATGCTTCTTTTACACCGGATGCATGTGTCGGCTTGCAACGTGAGCTGCATTCATCAATAAACTATGTTTGTGATGTTGCAGGGTTTCCCTAATCATAACATAACATCACGCCTTGTTTCCCCGAAGCGCTTGGCAGAGGTGTACTTGTACTTGTGTTGTGTTTAAGTCCCATGTAATAGCTAGGGGGCGAGCCTATTGCCATCAACCGAACGAATCCAGACTCCGGTCTGCTACTGAGAAATTCCAGATAGAAAAACCCAAATCACTTTGCCCGACCCGGGAATCCAACCCAGGGGGTCTACTCCGAAGTGAAGTATCGACCGAATGTTCGGCCGTTTTATAACTTCCAAAGTTTCCTTTTTTAGGGTTCCGTAGTAAACAAGGAACTAAGGGTTCCTTTCCAAGGTTTCGCCATGTCCGTCTGTCTGTCTGTATGTTCGTCCGTCCGTCTGTCCCCGGCTTAGCTCAGAGACGCTAAGTCCTAGAAAGCTGTAATTTGGCATGGGTGTACATATTAATCACGCCGAGAAAGTCATAAAATAAAACCATGAAAAACATTTTCTTTTAGGGTACCTCCCTTGCACGTAAACGGGGATGATATTTTTTTTCTCGTCTAATACATGGTGTGGGGTATCGTTGGATAGGCCGTTCAAAAATATTGTGGGGCTGTGAAAAACATTTTTCAATTCTGAGATCCGTTTGCGTAATATTAAGCTTTAAACTGCTATTTTTTGTTAGTGTCAAGTGTCCCCCCCCCCCCTGCCAGCTAAATGGTTGGTTTTGGATATGTGAAAAAATTCATGGCAGTAGTATATAGGTATAACGAAATTAAAAGGAAAACTATCACAGATAAGTAGGGTTTACAAGTTAACGAGTAAACGTCGACCAACTTAAATTTGCAGTTGAAGAATTGACCGTAACGGTTATAGATGTAGGAGAGCATGTTTTTCAACTACAATATTAAGTTTGTTTTTGGGATGAATTCATTCTAACTACCGAACCCTTCATTGCGCGAGGTCCGACACGTACTTGGCTGGTTTTTTTTTTATTTTGAGTCTTTACCCGTCAAGTAGAATTTTTGACTTTGGCTTATCTCTTTGACTATGGTTTTTATTTTTTCTTTCGCCGTAGTCAGCAATAGTTAGCCGTGGTCAAGAAACGGCTGAACATTCGGCCGATACTTCGAATTTATGTTCGGAGTAGACCCCCAGGACCTCATGGTAACGTGATCATGAGGCAGGGTTGTTTACCTTGTTAAAAATTATCGCAAACTTGATAGTAATTTATTTGTTCAGAATAGACTACTGAATTGATTTCTGACAAATGCATTTATGTAAGTAGGTACATTGTTTTTTTTATTCAAAATTACTGTTTAAAAAGGAATTGAGCCACTGCACTCGTAGCAAGATTGCCTAAAATATCATTGCTGCGCTTAGAGCATATTACATGCTCTAAGGCGCTGCGACACTTATTTTAAATGATGCAGCATCAAGCCGAGATAGGAGCCTTTTGGCTTTGTACAGGACTTTCTGTTTTTATTTTCATTATATATTTTTTTTGATTGTATGTGTGTGCTTTAGTTTAATTTGTGATCTCCTGTGCGAGTCCCGATAATAGTACATTACTGCAGCGGCAAGCAAAAGAGGCATTGATCAATGTCTAGTTGCGGCCAAGGCTTGTATAGTGCTTTTCTCAAATAATGCGCGGAAATTTAAACTAAGTAAATTATTTATAAATTCCAGATTCAATGCCGAACAACGATATTATTTCACGTGCCAATGTGTCCATTTTTTTTTTTTTTGATAAACAGCAGCTCTCTATTCTATTTGCAGCTTCTATTTGCAAGCCAGTATAAAACCTTTGTTAAGTTACTTCCTTAGTTGCCATGTTTCGAAGTAAAAGATCGTTCCATTTTTAAATTACACGATAGATATCAGTTTACTATGTAATTTATTTGGCCGCTAAAAAACGACATATTATATGGATTTTCATACAACTTTTGGTAGCCGCTGCTAGCATGTATTTGGCCAGTACAGCAATTTCGATTTATCTCGAAGAAGGTTGTCAAAATAATGCTCGAATTTCCAAGCATGTTTGGGAAAATACTTTTTCTTTCTGACCAAAAAGTTTATTGAAGTGACAAGCGATATCTCCTATAAGGCAAAAGCGTCAGTGTATCCCGCGAAATTGGAATTTTCTTACGTTTTTTGCAATTTGCGGGTCAGTAACAGGTTGTATGTCGATCTAAATATGATTCGTGGCCGTAACAAATATGGCTTTACAGAATTATAATCAGCAATACAACTCTCTAAGTTCATAGAATCCTATTGAATGACTATTTCTTGAAACAGTCATTCAATAGAAATCTACGAAGAGAGCAACCTGCCACAGACCTGCAAATTGCGAAAAACTTAAGAAAATTTTAATTTCGAACAAGCTTAGCGCATCCCCCATAAGGTACCTTTTTCCTATTTTTGGTCACAAATTTTATTCAAATAAGGTAAGAAATAGACCACTTCAATAATAAATCTTTAGACTGGATTTATAGCTCAATTACATGATAATTGATAGTTAGTGCTCTATAGATATATTATGAGTTAAGGCTTCTACATACCGGGGCGACATGTCGCGCGACGCGACGCGACACAAAGGCACCGCCCGTCCTGCGACACGCGGGGCCTTTGTGCCGTGTCGCGTCGCGCGACAAGTCGCGCTGGTATGTAGAAGCCTTTAAGACAATCCTTCGTATAAATCATACTTACGATGAAAATTATTATAGTTTTTGTGATCATAGAATAAGAAGGAGGATCTTTAGGCAAGCTGTGAGGCGTACCTGCCAGATCAGAATAAGTTTTTAATCAATAAGTTAATGACAAATCTGTGCCTGTCTGCCTGCCTCTCACAGTGAAATAATCGTATTAAATCGTCTACAGACCGGCGCGACTCACGCCGTGACACAAAGGCACCGCTCGTTGCGCGACACGCGGGGCCTTTGTGTCGCGTCGCCTGTCGCGCTGGTCTGTTGACTTTATTCTTCAAAAAATAAGTACAATCTACTTTCTGTAATACTGTCCCTGTTTGTTCCGAACAACTATAGTTGTTACCCATCTATAAAATCTCTGATTTCGCGTCCTACGTATAACTTTTCGGAATAATCCTAAAACTTGCGTCTACATATTCAAATAAAAGGGTAGTCTAACATTAATGTAACAGTTATAAACTCAACAGGTGGTCCATAACAAGGCAGTAATATTATTTAATACTTAGTTTTATTACTTATGGCCTATTTGCTGAATCTATCTGTTCGGGAAAACTAAAATAAACATGAATCTATCGCATAATTAAGTTTATTTATTTATATCAACGAGATACATTACAATCGATCAAGTTATTTTTCATTGCTTCATTTTTAATTATATTTACCTATTGTGGTATAGTAATTTTATTCTAGGTGCATCGTCTTCACATATAATCATATAATTAATGTACTGAAACAAAATATTGTGAAACATTTTTAAAATAGTAACGGTGGAGTTTCTTGCCCATTCTTCTCCATACGAAACTACCTTTTGGAAGGGGCGACTAGAATCAATTCAATTTTTTTTTTTGTAATTCTTGACGTTGAAAAGTGCCTTATAGGTGCCTATTTGAAATAAATAATTTGACTTTGACTTGAAAACCGATACTTTACTTACAATATGCCCGTAATTTCGTTAGGTGCATTCCAATTGCATTCCAAGGGTCCGATAGGACCAATGCCTGCCAGGGTTGCGAATTTGTCCGAAAGGGATATCGTGGCCCTGGCACACAGGCAACGGACGGAACACGGGTGGGTTTATAATCAGTAAAAGTCTGACACGAAGCGGGAGAAGTTAGGTATTTGGTAATTTCCTATCCAAAAAATAAAAAATAAAGGTGCATTCCAATAACCGGTATTGTCCTGACCATCTCAAGAAAGCATATTTATTTTCTTGTCAACAACCAATTAATACTGTCTGCTACTCTACATTGACCTGTTGGATGTTGGATGGGTGACCATCTTTACGTACCGAGACTCCTCCGTGTCTCGGAAAGCACGTTAAGGGGTTGGACTCGGCTGTCATTCATATCTTTAATCGTTAGGGGTCGTAAGAACTGCCAGGGTTGCGAGTCTGTTCGAAAGGGATATCGTGGCCCTGACACACAGGCAACTGAAGGAACACGGGTGGGTTTTAGTCAGTAAAGGTCTGACACGCCCTCCCGAAAGCGGGAGAAGTTATTTGATAATTTCCAACCCAAAAAAAAGGTGTCGTGGGAAGCCTGAAAGTCTGACAACCAGTCTTACCAAGGGGTATTACCCAGTTACTGGGTTGTGGAGGTCAGACAGGCAGTCGCTCCATGTAAAATACTGCTATTAAAGCTGCATCTGGTTAGACTGGAAGCCGACCCCAAAAAAGTTACAAAATGGCTAGGCAGATTGGTTGATTTAACTTTTTTATTAAGGTAGGTAGCTTAAAAAGGTAGCTGGGACAGACTGGATGCGGAAGGTGGAGGACAGGGTATTGTGGTGCAGCTTGGGTGAGGCCTAAGTCCAGCAGTGTACTACGATAGACTGAGTTGATTGAATTAAGGATGTTTGACATATTTACAAAGCTATCAAATTACTATCATGAGCTATTTATCCTCTCTACTAATTTATATAATAAAAGAAATTAATGAATTAGAAAACTGATACTTAGTATCTTGTGTTAGTGACCGTCTGACTGTAGACATTAGACTTTTAAAAGAATCAAATTCAAAACACAGGCCACCGTAGGCGGCGGGCTTGCGGATGGTGAGCAATGGGTAGCTTGTGTTAGTGACCGTCTGTCTGTAGAAGACATTAGACTTTAATAAGAATCACATCAAAAACCCCGGCCACCATAGGCGCGGGCTTGCTGACGGTGAGCAATGGGTAGCTCGCCGTCGGATAAGGACCAGGCCCGGGTCGACGCGACGGCGCGTTGTATTCCACGCGCGTGTCAAAGAGATGTAAGCACAAACTGACGGAGTCCGATAGGGCTGATGCCTGTTGCGGGTTTGTCTGAAAGGGATATCGTGATCCTGGCACATAGGCAACTGAAGGAACACGGGTTGATTTTAGTCAGTAAAAGTCTGACATCCCGCTCTGCCCAGAGCGGAAGAAGTAATTTGATAATTTCGCACCAAAAAAAAAGAAAATAAAATGCCTGCTTGCACCACTAATCACTAAACGCGTGGGCACAGCAGTGGGCAAAAACTAGTTGCTAATAATTTCAATTACCTTCACCATCTATGCTGAAATTGTAAAGCAAAAGCGAGAAATCCGTATGATAACAATTTGTTATTCAACTAAGTCAGGGTTTACGTTCGCATTTATGTTTATTATTCCATTCTCTTATGGCCTTATTTGAATGGGCCGAACCCCATTGTGGCACAAATGCCAGATGTTACACGGAAGAACACATCCTATACTACAATGACTGACACTTAATTAAATGTATTTTCTTGCAAGATAATAATAAATTATGTATACATTTTGTAAGAACAATAGAGGATTATTTTATCAAAGAGAACAATGTCAAAATCAGACCAAAAGAAATATTAGATAAATAACTGCTAAACGGAAATGGAAGAGGCACAAAATGTTAAAAAGATGTCAATATTTTTCGTTTATTTATATTTCTGGGAATAGAATACTCTTTATTATGTACACCGTATAAGTTACAGATATAAATGTTTAAATTTTACATAGGGTGACATAATGGGCGGTCTTATCGCTAATAGCGATCTTTTACAGACAACCTCTGGATGGATTAAAGGGAGCAGGAGAGACAATACTGCAGGTAGTGAGTGGTGTACCATTAACATATTATACAATAAAATAAGATAAATAATAATAACATAATTTTTACATAATTTAAAAGCTAACAGTCCGCATAAATAATAATAATAACCCCATCACCAAGCGCCTCGAACCCTAAGTCTGTGCCGGTAAAGTTCACTTTGCCTAAACAAGTCTAGGGTAAGGACCAAGACCAAGAGAGATACATAAACCCGCAGGTCAGCTTGTGGCGAGCTGTTGGGCAGTAGTGACGCCACGGACTCTATTTCCTGGGAGAAGTCATGTTCCTCATCTCTGACTTGACATTATTGGCCAACTGGAGTGACCACTGACCAAGAACTCAGCTCCCACCTCATTCTTGCCTTTATTGGCCGGCTTGAGAGGAGATTCACAAGAGCGAACTTGTCGGAGAAAGGCAGTATTCCAGTAAGATGCTGGTAGGGATCGTGACCGTACTTCCGGGATTGTCCTGATAGCCTTTGAATACCTTTCCACACCTCAAGCACTTCAAGATATGTTGCTCTCTTGTCACTACATTACTATGTGCTAGCGACCGTTTCCGGGACCCATCATTGAGTGTGCAAGCCAGAAAAAAAAACCCCTCTGCCATTTTATCCATGGTATTGTATGAATAAAACATTGGTCAGGCATGGGCCATAGTCCTTCCATAGTTATAGGTAACCAGCCCACCTCTCGTGTGCCTTCCAAAGGTCCGGGCCCCCTGGGTCCCGAGATATGTCAAAGATGATAATAATATGTGTAAGTAGGTTATAAAAAAATCAGCCAAGTACGAGTCGGACTCGTGCACGAAGGGTTCCGTACCATTATCTACAAAAATGGCAAATAACACGTTTGTTGTATGGGAGCCCCCCTTAAATATTTGTTTTATTTTAATTTAATTATTCATTTTTAAAGTCAATATATATCTACATATTCTGTGAATATTTCAAGCGTCTACCTGTTGCCGTTATCAATATAGAGCAAAAACGAGCAAAAAAATCACGTTTGTTGTATGGGAGCCCCCTTAAATATTTATTTTATTACATTTTTTAGTACATGTTGTTATAGCGGCAACATAAATACATCATCTGTGAAAATATCAATTGTCTAGCTATCACGGTTCATCAGATACAGCCTGGTGACAGACGGACAGACAGACGGACAGACAGACGGACAGACAGACAGACAGACGCGGAGCCTTAGTAATAGGGTTCCCGTTTTACCCTTTGGGTACGGAGCCCTAAAAAAGAGAAGAAAGATTCATAGGACATCAAAAAAAAAAATCCGCATCGCTGTCAACAGGAAAAGTGCCCAAAAGGCTGGCAGCATTGCCGTGTAGGTCAATGCTGATTATTTAGCCGAAAAATAGGCCAGCCCCATGTTTCTTTGATTTTTTAAAATAAAGTGTTTGAATGGTATAATAGTACTTACAAATTTTAAAATATTCTTCTAAAAAATTAGGACTTTTTGAAAAAGTTTCGCACATAAATAAAACGTAGTAGGGCCAAAAACAGACCTAGAACATTTTATTTTACAACTGTTACACGAAACTAAAGGGGACAAGCCTGATGTCACATCGAACTTTGTCCTAATGACGTAACAATTTAAACTAACTAAACTAACAAAAAGAGCAAGTTTTTCCGCTGTTCAATATCAATCTGCCTGCCTTTTCCCAACTTTGTCGGGGTCAGCCACTTGTCCAACCGAATGCAGCAAAATACCAGTATCTTTCGTGGAGTGACTGCCTATCTGACGTCCACAACCCAGTTACAGGGTAACACGATTGGAAAGTGTCGCGCTGCTTGTTGCTCTCGCGATATCGTGCCAGTCTGTACGAGCCTTTAATGTGCTTTTCGAGGCACGGAGGGATCTCGAAATGTAATGTGGGTGGTCATCCATGTACCAACGGGGTCAAAAGTAGCTTGACCTTCGATGAAACCGTGCGGCTGTTATTATTTAACCACGAGCGTCAGTTCGTATTTTTAAAATAAAAACTCGAAATTGCTTTAAATATCGAGCCTGTTATGGAAGAACATCATAAGCGACATAACGTAAGTATTTCAGTTTTTCTAAAAATAATACGTACGTTTTGTGCGTCGCGGTGGTCTTGTGGGCACAAAGTCTGTCCGTTGCGATGCCTCTTTGCTTAATTGATTTGTTTTTTTTTAGGGTTCCGTACCTCAAACAGAACCCTTATAGGATCACTCGTGCCTCAAACGGAATAAACAGAACCCATAGAGGATCACTCGTGTGTCTGTCTGTCCGTCTGTTACAGCCAAAGTGCTCCGAATCTACTGGACCGATTAAGTTGAAACTTCTAACGCATATGAATTTCTGTGACCCAACACGGACTTTTGAATATGGGGGTTACTTTTCGGGGCAAATTAGACAACGCAAGGCATCGTGTGACATAGCAAGGCTTGTTGCAAGGATTTTGTTTTTTTTTTTATAATTTTATAATAAATACTTTTAAAGTTGTTAAAGAAAATTGATGAAAATTGACCATTCCCCGACGTCCCCCCCTCCTTATTTCCGATACTACTGACCCGAAAATTTTGAAAAAACAGGAAACCCTATATGAAGTCTATGGTCTTAACCTCGTAAGGCCCAACCTAAATTTAGGTCGCTATAAATTACGACCCAATGTATTAAAAATAGGTGCAAGTAGTTGCGGCCCAGAACTTAGATCTAGTAAAAAAGTGTTTAAATGAAATGCTTTTGGCTTAATTCTTAATTTTTAAGGGGTATTTCCTATAACTAAAGTTAACTATTTCATGCAAAATATATGTTGTAATTATATGTCCTTTTATTAGGTCACTGGACCATATTTCCATGTATAATATTATTTTGAAAAAAATTAAATTAATTCAAATATTTATCATGGAATTACAAATTATACGAGAAATAAACAATGTGAAAAAAAAATATTTATTACTTCTAAACCGTATTTATGAATTATTTTACTTAACAAAATTCTATAAATCAGCCTCATTTTCATCAGCAATAAAAACCCACCGACCTTATTTTGGGACATAGATTTTATCGTTCGTATATTACTGCATTTAAATAAATTAGCATTAAAAAAATTACGTAGGAACAAAATATAACATTTCCAAAACAGTTTTCAATAAAATCCAGTCATCACCATGTAATGATTATAAAGATATGAAAAGATTTCCTTCCCTATCTCCACGAGGCCTCTGTTCAGTTGAGATAAAACGTCAAAAAGACAGATTCTGGGTTCTAAAATGTCAAGTTGACAGTGTCAAAATTAGACATGCGTTCAAGGTTTATAATTTTTTGATGACAGATTTAAATTGGCGGGTTTATTTAAACAAAAAAATGGGTTTGAATGACATGTCATAATTTTAGGTCGCTGGGCCGTAATTAATGACTTTTAATACTGTCTTGGGCCGGAACGCCTACTTATTTTTGTCACTAAATTAGGTCGTTGGGCCTTACGAGGTTAAAATAACATTGTAAATCACTCAATATTGTGTGTACAAACATACATTTGCAGTTGGAATGTATGGGGGAACATGTTTTTCAACTACAATGTTAAGTTTGTTTTTGGGATAATTTCATCCCAACTACGGACCCCTCTTCATTGTGCGTGGTGCGACGCACACTTGGCCGGTGTATATTAAATTATTTGATAAAGTCGAAATAGTGGTAAGCAAACATCCTTTATACTTTTAAGTTTTAAGGAAGATGGCGGAAAATAGCGAGACGGAAGCATTCGCGCTCCGCAAGCCTCAAAGGGGTTGACGTTCATAAATCTCATAACTCAACTGTCGCTCCCGCCAAGTCATAACTTATGATATCGCTGACGTATGACGGAAAAAATCAGCAGCTGCTTACTTTGTGGAGAGGAAATATGTCAGCGTTTGATGACGTACTGTAAGGTTGTGACGTCATGACTGATGGCTGTGATTGCCGAAAGAAAATTTTGATGTTATTTCAACGTTTTAAAAGTATCTTAGCCGTTGTTCATCACCCATGTGCGCTCCTTATTGTATTTTTTATTTTTTTATAATGTTTTTCAGTTGCATACATACACGGTTTATGTTAAGTGGCAGAGCGGAGTCACCTAACACAAGTATCGTTTTGCTTAAAAGGTGATCTTGTCCGTTAAGTTAAAATTATGTAACTGAAATAAACTTTCTTTTTTTTTGTATTATTGTTCTACATTTAACGTAAGTATGTAATAGCACTCTAAAGTGGCTTTTATTACGGACATAATGATACCCGTCCGAATGTGTTTGATTGATAGCTATAGGCTCGCCCCCTATTACATGGGACTTAAACATAACTTTTTTTTTTTTTTTTGGGTGGGAAATTATCAAATAACTTCTCCCGCTCTGGGCTGAGCGGGAGGGCGTGTCAGACTTTTACTGACTAAAACCCACCCGTGTTCCTTCCGTTGCCTGTGTGCCGGGGCCACGATATCCCTTTCGGACAAACTCGCAACCCTGGCAGGCATTGGCCCTAACGGACCCCGTCAGTTGGTGCTGACATCTTTTTGAGGCGCGCGTGAAACACAACGCGCCGTCGACCCGGGCCTGGTCCTTATCGGACGGCGAGCTACCTATCGCTCACCGTCCGCAGGCCCGCGCCTACGGTGGCCAGAAATCAGCTTGTGACTCCCTACGCCCGGGGCGTCTCCTGCGGCGGCTAAGGGCGTGAGGGCGTGAACCCTGCCTCACCCTCACGCTTTCCGCCTCCTCCTTTGCGAGCATTACTGTTTCGCAGAAGGAGGTGACGGCCTCCCATGCACTCTCGCTCCGAACCGTGGCCTGAACCAGGGCCGGACGCGAGAGATCGCCGCCGCCGATCGCCTCCGTGAGGACACGGCGGTGCTCCGCCCAAGCCGGGCAGACCTCCACCGTATGCTCCACCGTGTCCTCCGGGCGATCCACACAGTGGTGCCACCCGGGCGTTTCCTCCCGCTTTTCCTGAACAGGAACCTCCCGAAACAACCGTGTCCGGTGAGGACCTGTGTCAGGCGGAAGGTGAGGACGCCGTGGCGCCTCTCTAGCCACTCCTCAAAGAGGGGACTTATCGCCACAATTGTGGCGTGCCCACTTAAACACAACTTGAGAAGTGTGGGTGTTTTATAGGTACACCTCTGCCTGACCCCTCTGGATCACAGGGTGTGATGTTATGTTATGTTTTATAATGTCATATTCGTCAACGGGCGCTGTCAGTTGGTACTGGTCATCTCTTAGCTGCCACGGCTTATTTTTAATTGTTGTTTTTTTATTTTTATCTTTTTATCACGAATGCTTCTGACGTATTGCATCGTTCTCACATGTTTAACTTCATTATGAATGATGTAACCAATATTTTGTATCAATATTTTAATTTAAAAGAGTGTCCGTGGAGTTTCTTGCCCGTTCTTCTCCATAGGAACCTATTTGGAATGGGCAACTAGCTTCATATTTGTAACTGACTGACTTCTTGACAATTCAAAAGTACCTGTCAATGGTTTAATTGAAATAAATGCTTTCCGCCTTATTACAAAACAAGATTTATATTTGACATGGCTTAGACCATGGAACCAGTTTTTGCAATAAGAACGTAACAGCGATTGAAATACCGTTCTTTTTACAAAACTGAAAACTTAGTTCGGTACTAAGTTGTCAGTTTTGTGTTTATTATACAGCTCCATGTTTTAAGTCTGGGTCTGAAGATAAACCTTGTTTTGTAATAAGGGGGATTGAGTTTGAGTTGAGTTTCATGATATAAAACCGAAGACAGATAGATAAAGTTCATTCCGCAAAGGTAAGAATGACAATCATTACATCGATAACCGCGGTCATTTGGAATTTAAAAAACCCTAAAAAAAAAACAAAAAAAAGTCCATGGCAAGACAAATCAAACGAGCCCAAACTCAATGGGGTTGCGTCGTTTTATTATAGAGTACCCATGGCCACCTTCCAGTTCCATCATCAGATCAGCTCCATGTCTTAATAATATTGCATTGTCATCCGATTTACACATGTATGCAAAACAGCTCAATCGGAAAACATTTACTTAGCAGTTTAGGTTATATTTAAATTACTTAAATGATAAATGATTTTATTTCTGTAAGTAGGTTTGTACAAACACTTTTACACGTCAATCATATTTTAAAAACTAGATGAGGTCGGCGTTTCCTATCTGACTACTCTGAGAAGAAAGGCCGAAACAAACTCAGAGGTCATAGTCTCTTTTAAAGTCCAGACATAATCTTAGTCAGATCATGTGAAGACCATGTAGATTGGTGTCTGAAATGGTCTTTTGAGGAAAGAACCACACAGGTTGAGTGGACCTGACCAGTCAGTGCACGCATTTGTCAGTAATCGTGCAGCTCTACTCAGAATTTAAGGAGCTCAACGATGCGACGATCAATACCAAAGAAAGGACATTTGGGTAGGCCACTTATATGACTCAAACTGCCAGACCATGATTAACACTAACTGAGAATAAAAGAAAGGGAAAAAAAATATTATGCAATAACCCACATAATCTTCACATTCACAATAATTAAAATAATATAATACTTTACAAGTAAATATTCATGTCATTGTGTATAAAATAATAATTAAATGTCGCTGTTTATAAAATAATAAAGTTAGCAAAAACAAAAAAAAACAATAAAAATAAACTACCTCAATGTGTATAAAAATTGGAGCAGCTCAATCCCAAGCCTTTTTGTTCCTCAATATAATCTTTAACAGTATAAAAGGCTTTCTGGCACAACTTACGTTTAATGAATGATTTGAATTTATTAAGGCTTAGATCTTGAACGTGGCTTGGAAGTTTATTATAAAAGCGTATACATTGACATCGAAACGAGCCACCTATTTTCTTGAGCCTTGTTGTAGGTACAACAAATTTGTGTTTGTTCCTAGTATTTATATTATGGATATCACTGTATTTTTTAAATAATTTTATATTTTTATGGGCATATAATAGATTTTCAAAAATATACTGAGAAGGCACAGTCATTACATTAATCTCCTTAAATTTCTCTCTGAGAGAGTGTCTTGGACTTAATTTATAAATTGATCGAACAGCTCTTTTCTGCAAAACAAAGATAGTCTGAATGTCGGCAGCATTTCCCCATAACAGAATACCGTACGACATTACACTATGAAAATAGCTAAAGTACACTAAACGGGCTGTCTCTATGTCAGTTAAATTACGAATTTTTCTAACAGCATATGCTGCGGAGCTTAGCTTTTTTGACAGTTTATCTACATGTGGGCCCCACTGAAGCTTAGCATCCAAAGTCAAGCCCAAGAATACTGTGCTATCTTCAGGATTCAATTCTTCGCCCTTTATTAACACATTAGTTAATAAAGGGCGACTTATTAGCGAATAGGCTAGATTGTAATGTGAATAAGGTATCACCAGCTGTGATACTATATAAAAAGAAAAAAAACCGGGAAGTTGGTCTAATATAACTTGCAAGATTTGATTACAGACACCGGGACAGGAGAAACTAAAAAAAATGAAAGCTTGTAATAAAGCTGTATTAAGGCTTCTACAGACCAGCGCGACTCGCGACGCGACACAAAGGCACCGCTCATCACGCGACACGCGGGACACGCGTCACGTGTCGCGCCGGTCTGTAGAAGCCTTTAGACAATTTTCTACTTTTAGGAATTTCATCTCCAAATATGACTAGCTTTTGCCCGTGTCCTTTGTCCCGGAAAATATCCCATGGGAAAGTACTACCGGGATTAAAAGTAGCCTATCTTTTAATCCAAGTTATAAACTGTCTGTGTGACTTGAATTCGTCGATAAAGCTATTTTCCTTGGGATCACGCTCGACTCAAGGCTGCAATGGGGTCCTCATTTAACATCTCTTGCAGGACGGCTAAGTTCAGCAGCGTATGCTGTGAGAAAAATCCGTCAATTCACTAATGTAGATACCGCGAGGCTAGTCTATTTCAGTTACTTTCATAGTATTATGTCTTACGGTATTCTACTATGGGGACGGGCTGCAGATATCGAGTCTATTTTTATTCTACAGAAAAGAGCCATCAGAGCAATATATGGCCTCCGCAGGCGCGATTCTCTAAGGGAACTGTTTAAAGATATTAACATCATGACGGTACCTTGTCAAAATATCTATGAAAACATCATGTACGTAAGGAAAAATCTAAATAGTTTCAGTAAAAGAGGTGAAAGACACAATTATGGGACTAGAAATAGGGACCAATTAGTTCAACCAGGTTTCAGACTGGCTAAAGTAGACATGGCATCCTTCATGGTGTACTGTTTGAAATGTTACAATAAAATACCTCCCCACATAGTCGAACTAAATGAAACGAAATTTAAATCTTGTATTAAACGCACACTATGTAGCCAAGCATAAGTTGGGGGATTACATCGCTGACAAAAATGCTTGGCTTAACGCTGGTCCTGCTCCACAAGGGCGCACAAACTAATTGAATAGCATTCAAAAATATTGTTAGAGCTGCTGAAGATTGTAAATACTATCTTTATATTGTATAAATTCAATCTCTTAGTATTCTATAATTGCATAGCACATGACGTGTGAGCACTATGTACCTACCATTTTCTGAGTACGTCTTTATTTTTTTTTTTTTTTTTTTTTTTATTTGTTTTTTTTTTTTGATTGACTTGAATGTGCCCTGGCGGCTGAGAGTGTCATGCTCACTCAAATGTCTAGCTGATGGTGGCGTGTGTGTTGGATCACTAAGTTCCCTTCAAAATGGTTCAGCTAAATGGTGCTGATCCATGCCTCATGTTCGTTAACGGGCGCCGTCAGTAGGGACTGGTCATTTCTTACCTGCCACGGCTTATTTTAACTAAGGTATTTTAATAGTTTTTTGTTTTTTATATTTTTATTACGGATGCTTTTAACGTGCACGTCTTTCTACATTGTTCTCACATGTATAATTTCAACATAAATGATGTAACCAATACTATGTAACACTATTTTGATTTAAAAGAGTGTCCGTGGAGTTTCTTGCCCGTTCTTCTCCATAGGAACCTACTACGCTTTGGAATGGGCAACTAGCTTCATCTCTCTGACTGACCGACCCTTGACAATTCAAAAATGCCTGTAATAGGTTTATTTGAAATTAATGCTTTGAGTTTGAGTTTGAGTTTATGCCACATTTCATCCAAATCCGTTCTGCCCTTTTTGCGCTAATCCGGAAAAATTACTTCGTTACTAGTTTATTATATTTATAGATTGATCACTAATAAAGGCAAACAGATGGTTTTGCGGCCATCATACGTAAAAGAAGCGCTTCTCTGGTTGCTCGTATTCGTGGCTTTACACTATCTTCAGTTTATTCGCAGATAGATGGGAGTCTCCAACGCTGCGACACTGGATGAAACTCCACACTGAATTAAACTTGTATGTCTACTAACACTATATTCAATATCATTATTGTTACTAACACTATGGCTGTAGCGTAGCCAGAAATTAATGCTAATAATAATAGCCAGTCTACTTTAGACATCCAAACACTTACTCCATTATGTTTGATCCATATACCCTGCAATAGTCCTACGCCAACCGGGGGTTGTCCTTGGGTGCACTTGCATAGTTCGTACAGGGATAATCGTCGGTGGGAGCCTCATTTCATTAAAAGCTTCTTAAGAGGCCGGCGATGGATGCGTAGTTCATACAAACGTAATACCAAAATAATTTGTAAATCAAACATATTCTTAAGGTAGAGTGTGTTTTTATTCCCATAAAACAATATCTAGGTTCCCAAATATATATTTTGAACTGACACTGATTTAAAGAAGAGTTATGAGAAAAATAAATTTTCTATAGAAATTTTAAATTCCTTATAAATGTCTCGTCTTATATCATTGTCCTTTCAAAATAAATATATTTGGGAACATTGATATTCTGTTATCCAATCGAAATAAATACAGACTACCTTAGGAGTACATTTGATTTAAAAAATATTTTGGTATTACATTTGTATGAACTACGCATGCTACGCCGTGGCTTCGGCCCCTAGTGCGGCTTCCAAAGATCCCCAGGGACCCTAGGATCCCGAAATGATAAGTCAAAGATGAAATAATAATAAACGGTGTAGGTGTTTCGCCAGCTTTTGTAGACGACTATTTGAGCTGTTGCAAAATATTTTCACACACGGCTACATATATCAAGCTATACATTTCCATTGTACGCTTACCTCTCATTGTACGGAAATCCTACACAATGCGAGATCAGATAATTATACTGGAAATGTACAGGTTGATGTGTAGCTGTGTGTACGCATAGCTACGCCCAATATCACCTGTACGAAAGGCAGATGACAAAAAGGTCTGTGACATCGCAATAGGAACGTGGTCTGCGTTTGTATTCCGAATATCCAATTTTGCAAAGGAAATAGGCGACACATTTCTATGTCTATTTTGAACGCAGAAAATCTAAATATTGAAGTATTCACGAATCAGTCCCAAACACATTATTTGATAGAGATCTATTTCCAAATACAGTTCTTACGCAATAATTTTTACGTTTTCAAGAAAAGGCAATCTTTTCGATTTTGACGCTAACTTTTTGTCTCAAGATCGAGAAGAAAAAGCTAACAAATGTTAGCTACAAGACGGTTACAAAAAGGAATACAAGCCGAAAGTGTTCACGGTCTAAATGCCTCAAAGAGTAGCACTCATAATCTTGCAAGCGCAGCATTTTCATCTCGACCTAGACTTGCATTTTCCTCATATCTTCCTCAGTGTCACACTTTCTTTGTTCCTTGTTTGAATTAACCCTTCCATATTATGACGTATGTAGGCTAAATCCGCTTTGGTAATCCGGTTTATGAAGCTCTGTATTTTATTCGCTAGATATAAATCCTTTGTTATCTATATAGAATATGTTTTACGTAGATATAAGTATCTACGTAAAAAATACAAGAATTCTAAACCACGTTACTCTCTTCTTGAATCAATTTATTAATAAAATTAAAAAAAAAATATTGACATAAAACATATTTTACAATAAAATAGAAGTCTCTGACACCTGCGCTAGTTAAAAATGTGTTGCAGGAGCCAGCGCCCTCTCGTAATAAAAAACACAGTTTTGTTGTTTTATGACAAGACAAAGAAAAACACACTTCCTCTCTCCTTAAACATCATCATTACATAATACGGTTCCCTGCACTTGTTTCATGTGTATTATTGTCTATATGTATATATTTATTAGATAAATGTATGCTTTGTGTATGTATGTATTTATTGTATATGTTAATGGTACACCACTGACTACCTGCAGTATTGTCTCTCCTGCTCCCTTTAATCCATCCAAAGGTTGTCTGTAAAAGATCGCTTTTCGCGATAAGACCGCCCATTGTGTCACCCTATGTAAAATTTAAACATTTATATCTGTAACTTTTATGGTGTACATAATAAAGAGTATTCTATTCTATTCTAAAAACAAATAAAAAGAAAGGAAACAAAAAAGACTTCACTTTATATGTACTTACTTCTAAACTAAAAACAACAAAAAAATAAAGAAATAAACAATAAATACGGTTCTTCGTTTGCGCGAAAGTATGTATTTAATTTATTGCAATACCGAGTGTAAACTTTCTTCGCAGTAATATTTTACAAACATTATCTATTTTCTTTGTATGCATTAGGCACAGTAACTGTAGTAGACTAGTTTCCATATATTGAGGAATGATTACATTTATTTAATAAAGTGTTAAGATTTCAATAAATTTCCATAAAACATTTCATTTATTTTAATGTTGAAAAGCAAACACACTGCGGTGTTATGGTGCCAATTGGCAGCAAATAAACGATAAAATTAATTGACTGTTAATTAACAATCAGATAACTATGTAAGCTAGTGCTAGAATAATGCTGTTGAGATTTTTCTCAATATTTTTTTTACAGTTGTGCATTAAAAGCTGTAAGAGTTTGTTAAAGACTGATAAAAGACGGTTCTATATTGTTATTTAATTACTTTAATAAATACAATTTATAATTACTTTGCTAATTAAAATAAGCAGTAGGAAACACAAAAAAGCGGTATTCCATAAAAAAATCCTAGGAATGGCACCACGTATTTATAATAAATTACCTAATCGTTTGTTAAGTATTAAAGATATCAATGTATTTAAGAAGCAACTCAATAATCAACTGTTATATAAGACATACTACCCATTAAATGAATACCTGTCAGGTATAAATTTGTGTGTATAATATAAATATAATTAAGGCTTCTACACACCGGCGCGACTCATGACGCGACACAAGGGCACCGCTCGTCGCGCAACACGCGGGGCCTTTGTGTCGCGTCGCATGTCGCGCCGGTCTGTAGAATCCTTTATGGTGAATACTTGAGTCCGATTTATTTTATTATTATTGTAATTATATTTTATTTGTACCTATTCTTAATTATGTGTTGACTTTGTTTTGTAATTTATGAAATTGTTTAATTTTAATGATGAATTTTGTATGCCTGAATTGGTACAACACAGTGGACTGTGCATTCACTTGACATCTGGAAATGTATTATTATGTACTGTGTTGAGCAATAAACTTTCGAATTTGAATTTAAAACTTTAAGAACTTTTCTGCTAGGTACAAGATAAATTTTCTATTAAAACGGAGCACAAAAGGTTTAATCATCTAAATGATTGAAATAATTCATTTTAATTATATGTATAATGACTTAACTTACCGGTATAATGTCTGTAGCTTTTTTCAAGTTCACTGTCACTTTTCCGTTTCAGCCACTACGTCTTCATATAAAACTTGTAAATTAATCATTTTTAGCAACTAAGCAGCTAATTATTTTTTAAATACCTACTGCTTTATTTAATCTATTTAAGCGGAAATATTAATTTTAAAAACACTTTGAAACTAATATAAAAACTTTTCGTCACATTAATTTTTCACATTGTCATTCACTATTCCTAAATTAAATTCACGCCATAAACATACCACAGATAATAAAGAGTTTTTTTTATTTAACTTTTTCTATTGTTACGAAAAGTGCGTTCAGCCAGCCGCGCCGCTCGACCCGTGTACGTGAATGCTACGCCGGAGTGACACTGCTGACCCGACGCTCTCCGATCGCGATTTGAGTTTCGAACGTGGATTCGCGCATACGTCAAAATCTAACCTTCACGGCGGTTTTTTAGGGGTCAGATAGCGAAAAACAACAGTGGATTATGATAATTATTATAATGAGATATCGTAACGTATTAGGTTTAACATGTTTAACCAAAACATTATTATTTCCCAGAATATCAAAATGGTATGCAAAGGTACTTCAATTTCGCGTGAAATGTTATGAGTTACTAACGACCATAATTTAAATTTTAAGCCGTTTTAATTAATTAGACCCAGAAAAAAATATACAATGCCTACACTTATCATAGACTGCCTTATTTCTTGCAACTTTTTGATGTCTTATCTATTTTTATTAATAAAAAGGGAATACAAACTTAATAAAGTCAATCTGTTGCGCCCACAAAGGGAGGTTTTCCCAATACCGAGTAAGTTAAGCCAAGACTGAGAATGATTCAGGAATATCTACTCAATTATGATAATTTTATTGGTACCTTCGTGGGAATGTATCGAGTAACACGGATAAAAGGATTTTCTTTAGAAGTTTTCGGAATTTATAGTTTTATTAAGTTACAGATTTTATTAAACTTAAGCGTAAATTGATTTGATTTGATAAAAAATGTGCCTCATAAATGTTCAATTAAGAAACGATATTAATTTTATAATTTTGTCTGTCCGGGGGTCCGGGCGTAATGAATAGCACCATCTTATTTCTTCCCGTGGGTGTCATAAAAAGGCGACTAGAGAATGGGCAGCAGCGTTCTCTATGCATTTTAACCCATACAGCGATCGCCAACCCATGTGCGTCTTTTTTTTTTGTTTTTGATCTTAATGTTTGAACTACCAGTGTGTTTTAGTTTAATTTGTGATCTGTGCGAGTCCCAATAAATGCTTTTTCTTTCTTTCTTTCACCGTGGATTGCAAATGAAGTAGCGGGCAACAGCTAGTATTTTCATAAAGTAACTTTTGCTCTGGAAGTAGCTCTAACAATATGAAAATCACTTCGGTTTTAGGTCTTCATCCAGAGTTACTGATATACATGTAATTCCAGTCTAATTGGCTCGTCTAGCATGGAAGCAACTTTGACTACTTATTGCTAGGTCCTTTATAGGTAAAATAGAAAAAAGAAAGAAATGTTTTTCTTTTAGTCTGTACAAAAAAATTACATAAAATACAAACATAAAAAGTATCCAAAAGCCTCGTATTCAAGCCATAACAGTTTGTCAATCTTGTCCATTGCTTAATGTCAGAGCCAGGGACCAAAGACAATTTTCATTGCGTAATTACTATGTAAAGTCCATTTCACGAAAGAAGTCCCGCGGAAATAAGTGGAACTAATTATTATTATACGCTAAGTTAACAACATTCCTAAAATAACCCATGCCTGCAGCGCCACGTCTGCGGGACTTCTTTCGTGAAATGGACTTTATTGCGACATTAGAGGCCTAATGTGTGTCTATGCAGACCACATTTTTTAAACGCGCCGTTGACACGCGGTTTAGAAACGTGCGTCGACAGCGCGCTTTTGTCCTACAGAAGGTCTACAGGCTGCGTCTGTATCGCTACAAACGCGCGTCAACGGCGCGTTTAAAAAACGTGGTGTGCACAGGCCCTTAGACAAAGAAATGTATAGACGGCGGGTAGCTCCATTTCATTCTCTTCTCTCTCTCAAAAAAGGGATATAGTATGATGTTAATATACGTAAAGGAAAAGGACAAAGCTATACTATTTCCGTCTCTCAGTGCGTGTCAGTTTTTTCAAGGTCACCGACATATGTAGCTGTACTTTCACGGCGTTTTTGTGAAATTTTGAAGTTTATATTGGCACTTTTCTACATCATATAATCATCAATTTGCTGATATGTTTTTGTTTTAAAACCCAGGGTAAAGGGTTAGGTTTATGGTATCATTGGGTCCTATATACATTTTAGACTTAGAGTGATAGTTTCATTCAAAATTCCATTCAAAGTTGAAGCAACAACATTCGCCGGTACGCACACAAGCAAACTGTAATAAATGATTTTTTCCCGAAAAAGTGGGGAAAATGGAACTGTTCCAACACCTTGACTTCATCAAAACCAAATAAAATTAACACATTTTTTTTCATGACACGTGCGTGGGAACGCTAATAATATTTGGCAAATCAAAATTTAAAAAAAAACTTTTATGTGAAAAAGTATTATAGGCAGTACATAACTATAATATGAAAAAATGGTGTAAAATATTTTCCTTTGCCTAGCAACATTTTCAATGTAATGGAATCGGTCAAATTTACGATTTATTAATCTGTTTTGATAAATGGTTTATAAAAAAATATATAAGGTGCTAGGCAGTACTTACCCGTGAAATGTGATTATGTTCTCGTGATTATGTGATGAGTTGTGACACCCTTTCACTACACAGTACGTCATTGTTTTGTAATATTGCGCGAGCTCTTTACTGTAATACTTGGTCTTGATTACTGACGTGCCGAAAGTCCTAGGTAGCCTTTAAAGGCTAATATGAAATGGCTTCACTTTGCATACGAGTACTGCGGTTTTAAGCCTATTACTTCTATGCATTTATCTTTTATATAAAATTCTCGTGTCACAATGTTAGTTACCATACTGCTCCGAAACGGCTTGACCGATTTTGATGAAATTTTATATGTATATTCAGTAGGTCTGAGAAGCAGCTACTATCTATTTTTAAGGGTGGCTTTACCACGGGATCGAGACTTACGCGGGTGAAACCACGGGGTGCAGCTAGTATGTATAATATGCTGTCTCATCTGGCCACGCTACCCGAACCTCTATAGTTTTTTTACTCTAAGGTTGCGACACTGGCAAATGACAACAAACAAACAATCCAAACAAAAACAAAATGCCGATTGCAGAGTGGAAAAATAATACTTCCTAAAAATTCACATTTACTCCAAGAAACTGTTATTTTTTGACAGATGTTGACTGTTATGGAATGGTGCAATGAAAAGGACTGCGTGATCAAAAGTCCTGGCATTTTCATTCATCTTAGCGCTTGCATAAAATGCTGACAACATTTGATCAAAACGGCGGCGGCGTCGCGACAATGATTAATCTTTCAACATTTTTGTCGATCAATCAGTGGATTTTTCATCCGTTTTCATGTCACATAAATCCTAGAAGTTGATTAAAATGGCATCGTGGTGGTTCTACTCACGTTTTTTGGGTTCCGTATCTCAAAAGAAAAAAACGGAACCCATATAGGATCACTCGTGTCTGTCTGTCAGTCCGTCTGTCACAGCCGATTTGTTCCGAATCTACTGGACCGATTAAATTGAAATTTGGTACACGTACGTGCGTACGACGTGTAACGTAAATAAATAAGTATTGAATATGAGGGTCACTTTTAGGGGGCAAATTAGAACATTTAAAAAAAGTCAATCTGTACTGTACGAACATCAAATGAAAGCGCTTGTTGTAAGGATTTCAGATATATTTTTTGTATGATTTTAAAATAAATACTTTTAAAACTATTAACGAAAAAAGATGAAAATTGACCATTCCCCCCATCCCCCCCTTATCTCCGAAACAACTGAGCCGAAAATTTTAAAAAAATTACAGAAAATAGTTCTTTACTTATAACTTGCAGGCAAGTCTATGATCTTAAAATAACATAGTAAATCTCTCAATATTGTGCGTACAAACTAACATTTGTAGTTGGAATGTGTGAGGGAACATGTTTTTCAACCGCAATGTTCGTAGGTTAATTTAATCCCCACTACGGAACCCTTTATTGTGCGTGGTTCGACACGCACTTGGCCGGTTTTTCGTTTTGGCACGAAATTATGGACAGTCAGGGAAATTAATTATTAAGCTAATTGACACCCTATGTTACAATTTAAAGTAGTAAAGCCATTTCATACAACTGTCAAATAACTGAACTGAGAGTTGTGATTTGAATAGACGCATACTTTAAATGGTAGTATTTTTTTTTTCGCAGTTGGAATGCAATATTTATTATACACACAATTATAAATACAATGGACTACACACCTAAGTAATTACACAAAAAGGACACTTAAGGGTAGTAGTTTTTTTACTCTAGCCTACGCTGTCCCACTGCTGGGCAAAGGCCTCCCTCCACTCCTTCCATCCTTTGCTACTAATTAATTTTCCTATTTTCGTGACTTTACATAGGCATACATGTCATGGTAAAATTATTAGTCAGGCAAGGTGGTAGCAGGCCTTAATTCCATGTTTAAGTGCCAATGGCGGATTTCCCGAATAAATAAAATAAAAACCAAGAAGTTTTAATAACCTCAATGAAAAACTATCACTACTGTTACCATGTAACTATGATATTGCTTTGAAAATTAATGAATTACCAGCAAAGGGTTTGATTAATTTTTAACACTCTCGATAACCTTGCAAGTACACTTATGTAGATAAGATAATAATATCGAGTATGTCAACACTCGATTGCTGGTCATATTATAATTCTCGTGACTGTACACTTTAAGGTGCAACAGTCCGAATCAGATAGCCAGTATATTATGAGAAGTTTCCATAACATCTAGTAACTAATGAATGTTTTAGTAAGCTTTTTTATTTATGCATCTGTCCTCAAGGATAGAGATCCAAAACAAAAATAAAGTTTTAATAAATTAAAATTATTTTATCCTCTCTAGGTAAGCATATAAAAAAAACCGGTCAAGAGCGAGTCGGACTCGCGCACCGAGAGTTCCGTACGTATATATGATGTTGAAGATTTTAGAAAAACTGTGCTATTTAGAGACATCGTTTTATTTTTCATTTAATCTTTACATAAACTTCTATCACACAGAATAATTTCAGATTTTTATCTATGCAAACTTCGGAGATAAGGCGGTATTTTTTGTTACATTTTTCATCAAAAGTCGGACACTATACTGCCAAAAAATGTTTGATAATGTGAAAACAGCGTTCTTTCATATGATACCCCACATGCCCTAGTAGCTCCACTTAAAATTAAGACTCCCTTTAAGTCCCTTTTGCAAAAAAGGTATATTTTTTTTATTTTTTTTGCAAACGTTATCTAAAACTATTTTAAATTTCAAGTTGATAGCATTAGTAGTTCTTGAGATATCCAGGTGTGACAGACAGACAGACAGACTTAGTCTCACCATAAGGGTTCCTTTTTACCATTTTGGTACGGAACCCTAAAAATATAACAGCAATGTAGGATAGACTGGACAGCTAAGTCCACTGCTATGGACGTCTGCACTAACTTTGAAAACTTCATCTTGAGGCAATTCGTATGTTTATGGACTCAATCAATGCATGCCTGTGTAAAGTCAACGCAATCAATTATTTAGCAAATTTACTGTCAACTTAAGTTGTCTGTATATTCGAATCACCGCTACGGCTTACGGCAAATTGACGCAGTGTGTCAATTTAATGAACCCCTGACTACATAAAACAAAAGCTATTCATAAGTTTTGTTGGTAAAAAGGTCGCTCATATCTTGCGGTTTGTTCTGTATTATTTATTGTATAACATAAGACTGTATAATTGTCTGCTTGCAAGACCCTAGTGTTGTGTAAGAGGTATAAATACTCGTATACGCACGAAGGGTCAGAGCTACTTGTCGTCCTTATTTGATCTATATTGCTGCGGCACGGCGGGCACACCGATGCGCAGTATTTTGGGCCCATTAAGTACCTATAGGGTAGGCTTTTTTTTACAAGCTTTTATTTAGTTTCACCTGTCCCGGTGTGTATAATGAAATCTTGCAAGTGAAATTTGATCAACTTCCCGATTTCCTATTGAGCTGAAATTTCGCATGTATATTATTTATTTATTTTATTTATTTTATTTATTTTATTTATTTTATTTATTTTATTTATTTTATTTATTTTATTTATTTTATTTATTTTATTTATTTTATTTATTTTATTTATTTATCATGTAAATCAGATGACAATGCAATATTATTATGACATGAAACTGATCTGATGATGGAGCCGGAAGGTGGCAATGGGAACTCTGTAATTCAACAACGCAATCGTTTGATTTATCTTGACAAGGATTCTGGTCCTAGGTGATGTCCAGGGTCTGATGATGAAGACTGAAGGAGGTCACGGGCATTCCTCTACTAGACAAGATAACCCTGTTGTGTTTCAGTCATTTAGATTTATCTTAACAACTAGGTACCTTATAAGTGAAGGTAGGTCAAAAATAAGGTAATTTTCTACACTTACTTGCTTTTAATTAACTAAAAAGTACTCAATAAAACTAACGAAAACAAGTACTTTAATAATTTATTGACAGCTTGAGGCGTGAACGTCCTTCTCGAAGTCTCAAGCTTTTAAGAAAATATTAAAGTTCTTGTTGTTATTCATTTTTGCGGGCCAGATCGCACAAAACAGTGGTTTAGAAGGAAAAAGCCTTTGCCTTTGCCAGCAATGAGACACAATGCAGCAATGACAAACAAAAAAAAAGTTATTCACATAAAACTTCTAAATAAAAAGTCTGATAGACTTTTAAGTGTTCTTATTTATACAAGACCAATAATTAAAATTTATTGACACTGAACCAAATCATTTTAACTCTTTATGTATTCAGTTAAACCATCGCAAATATTATTATGAACAGCTAGAAGCCATTTTGCTAATTAAATTCCATTTGACATTCAGATTAGTCCTTATTTTATTTGTGTTTGGCAAATATAATTTACATAGCAAGCTGTAGTTAGTAAATATATACTTTTTTTAAGACGAATCAGGAACCATCACTTCACAGATTCGAGTAAAAGAATCGTATCCGCAAAGGAAAAGTGAAAATCGATTATTCATGAGCGTTGTTAAGCACTTATCAAAATCTCGTGGATTCCATAAATGACAGTTATCATACTTAAAAAAATATTATGGAGTATTTGGATATCAATTCACGTTCAATGTTCATGCCGAGTTATTTCGTGAGAGGGAAAAATAGCACGTATATCATGTTGGCACGAATGTAGCCGGGCGAAAACTGTCCTATGTAAAGTTACGCTTTTCTTTTTTTTTCGTATACAATAGGTACTTTTATCGCCTTTAGGATTCTGGTGAGACTCTTTTTTAGTCCCAATTATTTTTATTTTAATAACCATCCCGTCAATATAAACAGCTGTATCACAAAAACGTCCTTTAAAAATAAAATACGTAAGTTCTTTAATATATTTTGTCAAAAACTCGCAGTAGATAAAAAAAAATATTTGTCTGTTTTATAGATTGATTCCGTTTTCGGCATATTCTTGTTTCGGCACTTTCCGTTTTCGGCATAAATATTATATACAACAAAGCATAATTGTTCTGAAATTTAATATTTTACTAATACATATTATTTTATTTTATTTCGTAGTCGCAAGTGTTTTATAGTATAATTTATTTACTAAAATGTGCCAAAACAAGAATATGCCGAACACGGAATGTGTCCAAAAAGGTTCCCATTTTACCCTTTGGGTACGGAACCCTAAAAAGGAGCTACGTCATCCAACAAACTGCGTTGCAGAGGTAATAAATATGTCTTGTAAAAATATTTCTGTGAGTAAACACTTTTTCTTTTTAATTTTGCAAATTGTGTCAATTCCTAGCATCAGGTGGAATCACAGCTAACTTCAAGCTTCACATAAGATGCGCTCAATGACGTATTATAAATACACGCATCATACACGAACATTAGTGCACTTAAAAACAGCGTAGGCCATGAATGTAGCTACATACTTGCGTACAATCATACAGTGCGCGAAGAAAAGGATAGACCTATACCAATAACTGTTGTTAGAAAGAGATGAACATACATATTTAGTTACGTCACTAGCTGCTGCATGTTCATTGGTGCGTACGCGTCGGTCGCAGCAGTGAGGAAAAATGGCTGACTGGCTGTACAAGTACAAAACTAAACAACGTTTTCAATACATTAAGTACCTAAGCATGAAATGAGACGGTTTTCTGTGTTTCCACAGTAGTAGTGTAATTTGTACATCGTGTATAGACACGGGATGGCATTTTCTTCACAAATAATTGCTGAGAATTGCAAGTGATTGTGACGTGTAGCTGCGTCACTGGATGGTGCGCGACTAATTTTATGTCAGGCGATTGCCTGGTATTTACTTTGCCAATATTGAGAGCGGTTAACGCATCTAAAGGTCATTGGATGCGCTAAGGTAGCCCAAAACATGCTCTGTACCACAGAGCATGTAAGCATGCAAAACATGCTCTGTGGTAGCCCGCGAATTACAAATTTTCTTAAGATTTTTGGAATTTGCAGGTCTGTGTCAGGTTGTATGTTGATTGATGACTATTGCATGACTATTTCATGAAATAGTGAATGACTATTTCATGAAATAGTGAATGACTATTTCATGAAATAGTGAATGACTATTTCATGAAATAGTGGATGACTTCATGAAATAGTGAATGACTATTTCATGAAATAGTGAATGACTATTTCATGAAATAGTGAATGACTATTTCATGAAATAGTGAATGACTATTTCATGAATCAACAAAAAGGTCAGATTATATGACACTGGTGACAGTCAGTCTAGCAGAGCGTCGCATCGATGGTTGCGTGGCGGCTGTCTTCCAGGAGATATCAGGGGTGCCGCTATCGTACCACGTCCACGACAAACTGCTATATTCTGGCACAATCCTGAAGATATTGAAGCTGTCTGAACCACTAATATCATGATTACTTCTGGTAAATGCTATCCGGCGCCGTTACATATAATTAACTTTCTTGGACTGTACACCACATTTAACTTGTTTGTGACCAGATCCCAAAGAGATTTAAGATAGATACCTATATAGAGGCCATCAGAAGTAATGTCATACAAAAATTGTGATCCCATGTCTCAGTGACGCCATCTAGCGTAATATAGCAAAATTCAATAAAAACTAAGTTTGATATGTTACACTTCTACCGACACCAACTTGTGATTACTACTGATGGTTTAATTATAAGCATTTGCATTCATTGTTAGCGTGTGAAAGATCATTTAGCATTTAGCAAATTAAAAGCAGTCGCGAAATTCTGTGAAATGCGAAGTGATGTACTTTTCTAAACTATCATAGGTCAGAGCGTCGCGCATGCAGCGGTAGCGTATGCTCTCCGTCGCACCCACGGGAAGCCGGGAATACTAAATCTATCGGTTTCACGTGACTAACTGATTATGAACCATCAAATAGTTTGAAACCTATAAGAAAATTATTTATTTTATGTAAATTCTGGGTAAATTACAAAATATGAATGAAAATAAACCGTGGATTTGTAATACCATAATGCACAATTCAGTATAATATATACTTCGAAAATAATTTTCTTTTGGTGGACAGGAATGTGACTTGTTATGCTGGCGTACCACAATAGACTAAGCGACTTTTGCCCACTAGGACACATGTATCGGATTACGATTTTGTTCGCTATGTCCCGTCTATTGGTAAGTAAATTATTTAATGTCTTTGGCCAGTTACGTTACAAGCCCTCTAAAATAAGAATAGGGGATGACTAATTTGCCATTTACCGAACACAAATTAAATCCTAACTCCGGGCTGCTACTAAATATTTCCTAATGGAATAACCCAATAACACTGTCTTTCCTGAGGAAAGACAAAGTCAAAGTCAGTCTCTATGTCAGGACCTCGCACTGAACAGTCGTGCTTGGGACCTCTAGACCACCGAGGCAGTTTTCATGAATAATTGAATTATGTCAATACTAGTTTCTGCCCGCGACTTTCTTGTGTGTAGACTTCAGAATTGTATCCAGAAGTATCCTTTGTGTTCATCTAGGTTATAAACTATCCGTGTGCTAAATCCGTTCATCCGTTTTTGCGTGATTAAGTAGATAACAAACATGCAAAAATATTTATTTTTCGGTTTTTTATATTACTACTAGGATTATACAATTTGCCACCAATTACTTATTTCATATGATAATAAAAATGTGTCGTATTTCTAACATACAGATAGCAGGATATCACTTAGAGACGATAAATAAATAATAATGAGTGATAGAGGCAGGATTAATACTTTTTTTAATACTAGCTACGTCTACTCTGGTCTACGTTAAGGCTTCTACATACCAGCGCGACTAGTCGCGCGACGCGACACGGCACAAAGGCCCCGCGTGTCGCGGGACGAGCGGTGCCTTTGTATCGCGTCGCGTCGCGCGACTAGTCGCTCCGGTATGTAGAAGCCTTTACTCTTTATAACACCTCCCAGTGAAAGTCCCGTCAAAATCGATCCAGCCGTTTTGGAGACTAGCCGGAACAAACAGACAGACAGACAAATAATTTTATTTTATTTTTTTGTTGATAAAAGTACTGTATATACCGTAACATCTTAGTCGTCTGACAACGGCAGCTCACTTCATGTATCCAATGACTACTTATCATTCATGAAAGTAAAAAAAATATTTATTATAAATTGAATACCTAATTTAAAAAAAAAAAACATTATGACACATGACGTAGTTTGAAACACCCTGATACGAGCGCGGTGCGAGCCTTGCGTTCCAATGGTGGCGCGGAATGGAGAGCTTGAAATCGCGAAATAAAAATCAGCTGTTCATACATTTGTGTTCACTTAAATCGACAAAATGTATGGAACAGCTGATTTTTTTTTCGCGATTTCAAGGTTGGTCCCATAGAAAAAGTTGTTCAAAATGATGTCTACAATGACCCCTTTTCGGGTAAACAATAACTAATGTTGTATATTTATATAGATAAGTGTATGCTTTATGTATGTCTGTATTTATTGTAATATGTAAATGGTACACCACTGACCTGCAGTATTGTCTCTGCTTCTCCCTTTAATCTATCCAAAGGTTGTCTAAAAAGATCGGTTTTAGCGATAAGACCGCCCGTTGTACAATTTCATGAATTATATCTGTAATTTTTATGTTGTACTTAATAAAGAGTATTCTATTCTATTCTATTGTATTCTTCACCTGCCAAGTCAGAGGCATGTAGTATTACAGTACCTACATAATATTTTGTTGCTCCTAATCACCTAAGCGTATTACTTAGTTACTAATTTCCCAAATACGCTATTAGGTTAAGTAAAACAGACTTGGTATAGTGGGAATACCTACAACTAACCGATATTATTATCTGGTAAGCAGACTGTCAAGGACTGAGGACTTAAAAAGAGGAATCAACTGGGATCATCAGGAAGGGAGAAGGTAGAAAATCGAGTCTTGTCGCCGCTCTAGTGCTTGAATAGCCAACGGAGCATTTTTGGGAAAAATACATTTGAACATGCTGTATATAATTTTTGGTGGGGGTTAGCACCTTTAAGCTCTAAGCACACTCGTACTTTTAGTGCCCTATCGCTATCTCCATGATAAAGCGCTTAATACCCAGTTTAAGAATTTTTTCGTACACATTTTATCCAACCTCCATCATTAAATAAAAAAATAACAGATTCAGGTTTACAATTATTTAATTACAATTGAATATTCTATTAAAAAGTTATACATTTTTCATAATTCCTTACTCACCATAGATTAAAAAAAAAAACATCGTATAGCACAAGTACTAAACGAATAGGTTTCGTGTAAAATTTGTTCACTGATCGGGGCCATTCAAGCACTAGGGTGGCGTTATGGCAAGACTCGGCAGAGATCTATGTCCAGGATTGGATTACGATAAGCTGGGTTGGTAAAGTAGGTAATACGAATTGAATACATGTTTGATAGAAACTAGTTCATCGTTCATCATTTCAGCCGAATGACGTCCACTGCTATGGCCCTCCCCCAAAGAGGAGGTTTGCCATAATCGCCACGCTTGGCAGGCGGGTTGGCAATCGCAGTTTCGTGTTAAAATGCATAGAGAACGCTACTGCCCATTCTTTAGTAAGTCCCTTAGTCGCCTTTTACGACACCCACGGGAAGAAATGGGACGGTGCTATTCTTTACGTCCGGCACCACACGGACCTGTAGCTTGAAGCTAGTTATCTAATTATTATACGTTACTAGCTAGTGTGTTTATTTTAACCCTGGGTTACAAAACTGCACTACGATGTTCTACGTATTCGCGCGACAATCGCGTTCAGTTAGGACTGTCGCGCGATACGTGATTATGAAATCGTTTATATTATGAATTATGCGACTTGATTGATCGCGCAAGTATGTCATATTCAAGTGTGACGATCGCGTCTTCGCGCGACATTCGCTATTGGTTAGGATACGGCCTTAGAAAATGAAGCAGTGTTACCTGTATTCATTTAGCTTTTACGACTTGCCCGGTTTTATTAGATGTTGATCACTGTTTTTTTGCTCATTAATGTAAAGAGAGGTGCATTTGCATTTTTACGATTTCTCTTGTCTTTTAGTCGTAAATCTGAGTCTGATTTGTCTAGACGTGATTTCGCTTTAATTCAATGTTGTTTTCATGAGATGTTTTGTAAATATTGTTTAGAAAAACTCTATTTTTTCAATTGTTATTTTGTTTATGACATCCTCAGGTAATATTCATTTTGATCACTGTTATATTAAAATTGAAAATTTATGTCAACGTCAAAAGATTAATTTCAAATAATAGGAATTTTTAAGGCACTTTTAAACGTCAAAATTTACAGAAAAATAGAACCAATTTTAGTTGTTGCTTTGACAAAGGTTACATACCTGTCAAAGTTATTTAAAAAGGCTTTAAGAGAATGCAGACTTATAAATAAATTCAGTTTAAAGAATAATTTTAATTTAAAGAATAAGGTTTTAAAGTTCTAAAGTATTATATTATTTTAATTATTGCCAATGTGAAAACTGTGTGGGTCATAGTTTTTTTTTTCTCAGGTAGTTGTAATCATGGTCTGGCACTTTGAGTAATTTATGTGACCTACCTAAATGTCCTTTCTTTGGTATTGTAGTTCTGAGTGGAGTGGCACGATCAATGACTAATGGGTCCACTGACTGGTCAGGTCCACTCAATCTGTGTGGTTCTTTCCTCAAAAGACCATTTCAGACACCAATCTACATGGTCGTCACATCGTCTGACCAAGATTATGTCTGGACTTTAAAAGAGACTGTGACCTCTGAGTTTGTTTGCAGCCTTTCTTCTCAGAGTATTCAGATAGGAAACACCGACCTCATCTAGTTTTAAAAATATGATTGATGTGTAAAAGTGTTTGTACAAACCTACTTACTTAAATAAAAAATCATTTATAAACTGGCATACGGGCAAGTTTTAACTTAAACTGAGCTCTAATGTTATTTACGGCGCTATGAAGCCAATAACAAAGTAACAAACACAATTACATACAAGTAGAAAATTAATTATTTACCTTTGTTTGTTGCACTTTGAAAATTAAACATTTTGGGCTAATTGAAGTCTAGAAAACTGGAACTTTAGTGGATATATTTGTACTAGCGTTTTGCCCGCTACGTCGCCCGCAATGGCTTCGGATGTTCTGTTACAAACTTCTACCAGTCACCCATTTTGTATACAATATAAGTTTTTGTTTATACTAAACTCGAAAAGGGAACATTGTACCATAATTTTGAACAATTTGTCTATGGGACCAACCTTGAAGTCGCGAAAAACAAATCAGCTGTTCCATACATTTTTGCGATTTAAATGAACACAAATGTAGGGAACAGCTGATTTTTTTTCATGATTTCAAGGTTGGTCTCATAGAAACTCAAATAAGTGGCAATATTTGGACTCATTCCCCCTTATTACATAACAAGGTTTATCTTCAGACCCAGGTTTAAAACATGGAGCCATTATTGAATTTCGAACTTTATTACGGCTATGATAAAGTTCATAAACACAAAACTGACAACTTAGTACCGAACTAAGTTTTCAGTTTTGTATAAAGAACTGTATTTCAATCACGTTTACGTTCTTATTACAAAAACTGGCTCCATGGTTTAAGCCATGTCAAATATAAATCTTGTTTTGTAATAAGACGGTATAAGTTTGTGAAATAAATGTTTGTGATTTAGACTTTCAATTACATAATTATGTGAGGTTTCTATGAAGATGTTTTCTTTACTATTACAAAATGAGTACATTATGAACGGCCAAAGTTCAGGTAAAATTTATGCAAAAAAGCAGATTTTTGCAGGCCTATACTGAATTTGTGTCTCCACTTTTTTTTTGCTTTCATAGAAGCCTATTTGTAGTGAACAAGTTACCTATTAGTTCAAAAACTTCAAAGAAAGATGTGTTACAAAGCCATAATCACGTACGAGCGCTTGTATGAGAAGTATGACGGGTTGGCCGCTCTTATATTACTTATAATAAATTATTCTGAAAGCCATAAAATACTGTAGCCACTCATCATTAATAATCGACTTTTTGTAAAAGCTCAAAAAGCTTCAATAAAACGGTATACCTTGAACGCAGATACTGCAATAATTGGCCATAAAACTGCACTTCATTTTCTGTAACATTAAAATTAAATTCAAGGCATACTCAGCCGGGCGGGGAACGGCACTGAACGGCAAACTTTGCCGTTCACACGGGTACGTAGTCAATACACTATTGATATTGCTCGCATCATACTTCATTAATTTATAAACTATTTATATTACCTCCCGCTGCCGTATTCAATGTTAGAAATTCTCTCAAACTTTATAGTAAATTAGAGCTAGATGTCCTCGCAGAACATTGTGTAGTAGGTAAATAGGTTTGAAAAGTTAGGTTATTGTAGGTGAGATTCAGATTGTTTCTCATTTTTAAATCGGACTGAATTCATCCACATGAGAACGCAGCGCATCCAGCTTAGGTATATTATTATAAGTTTAAAGCTATAAAAAACATTAAATTCAGGTAAAACCACACCCAAAAACACAAAACAAAACAACATTTAATTACATTAAAAAAAACACAACACACACATAATTATATTAAGTAGATACCTATCACAATATTGTAACGATAGATTAGAAGAAAATAAAATATTATATATTTTATATGCAATTAAAGTGATGTGATGGCTTGGCCTGCCATTTCCTGGTCTCCGGATGTTCATGATGCTGGTCTCCTGATGGTCTCTTGAAATCGCTGGAGTACATTTTGGACCGTTGATAAAGATACTCTGTCTATTATATACTACTGTTCTAGCAGTGCTACGCTGACTTCTTCCTTCTTGTACCATGGTAATATAATCCGTGTACATTGTTTAGGAGATAACGACATGATATTGCACTGAATACTCTGATCAATCCAAGGAACCATTTATAATGACAGCTCGGTTTGAAACAAAAGCAGAAAAAATATTCTTTTCTTAATTTGAAATTTTGAAATAATTCAAAATGCAGAATATTTTTTTTTAATCTGTAACTTTTACAAATGAAACCTCTTTAGAGATTTATAACATTAGTAACCTGCTTACTTTTTTTTTTTTTTTCTATCGATTTAGGTATACAAGGTGTTACAGGACGATTGATATTCCACACGATTGACATTTATAAACCATGTAAAGAGTATCTTGTTTTTTACCCGTATACAAAAAATAAATCAAATCCAATGAATACTTTAGCCACAGGAAATTATTTTCCATTTTGTTATTTTTCAACATGATGTAGATCTGAGTCCGTAAGGCGCGCAAGGTGAGTAACTTTTCGTAGATATAGAGTGTTTACTTTTTATGCAGTTGATTCTGCTATTTATTTTGTTTGAAAATTGCAATTTTTAAATATTCCATTAACTACTAATCTTCGTGTTTTAAAATGTTTCGATGGACTAGTACTGTGCTCGTTTTAATTTAATGTCGTACATTCAGAGCCAGATTGTATAATTTATGGAGATATTATCATGGTTTTTATTAGCGACCCAGAATTTTTGCGATAAACAGCAGCAAACAGCAAACAGGTTACACACTACCAGGCTATAAATACCTCGGACCGGGCAACGAACTCGATCAAGGAGAACCAACAAATGAACTAGACCGAATAGCACAAGAACACGACAACGAATACAATCAAATACAATAAGAATACGAAGAAGGAATAAGACAAGGAAAAAACAAACAAAACTTAAAAAAAATAGCAACAACACAAGTCAAAACAGCAGACGAAAACTTCTTAAAGCAGGTCTACAATTACACACCAGAATCAAAATACGACTCACTAGCAAGAATAGCAGCATTAACAGGAATAGGAACAAAATACCTAGGGGAACGAGTACTAGGAACAATATACCCAAGATTCAGAGCAGCAAGCACAACAACAAAAAAAAACCTCATCATGGACAGCACAAACACAATACTACCAACCGTAGTGGCAAACGGAGTAGACAATGAAATGAACAAAAAAACCTTCAGATTCAAAAAAATGTTCAACTTCCACATAAAAAGCTCACTATGCACATACCTAAGTGAACAACCAAACGCAAACGCAGCAAACGGAAGAATCATAATCAGAACATACATACACACATTACCATGGGACAAACTATTCATGTACCTAACCCATAAAGAATACGACGACATCCTAGAAACAAATCACACAGCAGCAGTAAAAAGCAACTACATCAAAATATACAATCTAGGAAACAGAACACCGTTCGTAGCATCGTCAGGAAACGTCCAATACGCAAACGCAAACTCACAAACAACACTAGGAATATGGGAAGACATGGGAAGACACGGCATGGTGAAAATGGGAGAAAACATAAAACCAGAGACACTATACGGGAAAAAAATAGGAAACCTCGCCACCCAAAACCAACACCGACAAATACCAGGAGAAAACCAAAGCGCGGCATGTCAAGGCAAATTCATAGACAACAGAATGGAATACTGGTATCACAACGGAATATACGACTTAACAACAGGCGAAATAAAAACAGCGAGCATAGAAAAATACTCATACCTACCAGCATTAATAGCAAGCGCAACAAAATACCTAAATGCAACAAACACAATAGGACCAATCTACGAAAAAACCTACAAACCGTCAGACGGAACATTCCACTTAAGCAATTACGCATGGAGATTCCTAAAATACGACTACCTAAAAACAAGAAATGCCATACACAACGTAGTACTAAGAGACGGAGTCCAAACAGCAGTAAATCATAGTGCCGCAGAACCATTAAAATACGAATACGCAACAATCGATAACCAGTTCTACAGCAACTTCCAAGACGTACACACTTACAACATCCAACACCAATAGGAATTGGAATCATACCATTACTAAGCTCAGACGGTAACCACGAAAACAGCATATTAAACATCATGGTGGAAACAGGAATAGAAATCGAAGCAATGTCACATGGCCAAAACATACTATACACAGCAATGAGAAACCCACAACCAAATCCATTAGTAATGGGATACAGAGTAATCGACCATAAAGTAAGTAACCTAATACTGGGACACCAAAAAATAACAGACTTAATCGACACCCCGCAAGAAGGCCAGCCAGCACCAAATTCCGAAGAAATGGAAATCACCGTTGGGCGACCACGACGAGAAGCAGGACAAGACACATACAATCACACAACGCTAGAAAACCGACAAACACTCATTGAAAACGAAATAAAACAACTTCAAGCAGAGCACAGATACGAAACATCAGAAATATCCACAATTAAACAGAAACAGGAATCTGAGTTAAAAAAAATAACAGACATGGATCAACGTGCACAAACAGAACACAACGCAATTGGACAACTAAAACGAAAGGCGGAAGAAGCATACTCTGCAATACAAAGAATAGAAGCTAAAATTCAAAAACCAGCAGATGCACAAACGCGACCACAACAGCCACCTGCGCCAATACCACCTGCTCCAAAACCACCTGCACCAAAACCACAGGGACAGCAGCCAACGAGACGGCAACCAAGCTCATATGGTGAGCATAGTCATATTAGTGTTAATAAATAAAAACTTACATGATATCAAAAGCCTTTTATTTCAACACAACACAACACAACACAACTGCACAGCACAAGATCAAGATGAAAACTGATTCACAATATAAACTCACAAATCCAAAGTAGTCGTTAAATCTTCAAGGGGACGCACAGGAGAGTAGTTGAACGACATTCTTGCGCGTCGAGCGGGCGGACCGGTTACAGACGGGGTGGATGTCCTTGGCGGACGCCAGATACCAGTCGAGCGAGCGCGCCCAGCTACCGCTCGCTCAGCAACCGGCACAGGGGTCGACGACCTGTGGGAGATCAAGGTCAAGCTACAGTACACCCGTCCAATATGGTCAGGTTAGGTTAGGTTAGGTAGGTAGGTGGTTAGGCGGCCGGGAGCATCGCAGTCCTGCGCAAACCGCAGAGAGCGATGGCCGTCAGAGTCATCAGGGGTTATCGCACGATCTCCTACGAGGCGGCTTGCGTACTGGCCGGATCCCCGCCATGGGACCTCGAGGCGAAAGTACTCGCGTCACTGTATCGGTGGCGCGAGGAAGCGAGGGCGCGGGGCGAGTGGCTGATGCAGCGACATGTGGAGTTGCGTCGGTCACAGCTTCGCGCAGCCCTGGTGGCGGAATGGCGGGACAGGCTTTCACGCCCTACCGCCGGCCTCGCCACCATCGAGGCGGTCCGGCCAGTACTCGAACCCTGGCTCGGGAGGAGGCACGGCTCCCTGTCGTTTCGGGTGACGCAGGTGCTCTCGGGGCATGGTTGCTTCGGGAAGTACCTGTGTCGCATAAACAGGGAGCCGGACGCCCGGTGTCACCACTGCGTCGACTGCCGGGAGGACACGGCGCGGCATACGCTGGCAGAGTGTGCCGCTTGGGAGGAGCCACGCCGTGCCCTCATCTCAGGAGTAGGTAGTGACCTATCGCTGCCGGCCGTGGTCGAGTCGATGGCCGGCAGCGAGGAGTCCTGGGACGCGGTGGTGTCCTTCTGCGAAACAGTCGTGTCGCAGAAGGAGGCTGCGGAAAGGGAGCGGGAGATCTCGTCCGCTCACCCGGCCCGCAGCAGGCGCACCGGGCGTCGGCGGAGGGCCGATAACGCCCTCTTCCAGCCCCCATAAATGGGTCCAGGGACGGCGGACTTGGGGACGTCCGCCGCCCCCCTATCACATTGGACCCGAGGTGGCGGCGCGTAGTGTTCCACGCGCGCCCCTAGCAGACGTCGCGGGGGGGGGGTCAGACACCTCACCCCCCCCCAGACTTGAGGTGGCCCGCAGAGGCGGGCCGGCACTAGCCGGGGATTGCGGAAGGAATAACAGATCCCAAGATCCCCGGTGCAAGTGTGGGAGGGGAACACTGGGGTGGTTTTTAGTCAGTAAGAGTCTGACAGACCCCTCCGCCCGCCCCAGGGCGGAGGACATCCATGAGGGTTTTCCACCCCGTGAACAAAAAAAAAAAAAAAAAAGGTTAGGTAGGTAGGTGGTTAGGTGAGTAACGCTCTGGCGAGCGCCCCCCAACGACGGCAAGCCGTCGCTCATTCACTTAGGCACTAAGGGAATACAACATCAGTTCATTACGGAGTACAAGTCGGACTTAGACGGAGTAATGAACTAAACCATACAAGCTTCCCGCCAAAAGGGAAGAAGGGGAAAGAAAAAAAAAGGGAAAAAAGGAAAAAAGGGAAAAAAAGAAAAAGGGGAGGAAGAGGGGGAAAAAGACAGGGTTGACGGAGTCAAAGTGCGCAGCACTTTGACTCACAGGAGAGTAGTTGAACGACATTCTTGCGCGTCGAGCGGGCGGACCGGTTACAGACGGGGTGGATGTCCTTGGCGGACGCCAGATACCAGTCGAGCGAGCGCGCCCAGCTACCGCTCGCTCAGCAACCGGCACAGGGGTCGACGACCTGTGGGAGATCAAGGTCAAGCTACAGTACACCCGTCCAATATGGTCAGGTTAGGTTCGGTTAGGTAGGTAGGTGGTTAGGTGAGTAACGCTCTGGCGAGCGCCCCCCAACGACGGCAAGCCGTCGCTCATTCACTTAGGCACTAAGGGAATACAACATCAGTTCATTACGGAGTACAAGTCGTGACTTAAACCATACAAGCTTCCCGCCAAAAGGGAAGAAGGGGAAAGAAAAAAAAAGGGAAAAAAGGAAAAAAGGGAAAAAAAGAAAAAGGGGAGGAAGAGGGGGAAAAAGACAGGGTTGACGGAGTCAAAGTGCGCAGCACTTTGACGGAGGAATAACCAGCTAGGTAACCCAACACAGGTTAGGTCGAAAAGGTCAAGGTCAAGGTCAAAATAAATAAAAAACTTGTCTCTGTTACTGTATGCATTGTCACGCGCGCTCGTGACCAGCCGGGGTGTGACCCAAATGCGATGTTACTCCGTTTCCCCGAATTTAGTCCCCATTACGATAAGGACTTAAGTAATACACCGATCCCAAGATACACTGGGTATCTTGGGATCGGTGTCCAGTCAAACCGGATGCAACTGACTACCACTATTTTCACAATTCTTTATTGCATCCAATGACGTATTATATATAGACACGTTATCAACCAACATCTCGGCGCTTAAAAACGGCGAAAATACTAGATAACTAGGTAGTTATCTAGTATTTTCGCCGTTTTCTAGTTAGTCTTTCCCTTTCTTTACGCGTAAAATAAAATAATGTAGTTTCGTAAACTTACGCGTGAAATGACACATTTTTGTCTTCAAGTTTTGGGGTATAATTTGTACATCCTCTGAAAACACACGACGGCATGTTTTCTTTATGTTTTGCACAGGTTTTCACACACGATATAAATTAAAAACAAACATAGCGTCGCGCGACAGGTTAGTGCGTGACTGAGCGCAATGTGGCCAATTGGCTTCATTTCATGTTGCCATTTTAGAGTGCGGACAACGTATCTATAGTTTTATACATCATTGATTGCATCACATAATGTTGGTAAAAGAGGTGGTAGGCTTAAAATTAAATACACAATTATGGACCCTGTCGGGCACGGCATAGTAGGAGAGAGGAGAAAGAGTGCTTATTTGTGTTTATATTATTAATGAATTCTGATAATTGTATTTTTTGTCTATGACTACTTTTCTTCTTCTAATATTTAATTTATTCAAAATCAAAAATCAAAATCAAAAATATTTTTATTTCACATAAGCCTACATGGGCACCAATATGGGCACTTATGAAACGTCAGAAGCTAGGTGCACGGTTCCAATTGGTCGTTTCCTATGGAGAAGAGCCGGCAAGAAACTCCACGGTCACTCTTTTAAAAAAATAAAATTGGCTTTTACAATGTTTTCAAATTATAGTGTTAATAGGTATGAGAGGACAGCGTAGGCCAATCAAAAGTACCAGGAACTTAACAAAATAGAAAATGGTTTAAAGATCTACAGTCTAATAAGCCTACAACGTCCTCACATTGACAATTTTATTTTTTATTCATGTACCTAATAGTAGTAGTAGTAGTAGTAAGTAATACCCAATTGAGTAAGTAGGTATTTTTAGGGTTCCGTACCTAAAGGCAAAAACGGGATCCCTATTACTAAGGCTCCGCTGTCCGTCCGTCTGTCTGTCTGTCTGTCTGTCCGTCTGTCACCAGGCTGTATCTCATAAACCGTGATAGTTAGACAGTTGAAATTTTCACAGATGATGTATATCTGTTGCGGCTATAACAACAAATAAAAAACAGAATAAAATAAATATTTAAGGGGGCTCCCATGCCCCAACAACCGTGATTTTTTGCCGTTTTTTATAGATTGGTACGGAACCCTTCATGCGCGAGTCCGATTCGCACTTGACCGGTTTTTTATGTTATACCTGTATACTTTTAGTTAGTTATTCCTGATGCTGTCAGTATTTGTTTAAACTAATAATAATATTTGGTTTTAATACCTAATTTATTGCACGATTATTAATTAATTATTGACTAGAATTTATTATTAATTGAAAATAAGTTATTGCACTGTGTATTTATTAAATAATTGCAATCTAGTTATTAAAGTATTTATATCAATTGTCTTATCTGTTTAATTATGTATTTTACGTGTAATTTTAAACGTAAATGTTTATTTATGTCTTTCTTGTAAATTATAATTAATTATCGTCTAAATATTATTTTATACTGTAATAGCTTTTGCCCATTTTACATGGAGCGAATGCATGTCTCCTCCGCAATCCAGTTACTGGGTGACTGTCAGTAAACTTCGCAAAACAGAAGCAGCAGATATTATTTTTTACAATTTCGGTCTTTGATCTAATACGTAAATGAAAGTTGTTGGCCCTCCCGAGTTTTGCTCATTAAGAGTCCATAATACCTCTGTGCCACCTCATTCTCTATCTCGCTCGCACACTACTGCTCGCGTGATCACGAGCAGTATTGTGCGAGCGAGAGTGAGTGGGGTGCTGGGCGGCAGGGGAAGGAACGCTCCAAGGCGCCGACAGTTTAAGTAATTTCTATTTCATCATCATCTTCACTTCAGCCGAAAACGTCGGGGGGGTTGCCATAATCGCCACGCTTGGCGCCTGAGTTGGCGATCGCAGTATGGTGTTAAAATGCATAGAGAACGCTGCTGCCCATTCTCTAGTAAGTCCCTTAGTCGCCTTTTACGACACCCACCCACGGGAAGAAATAGGATGGTGCCATTCTTTACGTCCGGCACCACACGGTAATTTCTGTTTACGGTGAAAATATTGGTAATAAAAAATATAATATACTAGGTACCTGCTTTATATTTAGTTCAGTTATTATGTAAAGCTTCATGGTCTAATTTGAAGTATTTTATGAATACTAGCGGATTATTGTTCTGTCGAGTAAAATGAAATCGTATTTTTGTCATAGTACCTAACATTAATCCTCAACTTTACCATACCATTTTAAAAGCAGTATGCTGCAGTATTTTCGATATGACGGAGGATCATTCTAGGCAATTTGAGGTATTGTAGACTCTTAAAACCAGCCAGTAGTTTTTCCATGAACTTGTAATAAACTCTCAGCCGAGAATGTGGGAGATAAAATAATCTAGGCAACTTCATAAAAACATTCATAGCATTTTTCTCGGGTAGAAAAATACTTACGTTAAAACAAATAAGAAAGTGTATTAAATGAACATGCCTTTTTCGACTGCAGTCTCTAGGTACTTACCATTAGTTTTACAATTATTTCTGTTACGTGCCGTTCTCTTTGGTATTACATACTGCATTAAAATCTTGGGAATTTTTTGCACAGAAGCGCCGCGCTTCCGCGTGCTATTTTTTTTTTAGAATTATTATTTTTTCAATGTTTTTTAAATATATGTGAGCACCATGTATCATCACGTAATTAATTTACCTGTCATTGCTTCAATATTAATTATTTTTACCTAATGTATTATAATATTTTTTATTCTAGGTTCGTCTTCACTTAAAATTATATAATTCATGTACATATACAAAATATTGTAAAACATTTTAAAAGAGCAACGGTGGAGTTTCTTGCCCACTCTTCTCCATACGAAGCTACCTTTTGGAAGGGGCGACTAGAATCAATTCTTTTTTTTGTATATTTTGGCGTTCAAAAGTACCATTTATGTGCCTATTTGAAATTAATATTTTGATTTTGAATTTTTGACTGCACTAACTGTCGAGGCGTCCACCAAGGTGACACGCTACTTAAAAAAAAAAATTGTCCTATGATTTCTTGCGACAATCCCCGCAAGATACTAACAATAACAAAACCAATGTCTGTGGAAAATATGTGTAGTGAAATTTAGCAGGATTCAGGGCGACTGAACACGTAGCCGAGCCGACCGGAGCGGTAGGGCGGGAGTTTGCTGGTAAGCTTTTTTCGCTACACAATTTCTATCAAGATATTTAAAATATAAGTAGCCAGCAGATCAGGTTATACCCAACTGTAAAATTTCTCCAAATGATTTTAAAATGGTTGACTTCAAAATCGAATGAGAAAATTTTAGTTTGTGGTAAATCATGTGATAAGAGACCTAAGAGGCTTTGTAAATTGTTCTCGACAAATTTCTGGGGAGAGATTCAGTTTTAAATTAAAGGCTTCGTTTTACGTTCATAAACAATTTGAGGTGCATTTTTGACTTTAAACATTAAAAAAAAAGGTTTGTATGTAGTTACTTAGGTATTACCTATCCATTTCATCGATATAATTATAGTACACATACTCACAAACTACATAGGTAAGTATTTACAGAAGAAAGAAAGTATCTATAGCCACCAGCACAAGGTCGAATCAATAAAAAACCTCTATAAAAAACCGGCCAAGTGCAAGTCGGACTCGCGCACGAAGGGTTCCGTACCATTATCTATAAAAAGGTAAATTGCGGTTTACGATTTATGACATATTAAAAAAAACTACTTACTAGATCTCGTTCAAACCGATTTTTGGTGGAAGTTTACATGGTAGTGTACATCATACGAGTATATTTTTTTTTGTTTTATCATTCTCTTATTTTAGAAGTTACACGGGGGGGACACATTTTACCACTTTGGAAGTGTCTGTCGGGCAAACTATTCAGTTTAGAAAAAAATTATAATAAAAACCTCAATATCATGTTAAAGACCTATCCATAGATCCCCCCCACGTATGGGTTTCATAAAATTTTTTTTTGAGTTTCAGTTCTAAGTATGGGGAACCCCCGAAATTTATTGTTTTTTTTTCTATTTTTGTGTAAAAATCTTAATGCGGTTCACATAATACATTTACTTACCAAGTTTCAACAGTATAGTTCTTATAGTTTTGGAAAAAAGTGGCTGTGACATACGGACGGACAGACAGACAGACAGACATGACGAATCCATAAGGGTTCCGTTTTTTGCCATTTGGCTACGGAACCCTAAAAATATCCTACATGTAAACTACTTACATTCAGGAAAAGTTTCTCGTAATAAATAAAAAACTTGTCTCTGTTACTGTATGCATTGTCACGCGCGCTCGTGACCAGCCGGGGTGTGACCCAAATGCGATGTTACTCCGTTTCCCCGAATTTAGTCCCCATTAGGATAATGTTATTAAATCGCGCCGATTTTTGTTGAGTTGTTACTATTGTTGGGAAAAGCTAAAATAATAAGGATCCACTTAAAACATAAGATAACATAACATCACGCCTGTAATCGCTGAAGAGTTAGGCAAAGTTGTACCTGTAGTACTCGTAGGTAAAGTCAACGCCATGAGACGAGATAAATTTCATACTTTGGGATTTAAAACTTTAACTGAAATTGCGTATGGTTCAGTTTCCATTGCAACTAAAATTATTTTATGACGTTTAGCGATAATTTCTTCATTCATAAATCAACTTAGATATCTTGAGTTTAAAGTTGATAGTTGTATAATTTGCAATTTTATGTATTTATAGCTTCTCATGACGGTTACTTTAGATCCACATTTTGCCAGTTGTGTTTATGTCCCATGCTCACGAGTTTGCACATCTTTGCTTTATAAAGCAGTAATTTGACTAATATACAGTCTTGGCTCAGTTTACCCGCAGCTTATGTTCTGGTGTCGTCAAAGAGAATACACTCAGGAATATAAAATTACTAAAACTGTGTTTTAGACTACTAGTTAAAAAGATTCACTTTTCAAACTAAAATCGCTTTAGCTATACATTTCATTAACTTTTATTTTATTATTTATTGAAGTCGGAGTGCGGTGTGCGATTGATTCCGAAATAGGGGGCGAGTTTATTGCCATCAACGGGCACAAATCTAGAATCCAGGCTGCTATTGAGAAATTCCTAATGGAATTACAGTTTTTCCGACCCGGGAATCGAACTTAGGACCTCATGCTCAGTAGGAGCGCTTGCGGCCACTAGACCAACTAGGCAGTTTTAAACATTATTTTGGTGCAAATAACCGTGTAACATGTAAGATGTGTCGCAGGTGCGTTGCCCTGCCAGAGACACTGTTGTAAGCATCATCTATACAAATAATTAAACAATAATACAAAAAAATATATTGTAACCATGTTTTTGCTTTTAATGCCATCCTTAAGCCTACGGAATAGAAGTCAAAATTGGTTATGAAATTGTCAACGCGTCATACTAGGTTTTAAAAGCCTGATTTCTATGTATGGCAAGCCGATCCCTTGGGAGAAGCGAGCCAAATACCTATACTCCATTGGTTTAGGTAGTTAAATAAAGGTAAACAAATCGTAAAAAGGGTTTTTATAGATGACACTTTCTTGTTTAAAAACACGTTGTAACTTATATCCAAATTAAATGGGTTTTGGATTTTTACGATAGTTTCCTCTTATACTAATGTATGTTAAACTTTATATTTTATTCTTTAATTACTCTCCGTTGATGTACTGCCTGAGCAAATTTTTTAAATTTATTAATAATAATACTATAATATTTTGTAATCTGTCTATTGTAAAGAGCCCAAAAATACAGGTTCTCAAAATGTCGACGAATTATAACGTTGCTAAATTGAAGTTCCGTTTGGTGCCGGACGTAAAGAATAGCACTGTCCCATTCACCGTCCGGTAATTTTACCATTAAAGTCACCGTCCATAATTTTTTTTTTGTTATTGCATTCGGCCAAAGGGCAGGCTAAAGTCTTTCGACCATACCGCCTCGTCTTCCGTGCAAAATTTTTGTTTTTAGTGATGAAATGAATTATATTCAATGCATGATGATGATATCCCCACCCGGTGGCACTTTACTGAGACCTCACGCGGACTTCTTGAGAAAACTTGAAGTAATGTTGCACTGTTTTGTTTCATTTTCCTACACTAATGCACGTTCACGAACACATCCACCATTATTACACATTCATATTCGGCTAAACACATAATGAAAAAAAAAAGAAAATAAAACAAAACTGCTAAACATGTCGCTTCACTTTCCCGCCAAGAACCTCACCGTCCGGTTAAGTAGTGATGACCTCTCAAGGTCAACTACGTGATACCATTGATAAAAAAAACATCAGTTCACGTCAAACATTCAGTTCAGCTCTAGCTCCGCTAAAGTAAATAGCAAAGTAAAGAAGTACTCTCTTGGAACAACGTATTCTTCTGTTTGTTGAAGTAAAACTTCTTTAGGCACGCTTGACTTGGGGAGTAAGCTGGTGAATGCGTGACGAGAGCGTTACGGAAGCGAGCGAACGCAAGTTGAGAGGGAGATATAAGTTAGTGATGATAGAAAGAGAGAGATTTACGTTTCGTATATTACTGTAGGGGCAAGAGAGAGAGGTGCGAGCACACATTTTCTTTCTCCTTTTCTCTCAAAGCCAGTTGCGTTTCGTATAACTAAGACACAGTGCAGGCCTATTATTGTAGGTGTAATTAGTATTACTATTTGTAAGTTTTACATCAGTCGTGTGGTCTAAAGCACACTCGTTTTTTTCATCAACCAGCATCCGCCCATTTTAGTTGTGGGTCAGGGAAGGGCAACAAGCTCCTTTGTGAATAGCTTTACTAACCTTCTCCTCTACCAGGGGTTGTGGAGGTCAAACGTGGACCTTTCTACTATGAACACAAGGAAAACGCTCTTGTTTCCTATTGTCTTGTTATTAAATAATAAATAACCCTTTAACGACACCCAAGGGAGGAAAGGCAGCAATATGTTATACCTGTATAAACGTAACTTACGATATCCGTGTAACTATTTTTTAAAGGAAAAATTTAAAGGGAATTTGTTTTTACTGGCGCTATTGTTTTTAGCTTTAATTCTATAAATTGTCTCTCTTAAGCTATCGTTTGGTAAGACCACGGTGGTTGCCACATAGCGTCCGTAATTTACCATCGAATGACGTCACTAAAACGTTATTTATTAAAGTAAGTTGGTGTGTTTCCCTTATTGAGGTAGGAATAATATGAAGAAGGCAGGACAGGCATATTCTACTATAGGAAGAATAGTCATACAAATATCTATCATATCGACACAGTCATGTCAAAAAGCGTTTTGTTTCTTTATAACTCATCAAGAGCTTCATATGAAAAACGAGATATAGTCTAAATGTTTGTCAAGGACTAAATTTGGCAAGACTTTTGTGTGACGTCAAAATCTGTCTATGCGTGACAGGTCATCATGTTTAATGCCAAATTTAATGGTACAAAACTCGGCAATGGGACTTCTTGGCGGGAAAGTGAAGCGTCATGATCAGCAGTTTGTTTAATTTTCCAAAATTTGTGTTTAGCCGAATATTAATGTGTAATAATGGTAGATTATTAACCATTAAGTGTTTGTGAACGTGCATTAGTGTAGGCAAATGAAACAAAACAGTGCAACTTCGCTTCAAGTTCTCTCAAGAATTCCACGTGAGGTCTCAGTAAAGTGCCACATCTTTACTGAAACCCAAGGCGAGTGGGCGGGGATATCATCATCATGCATTTAAAATTCATTTCATCAATACTATACAAGAACTAAAACGTGACATTGGCTAAATGCACAAACCGTGCGAAGCCAGAAGGAAAAAAAAAAAACTCATCAAGAGCTTCATATGAAAAAAGAGATATAGTTTAAATGTTTGTCAAGGACTAAATTTGGCAAGACTTTTGTGTGACGTCAAAATCTGTCTATGCGTGACAGGTCGCCATGTTTGCCAAGTTTTGTGGTACAAAACTCGGCAATGTGCTGTCAAACGGTTGCTTGCTTTCTCACTTGCACTTGCAGTAACAACCCTACACAAGGCAGCCATTTTAAGTACTCGATTTTTGTAGGTAGTCACGCTAATTTTGTAGGTATGGCCAGTCCATAGGTTTATAAGTTCCCTAGAGAGCGTTTTTTGACAGCGTAAAGTGGTGTTATCATGTTCATGACAGCCGTCATTACGGTCGATAAGTGGCGGCTACTTCTGTCACGTGAAACGGTAGCTTTTCAAATACCCCGATACTTAAAGCGTTTTGCATCTATACCAGTTTGAAAATCACAGTAAGAATAATACAAATACGACTTGGATTTTCATGATTCCTACCATCTTTTTCCGGGTCAAAAAGTTTCCTCAAAACAATTAAACGATCCTTGCAATAATTCAGGAAAACAGTAGGATGGAAAAGACAAAGACCGGTCTCGATCAAATAAATTGTTTCAGCGGCCTTTTAAACGCCTGCCTTTGTAGGCAGGCGATTTTTCCATGAATTAAAAATGGTAGAATGTAGAAAAATGTGTCGTAATTAAATTCCGTTGGCGCGTTATTTAGCTCTGACAGCAACACCTCGCTAAATTGATGTGATATCCTTTATAATTGAGTAAACAAGAAAGGCATTAATATCCCATGCTGTTTTTAGGGTTCCGTACCAAAATGGTAAAAAGGAACCCATATGGTGAGACTAAGTCTGTCTGTCTATCTGTCACACCTGGATATCTCAAGAACTACTATTGCTATCCACTTGAAATTTAGAATAGTTTTAGATGACGTTTGCCCAACTATTTAGCAATCTAGAAAAAAAAATCTACAAAAGGGACTGAACAGGGCTCTTAAAAAAATGAAGTGGGGCTACTGGGCATGTGGGATATCATATGAAACAGCGCTGTTTGCACATTCTCAAACATTTTTAGGCAGCATAGTGTCCCCTTGGGGGGGGACGGTATTTTTTTTACATTTTTATCATCTCCGAAGTTTGCATAGATAAAAATCTGAAATGATGACTTTTGATTAAAAATGTAAAAAAAATACCGCCCCCCCCCCTTATCTCCGAAGTTTGCATAGATAAAAATCTGAAATTATTCTATGTGCTAGAAGTTCATGTAAAGATTACTTACAGGAAAAATAAAACGATGTCTCTAAATAGCACAGTTTTTACAGAAATCATCAACATCATATTATATACGTACGGAACCCTTGGTTCGCGAGTCCGACTCGCTCTTGACCGGTTTTTTAACAGATTTCTCTTTTTAGGGTTTCGTACCTCAAAAGGAAAAACTGCACAAACTTACATTAATTTGTATTTGAAAATGTATGAGGGAACATGTTTTTCAACTACAATGTTGAGTTTGTTCTTAGGATAAATTAACCGCCACTACGGAACTCTTCATTGTGCGTGGTCCGACACGCATTTGGCCAGTTTTTTACTTGATTTAATCGTGATAAAAGAAAGAACAACACTGTCATACAGCACTTAGAAAAAAGTAATTTCAGGAAAAACATTATTAAAACTTACAAACCACTTGTAAGTCTGTTAACTGAAACTTAATGATAATGCAAAAACCGGCCAAGTGCGAGTCGGACTCGCGCACGAAGGGTTCCGTACCATTATCTATAAAAACGGCAAAAAAAAGCCCCTAAAGGGAAGCCCCCCTTAAATATTTGTTTTATTGTAATTTAATTATTTATTTTTAAAGTTAATATACGATTCTGAAGTTGAGATACGATATATAAGATTCTGTGAATATTTCAAGCCTCTACCTGTTGCCGTTATCAATATCGAGCAAAAACGAGCAAAATAATCATATTTGTTGTATGGAAGCCCCCTTACATATTTGTTTTATTCTGTTTTTTAGTATTTATTGTTATAGCGGCAACAGAAATACATCATCTGTGAAAATTTCAACTGTCTAACTATCGCGGTTCATGAGATACAGCCTGGTGACAGACGGACAGACGGACAGACAGACAGACAGACGGACAGACAGACAGACAGTCATTTCCATTTTCTAATAAGAAAATGGCGCGAATTTGCAAATGGCGCCACGTGCACATGGTGAAAATTAGTACTACATCTTTCGTCTCATTTTCTCTTTACTAATAAAGTGAGATAAACGTATTGAGCAAAAGCGCTTCCAAGGAGGTTCGATCATTCAGCTTATTTATTCTCGTAATTTGAAACTCCTTGGTGGAATTCTTATGTAATTTTTATGGTAATTAACAAAAAACCGTAAAGGATACGCACGGCGCTATACAACGAAGGGGGCGGTAAAACATGTAGTTAGGTGAGAGTACCTATTTTACCGCCCGTTCCGTTTTAGGGTGCGTAATTTTTAACTATCGAACAACAGGCTTCGTAAATGCATTTTTTGAGCAAATGTGTTGAAAACTTATTTACAAGGATTTCTACTTGTCACTACAAAATGTAGGGAACAGCTGATTTTTTTGTGATTTCAGGTTTGGTCCGATAGTAAAAGTTGTTCATAATGATGAGTAGAATGACCCCTTGAGAGGTTATTGACGTTTTAAAAATTACCCTGTATACCCAAACCTAATTACAGCATTCTAGTACTAAGGCCTCTGCCTCGAATTTTTCGGGCAGCGGGGCGGCGGCGGCGGCGGCGCGGGCGGTCAACGCTTGACTGGAGTGCACCGCTCGTTGCCCGCCCCCGCGCCGCTGCCACGCCGCTGTTTTCGAGAACCGGTCCATTTGATTTTACGCATAAGATCCTGCCGCTCCCGTGCCGCCGCCGCCGCCGCCCCGCTGTCCGCAAAATTTGAGGCAGAGGCCTAAGAGTCTCTCAGCTAAGCCGAGGACAGACAGACAGACGGACATGGCGAAACTATAAGGGTTCCTTGTTGACTACCTACGGAACCCTATAAAGCCGAAAACAGTTTCTTGAATTCCCCTAGTTTTTTTCATACCCACCGCCACCATTCCCCTAGCCACTATTACCGTAGCGAACACAGTCACACACTAAACACATTTACCGCGCGTTCTATTATTGCTTCCGAAGCTATTTAGACATCAATCATCGGCGGGAAACATTATCGCAGCCACAGGCATGGATTAAGATATACTGCGTTTGCATAGACGTGAAAATCCTGTGGACGCATTTTAAACGCCGATCGTTTCCACACAGGATTGGGCTCGATAAGATTGTCACTGTGGGCTGTGGTCGAGTCGATGGCCGGCAGCGAGGAGTCCTGGGACGCGGTGCTATCCTTCTGCGAAACGAGTCCGCGTATCACTGGTCAGTTTCCCTCAGTCGTTAGTTTATTTAATTCGCCAGTTTCGTTGATTAGTCAGTTTCACTGATTGGTCAGTTTTACCAATTAGACAGTTGCGTTAACTCGACATTTTCCAGTGTTTGTCAGTTTTCGTTGATTAGTAGTTAGTTAGTGTTAGCTTAGTTTTCAACGCTCTGCTTAGACCTGAGACCTGAACATCCGACAGTGTGTTTTCTTGTCACGCTGGGATGCGTTCTGTCGTCTCTTATATTGTCAATGCTCGGCTGAACAGCGAGAGTTAAAAAGCAAGTGCGCGAAAAAAAATCGTCACGTAATAAAATCGCACGTGCGTGCCTGCGCTTTCATTCTGCGCATTCGATCGACAACCCGTCGTACTCCTGGCTTTGTCGTAAAATTTTATACTAATATTATAATTTTATAGAGGTAAAGTTTGTGAGTTTGTGAAGTTGTAGGGGGTAATCTCTGGATCTACTGAACCAATTTTGAAAATTGTTTCACTGATGAGAAGCTATACAGTATTGCCGAGTTTCATAGGATATAATTATGTCAAAACAAGAAATTTCACGCGAACGAAGACGCGGATTAAAGCTAGTAGTCTACATAGTTGGTAGCAGTATGTAACTATTTTGGTAGTATTGGATTATAGTATTTTTATCTCACGAAGCGACGCGCGCTTTACTTGTGGTAACCAAGTTTACAAACACGCTATCAATGTGTGCGTGAAGACGAGTAGCGTCAGCACATAACACACACATGCACACGCATACACTTCCGACTTCGCCATTGTCTCGGACGGTACCGAGAGCTTCTGCGCTTACACACACATTCATAGCGTGGACTTAGTAACTACAAGTAAAGGCTTCTACAGACTGCTGCGATATCGCGGGTGCGACAAGTGTCGCGCTGCCTGTCGCACCCGCGATATCGCACCAGTCTGTAGGAGCCTTAAAGCGCGTGTCACTTCGTGAGATAAAATACTGTACGTCGAAAGCAAAGTACGCAACACCCGATTAGAATATTTTTCTATTTAAAAACGTTGCCCCACACTAGGATATTCTCTGTAGTGTGTGTGCATTTACAAACATTTAAACTCACATACACAAACAGCCAGACCTGGAACAACTACTTGTAAGTCATACAAATATTTGTTCCGTGTGGTAATCGAACCCGTGACACGCAGCGCAGCAGTCAATCGGTTAACCACTGCGCCAACCGTGCCGCCAAATTTGATTTGCTTCGACCGTGCTTCCCTCATCCAGCGGATTCCTGCAGCCTTCACTAGGTCATCGGTCCACCTTGTAGGAGGCCTTTTCTTAGTGCTTGTTATTTTAGGGAGGTTTGCTATAATCGCCACGCTTGGCAGGCGGGTTGGCGATCGCAGTATGGTGTTAAAATGCAAAGAGAACGCTGCTGCCCATTCTCTAGTAAGTCCCTTAGTAGCGACACCCACGGGAAGAAATAGGATGGTGCTATTGTTTACGTCCGGCACCACATGGCACCATTGAGGATGAATAAGAAGGTTTAAATATATGGACGGCCTGTTGTATGAAAAATAATATTCTTCGAATCAGCTCTACAAACACGTTGGTTAATATATCCGATCCCTATTTGTCTCATCAAATCATTCTATTAGGCGATTGAGCAATAATAGACCAAGCCTATTGCTGGAGGGATCATTGAGACAAGTGACATCTGACCTCCTTATTTTTGTTTTTATTATGTACAAGACGCAATACTGGCTGTCATTATTAGTTTAACATATTCAAAATCTTTAGAGCAAAATTTATTTGCAAAAACGCAGGAAAATTTGAATTTCGCGGGCTATATTGAAGGACTTGCTCTCGACTCAACTCATTAAAGTTCTCAACTCCATAATCTCAATAAATTCTGAAACCGGGTGTCTGTATTTATGACCGTTAGTTTACATAAATTGTAAACTTGTTCAGGTTTGGTCCCATAGTAAAAGTTGTTCATAATGATGAGGACAATTGACGTTTTAAAAATAACCCTGTATACGGTTTCGCCTTTACGTTTTATGAAGACAAATAATTCACTAAACGTTATTATTTATTGATTTATTTTAAATTGTCTAAAATAGCATGTTGTAGTAACCTGTACTTAAGGAACTGTATCATGACATCGCATCAATGTAATTAAAACGCTTAACGTGCAAGGAGTAGGCGAATTGAAGGAAGGAGAGAGAGACTTATTATTTAGTTTGTTTGATTTTTTTTATTTTTCAATATATAATTATTTTATCTTATTATATTTTTTTGTGATTACTGACCACTAGCCCTACCCGTGTGTTGAATTAATGTCGCCATTGTGGCGGCACGTTGTATAATTATTTACGCATAAACCATAACTAAAATAAATCTATTATAATTACTATTTTGAAATTGACGAGGCCTGAATGTGTTAATAAATCTGTCGTGTTAGAAAGTATCTCACACGATAGATTATTAACACAACTTTACAAAAGCAGGCTTAGATTTTTTATTATGCATGTTTTCTTAATAAATCAAATACAAGATTGTAAGACCTCTCAATGTAAGTGCTTAGTTACCCGGCGAAGATGAATGAGCTACACTTAACTTTTTTCGCCAACATTTACCAGGCGCGGTCTTGTGAAGTCAAAAGATAATTATGCCAGTCCCTACTTGCCCTCGAAATGTACGGATTTATGTTACGTCTGTAGTCACTAAGACGTGTCTGAAACTTTACTCCTTAAAGACCGCCTGAAAATATTATTTACCTCAAGACACTTCGTACGGGTGTAATTTGCCTTTTACAATAGAGAGGCGTACCGTGTGGTGCCGGACGTAAATAATAGCACCATCCTATTTCTTCCCGTGGCTGTCGTAAAAGGCAACTAAGGGACTTATCAGAGAACTTATCGCCCTGAGGCGGAGGGGTCTGTCAGACTCTTGCTGACTAAAAACCACCCCGGTGTTCTCTTCCCACACTTGCACCGGGGATCATGTGTGACCTCCGCGATCCCTGGCTGGTGCCAACCCGCCTCTGCGGGAGGGGGAGGTGTTTGACTCCCCGCGATGTCTATAGTAGGGGCGCGCTTGGAACACTATGCGCTGCCACCTCGGGTCCTGTATGATGGTCAACGTACCCTAGCTTAGTTACTGCGACCAACTGCAAAACAAAACCAGAAGTTTTAATATAAGCTTATATTAATAGTGTGCATCATTCAGTGTGAATCTGACCTCCACAACCCACCAACTGGGTAATACGATACCCCTTGATAAGACCAGTTGTCAGACTTTCGGGCTTCTGACGAACCGTAACGACTGTCAAAGATACACGAATGACAGCCGGGACCAACGGCTTAACGTACTTTCTGAGTCACGGAGGAGTCTCGGTTTGTAAAGATGGTCATCCATCCAAGGACCAACCCCAGCTAGCGTAGGTTAATCTTATGAATCGACCCGTGAGACTGATATTACTTAGCCACGAGCTCCTCTATCAAGATGCTAGATTAAAATTACGCTATACAGATTGTATTGTCAAAAAGATTATTTCTCGAGTTAGTCCCCAGACTCTTTGTGGATGAAACCTGACTAGTATAAATCTCTTTACTAAAACCTCTTGATAACATCTTTTGTTTGATTGTCATTGTTATAGTGTGGTTATAGACGTATTGTATTAAGATAGAGAATAACTGCAGACAAGATAGTTTTCTTGATAATGATGTTAAGGGCCCGGCGTAGCATGCGTAGTTCATACAAACGTAATACCAAAATAATTTGTAAATCAAACATATTCTTCAGGTAGTGTGTATTTATTTCAATTGGATTACAGAATATCCATGTTCCCAAATATATATTTTGAAAGGACATGATATAAAGACGAGAAAATGAGGAATTTAAAATGTATGTAGAAAACTTATTTTTCTCATATCTTTTGTTTAAATCAGATTCCATTCAAAATGTATATTTGGGAACCTATATAATCTGTATTCCAATCGGAATAAAGACACACTACCTTAGATAAATGTTTGATTTAAAAATTATTTTGGTATTATGTTTGTATGAACTACGCATCCATCTCCTCTTAGGGTATCTGTCCCACCGCGGCGAAGATTAACGAGAGTGAGTAGAGCTAGCAACTAAAAATAAGTTAGCGAGCAACGAGCAGCGACTGCGCGACAGCGACGAGCGATTACTCGCCGGTGAGTATGCGTTTGTATGAAGCGTCTCTCAGCAAGTGTTCTGCCTGATAAGCGACTGTCGCGTCGGTGAGCGAGTATTCTCTTTGATAGCTCTTGTGGCTGCGACAAGCGACAATTGAAAGGCGGCCGGCGGTGTGAACAGTCAGCGATCAACTAGGGACCTACGATCTATAGTTCGTTTCCTGAGCGAGAAAATCGTTGATAAGCTAGTCGCTTCCTCGTTGGCGGAGCGACAGGTGCTTATTATATTGAGATTAAGAATAACTGCAGACAAGATCGTTTTCTTAATAGTGATTTTTAAGATGAATATAGAATTCAAACTTTTCAAGGGATGTTTGCGTGATTATTAAGTAATATGCAACTCTATGCAGAAAATAACTGCAAATTAAATTAAATGAAATTATTTATTCTGTAAATGGGTTATCGGAATTACTATTATACGAAATATTAAAAAAAAAACAGAACAGACTGACTCGCGTGCGAATCGCGTCTGTATCGCTACAAACGCGCGTCAACGGCGCGATTAAAAAACGTGGTGTGCACAGGCCCTTAGTCTTTAAAACATCAAAGCCTCATAAAGATTAGCCAAAATAATTTGGCTACTCCAAAAAAAGCACGAGGGGCGATATTTAATTATACGTCCGGCACATCCTGAGTCATCATTCCCGCTAACACGTTGCTGACTGGCTCATTTATAAAATATAATCTAATCTAAAATAAAATCCGGCAAGTAGGTACTAATGTGACGTTTTCAATTAATATGTACTTTCTGGGTTTATTTTGATAATTACTGAAATTGATGAAGACAAAGCAAACATCCCAGCATCAGCATCAGCATCGTGAGCAAACTTGGACTCGTAGTTAATATTAGTCTGCAATCGCCAACCCGTCTTAAGACGGAGATACATGCCAGTGACCTTGAGTGGTTAGCTTGCGTGTTCTGTACTGTGGTCACGCAACTCGTCGTACGTTCAGCCAGTAATAGGACTCACCACGCTTGCTTAAGCAAGCATGTCTCCTGTGTATGAATGAGAAGAAGTCCTGCGTTGGGACAATAATAGGCTGGGGTCTACTCCGAAGGATCGACCGAATGTTTGTGTTTGTGTGTCTTTTTTGACTTTGAGTCCTTACTCGACTTCAAGTCACATTTTTGACTTTGACTTATCTGTTTAACTGTCGTTTTTTTTCCTTCCGCCGAAGTCTGCCTTAGTCAGCCGTAGTTGGATACTTCGGATTTATCATCGGAGTAGACCCCATGGTATTTTTCTATTATAACGAACGTTCCGACACGAGAGAAGATATCAACAATGTACGTAGCAAAACAAAAGATTATCCACGTGTATTAGAGGTGGGAATAAACCTCCCGGTTGATCCCCGAGCCAATTCACAGTAGGTAAATGAAATAAATGTTGGCGCTCGTCCAAACCGCACCAGACTCGTAGCGCTCACGCTCGCACATCAAACGGTGCTGTGGGACACTACCCGGTACCCGGCGAGTACCAACTCAGACTTGCTAGTTTTGTGGTGAACTAGTGATCCGCCCCTGCTTCGTACGGATTTTACGACTTGACAAAACAACGACATTTCTTTATTAAAAGTAAGATGGTGAAAACCGCATTCAAAATCCGTTCAACGCGGTCACACACACTGACTCGAAAACTGACTATATTATTTATAATATAAACTTAATGTAGGGTTCTCAAAATAACAATTTATTGCAATTAAAACACATTTACTCCTTTTATCATCTTCTATGGGTCCTCGTTATTTTCTGTGCTATCGCCATCTTAACTTTCATACGTCACCTTTCATAAAAAAAATCTTCGTTCTTTAATATATTATACTTTTTAATGTTTAGAAATGCTTAGCTATACAGCCTATTCAATCCACAAGTCTTTAATTAATCTTACATAGATATACAATATAGAAATAGATTCCGATTTCGAACGAGTTTGAACCTATGGGGATGGGTTAATTTTTGCTTAAGTTTGACTCATCAAGTCCTTGCTTTCCACGTCTAACGCCACACGATTTTGTATGGTGTTTAGTTTTCTAGATATCGTTTTAATAATTTCGCTATTCCTGCAGCAAATATATCTTTCTCATAATTATGCGTTTACGACTTACGGCATTTCATACAAACTTTCAAGCCCTTGTTTTTCGAAATGAAAGAACCGATTTTAATGAAACTTCATACGCATAAGCAGGATACAAAGGTCTAAAAAGTTAATCAAAGAACATTTTCGAAAAATAGTGTTACAGCCAAATTTTCCATAGAAACAGATTTCCAGTTATCAGTCTTTAAATAAGACATTTCGAAAATGTTCTTAACTAACTTTTACTAACAAAAGTTTGTATGAAATGCCGTAGGTACTTCGTAAACGCTCTTAAAGCTGATAGCTAGCTGTAACTAAATTCGTGCCGTGTATTAACTCTTGTTTTGAATGCTCTGCAACATTCATAAGTACAGTTCCATTCAAACATGATGACTGCTCTGAAGTGCGCTACTCGTTGCGCAGTACCGCACCCCTCACCCCCACTGACACGTGAATTTGTTACTGAGCAGCGGCCTGCCTCATGTTCCGAGCTGCCATAAAGTTTGAATCGGGCTGTACACTCGTGAGCAACAAACGAATGCTCGCTTGTTCGTCGGTCCATGTGAGCCAAACGGTTTATCGATCTCCATGCCGCACACACTCTCTGAACTTGGGTTGAAATTTAAAAAAAAATCAACTAGAACATGCTCTGAATGACGTAACAGATTGCATAGCCTAGTTATTTTATTATTTTCACGATTGCCAAAGGGTCTCTTTGATAGAACTTCAATCCGTATTCACGGTTTTTTTTTTTAGTTCTTATTTCTTCTTTTTAGGGTTCCGTACCGAAATGGTAAAAAGGAACCCTTATGGTGAGACTAAGTCTGTCTGTCTGTCACACCTGGATATCTCAAGAACTACTAATGCTATCAACTTGAAATTTAGAATAGTTTTAGATGACATTTACCCAACTATTTTTCAAACAAGAAAGAAATTAAAAAAAAATGCTAAGGTGGGGTATCATATGAAAGAAAGCTGTTTGCACATTCTCAAACATTTTTTTTAGGCAGCATAGTATCCGTGTTTTGATGAAAAATGTAAAAAAAATACCGTTCCCCCTCCCCTTATCTCCGAAGTTTGTTTGTTTAGTTTGTTTTTTTTTTGTTTGTTTGTGTTGTTCGTTTCTTTGTTGTTTTGTTTGTTTGTGTTTGTTTTTTTTGTTTTTTTGTTTGTTTTGTTTGAAAAATCTGAAACTATTCTATGTGATAGAAGTTTATGTAAAGATTACAGGTAAAATAAAACGATGTCTCTAAGTAGCACAGTTTTTCAGAAATCATCGACATCATATATACGTATGGAACCCTCAGTGCGCGAGTCAGACTCGCTCTTGACCGGTTTTTTTTTAATTTATTCAGTTTTGTTGTTCCAATAATGATGATAAATGTTATACCAATGAAAAGCTCCATACTGCGATCGCCAATCCGCCTGCCAAGCGTGGTGATTATGGCAATTGACGCAACAAATAATAATACGGTACCTTGGGTAAGTTCATTTAATATTGTTATTTCTGGTAAAACACAAAAATGCATGGCTTCAAAAACACGAAAGTGTTTTAGATAATATCAGCTAGTTTTTAGATCGCTGTCATCGATGGTTTCAGTAAGCAGTGGACGTCTTTCGACTGAAATGATGATGATTTGTTGTAAGCAAGTCCAAAGTCAATGGTAGACTTCGCAACACACCGGAATAAGAAAAAAATTAAGGTTGTTAATAATAAAAAAAAAAAAAGTTCAATACTTAGATAATAATGCTTGTTTTTCTCTTTTCAGTTGTTTTTGCAGTTGTTTTTTTTTTTAATAATTTGTTATATTACAAGTTTTTTTTTGTATTTGCACATGTTATTTATGTCGCATCCGGAAAAATGTTTACAACAAGACGAGGCGCGCCACCTAGCGGCAACTATAAAGACTAGAATTGGCGCGCTATGACAGAGTCGGGGCGTTTCCGGTCGGTTACGAGGTTAAAGAGAACAGAACGCGCTAAGTCGGGCATTCTTATCCTGGTGATCGAGCTGTGAAGACGCTTCGGAACTGTCCTACGTTTTGTTGCATCATCATACCAATCTGTTATTGTCTCAATGCAGGGCAAAGGCCATAATACCTAGTTGATTGTAATGCCTAAAGTTATTAAAGTGTGTTTTCATTGCACGAAACCCAAATTCTGCCCACATGATGACTGAATCTAACAGAGTAAATCCTGACGATCGACGATCTGACATATATAATATTTTATAGCATATTATTATGTCACTCCGACTTATTAATACGAATCTAACGATATGTCATATGTTAAAATCCATCAATCCATTTAGGCGACAAAGAGCTTGCCAAATAAATAGACATACATACATACATACTCTCGAAAAACATTATCCTCCTTCTGGGGCATTCGGGTAAAAATTATCAATCAACATTACCTAGTTTTCCTATCAATTCTCATAACAAATTAATTGTAAAAGTTTTATGAAGTTTTTCAAACTAAAATCTCATTATTAATTCCTAATTACGCTTTCCCTTCCAAAAGGTCCCGAACTTTGGGGACTGTTTCTAACTCATCTAATAAAGGTACAAAATGCTTCACAAAAGTTTAGATATAATGGTGTTAGATATCAGTATTTGATCGGCCGTTCGCCAAAAAAATCCCGGATTGGTATATATTTTGGAAAATTTTACCTATTGAAAACAAGTAGGTACCGAGATATTTTACATCTATTTCAGCCTCGGACACCACAGTCTGTCTTTCAGGCGTAGTGCTGGTCGCTTAGCACGGCACGCGAATTTTAATGACATTATCCGACGAGCTCTTGTCACCGTCGGCGTTCCTGCTGTATTAGAACCCAATGGCTTGGCACGTGACGATGGCAAGAGACCGGACGGCATGTCTTTATTTCCATGGAAGGTTGGTAGGCCTTTAGTGTGGGACGCAACGTATGTTGATACTCTTCCACCATCCCATCTTCCTGACTCCGCGTGCTGTGCTGACGCCGCTGCTGCTGCTGATTCTGCGGAAAATCTGAAGCGGCGAAAGTATAATAACCTTATCGGTAATTATATTTTCGAGCCGTTTGGGGTTGAAACCCTCGGGCCGTGAGGTCCGAAATGTTCGTTTTGTTCAAAGAAATCTCCAAAACGGCTGGTTAACACATCCGGTGACCCAAGGGGTGGCTTTTACCTAGGCCAGAGGTTAAGCATTGCCATACAACGTGGCAATGCCGCCAGTCTCTTGGGTACATTACCAGTCGACAGCGATGCGGAGGAATTTTTCGACGCCATATTTTAGTTTGTCAATAAATAGTTTTAGTTTAGTTAGTATATAATTTTGTTATTTTTATAAATCAATTAGTTATAAGTTGTTATTTATGTACATAAAATATTTTAATTCTTACTAAATAAAAAAAATAACTGTTACATCAAAAAAAGTATATTGCTTAGTCAGAAATTTAATAACTTGTTGTTCATATTTTATTGCTTGTTTTTATCTAAAATCTACCTATTGTACCTACTTTGCCCTGTTTTAGACTAAACCATCCATTTATTTATTTTTTTACATGACAACTTGAGCGCACATAACTTGGAGCGGCATCTACAACGCAACATGCAAACTACGCATCAAAGACAGACGTCACACAAATCTTGCATCTCATAAGCAGAGTTTACCGCACGACTGGCATATAGGTTTATGTTCCAGGATGATTTGATAATTCAAATTTTCGCGAAAACCCTAGACATATTGCGAAAACACGGATAGTTAGACGACATTAAAGTAAAGTAAAGTTTATTTATTTGCACAGATTGTAGGTACATGACATAAGTTATTAAAAAAACGGTTGTGATCCTTGTACAATCTACCTTAGATTAGGCATGCAAACATTAATGAATGTAGTCAAAAACGGGTACAATTAAATTAATTGATTAAATGATATTAAGTATAACGTTAAATTGCATAAAAAAATTATAGCTATCTTAAATTAGAAATTTACATTAGGATTTAAGTCATTGTCATTTAGAAAAACGTTAATTGAGTAGTAACATTTTTCAATCAATAATGCTGTTAACTTCTTTTAAAAATTGCGTGTATGTGTGTTGTATTTCTCAATCTTACTGGAAAAGATAGGGTTTTTGCATGGATGTGGATGAGTGAACTTTACACTCTGTTCCCCATATCTCTTTATGCTTTTATTTGGGATGCAACCCTGATGGCATCCCAAATAAAAGCTTTCGATCTTGCGTCTTCCTTTTATCTAACATCGATAAATTATAAGTATGTATAAAACCATGTTATCGTAACTTCAAAGGTTGTATTCATAATATTGCCGAACATTTTATGAGTGTGACCAAATTTTGATACCATATTTGCATGGGTCCATTGAAATAAACCGTACTTACCTCGTTTACGACACGTATATCCACAGATACCCTTGTGTTATATCGTACATTTTAACATTCTTAACTGTCAGCGCTTGCGTTTAGGTGTAGCTAAACGCTAAACTGAATTGAAAGATGAGCGAGAAATGAAACTGAGTGTAAAATGGGTTCAAAATATCAAACAACAATATTTAGAAAGGTATTGTGTGTGTATTGTAATATGCTATTATTGTATACCCATGGTGTTGTTTGTAAGTGTTTGATTGTTCAACTATTATTTGTTCAATAAATAAATAAAAAAAAGGAACAGGAGATTTCCTTTTTTTATGACTGGTGCTCCCAAATTGGGCTTTGTGTGAATGGGACATTGTGCGATTGGGACTTTTTTCGAATGGGACATTGTGCGAATAGGACATTGTTCGAATGAGACATTGTGCGAATGGGACATTGTGCGAATGGGACATTCTGCGTCAGATCCCCTATTACGTGTATGTTAATTGTACCAAAGAAACGATGGGTGGACTGTGTAAAAGATGATTATGACTAGAAAGTTAGTGGCTACCGTCATGACGTTAACGGCGATTCATTATTTGACATTAATATACCTACAATTTTAATTTCAACTATTTATTATTGGTTTTTGTAGACATGATATTAATTGAGATTTGTTACAGTTTAAAATCATGTAATTTTTACTTGTATTATTTTACTGATTATTTTAAATAGATTATTTTATACAACATTCGTTTTTGTTTACCCTAAACTCGAAAAGGGGACATTGTACTCTTCATTTTGAACAATTTTTTCTATGGGACCAACCTTGGAATTGCGAAAAAAAAAATCAGCTAAGCAGCTAAGTGGAAACGCCAGGAGGGGATGTCCTCGAAGGATATACATATATGTATAGTGACTTTATGGGTCTTCAAAAAGGTCAGGTGCGTAGTTCTCGCAACCGGCGTGCGTGTATGACCAGATTTATGAACGTAACCGAAGTAAAAGGAGTATGTAAGGAGCGTAGCAAGTGGCGTTCTGTAGTTTCTGCCTACCCCCATGGGAAGAAGGCGTGAGGTTATGTAAGTATAGCTACTTGCCTATCCTTCACTTAAGTACCAAATATTTTATTAGAACACTATCTTTTTTCCACTTCGTTATAGGTGCGATGTATTTATTATTTTAATTTTATTATAAATTACTATCATTCTAGTGATATTTGTTTTAGAAGTATGTATTGTAGCGAACGAACACACCGCAAGCTCCCCCGAGGCCCGAGGGCCCGAGGGCCTTTTGGCCTCATACAGGACTTTCTGTTTTTATTTTAATTTTTACTTTGTTTTATTTTTAGTTTTGTTCTGTTTCCATGAGTGTGTTTAATTTTTATTTGTGATCTGTGCGAGTCCTAATAAATGCTTTTTAGGGTTCCGTGCCCAAAGGGTAAAACGGGAATCCTATTACTAAGGCTCCGCCGTCTGTCTGTCTGTCTGTCCATCTGTCTGTCCGTCTGTCACCAGGCTGTATCTCATGAACCGTGATAGCTAGACAGTTGAAATTTTCACAGATGATGTATTTCTGTTGCCGCTATAACAACAAATACTAAAAAATAGACTAAAATAAATATTTAAGGGGGCTCCCATATAACAAACGTAATTTTTTGCTCGTTTTTGCTCTATATTGATAACGGCAACAGGTAGACGCTTGAAATATTCTTAGAATATGTAGATATATATTGATTAAAAAAAAAAATAAACGAAATATTTAAGGGGGGCTCCCATACAACAAACGTGTTTTTTTGCCATTTTTATAGATAATGGTACGGAACCCTTCGTCCGATTCTCACTTGGCCGTTTTTTTTTCTTTCTTTCAAGCACTTAACTGGGGAACTTGGCGCCCACCGCGCGAGAATGGATAAATAAAAAAAAACTTTCACCACATATTACGTATAATTTAAATAGTTGACGGCATGGTTGGCGCAGTTAGTTAAGCGATTGACTGCTGCGCTGCGTGTCGCGGGTTCGATTCCCGCACGGAACAAATATTTGTATGACCTACAAGTAGTTGTTCCGGGTCTGGCTGTTTGTGTATGTGAGTTTAAATGTTTGTAAACGCACCCACAATACAGGAGAAATTCCTAGTGTGGGGCAACGTTTTTTAAAAAAAAAGTTATAAAATGGAATACAATTTAAGAAAAAAGGTAATAAAAAAATCAAAATTTTTCAGTTTAAGGGTTTTTAGGAAATCTTAAATTTTATAATCAATAATCAAATTGGTAAAGGTATACGCATGGAAATTAGTAACTGATTGCTATCACCTGGAATTTCACGCGACGCAATTAAAGTGATTATAATTTTTTAAGTAGATGGTTTTAAGTTTTCTTAGGACAGGATAAGATATTGTTAAAAGAATCACCTAGAATTTAGAATTCAAAGACCAAAGAGTCAATGTTTAAAAAAACGGATTCCTGGGTCCGTCGTAGCGCTCCACACCGCCGGTGACGACTCGCTCGTCCCGGAAAACATGCTCTAGATGTACCATAGAAACACGCCGTGGAGCGGCGGTCCTCTGCTAGATGCTGTATGAATCGTACAGCTCTCATCCGCGCTATGCAGTACCGGGTGGATTGGGTAGGCTGTATAAATATAGCCGTTACCTTGGACCAAAAAAAACTTGGCCCTATGGCCGATCTTCAACCATTAAAAAAGCAGAAAAAATATACCTATACACTGACACTATTATGTACGGATATATACGGTTGAAAATGGATAAATTTTGCTTCAAATCAGAAAATACATGCTGAACGCACCAATGCAAAACCACTCAACTGAAAAAGCTACTAAATAATATTTTTTGATAATATTGTTTGGAAGCTTTCGAGAAAAAAATTGAATTGGAATAATACTATCAAATTTAAAAATAAATTGCCCAATAAAGACGAAGAGTTTTTATGCGCTCCGCACATAAAACGTTTAAATGCAGGAATTATACTGCAGTATGTATGTTAGTATATTCTCATAATATTATTAGTTTTATTTTACTAAGTGAATTGTTTTTTATTTTATTATTCTATTTTCTCTTCTACTACACACGGTGTCACATCTCTTTGTCTACTTTCCTATTGATGGTATGACAGTAGAGGTTTCTTAAGAAATAAGCATCATCTTTGTATGTATTTTTCTGTTCCTTTCTTCTTGTATGTTTATATACAACATGTCCCATAATTAACAACCTCTTAAGGGGTCATTGTACTCATAATTATGAACAACTTTTACTATGGGACGAAACCTGACGTCGCGAAAAAAAAATCAGCTGTTCCCTGCATTTTGACGAGATATTCTAACATACATTTAGGGAACAGCAGATTTTTTTTTTCGCGATTTCTGGTGTGGTCCCATAGTAAAAGTTGTGCATACAACCCCCCCTAAGAACCCCTAAGAGGTTGTGCGTTAATTGCGGGAGATGTTGTTTATGTTTATGTATGTAGTTATATGTTTAAATAAATATTTTTTTTATTGAATATCACTTCTTTTTCGTAGAACAGCCAATCCAAACAGAAGCAAAAAATATATTAGATACTATGCGGTAACTGGGTTACTGGAATCTCGCCAGACTTTTATTGATGAAACTTTGTTCTACTTAGTACAACAACAAATAACATTTTATATGATATCGTTGGACGTACATTTATTTACCTTTATTGCCTACACTACTGAGAAAAGTAGCATAATATAGCCATTATTACTAGGACAAAACTTCGAATCACCAACTTCCTTCATTATATTTTCTTTGCTCCTGTTTCATGATTAATTATATACTTAGATTAGTTTATTGCTTAATGTATGTTTTTATTTTTTAAGTAAATTATATATTATTAATTAATATGTAGCGGCATCAACATCGCCACATACGAACTACGCGTCACACTGACGTCACGCGAATCCTGCATCGCGCAAGCAGAGTTTACCACACAACTAGCATATATACAACGTCCCGACATCAACCGTTGGGCAGTTGCCCACCAGACACGCCACCCGTCTGGTCGGAGGATCCGCCCTTTTCTATGGTGGATGAGTGAACTTTACACCCTGTTCCTCCAAAAATAATATATATTAATGTTATATTATTTTTTATTAATATTTATTATTTTAATTATTATTATTATTGTTTGTATTGTTGTTTATTGTGTATGTTTTTGTTGTGTGGTGTCACAGACTACCTGTCGTACCTATGTATTGTATCCTTCTCCCTTAATCCATCCAAAGGTTGTCTTTAAAAGATCGCTTGTAGCGACAAGACTAAAAGCCCTAAAATGTCTACATTTATAGGTATCTGTAAATTATAAGGTATAAATAATAAAGAGTATTCTATTCTATTTTTACACGTAAGTATGTACCACGCACTCTCACATAAAATGCTAAATCTTTGCAATTTGTTTAGGTTACGGATATTCAGTATAAATAATGCAAACACTTAGTCTTGATTCCATGTAAAGTCAGGAAAATTATAATAATTATTATTGCCTACCCTCTTAAATTGTCCGTATAATCAAATCACAACTGTAATTCTTTGACGTTTTTATGAAATGATTACAACACGGCAGATTGACCAAGGGTGTGAATTTTCATAACGATTCGTTTCCCTAATCATCTACTCATTTTAGGATGTAAAGAAAGAAAGAAAATTATTTATTGGGACTCAACACAGTACTCACAGTAGATAACAAAATTAAACTAAAAACACACGCTTAGAAACAAAAAAACATAAAAAGAAACAAAGTAAATGAAAATAAAAAAACAAAGTCCTGTATGAGGCCAAAAGGCTCCTGTCTCAGCACGACGCTGCGACAATTAAAAATAAGTGCCGCAACGCTGATATTATGTACGAGTATGTTGGCTAGCATATAAAGGGGCTTGTGGCTAAATTATAACAGCCACACGGGTTGATTGAAGGTTAAGCTACTCTTAATAGATCAGCCATGTTTCAGATTATCTAAAGTACATACATATTTTATGGGATACTGTGTTAAATGTTACAACCAAATACCTATTAAAATAATATATTGAAATTAAATGAAAGAAAATTTAAAACTCATAATAAAAGTACACTTTGCAAAAAAGCTTATTACAAATTAGAGGATTATAATATACAAGATAAGAATGCTTGGAAACATGCTGGTCCAGCTCCATAGGACAATCTAGTGTCTAGACAAAATCAAACTGGTTGCTATTTTAATTATATAATTTATTATTTTTAAGACATTCTGTGATTACCTTAACTCACACACTGATATTATTTTTTTTAGGAAAATGTTTTATAATTTTTTCATTTTTTTACAATGCTTGTAAATATGTGAGCACCATGTATCTATCACATGATTAATTTATCTGTCATTGTTTAATTATTAATTCTTTTTACCTATTGTGTATTGTAATTTTATTCTAGGTGCATCGTCTTCACATATAATTAATGTACCTACATGTACAAAATATTGTAAAACATTTTAAAAGAGTAACGGTGGAGTTTCTTGCCCATTCTTCTCCATGCGAAGCTACCTTTTGGAAGGGGCGACTAGAATCAGTTCTATTTTCTTTGTAAATTTTGACGTTCAAAAGTGCCATTTATGTGCCTATTTGAAATAAATAATTTAACTTTGACTTACCGTGGTCGATTCGTGGGTGGCTGACCATCCATCACACATCGAGACCCATTCCGTGTCTCGGAAAGCACCTAAAACCGTAGTTCCCGGTTGTCATTCTTAGATCTTTGACAGTCGTCACGGGTAGTCCAAAGCCCAAAAGTCCGACAACCAGTTTTACCAAGGAGAATCGTGCTACCCAGTAACTGGGTTGTGTCTTGCGCAGGTCAGATAGGTAGGTGCTCCATGTAAAATACTGGTATTCAGCTGCATCTGGTTATATGGAAGCCGACTCCAAAATATTTGGGAAAAGGCTCGGCAGATTGCTGTTGGCCTGTCAAATTTTTACAAACATTTTTAGGGTTCTGTACCTCAAAAAGAAAAACCGGCCAAGTGCGTGTCGAACCACGCACAATGAAGGGTTCCGTAGTTGGGATGAATTTATCCTAAGAACAAACTTAACATTGTAAGTTTGTACGCACAATGTTGAGTGATTTATCATGTTATTTTAAGATCACATACTTCTTTTTCTGTATTATTATCAACATTTTAGGCTCAGTAGTTTCGGAGATAAGGGTGAAGGAATGGTAATTTTTCATCTATTTTCTTAAATAATTTCAAAAGTATGTATTTTAAAATTTAAAAAAAAATATGTATAAAATCCTTAAAACAAGCCCTTTCATTTGATATGTCACACGGTACAGTCAGAAAAACTTTTTTTTTTTATTTTCTAAGTTCCCCCCCTAAGTAACCTCCATGTGTTAGGGTTTACACAGAAGTTCACATGTGTACCAAATTTCAACTTAATCGTTCCAGTAGATTCGGAGCAAATCAGCTGTGACAGATGTACAGACAGACAGGCACGAGTGATCCTATAGAGGTTCCTTTTTTCCTTTTGAGGTACGGAACTCTAAAAACGGAACCCTTATGGGATCACTCGTGTATCAGTCTGTCTGTCCGTTTGTCACAGCCGATTTGCTCCGAATCTACTGGACTGATTAAGTTGAAATGTGGTACGTATAATTAATTTCTGTGACCCGAACACGAATTTGTAACGTAAATAAATGAATTTTGAATAAGGGGGAATAATTAGAAAAATAAAAATAAAGTTTTGCAAACTGTACCATGTGACAATGAAAGGATTTCAAATATAATTATAAAATAATTAGTGTTAAAGTTATTAAAGAAAATAGATGAAAATTAACAATTCCTCATAACTCGGAAACTGCTGGACCTAACATTTTGAAAAAGTTTAAAGTTTAGAGAATAATTCTATACTTATAGATTACAGGAAAATCTATAAGAAGTCTATGGTCTTAAAATAACTTGGTAAAACTCTCAATATTGTGCAAACAAACTTACATTTGCAGTTGGAATGTACGGGGGAACATGTTTTTAAACTACAATGTTAAGTCTGTTCTTGGGATAAATTCATCCCAACTACGGAACCATTCATTTTGCGTGGTCCGACACGCACTTAGCGTGTTTTTTTACACAGACATCTATCTTTGTTGATTCATGTTTCGGTTAATCCTTAAACTAAAGGATAATAAACATTGCTCGTTTGGTATTATTTTCTCTAACCAGTTATATTTTGAAACATACAGAAACAAATGTTTGATGGAATAATCCGCAAAGCTAGTATTATCTATTTAAATGACAAAGTGCTTTCTCGTTACCTACAGGAATAAGTACTCCGATAAGTGCGTCTTAGTTACCTTCTGTTAGACATAATAAATCAAAATAATGACTGTGTGTGCTTAGTAAGCTTAATTTTATTGAAATGCTGAATAAAATCATGTTAAGGCGCTGACAAGAGGCAAATGATAAAAGTAGGCTTGTCTTAAACAAAAAAAAATGCCAAATCTATATAGTTTGTGGTAGCGAAAAAATATATGTTATTCTTGAACATATTTCTCAGAACTTGGTTGTTACCAAAACACGTTTAGAAAAAAAATCTCGATACAAATTAACGGTAAACTAACTCTTTACCTTAGAGTTTCAATACAAAATATCTGTATTCAATATCAACGTACGGTTGGTATTAAATTAATAACAAGAACGTCTTATTTGTATGCAGAACTTGGCTGTTTTTTATTTTCGATTACTCAACTCATTCATGAGTAAATAAATAATTGCTTCATATTTTGCAATAAATTACTAGCGTTGTGTCATCGCGCTTCTATTTCTTTTGTATGCAGTCTGACAGAGACAACGGTTTACCTGTTGTCCGCGTCTTAAGTATCTTTGTTTCGTTTTTAACTTTATTTGTTGGTATGTAAATAATACAGGTTTAAATGTCATTATTCATCATCATCATTTCAGCCGAAAGACGTCCACTGCTGGACATAGGACTCCCCCAAAGGGGGGGCTTTCCATAATCACCACGATTGGCAGGCGGGTTGGCGACCACAGTATGGTGTTAAAATGTATAGAGAACGCTGCTGCCCATTCTCTAGTAAGTCCCTTAGTCGCCTTTTATACCACACCCACGGGAAGAAATAGGGTGGTGATATTCTTTACGTCCGGCACCACACAGATCAAATGTATAACATGGCAATGCTGTCAGCCTTTAGGGATTTTTTTTCTGTGGGGACCGATACTGCGCAATTTTTTGATTCCCTATGATTCTTCTTTGCCCTCCTTGTTCATTTGCATCTACATATTATTATTAACTAGCTGCTGCCCACGGCTTCATCCGCGTGGCATTTTCTAAACATATAAACCTTCCTCTTTAATCACTCTATCTATTAAAAAAAACCGCATCAAAATCCGTTGCGTTGTTTTAAGATCTAAGCATACATAGGGACAGACAGGAAGCGGGAAGTGACTTTGTTTTATACTATATAATGATATTATTTTCAGACATTAGGTTTAATAAGTTATATGTATAATAAGGGTAAAACTTTGGTGTTTGTACTCATCATTATGAACAACTTTTACTATGGGACCACCGACCAAACTTTAAATCGCGAAACAAAATCAGCTGTTCCCTACATTAATTTATGAAGTCCTGGCCGGTAGTACAAAAACGCGCCTGCCGACGTGGGATATTGGTTAACAAAAAAAAAAAAAAAAAAATACGCGGGAACTCAATAGATTCATAAAGAGTCTGAAGTTATTACGAATACCCAAGTGATAAATAAGTCAACGACATTTTCTGTTCCCAACAAAACAGTTACAATGAACTTCCAAAATTGCGAAAATGGATCTAATCTATATATATAAAAGAGAAGTCCACTCACTGACCACTCATCACGAAATCTCGGAAACTACTGGGCCGTGAGGTCTAAAATTTGGCACAAGCACTCTCTATGGGGTGCAGGCGCGCACTAAGAAAGGATTTTTATAAATTCGCACCTTAAGCGGTTGAAAAGGGGTGTCAAAGTTTGTATGAAACTCCTATGTTTTTAAAGTTAGAGACATGAATGTTGGCCTGATTGTTCCTTTCGACTTCTAGGTGCTCACTAAGAAAATATTTTACGAAATTCGGCGCTTAAGGGTTAAAATAAGGGTTTTTAATGTTTGTATGAAAAATGTACCAAATCCAGTTAAGATCCAAATTGAATCTTACGGCAACGAGTTATTGCATACTTTACATTGAAATTAGAATTCGGAGGCCGATAAAGATCTAAATTGAATTTTACGACAACGCGTTAGTGCATATTTTACATTGAAATAAGAATTTTTGGAAGTTTCTTGAGGTTTATATTTAGTTTTTTTCTAGGTGGCCAGTATGTTTCAGTGCAGGCGTGATAACGTTCTAAAGTTTTTATGCCAGTTCTAGGTGGCCAGTATTTTTCAGTATGCAGGCATCTGCTAAAAGATAATGAAATGAGGTTCTAATTGGTATTCAGGTAATTTGAACGTTGAATTTATAGCATTAAAGTCGAGAATGCCAAGGGGAAAACTTCACAATGTTTAACCTTAATCGCGGCTTGCAAGCCGATCGTATCAAAAAACGAAGTCATGTATCAATCACAGAATATAAACCTAAGCGATACACGTTCAAGCTATAGTTGCCGAAATTTCTGTTCTGCGATATTTTGTTATTACTTACTACTAATTTGCTTTGAAATATTTTTCATCGTCGTTGTTTGGTTTTCGTTTTGGTTTGTTTCGCTTCCTAATTTTAAATTGGAGGATAATAATTGTGTTTTTACCTATTGCCGGGTTGGAATTTTGTTATTTCTATTTCTATTTCACACTGTGGTATTACTATAATAGTTTTTAGTATTAGTCGTTCTTACTAGAAAAAGTGTCCTTGAATACCTTCGTGCGTATTTTAATTTTATTGCTTAGTATCTTTGGTTTAGGCTGGTGTTGTAAGGGTTGGAAAAAGGTGGGAGAACTATTCCCATTTTAAATGGATGTCAGCACCAACTGACGGGGTCCGAAAGGGCCAATGCCTGCCAGGGTTATGAGCCTGTCCGAAAGAGATATCGTGGCCCTGGCACACACAGGCATTTGAAGGAACACGGGTGGGTTTTAGTCAGTAAAAGTCTGACACGCATCAAAATGACCTTCATTGAAATTTCCTGGGAATCAGATTATTTTTACTCCCTGTTGTGCGTCCCCAAAACCACCAATAAAAATACCATCTTGAAACAACTGGAACTCAAATGGGAATAGTTCTCCCGCTGCCATGAATTCACAGGTGGTTCCGTAGGTGCCATTACAAGACATTTCAGCGACGTATTCACGCTTTGAACCATAAACAGCTCCTCCTGACCGATCCTGGGTGAAAGGTTGGAATATTTCCCAGTTTTTAGACACGCGGCGCACAATGCTGTCTCGAATTTGAGAAGACAATGACATGGCCACGTTACTGTTCACCAAATAGAAGAGAGATGAAAATAAGCATGCGCCATTGCCAGGGATATTTACTATTTGGCAAAGAATTTGCATGCCACAATTGTGGCGATAAGTCCCCTCTATGAGGAGTGGCTGGAGAGGCGCCACGGCTTCCTCACCTTCCGCCTGACGCACGTCCTCACCAGACACGGTTGTTTCGGGAGGTTTCTATTCAGAATAAAGCGGGAGGAAACGCCCGGGTTTCACCACTGTGTGGATCGCCCGGAGGACACGGTGGAGCATACGGTTGAGGTCTGCCATGCTTGGGCGGAGCACCGCCATGTCCTCACGGAGGCGATCGGCGGCGGCGATGGTTCGGAGGGAGAGTGCACGGGAGGCCGTCACCTCCTTCTGCAAAGCAGTAATGCATGCGAAGGAGGAGGCGGAACGCGTGAGGGTGAGGCAGGGTACGCGCCCTCACGCCCTTAGTCACCGCAGGAGACGCCCCGGGCGTCGGGAATCGCAGGCCGATTCCCGGCCACCGTGGGCGCGGGCTTGCGGACGGTGAGCGATGGGTAGCTCGCCGTCCGATAAGGACCAGGCCCGGGTCGACGGCGCGTTGTGTTCCACGCGCGCCTCAAAGAGATGTCAGCACCAATTGACGGGGTCCGAAAGGGCTAATGCCTGCCAGGGTTACGAGCCTGTCCGAAAGGGATATCGTGGCCCTGGCACACAGGCATTTGAAGGGAGTCAAAATAATCCGGTTCTCAGGAAACTTTATTGAAGGTCATTTTGATGTTTTAATTCCGTTGGCTAATTTAAATAATAAAAAAACCAGCCAAGTGCGAGTCGTACTCGCCCACGAAGGGTTCCGTACCAGTATCTATAAAAATGGCAAAAAAATCACGTATGTTGTATGGGAGCCCCCCTTAAATATTTGGTTTATTTAAAATTAATTATTTATTTTTAAAGTGAATATATAACTTAATATTCTGTGAATATTTCAAGCGTCTACCTGTTGCCGTTATCAATATCTAGCAAAAACGAGCAAAAAAAATCACGTTTGTTGTATGGGAGCCCCCTTAAATATTTACTTTATTCTGTTTTTTAGTATTAGTTGTTATACCGGCAACAGAAATACATCATCTGTGAAAATTTCAACTGTCTAACTATCACGGTTCATGAGATACAGCCTGGTGACAGACGGACAAACGGCGGAGCCTTAGTAATAGGATTCCCGTTTTACCCTTTGGGTACGGAACCCTAAAAATATCTTTTGACCCCTCACTCTGGCAAAATTGAAGAATCACAGACCGTCACCGACTCAGCGATAAATGTGCAGTTGAATTCACAATCCCAGTCCCAATTCACTGCTATTGATTTTGTCACAAGTAGCTTGCCTATAGTGAGCAAACGGAATGCGAGTCATTTTTTTGTCTTAAGGATATTACAAAACCGTTGCTTCATCTACTTATATTAAATATTTTATAGTTTGTGAGGTTGTAGGGGTAATCTCTGGATCTACTGAATCGATTTTGAAAAATCTTTTACCCATTGAAAGCCACGTTATTATTTTGTGAATGTCATAACATAAGGCCGTAATTTAATCCGAAAAATGAAAAGACGGTAAAATGTTTACTGCCCAACGAAGTAGGCACGGGTCAGCTAGTCTATACAGTGTGAGTCTTTATAATCTGCACATACTGAATCGAGGGAATCTTTGCTTAATTATATCGACGGAAAAAATGATAAAAAAAATCTAAATATTTTATTGAAATTTTTAATGGATTTTTTATTTATTTTTTCGCTTCTGTGACTCCAGTGTATACAAAACGGTGTAACTTTTTAACTCGATGTTTTATCACAATGAAACAAACTCCATAATGATTGGAAGTAATTAGGTGTCCGCATTAAATGAAAATTGTGTAAAAAACTGCCACCAATTAAAAATTAACACGTTTTTTCCGCAAAAATCTGATTTTTTTTCATCAATTTTTGCAATAATCGTAAAATTTCTCAATAAGATGCCCCGATTACCTTCATTTTTTATTACTTTAAATTATTCCTCATCGTATTAGCTATCCAATAGTAAAAATTGCAAGGGTTTAACTCAATCCCATCATTTCTTATCAACAGCCAAAGAAAGGCCTAGAGCACGGCTACGCACTAATTGTTTAGCAGGTAGACGTCCTTTTTTGTTGAGAATGTGCGCGGGTCTGGGTGCGGGGAGGTAGGGCCAGCTGAAGGGACCAGAAGGGATGACAGACAGGCAGTCGCTCCGAATTATTCGCCGCTGCTACATGTGTTTCGTTACTTTCATTCACTGCTACCTGAGTTTCGTGACTTTCGTTCGCTGCTACGTGATGCCGCGCTTAAGTGAATTCTCCCCGGCACACATTGCCGACATTCATTTTTACTATGGGATGGGACGAGGAAGGGCATCACGTAGCAGCGAACGAAAGTCACGAAACTCAGGTAGCAGTGAATGAAAGTAACGAAACACATGTAGCAGCGGCGAATAATTCGGAGCGACTGCCTGTCTGTCATCCCTTCTGGTCCCTTCAGCTGGCCCTACCTCCCCGCACCCCGACCCGCGCACATTCTCAACAAAAAAGGACGTCTACCTGCTAAACAATTAGTGCGTAGCCGTGCTCTAGGCCTTTCTTTGGCTGTTGATAAGAAATGATGGGATTGAGTTAAACCCTTGCAATTTTTACTATTGGATAGCTAATACGATGAGGAATAATTTAAAGTAATAAAAAATGAAGGTAATCGGGGCATCTTATTGAGAAATTTTACGATTATTGCAAAAATTGATGAAAAAAAATCAGATTTTTGCGGAAAAAACGTGTTAATTTTTAATTGGTGGCAGTTTTTTTACACAATTTTCATTTAATGCGGACACCTAATTACTTCCAATCATTATGGAGTTTGTTTCATCGTGATAAAACATCGAGTTAAAAAGTTACACCGTTTTGTATACACTGGAGTCACAGAAGCGAAAAAATAAATAAAAAATCCATTAAAAATTTCAATAAAATATTTAGATTTTTTTTATCATTTTTTCCGTCGATATAATTAAGCAAAGATTCCCTCGATTCAGTATGTGCAGATTATAAAGACTCACACTGTATATAAAATTCAAAGTCCTGACTGACTGACTGACTGACTGATATATCAACGCACAGCCTAAACCGCTGGTCCTAGAGACCTGAAATTTGGAGGGTGTGTTCTTTGTGAAGAGTAGGTATCCACTAAGAAAGGGTTTTTTGAAATTCTACCCCTAAGAGGGTGAAATAGGGGATGGAAGTTTATATGAAAGTCCGTCAGTTTTAAAGTTAGAATATTAAAATTTTGTGTTTAGGCTGACGATTGAAAATGAATTTACACATGTCTCAGCGTTTTTGATAATTCCACCCCCGAATGGTTAAAAAGGGGAATGATGTTGTGTATGGAAAGTCCTTAATTTTCGAAGTAAAATCACTACATTTATTGTCTAGGCTTATGGTTGAAAGCTAACGCAACGATGTTGTTAGAATTTGAACCCATAAGGGATGAAAAAGGGGATAAATTTTATTTTTAATGAAATTTCTTTTTATGTTAAAATCACTAATATTTCGGCTTATTGTTGGAAACTATAGGCATCCGCTAAGAAGGGATTTTTCGAAATTCAACCTTTAAGGGGTGAACAAGGGGGATAAATCTTATTCCTTGAGTTAACAAACCTGAAACTTGGCACGAATACTAACCTAAGTAAATTATAAAGTGTGACATTTTTGTTTTTTATTTAACTACTCCATATTGGGGGATTTGAGGATGACAAAGTTTGTATGGAAGAATTTATGTATGAAAAATCTTATTCCTTGAGTTAATAAACCTGAAACTTGGCACGAATACTAACCTAAGTAAAATATAAAGTTTGTCATTTTTTGTTTTTTTAAACTACCCCCAAAAGGGGGATTGGGGGATATCAACATTTTTATGGAATAATTTTAACGCGCGGTCCGATTAACTTGAAACTCAGATTTTATAGTGATAACAAAAAACAAAGAATAACTTTTATCCGGTTTTTTATTAAATCTGCCCCTAATAATGGGGTGAAAAGGGATAGTCAATTTACAAGAGAGGATTCTACTGTGTGGCTTGATTAACTTGAAAATTGGTATAAATAACCTATAAATCCAATAATAGAAACGTCAAAAACGATGTTTCAACAATTTACCCCTTTGAGTGCGTAAAAAGGGGCGATATAGTTCGTATGAACAGAATCTTATTTCTTTTGATATATAAACTTGAAATTTGGCCCGAGTACTTATTTACATAACATCAAGCCCCAAAGACCCAAAGGGTTAGGTAGAGGTGTATCTTTAGTACACCCACATTTAGACAGTTTTGTTTAAGTCCCATGTAATAGGGGGCGAGCCTATTGCCATCAACCGGGCATAAATCCAGACTTCGGGCTGCTACTAAGAAATTCCTAATGGAAAATCCAATAACACTTTGCCCGACCTGGGAATCAAACCCACCCCTCATGCTCAGCAGTCGCACCTGTGACCACTAGACTAACGAGGCAGTCATTACTTAAATAACAAAGTTTGTCATAACTTTTGCGTTTTTCAAAACTAACCCTCCAAAGCATTTTAGGGAGAGTTATGGTTTGTATTTAAAGAATCTTAATTATAATATATTGAGTTTTCAAGAATCGGAAAAAGGGGTACATAGTTTTCGGGAGAATTTTACTGCGTACCTACCTTGAATAACTCAAAAGTTGGTAAATCAATTATTATTTAAGAACAAAAACGTAGACAAAATAAACAATACAAAATTTCTTACAAATAGACTTGGACATGAAATGGAGGAGGACCCGTAGGTATATTGAACAAGTATGTACAAAACGAAGTTTGTATTTATATGCTATATATATCCTTCGTAAAGTTGTAAATCAAACTGCACTCCTATCTGCTTACCACGCTTACGTTGGTTCCAACTAAGATATGGTATAATGTTTTGGGGGAATGCTGCTGACAGAGAAGCTGCTTTTTTTTCGACATCTACGCGGGCGAAGCCGCGGGCGAAAGCTAGTTTATTTATTATTTATAGATATTCGTCACCACTAAAAGCATCTCTTATTTATTTTTCGAGTAAGCCACTCGGTACCAACATTATTTAACCTCGAGCGACGTACTTTGGATCCCTCGCTACGCTTAGGATTCTACTCTAGAATCCCTCGCAACGCTCAGGATTCTACACTAGAATTCTTCGCTTCGCTCTGTATTCAAACAATCGCTCTCGCCCTCAATACAATATGTTGGTCCTTTATGACACAATATTATTATATGGGGACAGCCGTCTCACTGGTGAGACGGTGGGCCTTCAGCGATTACTTAATGGGAGACATTAAACCGCTGTGTTAAATTTATATCTAAATAAAAATTAAAATACATTGCATTAATGAAAAACTGTGCAACAATGAGATTTCATATAACATTTCTGCACTATTTTGGTTCTAATTAAAAAATACGTCCTTTGTGATCTTGTAGTGATTAATGATAACATTACTAGGTAGTTAAAAGAAAAAAAAATCTTATACGTTGTCAAGTCGTAAAAGCCGTGCGAAACCGGGTCGTGTCACTAGTCTAGTATATATCTTGACCAGTCATGTTAGTCTAAACAGTTCGTATTACAGCCCACCCTCGTTCGTGACCGTGTTTGCCAACTGAACCAACACAGACCGACGCACCACCTGACTTTATTTAGTTAATTCCATCGATTCACACATTATTGGACGCGTTTATTGGGTACCTCAATTGAAATAAGTGTTTGGTTTTATGTCTGTGACGTAAATTAGTACCTATACTTAGCTACATCACTACCATCAAACAAAGATGCCACTAGGTCCTTATTTTGTTTTAAGCTATTGAGCATGCATTAGTTTTTTTTTTTTGTGTATGGCATCTCGTTGTTGGCCTTGAGAGGCAATGCCTACTTAACCGAGCTTTCCTGTGGCTGCCTTAAGGTGGAGGCTTAAAGCCTCCAGCCAGGACGGGGGGGACAATTTAGTCGGGGCTTCGCGTAATACCTCGGCGGCGAGGACGGAATGTCGGTCTGTGTAATTTGTGCACTGTACTGGTGGCCCTATTGCTTTCCTGGAGGAGGATAATTGGGTCATCTGGGTCGGTGAGGATGCATCAGACAGGTGTAGTCATATTGCGGACGTTGAGCGATGGGTAGCTCGCCGTCCGACAAGGATCAGGCCCGGGTCGACGGCACGTTTTGTTCCACGCGCGCCTTAAAGAGATGTCAGCATCAACTGACGGGGTCCGTTAGGACCAATGCCTGCCAGGGTTGCGAGTTTGTTCGAAAGGAATATCGTGGCCCTGGCACACAGGCAACGGAAGGAACACGGGTGGGTTCTATGTTCTATGTTAGAAGGTTTGGTTTCCGCACTTAGTCCTTCATGTGGACCATTGTGCGTGGGCCATGGCGGCCGTCAGTGGTTTATTCCAACCAGCCCACCTCCCTCCAGAAGCTGATTAGGTCTCCTGGTCTGCATAGGACGTCTGTGAAAGATCTGGGTGACCCAAGGGTTTCTGTTCTGATCTGGGTGACGCCTGTGCAGTCAAAGAGCACATGCGCAACGGTTTCTTCAGCCTCCATGCAAGCCCTACACAGAGGGCTGTCCGTTATACCTATTGTGTGGAAATGTTTGTTCAGTGAGCAGTGTCCCGTTATAGTCCCCGTCACCAGGCGCAGGCCGTTCCTGTCCAGGCGTAGCAAACGCCTGGTTAGCCTGCCATCTAAGGATGGCATGGCTTCCCTGGATTGCCTGCAGCCCGGTGCCGAGGTCCACCAGTTCTCCGCTAGTGTATGGGTGAACTCCTGTAGCCACCTACGTAGTTGGTTAAAGGGGATGGGTACAATAGGTTCGGGTCCACAGGCTGGCGCGCTCAGGGTTCCCGATATGTGGAGCCTGAAGGCGGCCAGGGCTGCCTCCTCTCGCACGATGAGGTGTAGGGGTGGCAGTCCTAGCATCACTTGTAGTGCGGCAGTGGGTGCAGTCCTCATACTGCCAGTTATTGCTACACAAGCAAATCGCTGCAGTTTGTCGAGGTCTTTTTGGGCTGTACTCAGGTCCATCCTGGGCCACCAGACCAGTGAGCCATATGTGATAATTGGTCGGATGACTGTGGTGTATAGCCAGTGGGTGACCTTGGGAGAGATGCCCCAATTCCTTCCAAGCAGTCTTTTGCACTGCCATAGGGATATGCTGGCTTTTGTGGTGATGTAGTTGGTGTGTTTTGCCCAGTTCAGCTGTTTGTCCAAATAGATGCCCAGGTATTTGGTCTCAGTTGAAAGGCTTAGGGTAGTTCCAAAGAGTCGTGGCAATTGTAGTGTCGCCAACTTCCTCTTTTTTGTGAAGAGAATCAATTCGGTTTTTGTCGGATTCACCGACAGTTGGTGTTTGTTGCACCAGTCCTCTACTATTTTCAAAGCTTGGCGCATTAGGTTACATAAGGTGTTCTCGTGGGTGCCATTTATTATTATGGTTATGTCGTCGGCGTAGCCTACGGTAAAATAACCTTTGTCATTGAGTGCTTTGATGAGGCTGTCTACAACCAGGTTCCACAGAAGCGGCGAGAGGACGCCCCCTTGTGGGCAACCCTTCGCCACAACGGCCCTTGTAGTGTCATTTACCGTGACTTGTACAGCTCTCATTTTGAGCATATTGGTGATCCAGCCGCTTAGGGTCGAGTCAATGTTATGTCTGTTTAGAGCCATGTTGATGCTGTTGAACATGGTTTTGTCAAAGGCGCCCTCGATGTCAATGAAGGCGGCCAGTGATGAGCATTTGTGGTCCACTGCGCATTCAATCTTAGAAACCACGCTGTGTAGCGCAGATTCTGTTGATTTGCCCGTGGAGTACGCATGCTGTTGTTTATGGAGTGGTTTTACCCGAAGAGGTCCGTCTCGGATATGTCTGTCACAGAGTCTCTCCAGGGTTTTTAGTAGGAAGGATGTAAGGCTGATAGGCCTAAAGGCCTTGGGTTGTGTGTAGTCGGTTTTGCCCGGTTTGAGTATGAAGATGACTTTCACTTCACGCCATGCTAGTGGTATGTGTCTGAGGGCTATGCACGCTCGATAGATCTCGACCAGCCACGGTGTCAGATAATCTATTCCCCACTGTAGCAGGGCTGGGAAGATGCCATCCAGCCCTGCGGACTTAAATGGCTTAAACGTGTTGATAGCCCACTTTATACGGTCTTCTGTTGCTATATTATACCAGTCTTGATCCGTAGGGGTCCATTCTGGCACAACCTCCCATGTCCTGTCCTCTAAGAGTTTGCAGTCCGGGAAGTGAGTCTCAAGAAGGACCTTGCTGGTTTCATGGTCAGTTATTGTATAAGAGTTGTCGGGTTTTTTCAGCGCGCCAAGAGTTCGGTCCTGGTCAGTTGACAGGATCTTCCTTACCCTTGCGGCTTCATTATTTGTCTCAATGGATTCACAGAATTTCCGCCAAGCTGTCCTCCTGGCAGTCCTGATCTGTTTCCTGTACAGATATTGGGTTTCTTTGTATAGCTCCCAGTCCTCCGGGAGTCTCTGAGTTTACTGAGTTCGGCGGTCCACCAGGGGTTTCTCTCAGTCTTGGTTTGTGGTGCCCTTAGTATGCAGCATGTATGGTAGGCTTCGGTTATGTATTCTGATAGCTTTGTGACAGTGTATTCTAATTGTACAGGATCTGTTAAGCTTATTAGTGTTAGGTGCCTAGCTAGCAGTGAGGCTAGGAGCCGCTTATATCCCGGCACATTAGTGCGCCGAGGATTTCGTCTCGGTATGGGTTTTTTAACGTTGGTTGTTAGTGTGAAGCGGATTCTTCTATGGTCTGAGCAAGAAGGCTCGTCCGACACGTGCCAGTTTGTGATAAAGTTTGTCGCGTTTTCTGTAGAGAGCGTTACATCTATGATCGTTTGTCCTCGGGCTGTGACCCAAGTGGGTTCCGAGCCGCGGTTTACGATGTTAAGATTAGTTGAAAATAAATAGGTGGATAGTACCTCTCCTCTGGAGTTCGGTGCGTCGCTGCCCCAGAGCGGGTGGTGGGCGTTCGAGTCAGTGCAGATGATCAGGTGCAAGTTGGCGCGCTCGCAGTGCTGTACCAAGTCGACCATCTCTTTCGGCGGACAGTCGGCTTCCTCGCCTGGCATGTATACCGAGGCCAGTACAACATCTGGAGCGTCGCCTTCTGTTTGGAGCCTGATAGCTGTCAGATCTCTGGAACAGAATTGAGTAAGTGGGGCGATAGGGATTTCTTTGGGTATGTAAGCGCAGGTTCTTGGTTTGTCTGGGCTGTGTGTGTTTAGGATTAGCTTACCTCCGATGTTACCGAGGCCGCATATTCTGTTGTTCCTGATCCACGGCTCTTGGATCAGTGCGATGGTTCGGGGCTTCACCTCCAGTGCCCCCCACGGGTGGGTTTTAGTCAGTAAAAGTCTGACACGCCCTCCCACTCTGCCCAGAGCGGGAGAAGTTATTTGATAATTTCCCAACCTAATGGGACCTTTCTCCATGGGAGCAACATCGTAATCAACAGACAGAACAGAGTAAGTATTGAAGTTTTGTATGGAATTAGGGGAGACCTATGTCCAGCAGTGGACTTCTTTCGGCTAAAATGACGTATGGAACAGCTGATATTTTTTTTTGCATCTGTAAAAACTATTGATTCCTGACTTGGAGCGTTGGAACGTGCGGATGAGAATACGCCCGTATTTTGCCTGGAGTGAAATTTGTGTGGAAACACCATTGGGTCATATACAATCGGATTATATTATGGCTTTGCAGTGGTTTCTTTACGCATTGACGAATTGTTACGCAGTGCTGCCACTTGACTTTGATTCATTTATCATTAGTGCTAATAAGGGTCACGCACATTTTGGCGGGCCGTGCCGCATCGCAACGCATTGCGAAAATCCTCCTCCTTCGCAGACTTCAGGGGGGGCATTAGGGTATTTTTGCGGCTATGAAATATGCAAATGTACGCCAACCTCATTGCACTGGAGTGGAAACAATTCGTGAACATTCGCGTCATAAATTAATACGTTTACCTTGCAGGTCTGATACCTCTTTATCCCGGTATTTCACAGCCTTTTGCACATAATAAAAATTGATGCTAATATCAGCTTTCATTTGAAAGCAAGAACAGTAACTGGTCTTCATTGGATATGCCGGCGAAAATACCCATAATTATTTTGAATTTGTTTGAAACAATGACTGCGTGGCGGTGCGGCTCGCCGCGGCTTCTAATGTGCTTTGGTGCATGTTAGCAATGCGGCGCGCTGCGGCCCGCCGCCGTGGCTATAATGTGCGCTTAGCTTTATATTCTATCGGATCATCGCGGCGTCGTCGGTCGGTCCGTCTCACACTTATAAGGCAGGCAATGAAATGCAGCATTTTCAGGTAAGAGATTCTGAAAATAGAAAATGACTTGACTAACTTCATATTTACCTGCAGTCTGAGTTTATATTACTGAAATCGGTGGAAGAAACCTGGAATTTTATTTATTTATTAATTTATTTCCTTTTGAAGACTTACAGCTAAACAAAACAGACTAAGAAATTGAAAATGTGACTGACAGCCAATTACAAGTCTTGACATATGATTAACATAATAATAATATAACAAATCTGTGAACAACACAGTACTGCCAACAAAAACAATCCCTATGCGGGGAAATAAAATAGTAATAGGCTGGTATTATTATTATATTAACTTACACTGCCATCAATATACCAACCAATATAATAATGACATTTAAAACTAAAATAACCGGATAAAACTACCACCCTCATGAAAACGAAATAGTTTGTGTTTTGCGCAAGTTTTTAGAACAAACCCACAATGCCTTAATGAGGATGACGTCAGCAGAAATGCTTTAGTTAAGTGCTTGGCTTTCAAAAAGCAAATGAGGAATTCTATGGACACTAATAACACGTTAGTTTGTTATAATTATAGTGGAGCCCTCTCCAAAACTTACAATAACTTACCAGAGGGCTGGGCTATTTTAGGCCAAAGAATCAGAATTGCCATACAACGTTGTTTTTTTTTGCCCTATGATTCTTTCCCCTCCTTTTTTACTTGTACATTATTCTAAAGGACTTGATATGACGATTTCAAATATTTTTTTTTTAATACTATTATAATAATTAGGTTTAAAGTTAGAAAATTGACCATTCCCCCCTTATCTGCGAAACTGCTGAGCCATATTTTTTTTTAATTAACGGAGAATATTTCTCTTATCTCGGAAACTGCTGAACCCGGCATTTTGAAAAAGTACAGAGAATAATTATATACCTACTTATTAATTACAGCAAAACCTATAAGAAGTTTATAGTCTTAAAATAACATGGTAAATCACTCAACATTGTGCGTATAAACTTACATTTGCAGTTGCAATGTACAGAGGAACATGTTTTTCAACTAAAATGTTAAGTTTGTTATCGGAATAAATTCATCCCAACTACGGAACCCTTCATTGTGCGTGGTCTGACTTGCACTTGGCTGGTTTTTAATACACACACGTACACGTTTGCCGCATTTCGAATGAGTCTGGGCAAAATGTACCACAACGTGGGTCCAGGAGAAGATCCAGGACGAGCTTGACCCCTACAGTCAGAATTGGTCCACACTAGCTCAACACAGTGAGGAGTGGAAAGGAGAAGAGAGGCCTTTGGCCTGCAGGGACAACTTAGGCTAAAAATACATACATTCATACATAAACTTACGCCTTCTACCCATTGGGGTAGGCAGAAACTATAGAACGCCACCTGCTACGCTCCTTACATACTCCTTTTGCTTCGCCTACGTTCATACATCTAGTCATACACGCACGCCGGTAGCGAGTACTACGCACCTGACCTTTCTGAAGAACATTATCAATATGGTCACTATATTGTGTCCTTTTAGGGCGTCCCCTCCCGGCGTTTCCACTCACCTCTGCTTCATAAGTAGCTTTTGTTAGTCGCCTTTCATCTCATCCTCTCTACATGACCATGAACCATCTAAGCATACTCTTTTCAATCTTTGTCACTACATCTTCTTTACAGGCTAAAAATAACAATAAATTAAATAATTAGTTAAATCAGAAATGGCATGACTTAACGACCAATCAATTAGGAAGAAGATGACAAGATAAATTTGCATCATTTCAAAAATATAAAGACCAACATCTAACCTCCTCCTTTTTGTAAGTTAAAAAAAGCTTTAGCTCGCTTGTACACGTCCGTTGTTTTCACCGGTTAATGGTCCGTTGTTTTCACCGGACTTGCGATGTTGTTATGGTTACAATGGAAGTGTGTAATGTGATGTACATGCACCGGACCGGTTTCTAACTCATACAAATATGAAAAACATGGTCCGTCGTCCCATGGAAAAAACAGGGGTCTACAAGCGGCCATAGACCTTACCAAAAGCTAAAGACCCTAAATATCTTAAATGTTATTGAAGAGTATTATTATCCTATCAAAATGAGTTAAGCATCCCTGGTTTCAAGACGGCCAAATGTTTTAGTATGCTTGACCCTCTTCGTGTCGGGCCCCCGTCAAGACATCCCAACCGTACGTTTAATATGGCTCCGAATTAAAAAGGAAGCGTTTTATCATGAAAGGAAATGCATGCCCTATAAGGAAAATGTTTTTACTTTGCCATAGGGTTGCCTGTCCTGAAGAAGGTTAAGAAAATCATGTGTGATTTATTTACCTACTTATCCTTAGGCATATACCCAATAATTTTGCTAGTGTTTCTTAAACTATGTTAGTATAATTAATTGACTAAGACACAAACATAAATAAGCAGATTAGGATTTTTTTTTTCATTTATCTGCCTTCAGCATAAGCTATTTACCTATTGTTTATGATATTTGTGCGTGTCTGCAATTTTAATAGTTTCGTTAATTTTTTTTTGTCTTTTACAAGAACAAATTGGGATTTTAATGAACTTAATTAATAGGTACCGTATAAAATAGTTTCGATTACAAAAAAATTATAAATAACGATCGGAATTGACCGAGCAGGCGACGCGTCTCTGCTTCAATTTGCTTTCCTCATGTCAGTTTGTTGCTACTCCTCTACAGGTCGAATTTATAACCCATCTGAACGAAACTTGGTAAACAGATTTACCGAGTTTTTTATTTTTTTGTCGTCGAGGAATTTTGATTGGAGTTCTACTTCCTCCAAAAAAGGGGACTGCAGGATATCTCCGCCTTATGAAATCCAATTATATTCGATGAGACCAACTTAAAGTTAATACTACCTTTCAAATAACAAATGCTATTTTGTTATTTATTGAAAGGTAGTATTAACTTTAAGTTGGTCTCATCGAAATTTGGTGAAGATCTGATTAGGATCTTCGGCGTGATGAGCAGAATAGCTCCTCAAAATTCAGTAAATTGCTCACTTTTAGATGTCTACCAGTGGAATCGGCTGGTTGCAAAAAAGTTTGTGCTCGCGAGGTCTACTATAAACAGAACTACTATTTAATTATTCGTGTGAAACATTGTGGTGTGCACATTTTCAGCTTACAATGTTTAACATAGAATGTTCAATCAATCAATTCAGCATATCACAGTCCACTGCTGGACATTGGCCTCTCCGAGGCTGCGCCACAACACCCTGTCCTCCGCCTTCCACATCCAGTCTGTCCCAGCTACCTTCTTAAGGTCGTCGGTCCATCTAGCTGCGGGGGCGTCCCACACTACGCTTGCCTATCATATGCGCGATGTCCATTCCAGGACTCATCTGTTTCACCCGCGGTCATCGGTACTTCGACAACACAGAATGTTACACATTGAATGTTAGTGATTGACTAACAGCTATTTATTATAATTATACATATTTAAAAACTCTTTTGAAGATACATTCGCAACTTTCGAAGCTATATTTAGACTATAATTTATTACCTTCCTCCCTTTTAAATTTATTCATACCTACCTGCTAGTTTTTCATGTAAATTTTTATAGGATTTTTTTTTTTTTATAAAAAAATCGGTTGCGGACTCGTGGTAACACCGATTGTCACACCAGTGTGACTAACAGTATTTTTGAAGTGAAAAGCACTTTTTGTGTGAACAAAAATCATGGAACTCGCGTCATCGTCACCGAACGCTTTCCATGAGCTATATGTATACTGCTTTCACTTCTATCGGCAGTCCCGAAAGACTGCCCCGCACGTTTTTTTAGGGTTCCTTACCCAAAGAGTAAAACGGGAACCCTATTACTAAGGCTCCGCCGTCTGTCTGTCTGTCTGTCTGTCCGTCTGTCTGTCCGTCTGTCACCAGGCTGTATCTCATGAACCGTGATAGCTAGACGGTTGAAATTTTCACAGATGATGTACTTCTATTGCCGCTATAACAACAAATACTAAAAAATAGAATAAAATAAATATTTAAGGGGGCTCCCATACAAAAAACGTGATTTTTTTGCTCGTTTTTGCTCTGTATTGATAACGGCAACAGGTAGACGCTTGAAATATTCATAGAATATGTGTATATATTGACTTTAAAAATAAATAATTAAATTAAAATAAAACAAATATTTAAGGGGGCTCCCATACAACAAACGTGTTTTTTTGCCATTTTTATAGATAATGGTACGGAACCCTTCGTGCGCGAGACCGACTCGCACTTGGCCGGTTTTTTTTTCTGTTTGTCACACTGCTAATATGTCTACACCATGTACCATTTGTCATTAGTGGGTTCTAGGAAGCATTATTTTAATCATTGAAAGTCGTTGAATATATTTTTCATGTAACATATAACTTCACAACGAGAGTCAATCGTGAGCTCTTAAAGGATTCTATTCCATTCTTCATATTGAAGTTTACTTATGTAAACTTCACAGATTTTTTTGCTATATCATGTTTAGATACCGATACCCATCACGTCTGCGGAGTTTCGCTAACTAATTTAATTTGACCCTGTATAAAGCAGATAGTATGTTTATTTTATTTTAATTACCACTATTTCTACCGTAAAATAAAATTACCCAAACTATCGGCACCTTGGAGCCTTCTCCCTGCCGCCCAGCACCCCACTCAGTCTCGCTTGCCCGCGTGTCCACGAGCAGTACCTAGTGTGCGAGCGAGATACAGTCAGGGAAATTGATTACAGTAAATTGACAGCTAACGCCAATGCCATGTTCAGATAACCCGCGCCGACCACGCGCATGTCTCGCACAAGCGTTGGGCCTGCCTTGCACCCGCGTTCGCCACGCGCAAAATCCGCGCATGCTACGTGCCCGCCTTGCACCCGCTTTACTACTTTTTCATTCATCATCATTTCAGCCGGAAGACATCCACTGCTGGACATAGGCCTCCCCTAAAGGGAGGGTTTGCCATAATCACCACGCTTGGTAGGCGGGTTGGCGATCGCAGTATGGTGTTAAAATACATAGAGAACGCTGCTGCCCATTCTCTAGTAAGTCCCTTAGTCGCCTTCTATGACACCCACGGGAGGAAATGGGATGGTGCTATTCTTTACGTCCGGCACCAAACGATCCTACTACTTATTATTTAATCAAAAAACGCTCTTGATCACAGTCAATACGGCACTAGCCGAAGCTCAGGCACAAAGCGTGTGCAGCGCGTGTGCAGCGCGTATGCGGGGAGAGCGCGGGCCGGGCGCGAGGCAGGTGCGAGGCGGGTGCAGAGATGGCACGAGGCGGGCGCGGGGCGGGTGCAAGGCGGGCGCGTGGCGTGTGCGGGTCGACTTCGATATATGCAATTTGAGATCTATTGATGTGTCACAAGGCTCAAATTATATTATTATTATATTAATACTATAATTATAATCTTATTATATTATTACCTTTATTAATTTCAAAGCGAGCGGGGTGGGCGCGGGGGAGGCGCGTTTCGTCTAAATGCAGCCTTAGTATAATAAAAGCCATTTCATACAACTACCAAAGATTGTCATAGTGCTACAAAGATCTTTTGGCGGCTGAATGGCGTCACGCAAATCCTGTATCGCGCAAGCAGAGTTTACCATGCAACTAGCATATTATATACAACGTCCCGACATCAACCGTCGGGCAGTTGCCCACCAGACACGACACCCGTCTGGGCGGAGGATCCTCCCTTTTCTATGGTGGATGAGTGAACTTTACAACCCGTTCCTCATACCACCAAAGGGTCAACCTTACATTTTCCAAGTTACATTTTCGTACAGTTACAATTTGTTTTTTAAAATATTATTATTATTGCTTAACTACTAACATAAACTGAATACAGCTTAGCCTAGTTACGTCGATGTCATGAGTTAATTTGTATGATAGTGTGGGAGGTGAACATTTGCCGCAGATATCATTTTGTTCAGTCTTTCAATGAACAGGTTCACATCTTGAGTTAGTATGATCGAGTTGAGGAGCGTAAGAGTACGTCGAGTATTTGCATAACGATGACACGGAGCGCTGTTGGTGAACACTTGTGAAATGGACGAAGGACGCTCACAGCTTGTATACCAGATCAAAAGGGAACGGAACGCTAATGATACCAAGACACATAACAAAAGGGTATAAGGGCAGCTTCAAATATGCAGCATCAAAGATCTGGAACAATGTACCACTAGTATTAAAAACGAACAATTTAAAAAAAACCCCGCACCAAAACCAAAAAGGACGACGCACAATAGGGTTCTGAGTTGGGATGAATTTATCCCAAAAACCAACTTAACATTGTAGTTGAAAAACATGTTCTTTCATACATTCCAACTGCAAATGAAAGTTTGTACGCACAATATTGAGTGAGAGTGATTTACCATGTTATTTTATGACCATAGCCTTCTTATTAGGTTTTCCTGTATAATCTATAAGTGAAGAACAATTTTCTGTATTTATAAAAAAAATATACCTACTCAGTAGTTTCAGAGATAAGGGAGAATGGTCAATTTTCATCTATTTTCTTATATAAATCTTCAAAATTAATTACTAAAAATTATTAAATCTATATAATCTGAATTCCTTACAACAAGCCCTTTCGTTTGATGTCACATGGTACCGTTAGCAAAACTTATTTTTTTAATTTTCTGTTATGCCCCTCAGAAGTGACCCCCATATTTAAAGCATTTATTTACTTACCGTCCGTGTTTGGGTCACACAAAGACATTTGTGTACCAAGTTTCAACTAAGTCAACCCAGTAGATTCGGAGCAAATTGGCTGTGACAGATGGACAGACAGACACACGAGTGACCCTATAAGGGTTCCGTTTTTACCTTTTGGTGTACGGAACCTTAAAAAATGTAAAATATTAATCTTCGACAATCAAAAAAATTGCACCAAATTACTATGAAAGACGCCTATCGTCGTTCAAAGTAGTGTTTCTATCAATATTTTTTTTATTTTCTTATTTTATTTTTTATAAATAAAATAAGCCAGTCGTCTCCACAAACTGTTAAAAAACTGATTCAATAATATTAATGGATGATCATCATAATTATAATTTAGTCTATTAATCCGTTGTTGCTAAACGTACCTCTTTATTATTGTAAACAGGTGTCAAGGGTTTAAGCTGAAAACCAGCGCTTAGTACCGCTAGATCAACTAAAACCTTTTGCTTCCAGTATTATAGTATTTTTGTGTATGTCCCACTACTACTAACTGTAATACTGGAGACAATAAACATTATTGTTAGGACCAATGCCTGTCATGGTTGCGAGTTTGTCTGAAAGAGATATCGTGGCCCTGGCACACAGGCAACGGAATGAACACGGGTGGGTTTTAGTCAATAAAAGTCTGACATGTCCTCACGCTCCGCCCAGAGTGGGAGAAGTTATTTGATAAAATCCCATCTTTGAAAAAAAAAACCATAAGGATGGCATTAAAAGCAAAAACGTGGTTACAATACCAACTATTTATTACAGCTGCTATAATTTGTCATGTCACCAACGCAATTAAAATCAATATCGGTTGAACAGACTTTATAAAAGGTTTATTTAGATGAATGAATGAATGAATGAATGATAAATTTATTTTCCATAAAAATACAGATGGGAAGGTGTACATTGTATACATTTAGTTGTACATTAAAATCTGTACTCAAGAATGCCTCCCTGCCTCTTAAACTAGGTAAACCTGTATCTTAAGAGACAGTGATCAGCCACGAGGGTCTTAAACATAGTTAATGACAAAAATAGATGTGTCGATTCATCCCTTTGAATTAAATCTTAGTATTTAATGGAAACGGAAAAACAAAACTAATAAAAACTAATAATAATAAATTAATAAATAAAAATAAAAAATAAAACTAGCTTAATTAATAATAGTGATAAAATGATAAAGTTGATGAGCGATGCGCAGTTGTTATATATTAGGGAAGTGTAGGTTGTGTCTGCGTGAGTGTGTTGTATGTGTGTAAGTGTTTATGAATATATGAATGTGTTGTGAGGGTTTAGAGAAAGTTTATTTTCAAATGGAGTATAGTTTGAGTTCAATAATACTATGTTCGTTACACCATAAAATATTTACAATACTTCAGAAGAAAATCGCTTTTGAATCTTGTGTAAGTGTATGTTCGTGACTGGTAAGGCTTTAAGTAGAGGACCCAATTATACCTTAATTAGTACATGAAGTAATAATGCAGTTCATTCCATTTAAATGAAAATTATCAAATAAATAAATGATAATCTTATCTAATCTTATCTTTAGATATATTGCCAATGCCTTTAACAACCTATTTAGACTGCCTCAATCATATTTCTGCCTTCATTAAGAAGGTAAATCTTATTAGCAACTTTGAATGTGATTAAATTAAATTATATTTGACTAATAGAAGAATATTTTTATGGCAGTCAATTCAATTATACATCACCTTTATGCAGCTTAAAATCAAAGGAAATGTTTCATTTTTGTATAGAACTCCGGCCATAACATGTACGCTTTAGAAAACCTGGGAAACGAACCCCTGAATACAATAAAGAATGTCTTTTTTCATAATAGCTAATATTTTTTAGGCACTAAATAAAAACTAAAAATGTTTGACATTTGTCATGTTGTTACGAACATCGACAGCCAGCCATTTTTCGTCCAGAAAGACCTACAAATCTACAATCTACAAAAATAGAATATATTTTTTTATCGATCAGTTTCTTATAATTAGCCAAAAAAGTTGTCTAAGATAGCTATCTGATGTATGCTATCTATGCTATCTTATCTTAATAGCACAGAAATTAATGCCTTTCATATTTATTTAAATAACGTCAACGTGATATTTTTACGTTTTAATGTAACATGATATCTGGACGAAAGTAGAATGCAAGTAAGACGACGCCATGATCAATAGAATATGGCAATAATAAGAAAAAATATTATTTTTTGAGCCGAAGTAATCAAGAAAATATTCAGGAAAGAATATTTTTTCTGAATTCGTGGATTTTTTTCCTCTTTTTTCATTACCGTACACTTTATGGCCGAAAATGAAACATCTCATTTGAAAGTTAAATATAAAAGTTTGAAGTGACCAATCAAAATCTTTAAACATAAAAAAATAAACATACTTTAATTCAGATCTTGATCCATATGATGTTAGTAATACACACTAGGTCTTTTAAGCTACGATAATAACAAATGTAAACCAAAATTTCAATTCATTACATATTTGTTGCACTCACTTGACGCACCGGGTACATGCGCAATTGCACAAACATGTACATGCATTCAATGCGCTATTATGGCGCAACACGGCTTATCACTGATGGCCTTCAAAATGCCGCTGACACTCCCACGCACTCTGAAACTAAAAGGAAAACCAAAATATTATAAATAAATAAATAATGTATAATATATTATCAATATTTTACCATTCTGAAGTTTATTTAAACCAATTCAATTTGTACTTACATTTTACAACATATTTTTACTAAAATAGCCACTTGACACCAGTACATTTATCTACTTGAAGACGATAAACGAAAAATGTATGAAAGCTTTTACCATAAAAGTTTTTATGTTGCACTCTGAAATAAAGAAGATACTGAGTGATTTCGAACCTCACCAGTCACCTTGGCAGTGGCACTCGCAGATTTAGTAGCCATCTGTCTATTAGTTAGCAAAATTCTGCAGACGTGATGGGTGTAGACATCTTGACACGATAATACAAAAAAAAAACTGATTTTCTCAACTCATACTGCAATACCAGCGTAGATCTGTGGCGGCATCTACATCGCTACATGCGAACTACGCGTCAACTGACGTCACGCAAAATCCTGCATCGCGCAAGCAGAGTTTACCGTGCAACTAGCATATATACAAAATCCCAACATCAACCGTCGGGCAGTTGCCCACCAGACACAACACCCGTCTGGTCGGAGGATCCTCCCTTTTCTATAGAGTATGAGTGAACTTTACACCCTGTTCCTCATGCCTCTAAGCTGGTGACCCCGAGTATGAACGTCAGCGCAGCCTTCGTGCAACTATTTCAGCGTGACCTCATCATCATCATCACTTCCTCAAGCTTTCGAGCGGCGAGTCATACAGCCAGCCAGCACCCACGGCTTCAACGGGAATCCTGACCACCAGCATGCAGCGGACGCGCATTCCTGGTCATCACCCACAGCCTCATCAGCAACCTTGGCACAGCACACTGCACTTCGGCTGGTCCACAAGCAGAAAACATGCGTCTCCTGGTCGACGCCAGCAGTCAACCACAACCTGGCGCTGTACTACTACGGAGCATAACGCAGCGCCACCCCGTCTCACTGGGGAATGACCGCATACAGTTCCAACTCACCGAGAACTATGCGGCACCTGGTTCCGACTCAATGGAACCGTCTACTGGCACTGGCAAGCATCACAAGATACATGACTCAGCCCACTATCGACCTCCGGTCCCCGGAGGGGAGTGATGTAGTGGCATCAACATCGCCACATACGAACTACACGTCACACTGACGTCACGCAAATCCTGCATCGCGCAAGCAGAGTTTACCACGCAACTAGTATAATATATACAACATCCTGACATCAACCGTCGGGCAGTTGCCCACCAGACACAACATCCGTCTAGTCGGAGGATCCTCCCTTTTCTATAGAGTATGAGTGAACTTTACACTCTGTTCCTCATGCCTCTAAAGATCTATCTATCGTCTTCTTCAATGTCCCACTCACTGCACAGACTTCATTCACTCTCCCTTTTTCATAAGTCTATCTCTCTGTGGAATGCGCTCTCCCAGGAAATCAGGATGGCAACCAAGCGATTATCCTTTAAAGTGAAAGTTCGCGAGCACATTCACAAGAAGCTGGCAGTACGAGTATCATCACAACGGTAATGTCTTCTCATTGTTTGTCTTATTTGTTTTAATATATTTGTGCCTAGATTTATATAATATACTAGCTTTCGCCCGCGGCTTCGCCCGCGTAGATGTCGATAAAAAAGCAGCTTCTCTATCAGCAGCATTCCCCCAAAACATTATAACATATCTTAGTTGTAACCAACGTAAGCGTGGTAAGCAGATAGGAGTGCAGTTTGATTTACAACTTTACGAAGGATATATATAGCATATAAATACAAACTTCGTTTTGTACATACTTGTTCAATATACCTACGTGTCCTCCTCCATTTCATGTCTAAGTCTATTTGTAAGAAATTTTGTATTGTTTATTTGGTCTACGTTTTTGTTCTTAAATAATAATTGATGTACCAACTTTTGAGTTATTCAAGGTACGCAGTAAAATTCTCCCGAAAACTATGTACCCCTTTTCCGATTCTCGAAAACTCAATATATTATAATTAAGATTCTTTAAATACAAACCATAACTCTCCCTAAAATCCTTTGGAGGGGTAGTTTTGAAAAACGCAAAAGTTATGACAAACTTTGTTATTTAAGTAATGACTGCCTCGTTAGTCTAGTGGTCACAGGCGCGACTGCTGAGCATGAGGGGTGGGTTTGATTCCCAGGTCGGGCAAAGTGTTATTGGATTTTCCATTAGTAATTTCTTAGTAGCAGCCCGAAGTCTGGATTTATGCCCGGTTGATGGCAATAGGCTCGCCCCCTATTACATGGGACTTAAACAAAACTGTCGAAATGTGGGTGTACTAAAGATACACCTCTACCTAACCCTTTGGGTCTTTGGGGCTTGATGTTATGTAAATAAGTACTCGGGTCAAATTTCAAGTTTATATATCAAAAGAAATAAGATTCTGTTCATACTAACTATATCGCCCCTTTTTACGCACTCAAAGGGGTAAATTGTTGAAACATCGTTTTTGACGTTTCTATTATTGGATTTATAGGTTATTTATACCAATTTTCAAGTTAATCAAGCCACACAGTAGAATCCTCTCTTGTAAATTGACTATCCCTTTTCACCCCATTATTAGGGATTTAATAAAAACCGGATAAAAGTTATTCTTTATTTTTTGTTATCAGTATAAATTCTGAGTTTCAAGTTAATCGGACCGCGCGTTAAAATTATTACATAAAAATGTTGATATCCCCCAATCCCCCTTTTGGGGGTAGTTTAAAAAAACAAAAAATGACAAACTTTATATTTTACTTAGGTTAGTATTCGTGCCAAGTTTCAGGTTTATTAACTCAAGGAATAAGATTTTTCATACGAACAAAATCTTCCTTTTCACCCCCTTAAAGGTTGAATTTCCAAAAACCCCTGATGCCCAAGTCATAATTTGGGGTTAATCAAGCCACACAGTAGAATCCTCTCTTGTAAAATTGACTACCCCTTTTCACCCTGTTAAGGGTCATTACCGCACGGTCTCCCGTGAGACGGCGAGCCTCCTTGCCAGACTGCCGCCGTGGGATCTGGAGGCAAAAGTCCTCGCGCACATCTGGGAGTGGCGCGAGGAGGCGAAACGCAGGGTCGAAACTCCGCTGCCGCGAGAAATCACGGCACAGCGGATGGAGCTCCGGCGGGATCTCATGGTAGCATGGAGAGTGCGATTGTCGCAATCCAGCGCTGGGCACGCCACAATTGTGGCAATAAGTCCCCTCTTTGAGGAGTGGCTAGAGAGGCGCCACGGCGTCCTCACCGGACACGGTTGTTTCGGGAGTTTCCTGTTCAGGATAAAGCGGGAGGAAACGCCCGGGTGTCACTACTGTGTGGATCGCCCGGAGGACATGGTGGAGCATACGGTGGAGGTCTGCCCGGCTTGGGTGGAGCACCGCTGTGTCCTCACGGAGGCTATCAGCGGCGGCGATCTCTCGCGTCCAGCCCTGGTTCAGGCTATGGTTCGGAGCGAGAGTGCATGGGAGGCCGTTACCTCCTTCTGTGAAACAGTAATGCTCGCGAAGGAGGAGGCAGAACGCGTGAGGGAGAGGCAAGGTTCGCGCCTTCGCGCCCCTAGTCGCCGCAGGAGACGCCCCGGGCGTCGGGAGTAGCAAGCCGGCTTCCGGCCACCGTAGGCGCGAGTTTGCGGACGGTGAGCGATGGGTAGCTTGCCATCCGACAAGGACCAGGCCTGGTTCGACTGCGCGTTGTGTTCCACGCGTGCCTCAAAGAGATGTCAGCACCAACTGACGGGGTCCGTTAGGGCCTGCCATGTTTGTCCGAAAGGGATATCATGGCCCTGGCACACAGACAATGGAAGGAACACGGGTTGATATTAGTCAGTAAAAGTCTTACACGCCCTCCCGCTCCGCCCAGAGCGGGAGAAGTTATTTGATAATTACCCACGCAAAAAAAAAGGGGTCAATTTTCGAAAAATTTATAAATTCTTTTATTTATTTTGGTTTACAGTATAAATACTGAGTTTCGAGTTAATCGGACCGCGCGTTAAAATTCTTCCATACAAACTTTGTCATCCTCAAATCCCCCAATATGGAGTAGTTTAAAAAACAAAAATGTCACACTTTATAATTTACTTAGGTTAGTATTCGTGCCAAGTTTCAGGTTTATTAACTCAAGGAATAAATTTATCCCCCTTGTTCACCAAGGTTGAATTTCGAAAAATCCCTTCTTAGCTAGATGCCTATAGTTTCCAACAATAAACCGAAATATTAGTGATTTTAACTTAAAAAGAAATTTCATTAAAAATAAAATTTTATATCCTTTTTCATCCCTTATGGGTTCAAATTCTAACAACACCGTTGCGTTAGCTTCCAGCCATAAGCCTAGACAATAAATGTAGTGATTTTACTTCGAAAATTAAGGACTTTCCATACACAACATCATTCCCCTTTTTAACCCTTCGGGAGTGGAATTATCAAAAACGCTGAGACATGTGTAAATTCATTTTCAATCGTCAGCCTAAACACAAAATTTTAATATTCTAACTTTTAAACTGACGGACTTTCATATAAACTTCCATCCCCTATTTCACCCTCTTAGGGGTAGAATTTCGAAAAACCCTTTCTTAGTGGATACCTACTCTTCACAAAGAACACACCCTCCAAATTTCATGTCTCTAGGACCAGCGGTTTAGGCTGTGCGTTGATATATCAGTCAGTCAGTCAGTCAGTCAGGACTTTGAATTTTATATATATAGATCATTCATCATTTCCGCCGAAAGACGTTCACTGCTGGACATGCCCTCCCCCAAAGGGGAAGGGTTTGCCATAATCCCTTGGTTGACTGGTAGAGAATGCCTAAGGCATTAAGTCCGTCTTTGCACCTTATTGTGTGCGAGAAGTTTAAATAAATAAATAATCGCCACGCTTGGCAGACGGGTTGGCGATCGCAGTAAGGTGTTAAAACGTATAGAGAACGCTGCTGCCCATTCTCTAGTAAGTCCGTAAGTCAACTTTTACGACACCCACGGGAAGAAATAGGGTGGTTCTATTCTTTACGTCCGGCACCACACAGACTATAATATATATATATTATAATGATTTATATATATACACATACATACACACACACACATAAACTCACGCCTTCTTCCCATGGGGGTAGGCAGAAACTATAGAACGCCACTTGCTACGCTCCTTACATACTCCTTTCCTCCTCCTTTATTTATATATATATTAGGTGTATATAATATATTTATAGTTTTTAATAGGTATATGTATATCGTTATATTGATATTCCTCAATTCTGGCTATTGCACCTACCACTGTTTGTCTCTGCATCGCGCGACTGGTAGAAAATGCCTATGGCATTAAGGCCGCCTCTTTACATTTGTGTGCTTTTAAAGTATTAAATAAATAAATATCTATGGTACATATTTTTTGGGTAAAGATACCATCATCATCTTCTTACCCTTGTTCCATGTTCCTTGGAGTCAGCGCAACACGTTTCCTTTTGCCATTCCTTCTGTCAACCGTCACGCTATCATTCACTCACTTCTCTTTAATATCATTCATCACACAATCCATCAATATTTTTTTTGGCCTTCCTCTCCTTCTCCATTGATCAATATTTACATTCATCACTCTTTTTAACCGACTTCCAAAAAGGAGGAGGTTCTCAATTCGGCTGTATGTTTTTTGTCACATGCGTTTCGTCCCGCCTCATCACATGCCAAACGATTTCCTTTCAACTTTTCTGTCATTGGCACCACTTTCAAACTTCCCTATAAATTACTCATTTCATTTCATCTCAACATTCTCATCTCTGCTGCATACGGGTTTTCATCATTTTGGGAATACCAATACCCAAAAATAATCATCTTATAGTTAATATCTTATCTTATCACATTGACATTGAAACTCATCACGTCTTGCGCGTTTCGCTAATACCTCGCGTCTTTCGAGTGACCCTGTATATTATAGATATACCTACCAATATCTAGCGATCGGTGGCGATTTTGTAGTCTTCACTAGTTCACACTTGATGATACCTACCCATAGTGTTTGCGCAGGAGCTCCACGACCTGACCCCACCATCTCTTATTTACTACCGGAATACCAGACGTACTGCAGTATACCATCAGTACCCCAAGTGTAAGTTTGTAAGAGAGTAAACGTAACTATTTCGCTTGCGTTAAAATTTGACCGATAGATCATAATGCTAAGAGTATAAGAGTGAGAATAAAATTTTTAACGCAAACGCGCTAGTTACGTTTACTCACTTGCAAACTTACACTCGGGGTACTGTACTTGGTAGACATCCCGACCAGTCGTACGTAGCGCTTCTCCTCCACATTTATTATGCCCACAGCCAAAATCACTCTCTGTTCGCGTCTGTGTTCCCTTCCACTTATAATCCGTCTGCCTTCAAATCAAGAGTGAACAGGGATGTTCTGGTCACGCTCGTTCCATCGCAGACCTCATGCATCGGTTTCTATTTAAATACATTCCAGGTTTAATAGATCAGCCCTAAATGTTCAAGCAGGTATTGTTGAAAGTAGACATCATAGTTGAGTCGTGATTGTGGTAATTTCCTACACGATTCGCAATAAAATAAGAGGTTGATGTGTAGAAAACCTAGAGCAAATTAGAGTTAATTCAACAAGCCGAGAATAAAATAAAATTGGCAATGTAATTGGTTTACAAGTTAATGGCTTTCTTCAGCGGGTGATATCTGAAATGAAATAGTTTATTCTGTAAATAGGATATCACTTTTACGTTTATATTATAAAAAATAAAAGCTAGATGGAATCGACATATTTTCCTATTTGACTAGGTACCACTGAGAAAAAATGGCGCAACAAACTCAGGGGTCAAAGTCTCTTTTAAAGTCCAGACATAACCACACTAATATACATGGACCTTTCATGATCTAACCAGATCATGAGAAGTCTGTATATTAGTGTCTGAAATACTATTTGGTGGAAAGAACCACATAGATATGAGTGGACCTGTCCAGTCAGTCCAAGCATTAGTCATTAGTCGTGTAGCTCAACTCAGAACTTAATTTAGAGCTCAACGACTCGACGAACTATATCAAAAAAGTACATTTGGGTAGGCCACATAAAGTACTCAAACTGTACCATCATCAAAACTGAGAAAATAGAAAACCAGAAAAAAAATTGTCCCACATTCATAGTCAGTCAGTCAGTTTGTATATAATATTCATTAATGTCAATATTATCAACGTGTATATTTAAAAACGATGGTTAATTTAATAAGTTAGAATAATATTAAATCTTTTATTTGTAACCCTAGCGATTATTTTCACTGTATTGTAATCATATTATTAATCTGTGAACAGCGTTGTGGGCTGCAATATTGTCTAAAAGTTTTGTGTATTTCTTGTTTCTATGTTTTATATTGTAGGTGTTTGTTGTTCCTTTTGAATAAAAATAAAATAAAATAAATAAAAAGGTATCATATATTGTTATGATGATTTTTCATAATAATTAAAATTACAAGTTTTATGGTTTTATCACAAGGCTTAGCAGAGCGAGCAGCTCAATTCCAAGCATCTACAGTGACGTCCTCGATGATGTTATTTGCGATTCATTTAAGTACCTTTTAAAACTCGTGTGATGATCACACGTGACATAGCACACTAACAAAATCTCTCACAGCATGAAATTGGCATGTCATTGATTCCGTATTCCACCATAGTAACAACACATTTACCTTTATAAACTTAACCGTATACTGTGTATAGTTATTTAGTAAATATATACACACTACACACAAGGCTATGCCGTAAACCCGATACGTTTTATTTATATAGGCTATAGGCTATTTACATAAGTCTTTGTAAGCTATCTGAAGATTGATTCTAGTCCCAGTGAGAAATTCTAACATCTGCTTATTTATCTAACCGTAGCGTGTATAATCTAATACATTACGACTCTATTTTCGAAGAAAAATGTAGGGGAATAAAATATGTGTTTTTATTGAAGAATCTTCCGTAAACATTCATGTATCGATTGTTAGAAATATGTCATAATAGATGGGGATAAAGATTTTTGGGGATGATATTATTATAATGCTACAACTTTTACGTGAATTTATCACCCCAACATATCTATGAAATACAACGTATCGCTGTCCGAAACCACTTATCCGATTTACGTGATGTTTGATTAAATTCATAAATATGTTTTTCTGACCTGGTTTGAAACGTACAGAGTAGACCGATGGAATCCGAGAGCACAGCTAGTATATAAATATATTTGTGGCATGAAATGCAGTTGGCATTGTCCTCTGAATGGACATTATTGCAGTTTGTACCACTAATTGCTTTGTCAAGTTGGCATGCCCATTAACTGTTCATTGTAGCGTAAATAGAAAGCTCATTTACCATGTTATATAATACCTACTTATGTGGATACATTTACTTACAAATATTTAGTTTGAAATATACACAAAGAGTGTCATAGTACTGGATATATGCCGCCGGCACTATTATCGAACAGGGGCAGCTCTAGCTGTCGCCATGTTGATGTATGAACATTTGTGGATTGACTGAGACTTTACTACGGACGTTGTGTTCTTGTGAAATAAAGGATATTAAGGGGCCGGCGTAGCATGCGTAGTTCATACAAACGTAATACCAAAATAATTTGTAAATCAAACATATTCTTAGGGTAGTGCGTATTTATTTCGATTAGATTACAGAATATCTATGTTTCCAAATATATATTTTGAAAGGATAATGGTATATAGACGAGATATGAGGAATTTAAAATTTCTATAGAAAATTTATTTTGCTCATAACCTAGTTATGGAACCACAGCCCTTACAAATATTGCGGGTGTAAGCACTTTTGACCAACACGATCTGTGTGGTCGCTGAGGTTGCATATCTGATAAGAAGATGATTGTTTAGTCTAAGTCTAGTTCATAAGTTAGTTCGTAATTTACATCCAAATATGTAAGACGCCTCAATATAGAGTTAAATCTTTAATTCATTATTTTTATTTTTAAAAATCCTTTAAGGCGCTCCCAATCCTGACCACCTTGTTTAAAATCAGTGTCCATTCAAAATATATATTTGGAAACCTAGATATTCTGTGTTCCAATCGGAATAAAGACACACTACCTTAAGAGGGGGTAGTAACCAAAATTGCGTACCTTCAATTTGATTTTACAGGAAATTGATAAGACTTCGGTACAAAATAAAAATAATATGAGTAACTACATAATATTTACGAACTTTTTGTGGAACAGAAACACAAAATATTAAAATTTTCTCGATAAAAAAACATCACGAAGTTACCTCAAAATTTCTCGTGTTTTCGATTTGTACTTAATATGCTAATGAATAATAGGATATTTTTTTTTATGATTATTTGTATTAATACAAGGCGCAAAAAATTGTGGGAGCGTTTTTTGAAATTCCTTTTATTTTATTTTTTATTACGACTACAAGCTTTAAGCACTTACGACGTTCTTAGTTCGTGGAAGAAGTCATCTTCCGTTGCTCGTTGCGGGAACTTCAAGCATATTTTTGTTTCACAAATCAGTCGCCGTTGCTCTATTGAGACGAGAGGACCACGCTTAAAATTTTCAGGTGCGCATAATTACGTAAATAATACTTTCGTAATACCTATATAACATTGTAGAAACTAACCTGAGAAATATAAAACAAACAAAAACCAACAAAAATACTTCCGAAACGACTTTTAAACACGTTAAGAATTGAAAAACCGACTAAACGGTAAGTTTTTAAAAAAATATTTCTTACAAATTGTGTTGTTGATGTCAAGATGACATACATTTTATTTGTCAGATTTTTGATTGGTTTATATGGAATTAGAAAGTACTCGGTAAATTTTCTTGCGGAAAAAATTTAAACCCAACTAGCCAGTTCCACGTTCAATCAAAAGTTCGTGCAGGCGATTTTAGATCTTATTGTGAATACATAAGGACTCAAATTCTTTTACTCGCACTTTCACGGGCCGAATCTAAATTCGAGATTAGTGTATAGTATATGCAAAATTAACCGATGTTTTTACCTAAAGAAGGGTTTCTTTTAAATTTTATTTTCAGGAGTAGCCGTGGCACGAAATATTAAATACTGTAATGTAATCAATTCTTGACCAAGTGTTTCTCGTCAGCTGTGTATGTTTATTTATTAATAGACCCCAAACAAGTAGTCAGTTACGAAACGCCGACCTCATCTAGTTTTATTTGGTTTTTTAAAATATGTTTGACGTGTAAAAGTGTTTGTACAAACCTACTTACAGAAAATAAATCTTTATCATTTATCATTAATGAACACAGCTCTGTCACAGACGTTTATCACACTTCTTGAATTTGTGGTAACTCTATGCCCATATATACTGAACTTTAGCCCAAAACGAGTAGTTTTTAAGTTTTATCACCAGATCTTCATTTTCTCTTTCACTGTTACATGTAGCGTGTGCTGCGTGTGTAACGTAAGTAGTTATAAGAGTTTGGAAATGTTAGTATAGAGTTTATGAATTATTTTTACTAATTCAGTAGTTCAGGATGTATGTATTTTTATAGCACAACGTTAAATGACTTTCTTAATGGGTTCTTTGTTTGGTAAGCATTTTTTTGATAGACTAGGTATTTTGTATTTTTGCTAGCGGATGGTAATTTGTTGCACAAATTCCGTAAAATGTGATTCCTACATATTTTTTTTTCTACTGCACTTAATTGTCTTTGTACTTTTCTTCGAGAATCTTCGAGTAAGTACTGGAATCAGCATCCGCCATCAAACTTCCGTAGATAATATTGTACATCTCTACTGATTGTTTAAATCCCTCTACTATTATTTTAGCCTCCATGCCAGATGAGGAACCAGTGTAATTTTTATAACATTTATTGTTATTCGGAGCTATGCTTTTATTCTCTGTACGGGAACAGATATTGTACTTGTTCCTAACTCCTAAGAATAAAACTTTACCAAATTTACACACAAACATATTTTGCTACCTTCATACATGTCAGTGATACAAATTAAACACTCCTTTTTTAGGGTTCCGTAGTAAACAAGGAACCCTTATAGTTTCGCCATGTCCGTCTGTCTGTCTGTCTGTCTGTCTGTCTGTCTATCTGTCTGTCTGTCTGTCTGTCTGTCTGTCTGTCTGTCTGTCTGTCTGTCTGTCTGTCTGTCTGTCTGTCCGTCCGTCCGTCTGTCCCCCGGCTTAGCTCAGAGACGCTAAGTCCTAGAAGGCTGTAATTTGGCATGGGTGTACATATTAATCACGTCAAAAAAGTCGTGAAATAAAACCATGAAAAACATTTTTTTTTAGGGTACCTCCCTTGCACGTAAAACGGGGATGATATTTTTTTTTTTCTGATCTAATACATAGTGTGGGGTATCGTATCAAAAATATTGTGGGTCTGTGAAAGCCATTTTTAATTTCTGAGATCCGTTTGCGTAATATTAAGCTTTAAAGTGCTATTTTTTGTTAGAGTCAAGTGTCCCCCCCCCCTGCCAGCTAAATGGTTGGTTTTGGATATGTGAAAAAATTCATGGCAGTAGTATATATAATGAAATTAAAAGGAAAACTATCACAGCTAAGTAGGGTTTACAAGTTAACGAGTAATCGTCGACCAACTTAAATTTGCAGTTGAAGAATTGACCGTAACGTATATAGATGTATGGGAGAGCATTTTTTTCAACTACAATGTTAAGTTTGTTTTTGGGATGAATTCATCCTAACTACGGAACCCTTCATTGTGCGTGGTCCGACACGTACTTGGCCAGTTTTTTTATTTGTATCACTTAGATGTAAGAGTGTAAGAAAAAATGAAGATAAGTTTATGAAAATATTGTTTAGCATTATTTATTAATACTCTAGATACGTTTATTTTATAATCAACTCAGCCTATAGCAGTCCACTGCTGGACATAGGCCTCTCCCAGGCTACGCCACAGCACCCTGTCCTCCGCCTTCCGCATCCAGTCTGTCCCAGCCACCTTTTTACGGTCGTCGGTCCATCTAGCTGGTAGGCGTCCCACACTACGCTTGCCGATACGCGGTCTCCACTCCAGGACTCGTCTGCTCCACCGGTCATCGGTCCTTCGACAAACATGGCCAGCCCACTGCCACTTCAGCTTGCTTACTCTGCAGGCTATGTCGGTAACTCCGGTTCTCTTCCGGATAACTTCATTTCTGATCTTATCTTTCAGAGAAACTCCGAGCATAGCCCGCTCCATAGCACACTGCGTGACCTTGAATTTGTGGATCAGCCCGACTGTCAGTGTCCACGTTTTGGCACCGTATGTAATAACGGGCAGGACGCACTGGTTGAAAACCTTAGTGTTCAAACACTGCGGGATTGGTGACGAGAAGACTTGACGAAACGCTGCCCAACCCAACCAGATCCTTCTGTCGGCTTCTTTCTCAAAGTTGTGCCTACCAAGCTGGAAAACTTGCCCTAGGTAGACGTACTCCTTCACAACTTCGAGAAGCGACCCTTCGATGTGGATTGGACTCGGCAACACGTGCAAATTATACATGACTTTCGTCTTATCCGAATTCATGCCGAGGCCAACCCACCGAGAGGCTCCATTTAGGCTGCAGCATCTGGTCTAACTGTTCCAGCGTCTCTGCCTTTATGACGATGTCATCGGCAAAACGAAGGTGTGAGATGTACTCGCCGTTTACGTTGATACCCTGTCCAGTCCAGTCCATCGTCTTAAAGACATCCTCCAACGCATTAGTGAACAGTTTCGGGGATATCACATCCCCCTGTCTCACCCCCCTGAGTAGTTGGATGGGCTGGTTTCCTTATCCTGGATCTGGACAGTCATCGTTGCCGCGTTATAAAAACACCTCAATACTTCGATGTAGCGCCAGTCAATTCGACATCTTTTTTAAACCACAAATTCTGATCTGTAATGGTATGTTTCTACTCAGTAGTAAAAAAAGAAAAGTTAATTTAGTTTGATGTTAAGTTAATTTTGTTTGTTAGTAGTTAAACTGGTTTTATAACGCAAGGTATCGATTGCTTCTTTAACCTGTGTTAAATCTTAATTTAATTTGTTAGATTTCGCTATTGGGTAAAATCTTATTAATTTGTGTAAGGTACGTATTGTTTTACGTTCAATCAGAGCAGAGAGTTGCCTCGAGCGGGTTCTAGGCGCCATCTTGACAGAAGCCACGCGTATGGGCACGCGCGTTTTTATTGGAAATGTTTGACGTTTTTTGATAGGTGTTGATCGAGTTGGATAATTTAGAAAAGAGATCACTATAGTGGCGAAGTTCGATTCGTGTCACGGACCCGCTGCTTAGATATAATTATTTAATTAACGTTTTAAATTAGTAAGTATTTTTGAAGTAATTATTCCTCCAGTGATTCTTAACATTGTAAAATTCTCATTAAATTGTACTGAACAGTGAATACTTCGTATTGTGCTCGCTATTCACTCTGATGACGCTGACTAAACCCGTGAACACTAATGACGATATCGAGGAGATTGATCTATCTAGGCAAAAATAAACGATTATTGTATTTTATTTGTATCATTATTCATACATATGTTACGGTAAGTATATTAGAAATAACATTACTTGCAGCATTCAGTCCTACTTGCTCCAGAGATCAGTACCTAAATACGTTTACCGCTAAACATATATTTTAATAGTGGTATTAATTAATTACCCTATTGGAAGATATAACCATAGTACTGTTAATTTAAGATGATTAACAATCTGCCTAGACTTTTCTTAACTATGTTGGGGTCAGCTTTCAGTTTTACTAAATACAGCTGAATAATAGTATTTTACATCGGTCGCTCACAATGGACCTTATCAGAAGGCTAAAAGTCACCCAAAGGGCAATGGAGAGGGCTATGCTCGGAGTTTCCCTACGTGATCGAATCAGAAATGAAGAGATCTAGGATCTTGTTCTTTTGTGTTTGTGTTTTTTTTTTTCTTTGCGTTATGTTTACCGCAATTAAACGTATTTTCTTTCAGATCCGCAGGCGAACCAAGGTAACCGATATAGCCCGAAGAATTGCAAACTTAAGTGGCAGTGGGCAGGGCACATTGCTCGCAGAACAGATGCCGATGGGGGCGAAAGGTTCTGCAGTGGCGACCGCGTACCGGAAGACGTAGCGTTGGAAGGCCTCCTACAAGGTGGACCGATGACCTTGTAAAGGCCGCGGGTATCCGCATGGATGCGGGAAGTACAGAACCGGTGCAAGTGGCGGTGCTTGGAGGAGGCCTATGTCCAGCAGTGGACGTCTTTCGTCTGAAATGATGATGACATTGAGCGACTACCTACCTGACCTTCACAATACAGACCTCTTGGTAAGACTGGCTGTCAGACTTTTTGGGCTCCTGACGACCTGTAGCGACTGTCAAAGATCTACGAATAACAGCCGGGACGGAGAGTTCTCTATATGTAAGAGATGGTCACCCATCCACAAAGCGACCACGGTGAGCGTAGCTTAACCTTTGATCAACCTATGCGGCTGTTATTATTTTAGCCACGAGCTGATCCCACGATGAATGATCCAACAAAATGCGCTCATTCTTATACTTGAAAATCTTGCTTATTAAAGAAGACAATCAATAAAGGAATAACAGAGGGCCCAGACAAAGTAACATTTGATTAGCGATAACGCTAGTAGAAAAGCCACTAAATGTATGGGGTTGACATAAACTATTGAAATGTCATGTGATCATAATTAATCGTTCGATAAAAAGATCGAATATAAATTAGCTAGACAATGTTATCATTCAGCAGACAGACAGCGTCGAACGATAACTTCCATAGATATGCGTAGCCAAGTGGCACCTTTTGCCAAGCGCTATCGCTGGTTTTCGATTCGTATGAAGGTTTAGAGGTATGAGGAACAGGGTGTAAAGTTCACTCATCCTCTATAGAAAAGGGAGGATCCTCCGACCAGACGGGTGTTGTGTCTGGTGGGCAACTGCACAACGATTCATTGATGTCGGGATGTATATAGTCGCGCAGTAAACTCTGCTTGCGCGATGCAGGATTTTGCGTGACATCAATGTGACGCGCAGTTCCCATGTGGCGATGTTGATGCCGCTACAAAGGAATTCGAATTGAAAACTAGCGATAACGCTTGTTAAAAAGTGAAATATGACGATAGCGATTGTAGAAATAGAATTGCTCCGATGCGAATGCCATTTGTCTAGGCCCTCTGACGTTTGATTATTTGTTAAGCTACACCTCTAAAGCTACGTTTTCCTAGAAGAGCTGCGGCCGCCACATAATGGCCGCAGTGACGGTTGTCATGAAAACGAAGGCAGCTGAGTTTGACTATACGGTGTCAAAATGCTCTCTAGAGAAACCATTGAGGTGAGAAATACTATCGAGATGGCATAATTATTCTACGATATGAAGAATAGTTATACAAACATCTATCTTACCGACACAGAAATGTCATAAAGCGTTTAGATTCTTTATAACTAATCAAGAGCTGCAAATGAAAAGAGAGACATCTAAATGTTTGTCAAGGACAAAATTTGGCCACACTTTTGTATGACGTCAAAATCATGTATATGCGTGACCGGTAGCCATTTATAGTGCCAAGTTTTGTGGTACAAAACTCGACAATATACTGTCAAACGTTTGCTTGTTGTCTCTCTTGTACTCGCAGTTACAACACTACGATATCGGTAATTTTAAGTGCCCGATTTTTGTAGGTATGCATGCTTATTTTGTAGGTATGGCAAGGTTTATAAGTCATTGAGAACACAAACTTAATTTCATAACGTTTTAGTGACGTCATTCGACGGTAAATTGCGGACGCCAGATATTAGTCTAGGAAACCCTAATAGCTTAAACAAAGCGTAAAGGCTTCTACAGACCGGCGCGACTCGCGACGCGACACAAAGGCACCGCTCGTCGCTCGACAGGCGGGGCTATTGTGTCGCGTCACGTGTCGTCATATAGTCACACCAGGTAATATAAAATTATTAATGAATTTGTCACATAGAGAGAGATATATAAAATTTTCTGATTTTCGCTTAAACCTCTAATCTATTTTAGGACCCATCCAATTACTCAATGAGACGATAATATTTTAATCCTACAAATCCAAAGCGATGAATTACAATATCATCTAAAGTGTAACAGTGCAGGTGAGACATATACTAAATACTTGAATTAAATCTAATTCCCTCTGATAATTTGTCTAATGTTCTTCCAGCAGTCGCCTACTGCTCGAGTGTATGTACCTCACATTAATAAACTAGTGTTTTGCAGTGTTGTGCAGGGATCCGGAAATAGTATCGATATTTGAGTATAACGTCGATATTTTTGTTACGATACTTACCATCTTTTTTTTGTTGTTGTTTTTTTTTGCGATACTCCGCCGAGTTTTGTTGTCCGAGTATTATTTTCGATGATTATTTTTTTTCGGTTTTTGGAATACTTATTGGAACTTGATAATTAAGTACTATAGTAACATGAATAGTTATAGTTTATTGTTAAGTTTAGGTAGTTTTAGTTAAGTTCATTTATTGCTTTTATTTTTACATAATGTGTTTAGTTAATTAAGTACAAGTTGTTATTTAAAGGAATCTTCTTCGCCAGTAAATAAGTTACCTATGTCATAATATTCGCAATTAATTTTGTTATTTCTTTAATTAAACAAATCTAAAACATAACAAACCTGAAACGGATAGTAAAAAGACCTCAGACGAAAACATTGGAAACAGCAACATGTAACACGGCATAGCATTGACATCAAAAAGCGTCTAGAAAGCAGTTTAATTAACCCCGCCAAAAGATTCACCATTCAAGATTCAGTGAAGCTGGACCTGAACCAACCTGGCGGCGACGTCATTAATAGATGCCCACCCATAAATAAATATCACCCGTCTCTCCACTATTCCATTACCTACTCAAGGATGCATATCCGGTACGGCTCTAATAATCCTTCCATATCCCAAGGGCACGTCTTTCCTACCATTATCGCACCCTCCGATCTACTTTTTGATATGCAATGGCCTCTGTACTCCCATGAAACATGAGGCTCCAGGGGCTAGTTTGAATCTTTAGGGTTCATTCGAGCAATCGAGTCTGGTCAAACCACGGGGTGGCGTCGTTGCGATTCATTAATTTCTTTTTATTTTCAATAAAAGCTCATACTCGAAATTATTTATAGATATCCATATTTTTTTGTTTTGATTATATTGTAATCATGATCACCATTACGTGGGTTGGAATGGGTTCTTGTGTGTATATAGAATATATAATAGATAAATATATACTTAAATCCTTGGGCAAGATTTCAAACTTTTATTTAGGCTACAGCCTAGTCCCAAACAGCAGTAAACGGCAACGCGGCAAGCCCAGGAGATGGAGATCTCGAGTCTTTTCTAAAAGATTGGCCGCATACACCAATTGACAGCGGATGAGTGGAAGGAGGGAAGGGAGGCCTATAAACCTACCAAGCCCCCCCCCCAAGCCAAGCTCCTACCAAGTTCCTCTTAGGATGTCTGGGATATCATATGCTGGAGACCAGAAGGGCATGTGGCCAGGTAGGCGTTATGCTCAAAGTGTGGAAGGGTATGACGGATGCGCCTGACATCCATAATGAGCTGATTCGACTCTATACACCGAATAATTATCTCCGTGGCAGAAAACATCGACTGCTAGGCGTGCCTTCGTGTCGGAAAGCAGCCCGTGTTGCGTCTCCCATACCGCGCGTGCTGACCGCACTAAATAAGCTCGTGGAAGCCAACCCAGACTGCGATCTGTTCGCCAATAAATTTGCCAATTTAATGGTTATGTGCCAAATTTTTTTTTTGAAAACAATTGTACTTAATTGGTGTTATTAGTGTATGTGTTATGTTTGTATGTACTTTGATTTATGTAATTGTTTTTTTTTTTAAGCCGTGTAAATTCAATAAATAAATAAATAACACCCTGCGGTGGGACACAAATGGCTACATCACTACATAATTAAAAAAATCGTGCCACGTCTGTCTGTCTAAACGCGATAAATTCAAAAACTATCGAATAGATTTTCATACGGTTTTCACCAATGAACGGAGTGATTCATGAGAACGGTTTAAGTGTATAATTGATAACGGTTTTGTGTAAATTGACTGAAATATGACGATGATTGTTGAAGATGTCGGAAATAAATATGCGCACCGGGAGCTTTACTGGCGTGCGCGTTAAGGCTTCTACAGACCGGCGCGATACGCGACGCAACACAAAGGCCCCGCGTGTCGCGCGACGAGCGGTGCCTTTGAGTCGCGTCGTGAGTCGCGCCGGTCTGTAGAAGAATTTACGGTAGTACGTTTCCGTGGGATAATTTTCGACCTCCATGCGGTCGAAGCTGCGGACAAAAGCTAGTAATGATAATATTATTTTTGACATTAAATTTTACATTATACCTGCTACTAATTTGACATTATATTAATTTGTTGACTTAATTTAAATTAATTGACTTAACATTCCACATCAATTTTAATTAGGCCTTTAAATTTATTGTTTCTGCATGTGATTGATTATTTTATTTTATTTGTTATGATCAAAATGTTCGAATAAATTAAATAATAAAAAAATAAAAAAAATTGGGGTATCGATAATTTATATTATACCGTTGCCCACATCCCTACAACGGTGGTCTTAACTCGGATTTTATGTCTTTCCCTTATTAATTACTCCAGTGTTATTAATCCCAGCTGCGAAGTACATTTTTATCTACTTTACAATATGTGGGAAGTATTTTATTTTTAGTGCGCTTTTAGTCTTTGTGCTTTTCCCTTTGTTAAGTAAGTGCTTTAAGAGGTTTTATATAAGATGGAAGGCGGATAAAGTTTGGTAATAACATGATTTATTTTAAGCCTGTATTATCGTTAATGTTAGGGTTTTTTTTTGAAAATTAACTTCTTTATGGCTTTCCAAAAAATAAGTAATTATTGTAGTAGGTATAGGATATCCATATTTTATAATATGTATGTAGGTAGAGGTCATCCAATTCAAAATTGCACTTTAATGTTTGTATAGAAATTTTAGTGGAGGGGCCTGCAGTTTTAAATTGCACACTGGCGGAAAAGGTTGATGGACAATTTATGAGGCCCTGGGCTGCCAGACATGTGCGTGCACGCACATGTTCATGTAGCCAATTAATTTTTATTTATTGTATTTTTAAGTTGTTGAGTTTCCTAACAAAGGCTAAGTTCTTACTAACACTATAAGGATCCTTAGTCTGAAATATTTTTTTTTAATTTGAATTTTAAATTAGACGATCTCTACCTCCTTACTTAAATATCGATGTATTACTTTCATTACTATGTACCTACACTGTTTAAATATCTATTCCTGTGTTGCTGAAATTTACCTATTTATAATGATAAAATAACATTCAACAGATGAAAGAAAATCCCTCGGGCTTTTTACATCTTCCTCATATTTCTGCTTATTTTTATAACTCTGATAATTATCTACGTAGTCTGATACCCTTGTAATGAGCCATCGTTCTCAAAACTGTCAACATTTCCTACAATCTCATTACTTCGTACCATAATTATTATTATAGCTCAAAGGAAAAGCAGCATTACTCAAGTTACACTAGTTCGAGGAAATATATTATCATAATATCACAATTAGTTTGCTAACGGTATGTTCAGCCATGCCATGAAAACAATACAGCGGTATAATGTCGTAGAGAACAGATTATGTGAAAATTAGTACGTAGGTTAGCTGCTTAAAATGCACTGTGGTTTATGTAGCATGTAAAAAGATACCCTTAGACCTCTTTCAGTGAATAACAAGGCAAGAGTTGAATTACTGAGACATACGTATCTCATAATGTCTCCTAAGATTTAATTAAAGTCACGTCTTCTGCACAAACTTGTTGAGGGGGATGCAGAGAGGTTCTGAGTACGTTTGTGTTACTCACAGTTGTGTGGAAGGAGCTTCTTGTCTATGACATTCTTACAAAGAAGTATATAGGTAGATCCGGCAATTTAGGTTTAAATAAATAAAATAGAGCAGTGGAGTAGTGCAGGGAGCAGTGGTGGCCCAGTAGTAACGGCCCCGACTTACGAGTTGTAGGGCGTGGGTTCAAACCCAGGCAGGCTCTTTACTTTGTGTAAATTATTTAATCACCACTGCTCTCATAACGGTGAAGGAAAACATCGTGAGGAAACCGGCATGTCCTAGAACCAAACATTCCAACCCGCACTGGGCCCGCGTGGTGGATTACGGCCCACTCCCTCTCGCAGAGAGGAGGTCTGTGTCCCAGCAGTGGGAACATTATAGGCTGATTATGCTATTATGCTAAATAAAATAAGTTTATTTCATTTATGTTATTTGGTTTACATTGCATGTCGAAGTCTCTATTTCAGCATAGAAAATGCCTGTCGTTGAAGACTCCGCTCTTCCCTTACATTATAAAAGCACGGGTACAAACAGGTATTGTTAGCGCGGGGAGCAATAAAAGAGTGGACTGTATTGTAGGCAATGGTTTATTGCCGTGCTTGTTAACAAATTAGTAACTGTCCCGGACAAACAATAAATAATTATTAATGATTTGAGGAGAATCGTCCGTCGCGGTGGAGTCCGTGCAAGCGAGTGCTTGTCGGGCCGAGCCGTGTCGCCACCGCGCCGCACCTCAGCGCACCGATGACGCGTTGATCACGTCACCTGCGCGTGCAGACTGCGTGCAAGTGGTGTGTTGGGTTTGATTCCCAACAGGTGTACAAATAAACAAAGAAAGAAAAAAATTAAAATTAAATTACGATCAATTTTTACGGGTGTTTGTGTAAGTGTGTATGAGTGGGGGGGGGGGTTATGTGTGTGAGAGAGATTTTGATAACATCACTCTAATATTATATATTATTAAGTCACACGTTGCAAAAGTAACTCTGTATCATAATAATTTCGGTTTAAAGATATTTATTTCTCTTAAGAACTTATGAATAACAGTTCACAAACTGAGATACGAAGTTTCTTCTTAAACAATAATTTCTTAATTTAAACTGTGAAGTAAGATTATTAGCTTTTTTTACATTCATAATAGGTTGTTTATATACAACTCTCCTTTTTTCTTGTCTGTTTACATGTGTGTACATAAACCATTAAATAAATAAAACATAAACATTTCATTTCATTTATTTATTCATTAACAATTAACATTCTGTTGAACATTACATACAACATTCGTTTTTGTTTACACTAAACCCGAAAAGGGGTCATTGTACTCATCATTTTGAACAACTTTTTCTATGGGACCAACCTTGAAAACACGAAATAAAAATCAGCTGTTCCATACTTTTTATCGATATAAGTGAACACAGATGTATGGAACAGTTGATTTTTCGCGATTTCAAGGTTGGTCCCATAGAAAAAATTGTTCAAAATGATGAGGACAAGGACCTCTTTTCGGGTTTAGTGTAAACAAAAACTCAAGTTGTATATTAATAAAATTATCACATGCAGAAACAATACATTTAAAGGCCTAATTCAAATTGATGTGAAATGTGTTCAAGAGTCAATTAATTTAAAGTTAGTCAACATATTAATCTATTGTCAAATTAGTAGCACATACATCATCAATGTATCCCCCGAAGGGGTAGGCAGAGGTGCACCTTAGTACCGACATTTCCCACGTCATAGGGGATGAGTCTATTACCATCAACCGGGCACAAATCCAAACTTTGGGCTGCTACTGAGAAATCCCTGACGCAAAACCCAACAACACTTTGCCCGACCCGGGAATCGAACGGACCGGAGTAAATGCCAAGGGGTATCACTGGGTTGTGGAGGTCGGATATCGTTACTCGCATGACTAAAAGTGCTATCTCATTATTTAGCTGATTTGAGATAAGACAACTACATTATTTTTTAAACCGGCCAAGTGCGTGTTGGACCACGCACAATGAAGGGTTCCGTAGTTGGGATGAATTTATCCCAAGAACAAACTTAACATTGTAGTTGAAAAACATGATCCCCATACATTCCAACTGCAAATGTAAGTGTATACGCACAATGTTGAGTGATTTACCATGTTTTTTTAAGATCACAGACTTCTTATAAGTTTTCCTGTAATCTATAAGTCAACAACTATTTTCTGTATTTTTAACAAAATTTTAGGCTCAGTAGTTTCGGAGATAAGGGGGGAATGGTCATATTTCACCTATTTTCTTAAATAATTTCAAAATTATGTATTTAAAAATTAAAAAAAAAATATATATAAAATCCTTGTATATGGATTTTATATATTTTTTTCTATACTCTGCCCTTTCATTTGATATGTCACACGGTACAGTCAGAAAACCTTTTTTTTTTAATTTTCTAATTTGCCCCCAAAAGTGACCTCCATATTCAAAATTAATTTATTTACGTATCATGTCCGTGTTTGGGTCACATAAGTTCATATGTGTCCCAAACTTCAACTTAATCGGTCCAGTAGATTCGGAGCAAATCAGCTGTGACAGACGGACAGACAGACAGACACACGAGGGATCCTATAAGGGTTCCTTTTTTCCTTTTGAGGTACCTACGGTTCGGAACCCTAAAAATAATGTAGTTGTAATGTAGGTGTAGTTGTTGTGTTGTTGTGTGTTGCTTTTAAAATTATTAAAACGACATGGTTAGTGAATAATTTAAAGAATTAAATTATTCACTAACCGTGTCGTTTTACTAATTTATTATAATACTTATATATATTCTCTAATATAGAGAAGTGACGGTTAGTGAAAAACGTAAAGAATTGTGTTGTTGTGTTTCGTATTAAAAATATTGTTAAAGATAAGTAAAAAAATATAAATACGACGATTTAAAAAAAAAGTAAAAGTAGTGCAGGTTTTCGATGAATATGAAGTGTGTCATAAAATCATAAATAATTAGTTCTGTAACCTTCTGAAACCTCTGAACGGGAAATTTCACCGTTCCAGAGATATCCTGATTTTTCATGGTCTGCGCCATAAATATTTTTCGTAAAAAAATTATAAGTCCTTAGTTTTCAAGCCAAATCACTTCATGTGACATATTTGACCATAGAAATACCAACTAGAAACCATTTCAAGCCCAAAAAAAAACTTCAAACTTCGCAGCTCTAGGTCTTCTGAACGCGGTTTTCGATCCAGAGTGCAACGCTGCATCACAGAGTGAAAATAAGCAAATTAAAAGAACAAGAACAAATCATATCAAAGTTTGCCAATCCAAACCAGCAAGGAAATAAAGCAACACAATCAATTTTACTATTCGAATAAAAACGTAAGTGCATTGAATGCACTTTCCCGGGAACACAATATCCATGGCTCCGTCGTATAATGCAAGAACACTAACTTTGCAATATGGAAGAACATTCGTATTTTATTGGGTCGTCAGCAAGACCCAAATGTCCTTGAGGGACGTAAAAATGTTCGCGGATCATACCCACGGATAATGGCAGTCCCGTGATGGAAAGCACAGTTTATTTGGTTACGGATTAGATTTTCTTTTTTTCTAAGGATGTGATGTGTATTGTTCCTTAGCCTGTGCCTGCCTTTCAAAGTTTTTTTATTTTTTCTTTTCATGGCATCTGAGCCGGTGTCGACTATGCTGCCAGCGTCAAAGCTATTTTACCTGTGATTTTGCATTACAATAATCTTTTTTCATTGATATAAAGTTGCTGTCAGATCTAAAATTAAGGCTCGTGCAGACTGGGGCGATATTGCGGGCGCGACATGGGTCGCACTGCCTGTCGCGCTCGCGATATCGCGCCAGTTTGCACAAGCCTTCACTGTGAAAGGACTGCAGTTTTGTTGCGTCGAGACTGTTTTTATTAGCGTTGCGAATGCAAAGTCAAGTTTGGGTTAAAGAACAAACACTTAAAATATTTTAAATTATTATTTTTCGTAATATCTGATAACAGTGATTTTTTTTTTGCCCTGGATAAAAACTAAAGTTCTTAATAATTTATTACAATCTAGCCTGTATACTAATAATCAATTTAACTCTAACTTATTAGTTTACGTGACAGATTACGTTATAACTAAGAATAGTGTCAATTTGCACTTTTACACAATTCCGTAGCACTTTCTTAGTCTGTTAATTAATTAAAACACTTTGTTCACGTGTTACATGTATAGCACAGCATTGTTACTATTATTCTTTCACTACCATTTGAGTTAGTGTAGTAATTCAAATAGTTATGTACAGTGTAAAGGCTTCTACATACCGGGGCGACTTGTCGCGCGACGCGACGCGACACAAAGGCACCGCTAGTCCCGCGACACGCGGGGCCTTTGTGCCGTGTCGCGTCGCGCGACAATTCGCGCTGATATGGAGATGCCTTAATTTGAAATCATTGTAAAAGTTAACTACTTTAAAAAGAGTAACCGCGTAGTTTCTTGCCGACTCTTCTCCATAGTGTAATGATCGATTGGAACCGTGCACTTAACTTGTGACGTTTCATAAGTGCCCATGTAAGTTTATAATATACTAAATATATTGAATTTAAATTTGCAATTTAATTTGAAACTGTAACTGTGTGTGTTTAATTGCAGAGCTTCATCATCATCATGTCAGCCGAAAGACGTCCACTGGTCCCAAAAAGGGGGGGGGCATTTTTAAAACAATACTGCGATCGCCAACCCGCCTGCCAAGCGTGGCGATTATGGCAAATCCCCCCCATTTGCCATAATCGCCACGCTTGGCAGGCGGGTTGGCGATCGCAGTATTGTTTTAAAAATGCATAGAGAACGCTGCTGCCCATTCTCTAGTAAGTCCCTTAGTCGCCTTTTACGACACCCACGGGAAGAAATGGGATGGTGCTATTCTTTACGTCCGGCATCAAACGGAACCGGCACCGGATTGAAGAGCTTGCTGTTAAGTATTAAGTAAACATCCACACGGTTTGATCGATCAAGTTAAGCTAGCTTGCCGGGGTTGGTTCGTGGATGGGTGACCATCTTTACATACCGAGACCCCTCCGTGCCTCGGAAAGCACGTTGTCGGCTGTCATTCGTGGATCTTTGACAGTTGTTACGGGTCGTCAGAAGCCCGAAAGTCTGACTACCAGTATTATCAGGGGGTTAATCGTGTTACCCAGTAACTGGGTTGTGGAGGTCAGACAGGCAGTCGCTCCATGTAAATACTGGTATTCAACTACATCCGGTAAGACTAGAAGCCGACCCCAACATAGTTGGGGAAAGGCTGGCAGATGATGAACTGCGTCCCCCTTATTACAAAACAAGGTTAATCTTCAGACCCAGGTCTAAAACATGGAGCCATTATTGAATTTCGAACTTTGTTCCGACTATGGTAAAGTTCCTAAACACAAAACTGACAACTTAGTACCGAACTAAGTTTTCAGTTTTGTATAAAGAACGGTATTTCAACCACACTTACGTTCTTATTTCAAAAACTGGCTCCATGGTTTAAGCCATGTCCAAATATAAATCTTGTTTTGTAATAAGGCGGATTGTGTTTAATTTACTCTCGTGCATCACCGGGAACAGCAGGGAAATTGGTAATGGGTTTTTATATCTGGATAATATTTACATCATCATAGTCTTAACTTGTACTTTGTGCAATACGCCATAGAACAGCTGTTTGACAAGAGTGCATTTTGTATGGGCCCTAGTATATAATAAATTACCTAATAATATAAAAGATGCAAGGATTTTACATCATTTTAAAATAAATTAAAGACATAACTGATCAATAAAGCCTATTACAAAGTTACTGATTATTTAAATGATAAATGTAATAAAAAATTTAAGTTAAGTAACAATAATAAAATTATATAATTAATAAATTTCATAAATAATATGATATTAATATTTGTAAATTAATGAATAATGTAAGAAATATTTGTAATATAGTATACAACATTAGTTTTTGTTTATACTAAACCTCTTAAGGGGTCATTGTACTCATCCTATGAACAACTTTTACTATGGGACCAACCTTGAAATCGCGAAAAAAAATCAGCTGTTCCCTACATTTAAGTTCGCTGAACTCGTCAAAATGTAAGTAAGTTACACCTATTATTACTTAAACTATAAATCTTAAGCACTCTGTTAAACTTGTTATACAAGTAGGGCCCTATAAAAAAATCGATTAGTAAAAGCATGTTTAGTCTGAGAGTTAGCACATACCAAATCTTTTCTTCTCCTATCTGAAGGTACTGGGTTAAAGTAGAGTTCAGTGTGTTGGAATATCACTACATTAAAAAAAAAATTGACGTACTGTTAGCACCTTACTACTTTGAGTTTGAGTTTACGTTGTTGAGCAGACAAATTTTTCGAACCTATAAAGCAATGTACAGGGTGTTTGGTGCATCGTGTGCCAAATTAAAATGGTCGACTGAAGGGGTCATCCGCTAGCCTTTCAGACCCCTTAACACCCCTCATGCTCTGTGGATTTTTTTTTATCGACTTTTTATTATTTTCCAAAAAAAAGACCCAAATTTTACATTCAAATACAGATTTTAAAAAAAATATAAGGCGTAGACTATGAATTTTATTTTTATTTCGATGTGTATTGTTTAAGAATACTTTTAAATACAAAATTAGTGATATTAGTCACCTAGTTCTTTTTTAATTCACTCGCAAAGGTAAAACTTAAATTAAAGCTATACATGTTACAGCTGTTTATAAGGCTACAAAAAAAAAAACCAAAAGCGACCGGGATCTTCCAACTCCCTCATTAATTCTCCAGTCTATCCTCTTTCTAATTATGTGCCACATGCCATAAAAGTATTTTAACAACTTTGTGAATTCGCTAGAATTGTGAATCAAGTCACATAAAACTACATTCCATATTCTAATGAAAAAATATTTATTGCGGAACTGTTACTTGAGAAAGAGGTAAAATTTGTTTTCTCACTCTTTCACAGTAAAATCTATCTTCTATCTCTTTCTTGCATACCTTAAATCGGTTTGAACAAATCGCGCCGCCCGACCCGCCATTTTTTTAGTCGAGACATGACTGCCTCTGCTACCTAACGTGTGTGCTAGTTCACCATACTCCGCGATTCTTTTATTACTTTGTTATCGTTAAGTTTTGCTGGTTCTTGTTACATTTGTTTAATTTTTGTTGTTATTGTTAAACTTTGAGTTTTTTGTTATTGCAATGGCGACATTCTCTAACGAAGAATATGCGGACATCATGATGGCTTACGGAGCCGCTAATGGCGTCGCTCGTGCAGCGCAACGACTTTACCAGGAACGCTTTCCTGGTAGACGATTACCTGGCCGCAGAGTCTTCCAAGACACATACCGACGCGTACGCGAGACTGGCAGTGTTACTTTTAATGAACCAAGGGGCCATATTGTGCGACATAATGTTGAAGTAGACGAGAGAATACTGGCACTTTTTGAGGAAGACCCTACAAGAAGCATTAGAAATGTGGCATCACATCTTGATATTTCAATATGGAAAGTGTGGAAAGTACTTCGTCAAAACAAAAAGCATCCATTCCACTACACTCCGGTGCAAGGTACGTAATTTTAAACTAACTTTAAACCCGTGCAAGCTTTGTTTGACCTTGCCTTTGTTTAGCAGGTAATGGGTATGGTATGGCGTCACTTCCAGGTAGTGAATCTATTAGCACGAACAGCGGGTCCTTTCTTGTACAATTACTTATTGCCCAAGAGAAATTTAAAAGAGTTTTTTGTTTGTTGCAGGTCTTGAGGGTGGCGACTTTGAGAGACGAGTGCCTTTTTTTCGGTTTCTTTTACACACGGATGTGGATGATCCAGATTTTTTAAAAAGAATACTGTGGACGGATGAATCCTCAATTTACACAATTTGCACCACTGGACAACAAAAACGCAAAACCCACGTGTTAAAAGACAGAAATCTTCTCAAAGAAGGTTTAGTGTAAACGTTTGGGCAGGAGTGATTGGGAATCAGGTAATTGGACCGCATTACCTGCCCGATAATCTCAATGGCGAAGACTACCTGGAATTCCTACAAAATGACCTGCCCGAATTAGTGACCGATGTGCCCGTATTTAATGAACGTGTGCCCATTGTATTTCAAAATGACGGCTGTTCCGCGCATTGGCGATTGACTGTGAGGGAATATCTCGACAATGTGTTCCCCAATGCATGGATTGGACGCGATGGCCCTATTCCATGGCCGCCACGTTCCCCAGATCTAACTCCGTTGGACTTTTATGTCTGGGGAAATAGGAGGAAATACGACTTCGTACAACAACTGTTGAAATACGAAACAGGTGTCAGGCTTGCATTTGCAACAGAGGCTAACAATTTGAGCAAGATTTGTAACAATGATTAAATAAATGTTAAAAATGCAATTTTGTTTTTTTATTTCAAGTAAATCCCACGAAAGATACAGATATGAGACACGAATTTACCTAACCATAAGAATGAGATAGCAGATTTATAGGTTTGACAGGTATCATTTAAGAGATTTTTTTTAAATCATAATTTTTAATATTAGCCTTAGGTGACTCGATTCACAATTCTAGCGAATTCACAAAGTTGTTAAAATACTTTTATGGCATGTGGCACATCATTAGAAAGAGGATAGACTGGAGAATTAATGAGGGAGTTGGAAGATCCCGGTCGCTTTTGATTTTTTTTTTGTAGCCTTATAAACAGCTGTAACATGTACAGCTTTAATTTAAGTTTTACCTTTGCGAGTGAATTAAAAAAGAACTAGGTGACTAATATCACTAATTTTTCACCATTAAGCATTCGATTTAATTACTTAAAAGAAAGATTTATACTAAAACTTTATGGTGTATCTAGTAACAGTCTTTTGGTCAATTTGTTACATTCAATTACTCCTTCAGTTTCTAAACCAACTTTTATGCTACAAGGTCTTCAAAGTTTCGTAAATTTTGTTCAAAATTTAAATATTTAATATTGGATACACTGCAAGATAGAAGGAGAAGAAGAAGAGCACTGGAAGATAGAACTGGAAGATAGTGCTGGAAGATAGTATTGAGAGCTATTACTGGACGATAGTACTGGAAGATAGTACTGGAAGATAGTGCTGGAAGATAGTGCTGGAAGATAGTACTGGAAGATAGCACTGGAAGATAGTACTGGAAGTTATAACTGGAAGATAGTGCTGGAAGATAGTATTGGGAGCTAGTACTGGAAGATTGTACTGGAAGATAGCACTGGAAGATAGCACTGGAAGATAGTACTGGAAGATAGCACTGGAATATAGTACTGGAAGTTAGTACTGGAAGATAGTACTAGAAGATAGTATTGGGAGCTAGTACTGGAAGATAGCCCTGGAAGATAGAACTGGAAGATAGTGCTGGAAGATAGTATTGGGAGCTAGTACTGGAAGATAGTGCTGGAAGATAGAACTGGAAGATAGTGCTGGACGATAGTGCTGGAATATAGTACTTGGAAGTTAGTATTGGGAGCTAGCACTGGAATATAGTACTGGAAGTTAGTACTGGAAGATAGTACTGGAAGTTAGTACTGGAAGATAGTACTGGAAGATAGTATTGGGAGCTAGTACTGGAAGGTAGCACTGGAAGGTAGCACTGGAAGATAGAACTGGAAGAGATAGTGCTGGAAAATAGTATTGGGAGCTAGTACTGGAAGGTAGATCTGGAAGATAGCACTGGAAGATAGCACTGGAAGATAGTACTGGAAGATAGCACTGGAAGATAGTACTGGAAGATAGCACTGGAATATAGTACTGGAAGTTAGTACTGGAAGATAGTACTGGAAGATAGTATTGGGAGCTAGCACTGGAATATAGTACTGGAAGTTAGTACTGGAAGATAGTATTGGGAGCTAGTACTGGAAGGTAGCACTGGAAGGTAGCACTGGAAGATAGAACTGGAAGATAGTGCTGGAAGATAGCACTGGAAGATAGTGCTGGACGATAGTGCTGGAATATAGTACTGGAAGTTAGTACTGGAAGCTAGTACTGGGAGCAAGTACTGGAAGCTAGTACTGGGAGCTAGTACTGGAAGATAGCACTGGAAGATAGTACTGGAAGATAGCACTGGAATATAGTACTGGAAGTTATAACTGGAAGATAGTGCTGGAAGATAGTATTGGGAGCTAGTACTGGAAGTTAGTACTGGAAGATAAACTGGAAGATAGTGCTGGAAGATAGTACTGGAAGTTAGTACTGGAAGATAGTACTGGAAGTTAGTACTGGAAGATAGTACTGGAAGATAGTATTGGGAGCTAGTACTGGAAGGTAGCCCTGGAAGATAGTGCTGGAAGATAGTATTGGGAGCTAGTACTGGAAGATAGTACTGGAAGTTAGTACTGGAAGATAGTACTGGAAGATAGTATTGGGAGCTAGTACTGGAAGGTAGCCCTGGAAGATAGAACTGGAAGATAGTGCTGGAAGATAGTATTGGGAGCTAGTACTGGAAGGTAGCACTGGAAGGTAGCACTGGAAGATAGAACTGGAAGATAGTGCTGGAAGATAGTGCTGGACGATAGTGCTGGAATATAGTGCTGGAAGATAGTATTGGGAGCTAGTACTGGAAGATAGTACTGGAAGATAGCACTGGAAGATAGTGCTGGAAGATAGTATTGGGAGCTAGTACTGGAAAATAGTACTGGAAGATAGCACTGGAAGATAGCACTGGAAGATAGCACTGGAAGATAGTACTGGAAGATAGCACTGGAATATAGTACTGGAAGTTAGAACTGGAAGATAGTGCTGGACGATAGTGCTGGAATATAGTACTGGAAGTTAGTACTGGAAGCTAGTACTGGGAGCAAGTACTGGGAGCTAGTACTGGAAGATAGCACTGGAAGATAGTACTGGAAGATAGCACTGGAATATAGTACTGGAAGTTATAACTGGAAGATAGTGCTGGAAGATAGTATTGGGAGCTAGTACTGGAAGTTAGTACTGGAAGATAGTACTGGAAGCTAGTACTGGGTGCAAGTACTGGAAGCTAGTACTGGAAGATAGTATTGGGAGGTAGTACTAGAACAACAAAAATTAAACAAATGTAACCAGAACCAGCAAAACTTAACGATAACAAAGTAATAAAAGAATCGCGGAGTATGGTGAACTAGCACACACGTTAGGTAGCAGAGGCAGTCATGTCTCGACTAAAAAAATGGCGGGTCGGGCGGCGCGATTTGTTCAAACCGATTTAAGGTATGCAAGAAAGAGATAGAAGATAGATTTTACTGTGAAAGAGTGAGAAAACAAATTTTACCTCTTTCTCAAGTAACAGTTCCGCAATAAATATTTTTTCATTAGAATATGGAATGTAGTTTTATGTGACTTGATTCACAATTCTAGCGAATTCACAAAGTTGTTAAAATACTTTTATGGCATGTGGCACATAATTAGAAAGAGGATAGACTGGAGAATTAATGAGGGAGTTGGAAGATCCCGGTCGCTTTTGGTTTTTTTTTTTGTAGCCTTATAAACAGCTGTAACATGTATAGCTTTAATTTAAGTTTTACCTTTGCGAGTGAATTAAAAAAGAACTAGGTGACTAATATCACTAATATTGTATTTAAAAGTATTCTTAAACAATACACATCGAAATAAAAATAAAATTCATAGTCTACGCCTTATATTTTTTTTAAAATCTGTATTTGAATGTAAAATTTGGGTCTTTTTTTTGGAAAATAATAAAAAGTCGATAAAAAAAAATCCACAGAGCATGAGGGGTGTTAAAGGGTCTAAAAGGCTAGCGGATGACTCCTTCAGTCGACCATTTCAATTTGGCACACGATGCACCAAACACCCTGTATATTAGCAATATCCTTCAAATCTCTCTGACTGTGATTCAAAGTGTGTTATGCAATTAGGGTGCTGGCCACGGGCAGCTTATAAAATAGCCGGTCCGCTTTCAATAATATAAATTGGCCTGACATTATTTGGCCTGTGATAAACGGCACAGATAAAGATGACGTGGGCCCCGTCCCGTGGCCTCACTAGGTCACATTTGTAAACTGTCAGATATCGAATGTACATTTAGAGGGCATTTTTTGCTGTTGAGATTTTTGTGATTTGAAGGGTCGTCTATATAAAAGATTGGTGTTCACTTGCATTTGATTGCCTAGAAGATTTTTACAATAATAATTTAAAAGAAAAGCGAAATTTAAAACATTACACAACTTTTTTGCCCTAGGTAATTTAATCATGGGATAAAATTGTAAGTGCCTATTACGGTACATAAATACAGAATTTTTATTCTTATTTAAATATGTAGTCTTTGTTTGTTCATTAAAATTAATGAATCTATACTGAATTGACGTTCCGACTCCCGGTTTAAATGTCCTGCAAATAAATAATTCTTGATTCTTTTAAAATCCAGAATAGAATAGAATACTCTTTATTATGTACACCATAAAAGTTACAGATATAAATGTTTAAATTTTACATAGACACAATGGGCGGTCTTATCGCTAAAAGCCAGCATTTTTTTTTCACGCCAGAAATCCGATTGAAAATATTTAACGATACAAACCTTCACCAAACCTGTAGCTACTCGAAGAGTTGTTACCGAACGAAAAACAAAACACTCTCCTAGTGTCGGAAACGTTTGGCTTGTTCCCACTTTTTGTTCGCTCAGGAAACTCATTCGGCTACAATCGGAAGCACTTAGGCAACTCGTTAAGCCGATGAGTCCTTCAATAAACTAGGTAAACTAAAATTTATCCTATACCAACATTTTGCTGTTTGTTTACAAAACAGTTTGCTTTAAGAAACCTGTTTAAGTATCTAATGGGACTATTTGGGCAGGTTTATAAACTACTCGGTTAATAAGTTACGTAAAAGTTTTGATTATGTTAGAGCTTATGCATGACAGCTACGCATCTAAAGTCAACGCCATGAGACGAGATAAATTTCATACTTTGGGATTTAAAACTTTAACTGAAATTGCGTATGGTTCAGTTTCCATTGCAACTAAAATTATTTTATGACGTTTAGCGATAATTTCTTCATTCATAAATCAACTTAGATATCTTGAGTTTAAAGTTGATAGTTGTATAATTTGCAATTTTATGTATTTATAGCTTCTCATGACGGTTACTTTACGTGGCTTGGGAAATGCAGATTATAATGCCAGGACTTCAAAATGTTAATCTGGTATGTACAGTAACGAGGATAAATACCGTTTACTTACGCAAAATTCAAAAGCGACGTGTCAAAATACTTTATGTTTGTAACCTCATAAAAAAAAATCTAAGCATAGGTTAGGTATTTTTGCTCGTAGTACGAGGCTTGGTTCTTATAATGCCGTACAGTCGTACGGCATTATAAGAACCAAGCCTCGTACTTACACTTTTGATGCGAAACATCTATAGGCCGCGCACGTAAAACTGATTGCTGGCGGGGCGACGCATGCCGCGTGGCGATTCAATGCTCACTCCGCGCGTGCGGTCCCCCCGCTACGTGATCCTGACCTTCTTTTCTATGTTTGTTTTCGATGTTTCACATCTGCCAGGCGTCTCGTGACGGCTCAATTTTTTTTTTATTTTAATAGCCAGTCCTCAGTCAGTCAGTCAGTCAGCTATACTCAAAGTGTGCTCCGCGGAGCCCCAGAGATCCGCAAAGCCTCCGTGGGAGCTCCGCCATATACTGGTCAAAAAAATACTAACGGGTACTTTATTTTATTTTACTCTGCAACCTGAATACAATAAAATCTTTCTAAATATTCTAACATAAATTAAAAAATATGCAAATGTTAATGTCAAGTAATACAATTATTATTAATTATTGATCTTTTTAGGGCTCCATCAAATATTTCGTTTTCCAAAGGGGTTCCGTCGCCAAAAACGTTTGAGAACCACTGCTCTAAGTGAACTAGCGGACTTAATTTTTATATCATCTTAAGATTATGACTATTTTCTACATGTAAAGTAACATAATGAAATAACCAAATCCTGGTCCAAAGTATAAAATGCAAACAAGGGAAATTAATTCATTTGGAAATACGGACTGGCTTCGTGGTATGGACGTATTCTGTGTAAACGAATTTAGTTCCCAGTGTAAATTCGAATTTGAGCTTAAGTATCATTCGAATTAGCCTCTACTAATGTGTGACACTATGAACGGTCTTAATAATACTGGACACCCTGTATCCCCTTTGAAAGTTTGGTACCTACCTACATTCTGTCTCATTTACACTAAGCGTGCGAGCATTCTTAGAACATTCTATCAAACTGCGCGAGCAATGATGGAACAACAAACAAATGCTCAGTGTCAGGTTGCACCAAGCGAATGTGATCGAACGGGACTAGAACGAGCAGTCGGTTGCTATGGTTTATCATATCGCATATCAATCAGTGATCAGATGGGTCAAGATGTACATGCTGTGGTCACTGCTCATGCTTGAGATGTAATTCCTTGCTTCAAGCACGTTAAACAATAAGAACCAGTTTTCCTTACATTATGTCCGTCTTGTACTCCTCACCGTGTTGAAATGAGTACCTATTTAAGTAGTTACAAAAATCCTATCAATTTCAGTCCTCAATTGGTTACGGAATATCTGCGTCTAACGTGCGAATCTACAGTACGGTTAGCCGAACACATCTCTTCAAAATAGGCTGATTATTTTCCTTCTTACGCATGATTTTACATTCAAGAATTTTATCTGAACCATGAACTGAATCATCATCATCAGCCTACAGCAGTCCACAGCTGGACATAGGTATCTGTTGGATATTTCGGAAGATTAAAGAAAACATACGCAAAGGTTTCACGGGATTTAATTAGCAAACAATGAATAGTATTGGTAATACAAAGGAACAAGAAATGTGTGCACGAGAGACCGAAGACAAAGAGAAGTGTCAAACTCGAATGACAGTAGAAGCGACAGACATGTCACTTGTTGTTTAAAGGTTGCGTTTAGAAACTACTATGAATACAATAATTCCAACACTGCCCCTTAAACGCAAACTATAACAATATTTTCCTATTATTATAACTTAGGAATACATTATTCAAAACATATGTTGAATTAATTACACAGTTAAAATTACATTAGTAAATTCACAATGTTTATCTTTACAAAGAGATTTAGTTAATACATCAGCCAACATAACCTTAGTTGATAAGTATTTTACTTCAACTATACCATTATTTACAATTTCTTTTATGAAATGATGACGAATATCTATGTGTTTCGTCCTAGAATGAAACATAAAGTTTTTACAAAGTTTTATTGCTGACTGATTATCATTAAATATGATAACTTTAGTCATGGTACCAAGGATCTCCAGTAAAAGTTTTCTTATGCACAAAGCTTCCTTACATGTGTCAGACAATGCCATGTACTCTGCCTCAGTACTAGATAATGCAACAGTACGTTGCTTTTTACTCTCCCAAGAGACAACAGACTTCCCCACGAAAAACACATAGCCCGTATACGACCTACGATCTATATTATTTGATGCCCAATCTGCATCAGCATACGCTCTAATTTCCATACCACTTTTCCTAAAAATAAGACCCAAATTCAGTGTACCTTTCAGATATCGTTAAACTCTCTTGGCAGCCTTCCAATTAACTTCACTGAAACAATTGTTAAATTGACTCAGGTACCTCACTGCATAACTGATGTCCGGTCTCGTACAAACTGCTATGTACAAAAGTGATCCTACTAAACCTCTGTAGTCATAAGTATCATCCTTTTTAGTTTCTTTAGGTAACTTCAGACCAGTCCATCGGTGTTCCTGAAGGTTTACAATCCTCCATCCGAAACTTTTTCAGCAATTTTTGAATATAATTCGACTGATTAAGAGATATTTCATTACCTTTTCTAGACAGCTTCATACCAAGAAACTGTTGGGCTGGCCCAAGATCCGTGATATCAAATTCTTGCTGCAATTTCGCTTTAATTTGGTCTTTTCCTTGGAATGTTGGTGAACAAAATAAGATCAAATCATCAACATATAGAGCTATGAGCATCATAGCTTGGTTTTCAGACTTATAGTAAACACATGGTTCAGAAGTTAAACGACAGAAGTTCAACTTATCGCATAATACCTTGTTAATTTTATCATACCAAGATTTTGATGCCTGTTTAAGACCATAAACAGCTTTGTTGAGCTTGCATACCATATTCTCACTCCCCTTAACTTCAAAACCCTGTGGTTGCTGCATGAAAACCGTTTCTTCTAGGTCTGCATTCAAGAATGCCGTTTTAACATCCAAGTGTTCAATACTCATGTCATATTCCGCTGCTAAAGCGATCAGCAACCTTAGTGTGGAGTATCTCACAACTGGGGAAAACGTTTCTAGATAATCAACACCATATTTTTGGCTGTAACCCCTGGCTATTAAACGAGCTTTATATTTCAACAACTCACCGTTAACTCCATACTTTTTCTTAAATATCCATCTGCACGACACCGGCTTATGATGCTGTTCTCGCTCTGTCAGAGTCCAAACTTTGTTTTTAATAAATGAATTATACTCATCAGTCATCGCTTTATGCCAACTATCGGATTCTGGTCCATTCAATGCCTCACCAGCAGTTTGAGGTTCATCAGGATCATTGTATTCCACCATAGTCACGTAGTTTGCCATGAGATGAGACTCAGAAGCATCATCATAGCTGCAGTCCTCTGAACACTCTGTTTCAGAATATTCCCCTGGAAGGTAAGTTGAATCCAAGCGATCATCTGATTTATCATTTGTCCCTTCACTGTCGGAATCATCTAGTGTGATTGTGCTCATTCTTTGTTCAGTATTCTGTGATAATCTTATGTCATCAGATATATCAGAACTCACACTGGATGATTCCGATGGTTGAATTTCATTTCGATTCAAATTAAGATCAACAAGCAGTTGTTGATCTTAATTACGTACATGTCACTTGTCATACGTACATGTACATGTCACACAAGAAACTACTATGAATACAATAATTCCAACAGTATCTTCTATTGCATGCCATTAACTCAATTCTCGGCAACTCTCACCCAGCTGCCACCAGCCACCCTGCAAAGATCGTAGCTCCACCGAGCCTGAGGGCGTCCTACCTTACATTTCCCGATTCGCGGTCTCCACTCAAGAACACGTCTACCCCAACGGTCACCGGTTCTATGGCTAATTATGGCCGGCCCATTGCCACTTGGTGAACGGTGAAGGAAAACATCGTGAGGAAACAGGCATGTCCTAGGACCAAAAATTCAAGACATATGACATCTACCAATCCGCACTGGGCCCTTGTGGTGGATTGCAGCCCACTCCCTATCGATTAGAGGAGGCCTGTGTCCCAGCAGTGGAAATATATGTGGCTGGTTATGCTTGTACATTGCCACTTTAGCTTGCTTATACCGCTACCCTTTAGCGTATGTAAGTAATCGAAAAATGTATTGGACTTTTAGAGGTATGAGGAACAGGGTGTCCTCTATAGAAAAGGGAGGATCCTCCGACCAGATGGGTGTTGTGTCTGGTGGGCAACTGCCCAACGATTGATGTCGGGATGTTGCTATAAGCTAGTCGCGCGGTAAACTCCGCTTACGCGATGCAGGATTTTGCGTGACGTCAGTGTGACGGGTCGTTCGCATGTGGCGATGTTGATTCCGCTACATAGTAAACCAAAAAAAAAACAAAAAATGCAGTAAACACAAAATAGAAAATTGACTATTTACGCTCGAAAAATCAATTAGATAAAATTTTCTTCAATTTAGCAACACTAGTTAGTATTGAAAATGTCTAAATCAGCTTCCTGGCAGGTTGCGTTATACGTAATATACGACTCGCTCAAAACGTGTACGTATTATCTCTGTACGTAGTGGCTACTACTGGGGTGTGCAATAAATATACAAGAACATAGACGGCACTCGCAGCCCGATCTTTTATAACTCAAACTCAAAACATTTATTTCAATTAAACCTATTACTGGCACTTTTGAAATGTCAAAGAGTCGTTCAGTTAGTCAGAAATTTGAAGCTATTTGCGCATTCCAAAACGTAGATCTCTATGGAGAAGAACAGGCAAGAAACTCCAAGGACACTCTTTTAAATCAAGATATTACAAAATCCTGAGTACATTATTCTTGTTGCTTCTATACGAGAACAATGTAAAAAAATAAATTACTTATAAAAAAAAAACAATACAAAATATCAGATTAAAAGATTACAAATAAGCCCTGGCAGTTATGAGAAGACCAGTCTCAACTGACGGCGCCCGTTCACGAACATGACGCGTGGATCAGCGCCATCCAGCTCAACCATTTTGTAGGGAACCGAATGGTTTTGTAGAGAACACACGCGCCACCATCAGCGAGACATTTAAGTGAGCATGACATACTCTCAACTGCCACGCTTTTTTAAGTCAAAATACAAGTAATAACTCGGTAACACCAGTTATTCCATTGGCAATCTTAAAAAGATACAGAAAATATCAGTATTTTACGCCTTTCGCGAATATACCTATAAGATAGCTCCAACATTTCTCGTTACATTTTATTTTAATCATCAAATTGCATGTTCTACATCTATCTTCATCCACAGTACGCGCTGTTTTACTATCCCTACGTCCCCGAGCACGTTGGTCGCAATCTCATTTCCCTGTCGTTTTAAAGCTCGCTTGGTCGCTAAAAATCATTTATCTGGTGCATTTCAACGCGACTCAATTTGTTAGTATGTTAGCTCGTGGTTCTGTTGTGTGCTGTCTATTTTTATGACCCGTAATACTATAAAAGTGGGGTTGTATTTTTGTTTCTAGTTTTCTGTAGAATGAAGCGATTTTGAAATGGGTTTTTCCGAAACTGATGATTGCATTGGATTGTACCACTTAAAGCGGAAAACTAGACATCTTGTTCTAACTACATAACGTGAGTGGCAATAAAAAAATAAGGGAGACCAGGGCTGGTTGCCTGGAGGAGTAGGTAGACTAATTGCCAAAAAGTCATCCGCAGAACGACTTTTAGGTCATTTTTTTATTTTTTATTTATTTAACAGTTTATGTACACACACATATATATAAACAGACAAGAAGAAAGGAACAGAAAAACACGTACAAAGGTGATGCTTATTTCTAAAGAAATCTCTTCCAGCATATCTGCGGTAGGAAAGTAGACAAAGAGATGTAGACAACGTGTGTAAGAGTAGAAGAGAAAACATAATACATAATTATTATCAAAATAAAAACTGACTAATATTATTACTATACTAATCACTAATTTAAATATAAACTATACTATAAGAATATACTTACATACATACTTCTAAAATAAATATCACTAAATATATATAAGAATAAAATAATAGTTATAGTACTACTAGTTTACCGCGCGACTATATACATTAGTTTTTGTTTATACTAAACCCGAAAAGGGGTCATTGTACTCATCATTTTGAACATTTTTTTTACGGGACCAACCTTGAAATTGCCAAAAAAAAATCCCTACATTTGTGTTCACTTAAACCGACAAAATGTATGGAACAGCTGATTTTTTTCCTGGGTTCCTTACCTACCCCTACGCAATTTATTTAACACCCTGTTATAATGGCAACAGGTGGTCAGTTTATATCTTATAACACCTTATTTTTGGGCATACCATAAATATCGGCACTTGGTAATGTCTACAATAAATATCTTGCTAACAGTTATCAGTTATATTACGACATCGAGTTCTTATTTTTTTTTTTTTTTTTCTTATGACAGTAAATTCCATTTTCTTTTTAGATAAAGTCAATGATGTATTTATTACCTTTAGATGCGTTACCTGCGCTCAATAATGGCAAAGTAAATGCCAGGCAATTGCCTAACATTTACAATAATAATAATTATTATTACGTACGCGCCAATGAACATGCAGCATCTAGTGACGTAACTAAATATGTATGTTCATCTCTTTCTAACAACAGATATCGGTATAGGTCTTTACTTTTCTTCACGCACTGTATGATTGTATGCAAGTATGTAGCTACAATCATGGCTTACGCTGTTTTTGAGTGCACTAATGTTCGTGTATGACGCGTCTATTTATAATACGTCATTGGGTATAGTCAGTCTTTATAAAGATTAATAACAGCCACACGGGTCGATCCATCAGGTTAAGCTACGCTTGCCGGGGTTGTTCCGTGGGTGGGTGACCATTTTTACATACTGAGACTCCTCCGTGCCTTGGAAAGCACGTTAAGACGTTGGTCCTGGCTGTCATTCGTGGATCATTGACAGTCGTTACAGGTCGTCAGATGACCAAATCTGACAACCAGTCTTACCAGGAGGTATCCAGTAACTGGGTTGTGGATGTCAGATAGGCAGTCTCTCCTTGTAAAATACTGGAATCCAACTGCATCCGGTTAGACTGGAAGCCGACCCCAACATATTTGGGAAAAGGCGGGCAGATTGAGAGTCTTTAGACAGGCTGACTTTTAAAACATGCGACATAATTTAAGGATATATACAGGGTTATTTTTAAAACGTCAATAACCTCTTAAGGAGCCATTGTACTCATCATTATGAACAACTTTTACTAAGGGACCAAACTTGAAATCACGAAAAAAAAATCAGCTGTTGCCTACATTTTACCGAATTATTCGAACATAAATGTAGGGAACAGCTGGTTTTTTTTTCGCGATTTTAGTTTTGGTCCCATAGTAAAAGTTGTTCATAATGATGAGTACATTGACCCCTTAAGAGGTTATTGACGTTTTAAAAATAACCCTGTATAAATGAACAACTTTTACTATGGGACCAAATCAGAATTCGCAAAAAAAAATGTCGACCATTGATCGATGATTGATCGATGTCAATGTATAAGAAGGTCGACTTTTTTTTGCGAATTCTAATTTGGTCCCATAGTAAAAGTTGTTCATATTGATGGGTAAACACTCCCTTAAAATTTGTCGCATGTTTTCAAAGTAAGCCTGTATAGTAACAACTGTTTTTGGTGAAAGCAAACGAGTCGTTAGTTGTTGTAACAAAATTGCAGGAAACATTAAATTGTCTCTTCATAACGTAATATAACATAACGCCTGTACTCCACAATGGGTTAGACAGAGGTGTACCGTACGTACTGTACTGTAAGTACACCCACATTTCGTGTTATGTTTAAGTCCCATGTAATAGGGGGCAAGCCTATTGCCATTAAACGGGGAGCCATCCAGACTCCGGGCTGCTACTGAGAAAATTTTGATAAACCCAATAGCCCAACCCGGGAATCGAACCCAGGACCTCATGCTTGCGACAACTAGAGCAACAAGGCAGAAAATGTATTAAGCAAATTGTATTAAGACGCTGACAACGGCTAAAGCGCGGTCACTGTCAGACTGCATAAAAAAGAAAGAGAAGTGCAATGACACAACGCTTGTAATTTATTGCAAAATATAAAGGAATTATCTATTTACTCAAAAATGAGTTGAATAATCGAAAACAAAAAACAACCAAGTTCTGCATTCAAATAAGACATTCTTGTTATTAATTAAATACCAACTGTACGTAGAGATATTTTGGATTGAAACTCAAAGTAAAAGGTTAGTTTACCGTTAATTTGTATCGAGACTTTTTTTTCTAAACGTGTTTTGGTAACAACCAAGTTCTGAGAAATAAGTTCAAGAATAACATATATTTTTTTTCGATACCACAAATTATATAGGTAGATATGGCAATTTTTTGTTTAAGACAAGCCTACTTAGATCAATTTTGCCCCTTTTCAGCGGCTTAAGGGGGCGGCGTACAATGCGTAGTTCATACAAACGTAATACCAAAATAATTTGTAAATGAAACATATTCTTAGGGTAGTGTGTCTTTATCACGATTGGAATACAGAATATCTAGGTTCCCAAATATATCTTTTGAATGGACACTGATTTAAACAAGAGCTATGAGAAAAATAAGTTTTCTATAGAAATTTTAAATTCCTCATATCTCGTCTTTATATCATTGTCCTTTTAAAATATATATTTGGGGACAAAGATATTCTGTAATCCAATCGAAATAAATACACACTACCCTAAGACATACACACTACCTTAAGAATATATTTGATTTACAATTAATTATTTTGGTATTACGTTTGTATCGCATCCATCGGCCGGCCTCTTAGCATAACAATGCCTTAGCCGGCTAAGACCAATGTCTTAGCCCGTTTTATTTAATAGTCTCTCTGGTGTATTTGCCCACCTAGTACAGCGTCAATCCACTTCAAGTCGTGGGTCATTCATGTATATTCAAATAGTAAAAGACTTCTTTTCTATTTCTGATGAATATTTGAATGGAAAGTAATAGATATTTATGCAACTGTTCTATAATACCTAACTATGTACAGTTGCATACAAGACTTTATTTAGTATATGATATGAGTCCTCTTTATTACATTTTTGCAATACTAATATCGAACAAAATGTCGGGATACGGCGTGAATTCGAATAACCTGTAATACATATAAAAGTTTATTTTTTAATTACGGCGCTGTGGTTGTAAAACGCGCGTGCATGACAATGTTCTTTTTTTTAAATTCATAAAGATATCACGAATTGAGTAGTGAGAAAAGGAGTTGCATATTGATATTTATTACAACATTATTATTTTTCTTTAGCACTCGTTTGGATGATTTAATGGTTACTATGACACTGGTTGTTTTAATGTTGGCAATAAGCTAACTGTTTCAGAAACTAATATAGAGGATTTATAGCATGGGTGTAGATAAAGGCTCTTTCTTATTCATAAATGTCATATAAACCTATTTTAGTTAAAATGTTGATAAAGTTCGTTGCTCCTTTGTATTTGTTAGAAAGTGGCAAAACCTACTATTTTAACTTAAATTGGTTTTAGATGTTCGATAACTTTTGATGAATAAGACCGAATGATATTAATAAGTGAAATAAAAACTTGTAAAAATGGGAAAGGATGATTGTTCTATCAATCATCCTTTCCCATTTTTACAAGCATCTAAAACCAATTTAAGTTAAAAAGTAGGTTTTGTCACTTTCTAACAAATACAAAGGAGTGACAATTAAGGACCAACGAACTTTATCAGCATTTTAACTAAAATAGGTTTATATGTCATTTATGAATAAGAAAGAGCCTTTATCTACACCCCTGCTATAAATCCTCTTTATTAGTTTCTGAAATAGATCAACGCATCTAAAAATTCTGAACTTGCACCTTAATTGCGTAACACACTATCCATCACAATCTGATTGATTTTGAAGTATATTGCTAATCCATTGCTTCATATGTTCGAAAAATTTGTCTGCTCAACAACGTAAATAACGCAATGAATTTTGTTGAACTGTCAAAATGACACCCCTCTGTTTTAATAATCTAGGCGATTGAATTTCATAGTACTTTTTAATCTGTACTTTTTAGGCTGAAATATCCTTCTATTAGAACGGAAATTGGTTGGTGTAACCTAAGACACAAATGTTGCTTTAAGTTAAGATAAGCTAAACGTCAAAAAATATTTTTCTTTCAATTACGTAAATGTTACCATTAATCACCACAAAACTGATCACAAAGCACGTATTTTTTGCTTAGAACCAAAACAGTGCTAAAATGTTGTATGAAATCTCATTGTTGCACTGTTTTTCATACAACAATGATATTGCACTGAAGAACAATGCAACAATGAGATTTCATACAACATTTCTGCACTGTTTTTTTTTTATTTATAATTATGATCATCGGATGAAGCCTTACTTAAGGCGCTGTGCTGCTGCTAAATGCTTTTATTTGGTTAATTATAGGCAGAACCTGAAACTATCAACAAATTGGGGTTACAAAATTAATAAAATGTAGACGCGTGTCTTCAAAATGGCGAGTTCGACCTAGTTGACAGCAGTGTGGTCAGATTTTTTTATCAGATCCGCGTGGAGATTCCTAGGAACACGAACCATACATTTTACAGTCACAAAAAGTATGCTATGACACTCGGGAATAGTGGCGCTTTCTATCCGAGTTTTTGTAATCAGTTCAGTATTTCCAGAGATACCTTTCCAAATTATTTTAATTTTACTTTCCATGAATTTCATCCTTCACGCGAGTGCTGTACATTTAATCTAACGTCATTAATAACGACATTAACAAGGATAGATAGTGTAGTTCCTAGTTTTATGAAAATATAAACTTGTTGATTTCCCTGAAGACTAAAAAATGCAGCCAACGGAAACTTTTATAGCCGGATTTGTAACTTTTCAGAATGTTGTATTTTTCGTGGAAAAATTCTATCTCGCAAGTTTGGTTTACAAAAATGATTTTGGTAATTTTGGTAATAAAAAATAATATCTCAGAAAAAAAATAATATTTGGCTAAACGTGGTCGTAAACAGGTGCTTTCATGGTATGTTATGCTTTGTGAAAAGAGTTTTTGTGAAGTTAGCGGTGCAAATTTATAACGGATAACTTTACGTGGTTTAAGTTAAGTGTGAGTACTATGTACAATAGAGCTACCATTTGCGCGCGTAATTATGTCTTTCATTGCCTTGAATGATTCTCAAGAAGTAAAAGTAGTTAATGATAATGATCGACCCGCGGCGAATGAGTCTTTTGCTGTTACCCAAAACGGTGCGATGCGACTACTACTTGCTAACTCAAAATATGTATAATTTATTCATTCGCTGCGCGTCGATGTCAGCATAAAATTGATACAATTAATATGTACGGGTTTGCTCGTACTCATGATTAGAATTATGTTTACATATCTGTTATAGTCGCGAATCATATTTTGATCCAGATAACCTGACACTGTCCTGCAAATAGCAAGAAACGTAAGACAATTTTAATTTTTCGGGTGACAGCTGTGGATCCACTTTAATCGGGAGTAGGATTCACTCCGGAGTATCCAGTTACTTTCGGTCTGGCCCGTATCTTCGTCAAGGGACTTGCGAGTAGGCCTCCAGTAGTGGCCGTCTTTCGGATACTATCTAAAGCCCTCGGGTTCTACTCCGAAGCGTTAATCCGAAGTACCGAATGTTCGGCCGTTTTATAACTTCCGTAGTTTCCTTTTTTCACTTTGAATCCTTACCCGACTTAAAATCACATTTTTGACTTTGGCTTATCTCTTTGATTGTCGTTTTTTTTTTTCGCCGTAGTCAGCCATAGTTAGCCTTACTCAAGCAACGGCCGAACATTCGGCCGATACTTCGGATTTATGTGAAATGAAATGAAATCGTTAATTCTGTAAATAGGTTATTAGAATCACTTTTACACGTCATATAAAAATAATTAAAAATAATCTAGATGTAGCCGACATTTCCTATCTGACTACCCCCAAGAAGATGAGTCCCGTACGGTATTTAGAATTACCCTTGAACGATATAATTTTCTACAGAAAGCATGGTTCACCGTTGAACAGTAATACGAAAAAACTATTAGTCGATACCATTATTTAGCGACAGCACGTTTCGCCGAATAACGCTACAAAGAATGGAGAAGAAAAGATTTGGTATGTGCTAACTCTCAGACTAAACATGCTTTTACTAATCGATTTTATTTATTTTTAGGGCCCTACTTGTATCACAAGTTTAACAGAGTGCTTAAGATTTATAGTTTAAGTTATAATAGGTGTAACTTACTAGTACAGGAATATTTGTCAAAATTGAATTACGCAGACACGGAAAAACTACTAGAAATTTTAAAATAATAGCTCTCTCGACCTACTCTAATATAAGTCTATTCCTTTAGCTAATTAATAATAGTGTCTACTTTATCTACTTTAATATTATTTGTTAATTTATTTAAACATAATATTATCTTACATAATCTAGTTTTAAAAATAATATACCCAAAGAGTTACTCTTTAAGTCATTGAAAATATTATGTCTCCTTTTTAATTTAACTTAGTAATAAACCTATTGTTGTCTTCATTTTAATTTAACTTAGTAATAAACCTATAGTTGTCTTAATTTTAAATGTTTGATGTAAATCGATGGCCTGAAACAAAGGTTTTTCATAAACCTAGTTCAGGCAGGTCTACATTACAGTTAGAATTACATTTATCCCTGGTTGTAATTAATCTAAATTATAATTTTACTTTACTTTATACTTGAATAAATTTTATTTTATTTTATTTATTTTTTAGTTTTGTGATTTTTACATTGATTGTCCAGTCACTTAGCGACATACTTAGGTAGTGGTTTAGAAGCAATGTATTTTCTGCAAAAATAGTACACTAGCTGTGATATATGAAAACAAAAGTAACATAGTAAAAGCAAGAAATATTTTACGATTTGTTGTTTTTCATGATTTTAAAGACAAATATAGTAAAATACTTCTACTAATTTGTGTTAAGTGATTCCATGATATATAAAATGTTTAGTTTGGCTTCACTTTTTACAAGAAACCACTGAACAACACGGCATTCTTAAATGTTGTCACGATCGCGGTCGAAAGCGCACTAGTTCGCAGCAACGACCATTTGCCTGTGACATGAGCGTTTCGATCACGTCGCGCGGACACTTACACGCCCCCTTACCACTTCTCTTGTTTTTTTTTTTTTTTTAATTTTATTAATCAAAATACAGTTTTAACAGATTTTTTTACACTATTACACATACCACACAAACCATCGTGGGTTTAACAGTGGTATGGCCAGACACGGCAACTCGGTGCCACTACATATTAATTAAGATCAACAATGAACAATCCAGAAAAAATTGCATCTATGTACCTACCTAAGGTACCTACACAGATACAATTCCCTCTAGATCACACTACTGCAATCCAGAAAGTATCTTTTTAATACCTTTGCGCAGTTCTTAGCATTTATTACATTCAATATTTCCTTAGGTAACTCATTCATATACAATGGTAGCATGCATTCCCACGTCCGCGCACCATAAACATTATTATATTTAGGTTCGATAAATGTGGGTAAGTAGGTTAAACAACGCAATGACTTTAGTCTTTCGTATTTACGAATATTACTAACATTATGATAATTCTCACATAAAACACGTAGACGTACCTTGTCAAAGACATTTACAATTTGACAGTGCTTATATAAACCCGTGTCATTATCTTGGAATTTTTCTTTTATTCTTGTGGGTACAATCATTTTTAAAATGCGTAACTGTAACTTGTAAATGTCCTCAACGTAAGTTTTGTATGCGCACGGGCGTACATACAAGCGTTACGTTGAGGACATACTTAGCGGAGCTACTTAGGCCGTAAACAATTACGGATTCGGCCAGTGCCAAATACAATGTTCTAAGTGTTCTATAAGGTAGTTTATACTTTAGTATCGATAACTTTGCTAATACAGACCTAAGCTTATTACATACATAATCAATGTGCGGCCGCCAGTGGAAATTACTATCTATAATCACACCAAGATACATAATATGTTGAGTCACCAAATCTAATATAATATATTAGATTTGGTGACTCAACATATGTATTTTTAGATTATATAATCTAATCTAATATGTATTTCTAAACGCTTGGAAATAGAAGTTAATGCAATTTAATCGAGGCCTGTCAAAATTTTATGAGGAAGAAACAGAACACGATTGTTCTGGATCGGCGTAAGGAAAGGTGCTTTCGGTGAAAATAGCTATAGGTAAAAGATTATTTCATTCAAGCGTGTTCCGGCGAACTATGACATCGGCAAATCTTGGTATCGGCCAACCATTCATTCTTTGTAGCGTTATTCGGCGAAACGTGCTGTCGCTAAATAATGGTATCGACTAATAGTTTTTTCGTATTACTGTTCAACGGTGAACCATGCTTTCTGTAGAAAATTATATCGTTCAAGGGTAATTCTAAATACCGTACGGGACTCAGTTCTATGGCGAAACAAACTCAGGGTTCAAAGTCTCTTTTGAAGTCCACACATAATCTTGGTCAGATCATGTGAGGACCATGTAGATCCGTGTCTGAAATGGTCTTTTCAGGAAAGAACCACACAAATTTGAGTGGACCTGTCCAATCAGTGCAAGCATTTGTCAGTAATCGTGCTGCTCAACTGTTCCGAGTAGACCCCTGTTTTTCTCTGGATAGGTATCATGGTAGCTTTTGCAAGTCATGGCACGTATATTTATGTGAGAACAGTCACGTTCAATAATATGTTATGACTTAACGCACTTCAAAAGTGATTTTCATTTCAACTTTCGATTAAAGTAGGAGAAAATAATTTCTTTTTTTGACACTTATTCGAATCCATAACACGATTCAGTGCTCGAAAATTAAGCACACGTGAAAAATTTATTCAATCGACGCGAATAAGAAAATTGTTTTTCAAATTAGCTAAGTGTTCAATTTTTACACATGACTGTACCTATGAATAACTTCTGTCAGAAATGGTTAAAATAATAATTTCCGAAATGTTTTTATTCAGAAACAAAGAATTCTTTTACGATTGAAGATATAAAGAATCACTTATATTTATTTATTTTAGGGATGAATAGAAACCTTTGTGTTAAAACAATATTAGTTTCCGTTAGTCTGACTTGATGATACCTACCTACTGTGACTGAAATGAAATGAAATCGTTTATTATGTAAATAAGATATTAGAATCACTTTTACACGTCATATAAATAATAATCTAGATGTAGCCGACATTTCCTATCTGACTATCCCTGAGAAGAAATAGCGAAACAAACTCAGGGGTCAAAGTCTCTTTTAAAGTCCAGTCATAATCTTGGTCAGATCATGTGAGGACCATGTAGATCCGTGTCTGAAATTGTCTTTTGAGGAAAGAACCACACAAATTTGAGTGGACCTGTCCAATCAGAGCAAGCATTTGTCAGTAATTGTGCAGCTCAACTCAAGACTTAAGACGCAGATATATGCCAGTGGCCTTGAGTGGTTAGCTTGCGTGTTCTGTACTGAGCTCACGCAACGCGTCGTACGTTCAGCCAGTAATAGGACTCGCACATCAAGGTGCGCTGTCCCCAATTTGACGCATTATTAATTTATTATACACAAACCAAAAAGTATTTTAATAAATCGCGTATACTAAAAGATCAATAATTAAATTATCTTTAAATTGGTGAAGGTTTTAGAAAAATACGCTTGGTAGTTTTGCGCCATTCTCAGTTTTTTATCCGCGTTAGACATAACTTGACAAATTAATTTCACTATGTAATATAAACATAATCTAAAATATTTACATATTAAGTTATTGAGAAAATGCTCTAAGTTAACATATTTTTTTTTCAAATCATATACACTACTCGTTTAGACGTGATCTTCAGTATAAAATGATTAAAAGTCGGTTATCGTCCCCTTAAGGAGCACAACGACTCGACGAACAATACCAATGAAAGAACATTTGGGTAGGCCGCATAAAGGCTTCTACATACCAGCGCGACAAGTCGCGCGACGTGACACGGCACAAAGGCCCCGCGTGTCGCGGGTCGAGCGGTGCCTTTGTGTCGCGTCGCGTCGCGCGACAAGTCACCCCGGTATGTAAAATGCCAGACCATCATTATAACTAACTGAGAAAAAGAAAAAGAAAATAACCCACATAGTGCTCTATTGATATTTGGATTAAATTCTTGAACTAACAATGTAGGTATTCTTCATTCTACGAGTTTTAGAAGTAGTAGAACTAATATTCACGAAAGAGTTCGCCTGAGATATTCAACAAGGTCATTGTAGTGTTGGAAAAGTAACAGTCACACGTATTAACTATGTGTCTAATGATGACACAAACCCGTCATTGTTTCCACTGTTTGATCGCATCAGGAAACATTTATCATACGATGGACCGTAAAGGCTTCTACATACCAGCGCGCCTTGTCGCGCGACGCGACACGGCACAAAGGCCCCGCGTGTCGCGGGACGATCGGTGCCTTTGTATCGTGTCGCGTCGCGCGACTAGTCGCCCCGGTATGTAGAAGCCTTAACGCTACTTTCCTATTTAAATCGGGTAATTCCCAAAGTGCTCCATTATTTTGTTCTAAAAAGATAAGAATCTCGTACATTAATTCCCGAGGAGTAAGGAATTATTCTTATTTAAAAATACTTATTATTTTGTTCCAATTCTGCTCCATTAGTATCTGGAATTATCCTCAAAGTACTCCACAGATTATTCGTTTAACGTCTTAAATTAGCTTTTTGGTTAAAATGGAGTGGAGTACTTTGAAAACATTTTAATATTATCATGGAGTAGAATGAAACCTAATTAAAAATATTATATTTTTCATGGAGTAGTTTGGGAACTCTTTTTGGAGTACTTTGGGAATAACCCTCTTAATCGTACAATTTCTAGAAGTTAAATTTATAAAAAGCCGGTCAAGTGCGTCTCGGACCACGCACAATGAAGGGTTCCGTAGAACAGTTGGGATGAATTTATCCCAAAATCAATTTTAATATTGAAGCTGAAAAACATGTTCAATTCTCCAACTGCAAATGAAAGCTCGTTGACTTCTTGTAAAGCCTACTTAGCTGTGATAGTTTTCCTTTTAACTTCGTTATACTACTAGCTGCCATGATTTTCTCCATTTATCCTAAAACAACCATTTAGGCTTGACTCTAACAAAAAATTGTACATTTAATCATATACGCAAACGTATCCCTGAATCGAAAAACGGTTTGGACAAACACGCAATACTTTTGAACGGCCTATCCGACGATACCCCACACCATGGGATACACGAGAAACAAAAATATCATCCCCACCCACAATCATTTTTTTTTTCAAGATTTTATTTATAATCACTTTGTCGGTGTGATTAATATGTATTGTATACCCATGCCAAATTACAGCTTTCCTCTGATCTGAGCCGGGGGATAGACAGACAGACGGACATGGCGAAACTATACGGGTTTCTTGTCGACTACGAAACCCTAAAAACGAAATAATAATATTAAACAATTATAAAATAAGACTGCCCAAAAATATTAATTTTTTAATTTTTAATGACTAAAAATTAAAAAATTACTTATTTTGTCCGAAATAAGATAATTCAGAAATCTTTTACTTGGTTTATAGGCTCGCCAATTACATGGGTCTTAAAACATTACTGGTCAAATGTGGGTTTTATTTTTTTTTACTTTTTTTTATTTATTTTTTGTTTAGTTTAATAGCGTAAAAAAATAATTGTAAGACAACGAAAATGAATAGCGTTATTGATGATGCTTTACTTACCTATCTTACTCAACGAGAACATTTGCAAAACCCAGTTGTACGAGTACCTTCCAATAACATTCAACCATGTTGATCCAAGAATTGCTTATTACAACTATTTTCTTTCACGATGCCACAAAAACACAGGATTTCGTCAAAACGGCTATATTCGCAGAGTGCAAAGCTTTGATACTCTCGTATATAATATACGACTTCATTCCTTTTACGAGGTCTCTATGTATAAAATAAATGTGTCAGTATTCCATCTACTGTTCAGTTATAAGCTTTTTATTTTTTTTTACGATAATGTGATATAAAACACGACACTTGTGTTTCTGTTTTTTAACCGACTTCCAAAAAGGAGGAGGTTCTCAATTCTTCTGTATGTTTTTTTTTTGTTTTTTTTTTTGTATGTTTGTTACGCGATTACTCCGTCAATTATGAACCGATTTTGTAAATTCTTTTTTGTTTGAAAGGGTATACTCCCGAGGTGGTCCCATTGCCACCAAATCAGAATCTGATGAGGGGATCCCATGGAAATCGAGGGAAACCCTCAAATTTTATATGCAAACATATAGCGATTTGGGTATTTTTTTATAGTAACTCCTGCATTTACTCTCCGAAAGCACCATTTCGTGAAGTGGAACTGATGATGGAGACCACAGATGGCCACCGGAACAATATAATAATGAGTACCTATTTAACGGGTTGCGATTAAGCAATTTATGCTCGTCACTATGCATATGGTGACTGGCTGGACTGGAGAACTCCTCAAAAATCAACGTCCCAGCATCGGAAAAAGCAATATTTTATAAAAGGTGATGAGCAGTTAACATTAGGCTATTGTAACTTAGATAAATTCAAAACTGACCCACTAAAAAGTGAAAAATAAAAAACTTTTTACAAAAAAATTATAACCGACTACCAAAAATAACACTACAAAGTGAAAAATAACTTTAATTTCGGAAGTCGGTGGCAAAAAACTCAAATACAGATCCAAAGACACCGACTTCCGGAATTAAAGTTATTTTTCACTTTGTAGTGTTATTTTTGATAGTCGGTTATTATTTTTTTGTAAAAAGTTTTTTTTTTAAGTCTCATTTTCTTGTTGGTCTTTGACATGTTAGGAGTGCGTGAAAAAAAATCAAAAGTTCAATTATTTATTTCAAATAAGCACATAAGAGGCACTTTTGAACGTCAAAATTTACAAAAAAATAGAATTGGTTCTAGTTGCCCCTTCCAAAGGGTAGTAAAGGTAGTTAGGTATAATATTAGTTCTACGGAAAAGAAGACCTGTAAGCCACAGACTTTAGAAATTCCTGTTTGCTGCACATCCACTGCAGAAGACCCTGCCGAAAACTCGCAAAACAAAACATCACCAAACATAATTAATGTTAATAAAACTAACCCATCGTTGCCGGTTGTAAAGAATAATGTATGTATTATAAGTAGTGAAACCTCTAATAGATTATACACAATAAGTCAAAGAACTAATTTAAGTAATTTTAATATAATTATGTCACTATCGCATGCCAAGTTGTGGATTAAATCAACTGTTAGATAATCTGGATAAGAAAATACAAAACTTCACTTACTCCGACTACTGTGTAATTTATGTTGGAGAAGAAGATTTCAGAAGGACGCATAATTATATAGAATTAGTTACTTTCATTCGCGAAAAGTTGCAAACCTTGACCCACACCAACTTTATAGTATGTCTGCCGACTTTTAAATATATGGTTAACAAAAATTTAATGTTCAATAGTAGAATCGAAACCTTTAATAATTTGATCTACATGGATGTTAAGACATATAAGTATGCGTATATTTTGGATTCCAACTTAAATCTTCCATACACCTACGAAACTTACAATCAAGGGTATGGAAGCTTAAATAATAAAGGCTTGAATCTTATTTTAAACGATTTACAAGACCTAATCCTATATTTAAACACAATTAATGTTGATGATGCATGTAAACAACTAACAGAATCTGATAATAATTTGAATTTAATCCTAAATAATAAATGTAATGATAACAACTTTTTTCGTATATGACAGAATACATGTACTTCATCAAAATATTAATGGTTTACTACATTAACGGCTATGCTGGCAAAATTATGTACCAAATGTAAGAAAATTGTTATTTGTGGTAATTATAATATTGATCGACTAAAAGATATTCCTGTTTCGAGAGAGTTTGAAGACTTATTACGGAGCTTTAATTTAAAACTTGCAATAAATGAACCTACTCGTTTGCAAAGCAAAACATGCATTGATAACATTGCTCATAATATAAGAGGCTGTAAACAAAGTGTCTTAGAACTGGCACTGTCTGATCATACAGCACAAATACTATCATGTCCTGTTGGGAAAACTCAACTCAACTCAACTCAACTCAAAGCATTTATTTCAAATAAACCAATTACAGGCACTTTTGAATTGTCAAGGGGGTCGGTCAGTCATCAAAATGAAGCTAGTTGCCCATTCCAAAGCTTAGTAGGTACCTATGGAGAAGAACGGGCAAGAAACTCCACGGACACTCTTTTAAATTAACATATGGTTACAAAATATTGGTTACATCATTCGTGTTGAAATTAAACATGTGAGAACGATGCAAAACGTCAAAGGCGTCCGTAACAAAAATATAAAAAAAAAACAATTCAAAACTTAAATTAAAATAAGCCAAGGCCGCTAAGAGATGACCAGTCCCTACTGATGGCGCCCGTTCACGAACATGACGCATGGATTAGCACCATTCAACTCAACCATTTTGAAGGGAGCTAAATGATCCAACACACCCGCCACCATCAGCGAGACATTACAGTGAGCATGACATACTCTCAGCCGCCATTGCACATTCAAGTCAATGAAAGAAGTACTCAGTAAATGGTAGCTTTATAGTAAGTACATAGTGCTCACACATGTTCTATGCAATTATATAATACTAAGAGATTGAATTTATACAAAGCAAAGATAGTTTTTGAAATCTTCAGCAGCTCCAACAGTATTTTCAAATGTTAATCAATTAGTTGAGGTTGTGGAGCTGGACCAGCATTGAGCCAAGCATTTTTATCAGCGATGTAATCCCCCAAATTATAGTATGCCTGCTTGCATAGTGTGCGTTTTATACAAGATTTGAATTTCGTCTCATTCAGTTGAAGTATGTGGGGAGGAATTATATTATAACATTTTAAACAGTACCCCATGAAAGACGAGTCTACTTTTGCCAGTCTGAAACCTGGTTGAGCTAATAAATCCCTACTTCTAGTACTATAATTATGTCTTTCGCCTCTTTTACTAAAAAGATGTAAATTTTTTCTTACGTACATGATGTTTTCATAGATATATTGACAAGGCACCGTCATGATGTTAATATCCTTAAACATTTCCCTAAGAGAATCGCGCCTGCGGAGATTATATATGGCTCTGATGGCTCTTTTCTGCAGAATAAAAATAGACTCGATGTCTGCAGCCCGTCCCCATAGTAAAATACCGTATGACATAATACTATGAAAGTAACTAAAATAGACCAGCCTCGCGGTATCTACATCAGTAAATTGACGGATTTTTCTCACAGCATAAGCCGCCGAACTTAGCCGTCCTGCAAGGGATATTATATGAGGACCCCATTGAAGCCTTGAGTCGAGCGTGATCCCCAGAAAAACAGTTTTATCGACGAATTCTAGTTTCTCTTGATTCAATATTATCTCACAATTACTACTTTTGACATTTGGTAACGAAAATCTTATGCACTTAGTTTTTTTCCCATTTAATACTAAATTATTAGCAGTGAACCAATTTTGGACCTGCAATAGGGCATTATTTACGTCGTCAAGATTTAATGCACGTCTGTTAATTTTAAAAATTAAGGAAGTATCGTCAGCAAATAACACCATTTGTGGTTGAGTTTTTAACAAATAGGGTAGATCATTAATATATACTAAAAAGAGGAAAGGACCCAATATCGAACCTTGAGGTACACCCATTTTTACTTTTAAGCCGAGTGAATTGACTCCATTTATTTGAACTTGCTGCTGTCTATCATTTAAATAAGATTTTACTAAACTGAGCGCAAGTTTTCCAAGGCCGTAATGCTCAAGTTTCAAGAGTAATGTTTCGTGGTCGACGCAATCAAATGCCTTGGAGAGGTCACAAAATATTCCTATGGCGTCTTGGGCTTCTTCCCATGCCGCAAATATGTGTTTTAATAAGGTGACACCGGCGTCAGTCGTACAACGTCCCTTGGTGAAACCATATTGTTGATCGTGTAAGATTTTATTGGTGTTAAAATGATTGAGCATTTGATTAAGCATTACCTTTTCAAACACCTTGCTGAAGACCGGCAACACGGATACGGGTCTATAATTATTGGTGTCTTCACTATCCCCGGATTTGAAAAGTGGTATTACCTTACTATATTTCATTAGATCCGGGAAAACTCCTTGATCAACACACAAATTAAATAGTAAGGCCAAGTACGGCGCTATAGTCTCAATAATGGAGGTACAAACTTTAATAGACATTCCCCATAGATCTTCTGTTAATTTGATTTTGATTTGCTTGAAAGCTTTTATTACTGTTACGGGGTTTATATGCTTGAATTTAAATTCAATCGCGCAGGATGAAACGTTTGCTCTTAATAAATCAATAGAACGCGAGGGCGAGGAATTTATGGCTTCAGTAGTTTTAAGTGGGATATTGGTAAAGAAATTTACAAATTCTTGCGCAACTTCTTTGTTTGTGCATACGAGACCACGTGAGGTTTCTAGAGTGAAATCATTATTATGTTTTTTATTCCTGTTAGTTTCGTCATTGATAATTCTCCAAACCGTCTTTATTTTATTATCGGCTGATTTAATCTTGTTGCTAATGTACAAGGCTTTAGCTACCTTGCAGGTATTTTTAAAAATTTTAGAGTAAGTAGCAACGTATTTATTAAAAGTTTCAGAGTTAATATAAGGCTTAAGGCCATAAAGCTCAAACAATTTTTCCCTACTTTTCCTAATACCCTTAGTTGCCCAGTCACTGAACAAAAAATTTGGGCAAATAGTTTTTGTTTTCTTTTTAAAAGTATCATTGAACTCGGTGCACACTACCGAAAAGAATTCCTCATAAAATTCATTTACATTGTTTTTGATATGGCCCGGTATAAATAAGTTACTAATTAAGTTATTATTAAATCTATTTAGATTGCTGGGTGTTACTTGTCTAGATTGTATCTGAATTTTTTGTAATGGTGTTATGGACTTGAAAGCAACGAATTGACCGCTGTGATCAGAAGGGAGATAATTTACAATGGCTTTATCTAAGTATTCGCAGCAACAAAAAACATTATCAATACATGTAGCAGAACTTGTAGTTATGCGTGTTGGTTCTGTAAACACATTTGACAAATTGAATGATTTAAAGAGACTTAATAATCGAGTGCTATTTGAACTATTCTCTAAGATATTAATATTGAAGTCACCACAGATAATAAGCGATTTTTTACCTGTTGCAAGTTTTGCTAAAACATCTTCCATTACCGACTCAAATACCGAGTAGTTTTGATAATTTGGGGGTCTGTAAACGCACACTATGACATGCTTATCCAGCTCAACACAGGAGAGTTCAATGTTATGTTCCACCGACAGATCAACTATATCTTGACGAGTCTTAGATTTAATAGAAGTTTTAACTAAGATTAATGAACCCCCACGCAGCATAGATTTGCGGTTAAAACAACTGCCCACACTATAATTGACATAATTAATTAGCATTTCATAATCTTTCAACCAATGTTCTGTTAAACAAATAATTTCAAACATGGTTTTTTCTAAAAATAGTTCAATTTCTAATTGTTTGGAAGAAAAACCTTGAATATTTTGATGAAATAATTTCAAGGAATTCTGCTTAGAACCTTTTTTACACTTAACTATTTGAGAGCAAGAAGACACCTTGTTGTTGATAGGTATAACTATATTGTTACCGCCATCTTCTGTTGTCTTACTATCTAGTTTAAATTAACATCCAGAGTGAGCCCCATGCCATCACCAGGCAATGAAATCCTACTACTTGTGGACCCCACATTAGGACAAGAATTCGCCATAGTGACACATGGGTCCTCCTTCGTACAGTTATTGTAAATGGTTATAGCATTAGTGCTACAGTTATTTAAGGTGACCACCTGTGCATTAGAATTACTACTAATAATTGCGGTGTTAATTATAGTACAAGACGTCGACATACTACTTATGTCTGAGTTTATATAAGATAATAGCCTCGCTATTTTATGTCTAAACCTAATTGGCAAATACACTGTATTCCTTGTCGATTTCAACTTATCAACAAAAATGTTGGTGTCAAAAAACATAAGTTTATCACTGTAGTGACGCACTAAGAACTGAATATGCTTATTAAGCATATGTATATAATTGTTTTTTCTATTTGATAACCTCTCAAAATATGGAAAAGCACACAAAATAATTTTATTACAATTTATCTTAAGAATTTCAGTAACACTGTCAGTGATATCTTTTTTTTTGACGTGGGTACTATTACCTACAAATACAGTAATGTTGGTATTAGAATCATATTGATTTCTTGTAATTGATGTCATTATTTCTTTGAAAGATGTCCCAGGTAAACAATAGTTTTGAGTAGAAAAACTCATGTTGTTACTTACTAATTTCCCTAAACCTCTTCCTATACTATCTGAAAAAATAACTGACTGATAACAAACTTGATTACTACAAGAGGAAACACTACTATCTACTGACTGTACCACTTGAGATAAATCTTGCACAATATCAGGAATATCTTGGTTGAGGATACAGTCTTGAGCTAAACTCTCAGTCTGGGACGGGTCCTCCGTTGCCTCAGGCTGGACAGCACTAGGGTTTGAAACCTTCTGACAAGTACACTGACACATAACTAACTGATTAGCAGCAAGAATATGTTCTTTAATTTGGCTCTGAGAACCCATATATTTAATGTAAAGGGAACTAAGTCTGCCCTCAAGTACCTGTAAGTCGGACTGTAAGCGCTGTGTATCAACTTCATAGATTTTTTTGCTGTCTTCTAATTTGATTTCATAATTGTTTAATTTATTAATTAAATTAACACGTTCCTTTCTCTGTGGAATATTTTTGGAAAGGTGTTTTTGTTGTTTCCTAATTTGATTACATTTTTTAATTATTCTATTCAGTTTTGCATATTTTTTCATTTTCTTATGACTAACTTTATAACTGTAATTCTGTTTCAGCAAGGAATCTTCAGTAAGGTCAATAGTTACTATGGAATGAGGGTTACAATTAGTATTTAATAATTCATTAAATAAGTGGTTAGTTTCTTTAACCTGAGTACACTCTTTTTCTTTCTCTAACTGGATAATACGACTTTTAGCATAAATCAATTCATCTTCTAGGTCCCTAACTTTGCTCAAAGCCTCCTCATACAAGTTACTACAGTTGCTGAAACCATCCGTGACTACCTTCAGTTGATTGCGTTCATCAACAACATTCAGATATTGCTGGTGAAGGTCTACTAGCTCCCGTTTAAGGCTTGAGTTTTTGTTGACTATCTTCTTGACTTCCTCCTCACTCTCATCAATCTCTTGTAATAATTGTTTACATTGGAGTTTAGATGTTTCAAGTTCTTGGAGGGCTGTTCTCAATTTAAGCTCCATATCCTGAGCAGTAGCCCTACGGGTCATCACAGGCATGGTTTCAGGATTTGTTACTGAAATTAGAATGAAGAAACGGTGAGAACAAGTTGAATAGATAAATAAAATACAGTTGGAATTGAAAGAGAAAATGGGAGAAGTTAGTTGTTTAATGGAAAAAAATGAGGTAGGCTATACTGAATTGGCTTGAAGAGCTATTATATAAACTATGTTATTAAATTGCATGTACAATTTTAATGCTTTTGTTCCCTTAGGATTTTACTTTTCCCTGTGGGTAAGTTGCCTAAATTTTAAAGTTATTAAGTATTTGTTAAAACGACAATGCAAACTAACGATCATGAACGTTTTAATTGTTGTATAATTATTATATTATATTAAAGAACAGATTATGAATACCAGACTCTTCGCTAAGTTTTGTTTTCTACGAAGTAAACAATGCGATTTAGACCCAATGCAGTGTTAAATCAGCGAATTATTTATGTTAAAACTTAACGATGACGTGTAACAAAGTTAAAATAACGATTGTGTGCTATTATAAAGTAAAAGTAAAGCAATACTCCCCGTTTAAATCCGCCGTTTTAATCCGAACGTCAGCTGTTGGTTTTAGGTTACCGGTGTGTAACTAAACACTGTGTTTTACTTTATATATATACAGGAAAACAATACTCCTGAGCATTTATGCAATTATATTACGTTTACACACACAATTACACCTTAATTTTACCTAAATACTAATTAAAATTAATTTTAAAATACGGAACAAAAATTTGACATGTCACTAGGGCAGTGTTGCCTCTTCCAAAAACGTACTCAATTACCCACTGGTACAAGTTTAGAAGAGACTATAGTGACGAAAATGTTGAAAAATTTGTTGAATGTATAAAAGCCCTCACTTTTAGTGATTGCTATGGAATAAGTGACCCAAATGTTGCTTTTGAAGAATTCCATAAACTATTTAAACTTTTTTATGACCTCTGCTTTCCAAACATAAAAATTAAGGTTCCAATCATACGAAATACTAAATGGCTCAGTAAAGGATTAAAAATATGATCCCTCCGTAAAAGAATGCTACTTAAAACATATCGACTATCAGGTCATAATAAAGATAAGAGTGGTTTTAAGAAATATGCAAAAACGTTTAAAAGAATCATAAAACTCACTCAAAGGTTGCAAAATAACTATCATATCCAAACAGCCACAAATAAGTCTAAAGCAGTGTGGCAAATAATCAATAAATATAAAAGCAACAACCCCCCTGAAAAAATTAATAGAATTCAATATAATAACCAACTAATAACTGCTCCTGATGCTATAGCACAAACATTCAACAACTTTTTTATTGATGACATTTCAAAACTAACAAATAATACAATAAACTACGCTAATACTCTACACTATAACAAACCAAACTCCTGTTTTTTAACACCAGTTACCCCTTACGATGTTGTCAATATAATCAAGAAATTGAAAAACACTAACAGCACAGGTTATGATGAAATTTCCACAAAAATAATAAAGCGTGTAGGGTACGAAATTGCACCAATCATCACCTACATAATAAATCAGTGTCTTGAGGAAGGAATTTTCCCGACATATTTGAAAACTACTGTAGTTACACCAATATTCAAAAAAGAAAACACGGAAGATGTACGATGTTATAGACCTATCGCTCTCATTCCAATAATGGCTAAAATATTTGAAAGAGTACTATATAATAATCTTAGTGAATATTTCGAAAAAAATAAAATAATAATAGATAATCAAGCTGGATTCAGAAAAGGGAAATCGGTTAATACAACAATGCATCAGTTTTTACAAAAAAATATAACGGAACTAGATAAAAAAAACCAAGTCACAGCCCTATACATGGACATGACAAAGGCTTTTGATTATGTTGACCATGAACTACTGCTACATAAACTAGAAATATACGGTGTTCGAGGTAAAGCACTAGAAATAATCAAATCCTATCTTAGTAATAGAATACAGTTCACTGAAATAACACAATTATGTCCATTCACAAAAACAGAAATTAAATATCTATCGAGCCCAAGATTTATAAAATATGGTGTACCTCAAGGGTCGATACTAGGACCACTACTGTTTCTCATTTATATAAATGATTTACCTAACGCTATTCGGCACCCAATGGTTTTATTTGCAGATGACAGTACGGCTCTTTTCACAAATAACAAAAATAAAAATCATGAACTAGAAATAAATGATTCTCTATCTAAAATAATAAATTGGCTTACAATAAATAATTTGAAAATAAATCTTACAAAAACGCATTATATGAATTTCAAAAATAAAAACGCAAAATTAATTCCATTATCTATTGAGTACAATAATGCAACTGTATCTGAGGTTACAAATACAAAATTTCTAGGTATCTATATCGATTCTAATATGACATGGAAAACACATGTAAGTAGTGTGTGTAGAAAATTAAATCAATTCTCTTATGCCCTATACATGCTCAAAAAAGTATCTAATCAAACCACACTACTAAGTGCTTATCATGCCTATGTGGGATCCACTTTATCTTATGGGGTACTATATTGGGGATACTCGACTGATAAAGAAATTGCTTTCAAGGCACAAAAAAGTGTATTAGATCCATATGTGGGATACGTCAAACAGATTCATGTAAACCTCATTTTATAAACCTGAAGATATTAACTCTCCCTGCTCTTTATATCTACGCGGCCTCAATTTTAGTTAAATCAAACATCAGTAGCTATGACACATTAATAAGCAGTAGACTTAAAAATACACTACGCAATAAAACATCCCACACTGCCGTCTACAGCAATAGTATTTTTTGTATGGGCACAAAAATATATAATAAGTTACCCATTGAAGTCAAGAATCAGCATTCAATTGGTATTTTTAAAAGGAAGCTAAAAGACTTCCTGATGAAAAAGGCATACTACTCTGTAAAAGAATTCATTGAAGATAAATAATTATTTAATATTGAAATGATTGTGATACATAGAATGATGTGATATTAATTTTATGAATAGTAAAATGTAATGTTATCATATAAAATATATAAATAATGATAATTAATATAATTATAATTAAAATATTTGAATAATGATAATTAATATAATTTAAGTCTGAATAACTGTAATATTGAGTACTTATGTAATTTTTTTTTTCGTAATTTTATAACCATTTAAATTGCAATGCCTTAACAGGCAACTAAGTTTAAGAACCTACCTATTGTTAACATCTACAAAATCCTGTACACTTAGTTCGCAATAAAGAATTTGAATTTGAATTTGAGTTTCGTATGGAGAAGAATGGGCAAGAAACTCCACCGTTACTCTTTTAAAAATGCTTTACAATATTTTGTTTGATCACATTAATTTTTATAATTATGATTATAATATATGTGAAGACGATACCTAGAAAAAAATTACTATACCATAATAGCTAAAAAGAATTAAATATTAAGCAATGAAAAATAACTGAATTATGAGATAGATACATGGTGCTCACATATTTACAAACATCGTAAAAGTATATGTTTTCCTAAAAATTAATTAATTTATAAAATCTTTTAAATAAAATAAACTAACTAATGCATGTAGTGCCAAAATGGCACATGTTGATTTTTGCTACAAATATACTATAAATAAATCTGATTTTTTAATTTTTTTTTCGTCGAATCTAAGCACAATATTCTATAAAAAAAACTTTTTTTTTAATATTAAATTAAAAGGTCATGCACTTATGGGATAACGATTCGTTTTAGTTTATAGGAACCGAGGCTAAATCAAGACCATAGGATTAGCATTTTGCTAATCGTATGGTCTTACTGAGGTAGTCTGCCATTGCATTAGCTTCAGCCCTAAGCTTCTTTTGTCATGGTTTCATCTCGAGCACATATTGGTCCATCTGCCATCAGTTCCTCAGAGTAGCTATAATAGGTATGCCTATATCATAGGCATACAATAAACAAATACAAATATATTTTATTCGAACAAAAGCATATTACAATTTTTGAGTACGTTAATACCGCGTTAATTTAGTAACTAAACATTTAATAATAATAAAACTAAGAGATTTATTAATAAAAAAAATATTATTCAAATACAAATAAATAGTTGTAGCAATATATGTGGGTGTGCGTCTGTGTGTGTACCATACTTCTTTCCGAACAGTCTTCGACCAATAATCGTACAAATTGCCTAAGCATGCGTTCTATTATCTCATGAGAATGTAGGTTGAAAGTAATCTATGAAGTATTTTCATTATAGCTTGCGAAATCCATTTGAAAACTTGAAAATAATTCAGAAATGTATTTATTGTAAATCCAAAATTTGATTTGTAAAGTTATGTGGTTACGAGCAAACTATATGAACTAAAAGTGATTTATGCCTTTATCTATATCAAAAAACGGGTCATGCAAAAGATTTATCGAGATTTTCTTACCATAATCATCATCATTATTTCAGCCGAAAGTCCTCCACTGCTGGAGATAAGCAGGCAGCCCAAGGACCGCCACTTTGACTACCACCACACTTTAAATTTTGTTATAGGACATTCTTATTAGCAGGCCTCCACAAAGAACTGAATACCAAGTGGCGGAGTTAGGGCGTGTGAGCATCAGTGGACAAAAGAAAAGAAGGCGGATGGATGTAGGCAGTTACTTAAATACGTGTTTACGCTTTTCAGCATTTACGTGGCGCACTACCGTAATCAGTGAATTTTCACACCAAAAATTATTGAAGACAGTTACTTAGGTTGATGTACAGAATGCGTAGATGATGGCTTCGTGAAGGGTATTTTTACCGACTGCGTGACGCAAAGGAGGGTAATGTCTTTATCATCCTATGTATGTATGTAAGTATGTATGTATATATGTTTGTTCCTTTGTGGTACTCTAGAGACCAAACGCGTGGGCTGAATTTGATGATTCTTACGTCAATCGATTTGTCTTTATCTTGTGAGTATCACTACAGATATGTCAGTAATCAAAAGTCAATACGGCAACCACCAGACGCCATAATGTGAAAAGAAAAAAAAAGTCGACGCACTACGTCAAGTGGGGGGTATAATTTAGGTTTCTCGAATCATTTTTCATTTTGAATGACCATTTAGGATCTCTAACGATTTAAAGTTGGGTAGCAACCATTCTCACTTAAATTTTCAAAACTTATAATAAAGCTGTGATAAAGTTCTTATATAATCGTATAATAGATCTTATTAACATGAAAAATAATTATTATAATATAATTCAATACAATTGTTAAAATCGAGTGACATACCCAGAATGAACAAAAGGATGCCTCCGACTGCATGAGATTGTATATAGTATTATTTCATATAAATCTTGTTTCCATCTTCATTTAAGTTCCATTTTTTTACCTGTATATCTCGTGCTTGCATAGGTACTAAAAATGTTTTGTTGCTCTATGTTGTTTCCCTATAAAACTTTAATGAGCACTTCAATCTAACCGTTCTGGACGCTCGCTGTGTGTATATTTTTATAAATTGAACACAATTTTCCGTTACCCATTCCTCAAAACTATCATATAAACCAGCAATTACAATACTAGCTCTCATTACTCTGTCTACAAAGCTCAGCCATCTGTCTCGTTTGCAGACAAAGGCGGAGCAGAGTACTGAATTAGTCATGTATCTGTGAACAATGCAAGGCTCATGTGATGGTTTGCACCTCGTTATCATGCACTGTTGCGTGTTTAACCAAGATGAACTACATTTTTTGTGTTGGGAAACTCTGGGTTCCTGTTAGTGTTTACTTATCTGGCAGGTAAATTCATAAAAATCTGTAGGAAAAATAGCAATAATGGACAGGGTCTAATGTTAAACAGTCGCGTAATAAATAAATAAAAATTTAAATTATAATAATGGACAAGGTCTAATGTTAAACAGGCGCGTAATAAATAAATCAAAATTTAAATAATAATAATGGACAGGGTCTAATGTTAAACAGGCGCGTAATACATAAATACAAATTGAAATAATAATAATGGATAGGGTTTAAGGTTAAACAGGCGCGTAATAAATAAAAAAAAAATTAATTTACTTTTTAAACATGTATAAATGATTTACTAAAAAATACTTACATTGGTAAGCGTTGTTGGATGACCCATGTAGTGTTACAGTGTTTGAAATCCAGAAATTCGTCCGTCACATAGTTCATAGAAAAACCGATCCGATAAAATTGAGCAGGCTTTTAGTATTGTTACTTAATCAAAATCCTCTTTTGGTGGCTGTGTGGCATCTAAAACGCCACATACGTCACGCAAAACCCTGCATCGTGCAAGTGAAGTTTACCGCGCGACTAGCGTTATTGTATAACGTCTCGACATTAATCATCGGACACTAGTTGCACCGTGTGCCACCTGATCAGGGTGACACCCGACAGTGAAAAAAGTAATAATTAAAGAGACTATCACGTTTTTCAAGATAAACCACATTCAACATTACACATTTAACAACATATTAACGCATTACAAAGTTATGCAAACTAAAATAATTTAAATAAAGCAAAAAAAGGAAGGAAAAAATCACGGCAGTATAATCAAATTATATAACGAAGTTAAAAGGAAAAGAAGTAGTAGTCGGCGTAGTAACTTACATTTGCAGTTAGAATGTATAGGAGATCATGTTTTTCAACTACAATGTTGATAATGATAAATTTATTTGCCATAAAACTACAGATAGGATTCATTATAAAATAGTGTACATTGTATACATCTTTGGGGGTATGAGGAACAGGGTGTAAAGTTCACTCATCCACCTTAGAAAAGGGAGGATCCTCCGACCAGACGGGTGTCGTGTCTGGTGGGCAACTGCCCGACGGTTGATGTCGGGACGTTGTATATATGCTAGTCGCGCGGGGGGGTTCCGGATTGGTCTATTAAGAGGTAACGGGATCCCCTTCATGTGCTGATGGTGATCACCGGGGTGGTTTTAGTGAGGTAAGAATCCCACACTCCCTGGTCTTTTTCCCCAGTCCAGGTGCCTTTTGAAGGTTTCCCCCCGAAAACAAAAAAAAAAAAAAAAAACGTTTTGTCTGCGTGAGTGTGTTGTGGGTGTGTAAGTGTATATGAATATATGAATGTGTTGTGATGGTTATGTTGGTTGAGTAAATGTATTTGTATTATGTAAGTGTGAGCGTATTGCGTGTAAAGTATAAATGGACATTAGGCGATGTAAGATAAGTTTGTTCTTGGGATAAATTCATCCCAACTACGGAACCCTTCATTGTGCGTGGCTCGACACGCACTTGGTTGGTTTTTATTCTTGGGTGCCAATTATGCGCACCGGGTATCACCCATGCTAGCTACGCCACAAGCGCGGTGCCTATCGTAATTGAGTGTTTTCTATCTATATTTTTTTGTTGGTTGTATACTAAACTTAGATTACATACCAAATTTCAGCTTTCTAGCACTTCAGGAAGTAGCCAAACATTTTGATGATCATCAGTGTGTCAGTGACGAAATCGGTGTATTTTAGATATCAATAAAATATAAAGTATAAGAGCTATTCAATTCAGACTTTGTATGTTTAATTAGTCTATTATTGACATCATATCCTGAGAATATGAACTATCTGGTACATCGGAAACCAACTCTATGAGGGTTCAAAAAAACGACGAAACACTTCGAGAAAAGGTAGGTAGTGCACTTGCGCTTCGCTTGGCTCGTCTTGGCGGGGGTACTACCGTGCCCCCAGATAAGATTGAATGTTCTCATGTAAGTGACGATTGTCTTAATGAGAATAAAGTTCTTTAAATCGAACTTGGTTCGCCTGCGGATCTCTTCATTTCTGATTCGATCACGTAGGGAAACTCCAAGCATAGCCCTCTCCATTGCCCTTTGGGTGACTTTTAGCCTTCTGATAAGGCCCATTATGAGCGACCACGCGTGACCACACGTGCGAGATTTAAATCTCAATAATTGTATCGAGCTTCTAAAATGGGACTAAACTCGTCACTAAAAGCAGGATGTCTGATGAGGCCCTCATGATGCATTACCACTCGAACTATGGACATATGAAATATTATCCAGACACAATTTGCTTTGTCTTGTCCCATCGATAGCGAGCAATTTGGCCTCGTATGAAGCAATGCGAGAGGATAATATTATCGGTGTGTAATGTGAAAACAAAATGATAAGAGTGTGGAGCAAGTAAGTGAGTATTTGGGGTGTCAGTTTACATTTTACAGTTCTATTTCCTCATCTAGTTTTTAAAATATGATTGACGTGTAAAAGTGTTTGTACAAACCTACTTACAGAAATAAAATCATTTATCATTTATCATTTATTTATCATTTATCATTTATAGTTTCTGCGTATCCCAATGGGAAGAAGGTATGAATTTATGTATGTATGAAGCAATATCAAGGTGTCTGTCTAAACACTAATTATCATCAACATTGGCAACAATGGGCAAACAATTGGCACAAAACAATAGGCAAACAAAAATATGTGGATAATTCAGTCAGTTTTATCACAACCAACGTTAGAAGGAGCCAGAAAATTGTGTCGTTGTGTTTTGTTTAAAATTTAAAATTTTGTCCTTCGACTGTGACTACCATCTTTGTTCACTATTATAATAAGTTATGTATTTTGTATGTGTTATTATATAAGTGTTAATGTTATTTTTAAAATTTTAAAAGGCACAGGGTTGGAGTATCTGTTTAGATAATCATTGTAGACAATCATCACATAATCATCATCATTGGCAGCTTTGTTCTACCCACTGCTGCGTTTACGCCTCCTCCATTTTGTGCCATGCTTCCCTGGTCCGTGTGAGTCTCATCCAGGTCTTCCGCGCGATCTTCTGTAGGTCGTAAACGTAACCACAAATCATCATCATCATCTGTGTAGTCTTAAACGGATGCAGCTGAATACCACTATTTTAAATGGAGCTAGACATGGGTAGTTCGCGAACAATTGAAGGAAATGTTCTAGTTCATTTCGCAAAATAAACTTATCATTCAATCAGTAGTCATTCAAATGGAGCCACTGCCTATCTGATCTCCACAACCCAGTAACTGGGTAAAACGATACCCCTTGGTAAGATTGGTTGTAACACTTTCCGGCTTCTGGCGACCCGTAACGAATGTCAATCAAAGATCCACGAATGATAGCCAACGTAACCACAAATGCCCCGCACTAATATTTCACAATTTTGTGCAGTTTTCGTATTGTATGGTAGCATATGCTATATAAGTTTGTAAATTAGAATACATGTTTTTACTAACCCGTTTCCGTCCTTGCAGTTACTAACATTTTATTAATTAAACTACCACAAAGTACAAAGTTCGACGGCCCGCCGCTCTGCGCTGCCGTCTCAACGTGACGCTGGCAGAATAGTCGACACCGGCTCAGTTGCCAAGAAAGAAGGAAAAAAAAAATATATTGCACTGGTTCTATCGAAAAACAAATTCTCACATTACAATTAGTAAAAGTTTGACGTGCGAAGCTAGTAATGATAATGGTATGAACACTTAATGTTATTAATGCTTCAAAACTTCGTGACGCACGTCAACTTTTGACTGGAGCTGGTTACTTTTGCAATGGTTTCCAGTTACATTTGTTTGAATTTCATTAGTTAGGTCACGTAATTGGTCTCCGTCTGGTATGTCCGGTGAATAAGTATGAGATGAGTCATAGAGTATTATAACCATCTACCTTTTATGCATGTCAAACATTTGTTATTATGAGAATCAGGTATACCCTCAAGGCCCATGTGCCATAAACAATTCTCCAGTGGAGCATAATGTAGGCATTATTCGGCGGAGACAAGTAATTTTCCAGTAAGTACCTACAGTTCCTATTTCTTCCCGTGGGTGTCGTAAAAGGCGACTAAGGGACTTACTAGAGAATGGGCAGCGGCGTTCTCTATACATTTTAACAACATACTGCAATCGCCAACTCGCCTGCCAAGCGTAGCGACTATGGCAACCTGCCCTTTGGGAGAGGCCTATGTCCAGCGGTGGACGTCTTTCAGCTAAAATTATGAATGATGTACAGCGAATACCTGGTTTTTAGCTTTACGATACCAAGTTCTCATAACAAAATTGAGGAGCTGGCGAACAGAACTGGATTAGTCCACTATGATTCGAACACATTTTTTTGTCGAATCATGATGTCTGTCGTCGATCCCTGTTAATATTTTCAATCAAAACTGGCTCTAAGTAGGAAAAAATAGCTTTAAAAAGTGCATTTTCTTACGAAACCGGTTTAGTCCGAGTTTTTACCATAGAAATTCCATACAATTTTGAAACGGACTAGTCCCATGTAGTATTCATAATTATCTTCAACACATTTTTAATCAAAGGCGGACATGTCACAAAAAATAATTATGATAATTTTTTTCTTAATATTTTATGTTTGCTACAAAAATAAAATATTCAGTAAAAAAAAATCTTATTTTTTGTTCACATGTTTGCGGTCACAACCGGATAAGTCCAAAGTTTTCAAATAAAACCAGATTAGTCAATTTTTATTTCTTGAATAACTTGTAGAATATAAAAGGAAATTAAAAATTCATTACTCATGCAACAATAGATCTAATCCACCTCCTATCTATAATAACGCAATGTTGTCTTATTAATCTCCTCCATATATTAACATTAGTTTTTAGCCATCCTGTAAAATTTAATTTCGCGGACTAATTTTCAAATAAAACCAGATTAGGCAATTTTTATTTCTTGAATAACTTCTAGAATATAAAAGGAAATTAAAAATTCATTACTCATGCAACAATAGATCTAATCCACCTCCTATCTATAATAACGCAATGTTGTTTTATTAATCTCCTCCATATATTAACATTCGTTTTTAGCCATCCTGTAAAATTTAATTTCGCGGACTAATCTGTCGGATAATTCTTTTCACCAGCTCCTCAATTATCCTTATGACGAAATACGTTTGAATAACTTCAAATCGTTTTCCTCACTAATAAATCTGATATAAATCTTAACAATAAGGATAAAATAAAAAGAAGCAAACCGGCCAAGTGCGTGTCGGACCACGCAAAATGAAGGGTTACGGAACCCTTCATTGTTAGGCTGAATTTATCCTAAAAACAAACAACATTGTAGTTGAAAAACATGTTCTCCCATACATCGATATACGTCACAGTCTATTCTCCAACTGCAAATATATGTTTGTAGTCGCAAAAACTTTATTTTTGTGTGATAAAACGACAAATTTACAATTTTTGGACTTTTTCCTATACATGTGCTGTGATACCTTGTTTCCGCTAAATTTCATGATTCTAGGTCAACAGAAAGTACCCTATCCGCCTTATTACAAAACAAGATTTATATTTTGACATGGCTTAAACCATAGAGCCAGTTTTTGTAATAAGAACGTAACAGTGATTGAAATACTGTTCTTTATACAAAACTGAAAACTTAGTTCGGTACTAAGTTGTCAGTTTTGTGTTTAGGAACTTTACCATAGTCGGAATAAAGTTCGAAATTCAATAATGGCTCCATGTTTTAAACCTGGGTCTGAAGATAAACCTTGTTTTGGAATAAGGGGGTAAAGGTTTTGATTTATTTGCGAGTATTGAAATATGTCGCCGTATTTTTTTATTGCGTTAACTTAGACGCTTGATTTTTTTAGAGCTCCAAGGGACCATAAACTTACGTATTTGATATTAATTTCAACTTGATACCTACACGCGTTCCTGAGAAAAAGGGTCTTGACAGACTGACATACAGACAGACGGACAACGAAGTGATCCTATAAGGGCTCCATTTTTTCCTCTTGAGGTACGGAACCCTACAAACACAAAAAAAAACTTCATTCTTATAAAGTTCCTTCACTACTTTCCTAACAACTTTACGAAGCTGAAATCTTGTTATTTTTTCCCTCAAGTCTTTCCTTGAACTGCTTCTTTGATTATTTCGATCCCCGCATAACGTTTTCAGTTAATAAATAATTCATGGTCGATTGGGACCCGATATTGAACCTACACGTATACTATCCATCGATCTTTTTAATGAAAATTTATTCGAGAAAATGTCGCTTGCAGGAGCTGTTATTAAAGAGAAAGTGCTATGACTATACCATAATAGCTAAAAAGAATTAAATATTAAGCAATGAAAAATAACTGAATTATGAGATAGATACATGGTGCTCACATATTTACAAACATCGTAAAAGTATATGTTTTCCTAAAAATTAATTAATTTATAAAATCTTTTAAATAAAATAAACTAACTAATGCATGTAGTGCCAAAATGGCACATGTTGATTTTTGCTACAAATATACTATAAATAAATCTGATTTTTTAATTTTTTTTTCGTCGAATCTAAGCACAATATTCTATAAAAAAAACTTTTTTTTTAATATTAAATTAAAAGGTCATGCACTTATGGGATAACGATTCGTTTTAGTTTATAGGAACCGAGGCTAAATCAAGACCATAGGATTAGCATTTTGCTAATCGTATGGTCTTACTGAGGTAGTCTGCCATTGCATTAGCTTCAGCCCTAAGCTTCTTTTGTCATGGTTTCATCTCGAGCACATATTGGTCCATCTGCCATCAGTTCCTCAGAGTAGCTATAATAGGTATGCCTATATCATAGGCATACAATAAACAAATACAAATATATTTTATTCGAACAAAAGCATATTACAATTTTTGAGTACGTTAATACCGCGTTAATTTAGTAACTAAACATTTAATAATAATAAAACTAAGAGATTTATTAATAAAAAAAATATTATTCAAATACAAATAAATAGTTGTAGCAATATATGTGGGTGTGCGTCTGTGTGTGTACCATACTTCTTTCCGAACAGTCTTCGACCAATAATCGTACAAATTGCCTAAGCATGCGTTCTATTATCTCATGAGAATGTAGGTTGAAAGTAATCTATGAAGTATTTTCATTATAGCTTGCGAAATCCATTTGAAAACTTGAAAATAATTCAGAAACGTATTTATTGTAAATCCAAAATTTGATTTGTAAAGTTATGTGGTTACGAGCAAACTATATGAACTAAAAGTGATTTATGCCTTTATCTATATCAAAAAACGGGTCATGCAAAAGATTTATCGAGATTTTCTTACCATAATCATCATCATTATTTCAGCCGAAAGTCCTCCACTGCTGGAGATAAGCAGGCAGCCCAAGCACCGCCACTTTGACTACCACCACACTTTAAATTTTGTTATAGGACATTCTTATTAGCAGGCCTCCACAAAGAACTGAATACCAAGTGGCGGAGTTAGGGCGTGTGACCGTCAGTGGACAAAAGAAAAGAAGGCGGATGGATGTAGGCAGTTACTTAAATACGTCTTTACGCTTTTCAGCATTTACGTGGCGCACTACCGTAATCAGTGAATTTTCACACCAAAAATTATTGCAGACAGTTACTTAGGTTGATGTACAGAATGCGTAGATGATGGCTTCGTGAAGGGTCTTTTTACCCGACTGCGTGACGCAAAGGAGGTAATGTCTTTATCATCCTATGTATGTATGTAAGTATGTATGTATATATGTTTGTTCCTTTGTGGTACTCTAGAGACCAAACGCGTGGGCTGAATTTGATGATTCTTACGTCAATCGATTTGTGTTTATCTTGTGAGTATCACTACAGATATGTCAGTAATCAAAAGTCAATACGGCAACAACCAGACGCCATAATGTGAAAAGAAAAAAAAAAGTCGACGCACTACGTCAAGTGGGGGGTATCATTTAGGTTTCTCGAATCATTTTTCATTTTGAATGACCATTTAGGATCTCTAACGATTTAAAGTTGGGTAGCAACCATTCTCACTTAAATTTTCAAAACTTATAATAAAGCTGTGATAAAGTTCTTATATAATCGTATAATAGATCTTATTAACATGAAAAATAATTATTATAATATAATTCAATACAATTGTTAAAATCGAGTGACATACCCAGAATGAACAAAAGGATGCCTCCGACTGCATGAGATTGTATATAGTATTATTTCATATAAATCTTGTTTCCATCTTCATTTAAGTTCCATTTTTTTACCTATGTATCTTTTTACATAGGTAAAAAAATGGAACTTAAATGAAGATGGAAACACACTAAAAATGTTTTGTTGCTCTATGTTGTTTCCCTATAAAACTTTAATGAGCACTTCAATCTAACCGTTCTGGACGCTCGCTGTGTGTATATTGTTATAAATTGAACACAATTTTCCGTTACCCATTCCTCAAAACTATCATATAAACCAGCAATTACAATACTAGCTCTCATTACTCTGTCTACAAAGCTCAGCCATCTGTCTCGTTTGCAGACAAAGGCGGAGCAGAGTACTGAATTAGTCATGTATCTGTGAACAATGCAAGGCTCATGTGATGGTTTGCACCTCGTTATCATGCACTGTTGCGTGTTTAACCAAGATGAACTACATTTTTTGTGTTGGGAAACTCTGGGTTCCTGTTAGTGTTTACTTATCTGGCAGGTAAATTCATAAAAATCTGTAGGAAAAATAGCAATAATGGACAGGGTCTAATGTTAAACAGTCGCGTAATAAATAAATAAAAATTTAAATTATAATAATGGACAAGGTCTAATGTTAAACAGGCGCGTAATAAATAAATCAAAATTTAAATAATAATAATGGACAGGGTCTATTGTTAAACAGGCGCGTAATACATAAATACAAATTGAAATAATAATAATGGATAGGGTTTAAGGTTAAACAGGCGCGTAATAAATAAAAAAAAAATTAATTTACTTTTTAAACATGTATAAATGATTTACTAAAAAATACTTACATTGGTAAGCGTTGTTGGATGACCCATGTAGTGTTACAGTGTTTGAAATCCAGAAATTCGTCCGTCACATAGTTCATAGAAAAACCGATCCGATAAAATTGAGCAGGCTTTTAGTATTGTTACTTAATCAAAATCCTCTTTTGGTGGCTGTGTGGCATCTAAAACGCCACATACGTCACGCAAAACCCTGCATCGTGCAAGTGAAGTTTACCGCGCGACTAGCGTTATTGTATAACGTCTCGACATTAATCATCGGACACTAGTTGCACCGTGTGCCACCTGATCAGGGTGACACCCGACAGTGAAAAAAGTAATAATTAAAGAGACTATCACGTTTTTCAAGATAAACCACATTCAACATTACACATTTAACAACATATTAACGCATTACAAAGTTATGCAAACTAAAATAATTTAAATAAAGCAAAAAAAGGAAGGAAAAAATCACGGCAGTATAATCAAATTATATAACGAAGTTAAAAGGAAAAGAAGTAATAGTCGGCGTAGTAACTTACATTTGCAGTTAGAATGTATAGGAGATCATGTTTTTCAACTACAATGTTGATAATGATAAATTTATTTGCCATAAAACTACAGATAGGATTCATTATAAAATAGTGTACATTGTATACATCTTTGGGGGTATGAGGAACAGGGTGTAAAGTTCACTCATCCACCTTAGAAAAGGGAGGATCCTCCGACCAGACGGGTGTCGTGTCTGGTGGGCAACTGCCCGACGGTTGATGTCGGGACGTTGTATATATGCTAGTCGCGCGGGGGGGTTCCGGATTGGTCTATTAAGAGGTAACGGGATCCCCTTCATGTGCTGATGGTGATCACCGGGGTGGTTTTAGTGAGGTAAGAATCCCACACTCCCTGGTCTTTTTCCCCAGTCCAGGTGCCTTTTGAAGGTTTCCCCCCGAACAAAAAAAAAAAAAAAAAGGTTTTGTCTGCGTGAGTGTGTTGTGGGTGTGTAAGTGTATATGAATATATGAATGTGTTGTGATGGTTATGTTGGTTGAGTAAATGTATTTGTATTATGTAAGTGTGAGCGTATTGCGTGTAAAGTATAAATGGACATTAGGCGATGTAAGATAAGTTTGTTCTTGGGATAAATTCATCCCAACTACGGAACCCTTCATTGTGCGTGGCTCGACACGCACTTGGTTGGTTTTTATTCTTGGGTGCCAATTATGCGCACCGGGTATCACCCATGCTAGCTACGCCACAAGCGCGGTGCCTATCGTAATTGAGTGTTTTCTATCTATATTTTTTTGTTGGTTGTATACTAAACTTAGATTACATACCAAATTTCAGCTTTCTAGCACTTCAGGAAGTAGCCAAACATTTTGATGATCATCAGTGTGTCAGTGACGAAATCGGTGTATTTTAGATATCAATAAAATATAAAGTATAAGAGCTATTCAATTCAGACTTTGTATGTTTAATTAGTCTATTATTGACATCATATCCTGAGAATATGAACTATCTGGTACATCGGAAACCAACTCTATGAGGGTTCAAAAAAACGACGAAACACTTCGAGAAAAGGTAGGTAGTGCACTTGCGCTTCGCTTGGCTCGTCTTGGCGGGGGTACTACCGTGCCCCCAGATAAGATTGAATGTTCTCATGTAAGTGACGATTGTCTTAATGAGAATAAAGTTCTTTAAACCGAACTTGGTTCGCCTGCGGATCTCTTCATTTCTGATTCGATCACGTAGGGAAACTCCAAGCATAGCCCTCTCCATTGCCCTTTGGGTGACTTTTAGCCTTCTGATAAGGCCCATTATGAGCGACCACGCGTGACCACACGTGCGAGATTTAAATCTCAATAATTGTATCGAGCTTCTAAAATGGGACTAAACTCGTCACTAAAAGCAGGATGTCTGATGAGGCCCTCATGATGCATTACCACTCGAACTATGGACATATGAAATATTATCCAGACACAATTTGCTTTGTCTTGTCCCATCGATAGCGAGCAATTTGGCCTCGTATGAAGCAATGCGAGAGGATAATATTATCGGTGTGTAATGTGAAAACAAAATGATAAGAGTGTGGAGCAAGTAAGTGAGTATTTGGGGTGTCAGTTTACATTTTACAGTTCTATTTCCTCATCTAGTTTTTAAAATATGATTGACGTGTAAAAGTGTTTGTACAAACCTACTTACAGAAATAAAATCATTTATCATTTATCATTTATTTATCATTTATCATTTATTTATCATTTATCATTTATTTATCATTTATCATTTATAGTTTCTGCTTATCCCAATGGGAAGAAGGTATGAATTTATGTATGTATGAAGCAATATCAAGGTGTCTGTCTAAACACTAATTATCATCAACATTGGCAACAATGGGCAAACAATTGGCACAAAACAATAGGCAAACAAAAATATGTGGATAATTCAGTCAGTTTTATCACAACCAACGTTAGAAGGAGCCAGAAAATTGTGTCGTTGTGTTTTGTTTAAAATTTAAAATTTTGTCCTTCGACTGTGACTACCATCTTTGTTCACTATTATAATAAGTTATGTATTTTGTATGTGTTATTATATAAGTGTTAATGTTATTTTTAAAATTTTAAAAGGTACAGGGTTGGAGTATCTGTTTAGATAATCATTGTAGACAATCATCACATAATCATCATCATTGGCAGCTTTGTTCTACCCACTGCTGCGTTTACGCCTCCTCCATTTTGTGCCATGCTTCCCTGGTCCGTGTGAGTCTCATCCAGGTCTTCCGCGCGATCTTCTGTAGGTCGTAAACGTAACCACAAATCATCATCATCATCTGTGTAGTCTTAAACGGATGCAGCTGAATACCACTATTTTAAATGGAGCTAGACATGGGTAGTTCGCGAACAATTGAAGGAAATGTTCTAGTTCATTTCGCAAAATAAACTTATCATTCAATCAGTAGTCATTCAAATGGAGCCACTGCCTATCTGATCTCCACAACCCAGTAACTGGGTAAAACGATACCCCTTGGTAAGATTGGTTGTAACACTTTCCGGCTTCTGGCGACCCGTAACGAATGTCAATCAAAGATCCACGAATGATAGCCAACGTAACCACAAATGCCCCGCACTAATATTTCACAATTTTGTGCAGTTTTCGTATTGTATGGTAGCATATGCTATATAAGTTTGTAAATTAGAATACATGTTTTTACTAACCCGTTTCCGTCCTTGCAGTTACTAACATTTTATTAATTAAACTACCACAAAGTACAAAGTTCGACGGCCCGCCGCTCTGCGCTGCCGTCTCAACGTGACGCTGGCAGAATAGTCGACACCGGCTCAGTTGCCAAGAAAGAAGGAAAAAAAAAAATATATTGCACTGGTTCTATCGAAAAACAAATTCTCACATTACAATTAGTAAAAGTTTGACGTGCGAAGCTAGTAATGATAATGGTATGAACACTTAATGTTATTAATGCTTCAAAACTTCGTGACGCACGTCAACTTTTGACTGGAGCTGGTTACTTTTGCAATGGTTTCCAGTTACATTTGTTTGAATTTCATTAGTTAGGTCACGTAATTGGTCTCCGTCTGGTATGTCCGGTGAATAAGTATGAGATGAGTCATAGAGTATTATAACCATCTACCTTTTATGCATGTCAAACATTTGTTATTATGAGAATCAGGTATACCCTCAAGGCCCATGTGCCATAAACAATTCTCCAGTGGAGCATAATGTAGGCATTATTCGGCGGAGACAAGTAATTTTCCAGTAAGTACCTACAGTTCCTATTTCTTCCCGTGGGTGTCGTAAAAGGCGACTAAGGGACTTACTAGAGAATGGGCAGCGGCGTTCTCTATACATTTTAACAACATACTGCAATCGCCAACTCGCCTGCCAAGCGTAGCGACTATGGCAACCTGCCCTTTGGGAGAGGCCTATGTCCAGCGGTGGACGTCTTTCAGCTAAAATTATGAATGATGTACAGCGAATACCTGGTTTTTAGCTTTACGATACCAAGTTCTCATAACAAAATTGAGGAGCTGGCGAACAGAACTGGATTAGTCCACTATGATTCGAACACATTTTTTTGTCGAATCATGATGTCTGTCGTCGATCCCTGTTAATATTTTCAATCAAAACTGGCTCTAAGTAGGAAAAAATAGCTTTAAAAAGTGCATTTTCTTACGAAACCGGTTTAGTCCGAGTTTTTACCATAGAAATTCCATACAATTTTGAAACGGACTAGTCCCATGTAGTATTCATAATTATCTTCAACACATTTTTAATCAAAGGCGGACATGTCACAAAAAATAATTATGATAATTTTTTTCTTAATATTTTATGTTTGCTACAAAAATAAAATATTCAGTAAAAAAAAATCTTATTTTTTGTTCACATGTTTGCGGTCACAACCGGATAAGTCCAAAGTTTTCAAATAAAACCAGATTAGTCAATTTTTATTTCTTGAATAACTTGTAGAATATAAAAGGAAATTAAAAATTCATTACTCATGCAACAATAGATCTAATCCACCTCCTATCTATAATAACGCAATGTTGTCTTATTAATCTCCTCCATATATTAACATTAGTTTTTAGCCATCCTGTAAAATTTAATTTCGCGGACTAATTTTCAAATAAAACCAGATTAGGCAATTTTTATTTCTTGAATAACTTCTAGAATATAAAAGGAAATTAAAAATTCATTACTCATGCAACAATAGATCTAATCCACCTCCTATCTATAATAACGCAATGTTGTTTTATTAATCTCCTCCATATATTAACATTCGTTTTTAGCCATCCTGTAAAATTTAATTTCGCGGACTAATCTGTCGGATAATTCTTTTCACCAGCTCCTCAATTATCCTTATGACGAAATACGTTTGAATAACTTCAAATCGTTTTCCTCACTAATAAATCTGATATAAATCTTAACAATAAGGATAAAATAAAAAGAAGCAAACCGGCCAAGTGCGTGTCGGACCACGCAAAATGAAGGGTTACGGAACCCTTCATTGTTAGGCTGAATTTATCCTAAAAACAAACAACATTGTAGTTGAAAAACATGTTCTCCCATACATCGATATACGTCACAGTCTATTCTCCAACTGCAAATATATGTTTGTAGTCGCAAAAACTTTATTTTTGTGTGATAAAACGACAAATTTACAATTTTTGGACTTTTTCCTATACATGTGCTGTGATACCTTGTTTCCGCTAAATTTCATGATTCTAGGTCAACAGAAAGTACCCTATCCGCCTTATTACAAAACAAGATTTATATTTTGACATGGCTTAAACCATAGAGCCAGTTTTTGTAATAAGAACGTAACAGTGATTGAAATACTGTTCTTTATACAAAACTGAAAACTTAGTTCGGTACTAAGTTGTCAGTTTTGTGTTTAGGAACTTTACCATAGTCGGAATAAAGTTCGAAATTCAATAATGGCTCCATGTTTTAAACCTGGGTCTGAAGATAAACCTTGTTTTGGAATAAGGGGGTAAAGGTTTTGATTTATTTGCGAGTATTGAAATATGTCGCCGTATTTTTTTATTGCGTTAACTTAGACGCTTGATTTTTTTAGAGCTCCAAGGGACCATAAACTTACGTATTTGATATTAATTTCAACTTGATACCTACACGCGTTCCTGAGAAAAAGGGTCTTGACAGACTGACATACAGACAGACGGACAACGAAGTGATCCTATAAGGGCTCCATTTTTTCCTCTTGAGGTACGGAACCCTACAAACACAAAAAAAAACTTCATTCTTATAAAGTTCCTTCACTACTTTCCTAACAACTTTACGAAGCTGAAATCTTGTTATTTTTTCCCTCAAGTCTTTCCTTGAACTGCTTCTTTGATTATTTCGATCCCCGCATAACGTTTTCAGTTAATAAATAATTCATGGTCGATTGGGACCCGATATTGAACCTACACGTATACTATCCATCGATCTTTTTAATGAAAATTTATTCGAGAAAATGTCGCTTGCAGGAGCTGTTATTAAAGAGAAAGTGCTATGACTATACCATAATAGCTAAAAAGAATTAAATATTAAGCAATGAAAAATAACTGAATTATGAGATAGATACATGGTGCTCACATATTTACAAACATCGTAAAAGTATATGTTTTCCTAAAAATTAATTAATTTATAAAATCTTTTAAATAAAATAAACTAACTAATGCATGTAGTGCCAAAATGGCACATGTTGATTTTTGCTACAAATATACTATAAATAAATCTGATTTTTTAATTTTTTTTTCGTCGAATCTAAGCACAATATTCTATAAAAAAAACTTTTTTTTTAATATTAAATTAAAAGGTCATGCACTTATGGGATAACGATTCGTTTTAGTTTATAGGAACCGAGGCTAAATCAAGACCATAGGATTAGCATTTTGCTAATCGTATGGTCTTACTGAGGTAGTCTGCCATTGCATTAGCTTCAGCCCTAAGCTTCTTTTGTCATGGTTTCATCTCGAGCACATATTGGTCCATCTGCCATCAGTTCCTCAGAGTAGCTATAATAGGTATGCCTATATCATAGGCATACAATAAACAAATACAAATATATTTTATTCGAACAAAAGCATATTACAATTTTTGAGTACGTTAATACCGCGTTAATTTAGTAACTAAACATTTAATAATAATAAAACTAAGAGATTTATTAATAAAAAAAATATTATTCAAATACAAATAAATAGTTGTAGCAATATATGTGGGTGTGCGTCTGTGTGTGTACCATACTTCTTTCCGAACAGTCTTCGACCAATAATCGTACAAATTGCCTAAGCATGCGTTCTATTATCTCATGAGAATGTAGGTTGAAAGTAATCTATGAAGTATTTTCATTATAGCTTGCGAAATCCATTTGAAAACTTGAAAATAATTCAGAAACGTATTTATTGTAAATCCAAAATTTGATTTGTAAAGTTATGTGGTTACGAGCAAACTATATGAACTAAAAGTGATTTATGCCTTTATCTATATCAAAAAACGGGTCATGCAAAAGATTTATCGAGATTTTCTTACCATAATCATCATCATTATTTCAGCCGAAAGTCCTCCACTGCTGGAGATAAGCAGGCAGCCCAAGCACCGCCACTTTGACTACCACCACACTTTAAATTTTGTTATAGGACATTCTTATTAGCAGGCCTCCACAAAGAACTGAATACCAAGTGGCGGAGTTAGGGCGTGTGACCGTCAGTGGACAAAAGAAAAGAAGGCGGATGGATGTAGGCAGTTACTTAAATACGTCTTTACGCTTTTCAGCATTTACGTGGCGCACTACCGTAATCAGTGAATTTTCACACCAAAAATTATTGCAGACAGTTACTTAGGTTGATGTACAGAATGCGTAGATGATGGCTTCGTGAAGGGTCTTTTTACCCGACTGCGTGACGCAAAGGAGGTAATGTCTTTATCATCCTATGTATGTATGTAAGTATGTATGTATATATGTTTGTTCCTTTGTGGTACTCTAGAGACCAAACGCGTGGGCTGAATTTGATGATTCTTACGTCAATCGATTTGTGTTTATCTTGTGAGTATCACTACAGATATGTCAGTAATCAAAAGTCAATACGGCAACAACCAGACGCCATAATGTGAAAAGAAAAAAAAAAGTCGACGCACTACGTCAAGTGGGGGGTATCATTTAGGTTTCTCGAATCATTTTTCATTTTGAATGACCATTTAGGATCTCTAACGATTTAAAGTTGGGTAGCAACCATTCTCACTTAAATTTTCAAAACTTATAATAAAGCTGTGATAAAGTTCTTATATAATCGTATAATAGATCTTATTAACATGAAAAATAATTATTATAATATAATTCAATACAATTGTTAAAATCGAGTGACATACCCAGAATGAACAAAAGGATGCCTCCGACTGCATGAGATTGTATATAGTATTATTTCATATAAATCTTGTTTCCATCTTCATTTAAGTTCCATTTTTTTACCTATGTATCTTTTTACATAGGTAAAAAAATGGAACTTAAATGAAGATGGAAACACACTAAAAATGTTTTGTTGCTCTATGTTGTTTCCCTATAAAACTTTAATGAGCACTTCAATCTAACCGTTCTGGACGCTCGCTGTGTGTATATTGTTATAAATTGAACACAATTTTCCGTTACCCATTCCTCAAAACTATCATATAAACCAGCAATTACAATACTAGCTCTCATTACTCTGTCTACAAAGCTCAGCCATCTGTCTCGTTTGCAGACAAAGGCGGAGCAGAGTACTGAATTAGTCATGTATCTGTGAACAATGCAAGGCTCATGTGATGGTTTGCACCTCGTTATCATGCACTGTTGCGTGTTTAACCAAGATGAACTACATTTTTTGTGTTGGGAAACTCTGGGTTCCTGTTAGTGTTTACTTATCTGGCAGGTAAATTCATAAAAATCTGTAGGAAAAATAGCAATAATGGACAGGGTCTAATGTTAAACAGTCGCGTAATAAATAAATAAAAATTTAAATTATAATAATGGACAAGGTCTAATGTTAAACAGGCGCGTAATAAATAAATCAAAATTTAAATAATAATAATGGACAGGGTCTATTGTTAAACAGGCGCGTAATACATAAATACAAATTGAAATAATAATAATGGATAGGGTTTAAGGTTAAACAGGCGCGTAATAAATAAAAAAAAAATTAATTTACTTTTTAAACATGTATAAATGATTTACTAAAAAATACTTACATTGGTAAGCGTTGTTGGATGACCCATGTAGTGTTACAGTGTTTGAAATCCAGAAATTCGTCCGTCACATAGTTCATAGAAAAACCGATCCGATAAAATTGAGCAGGCTTTTAGTATTGTTACTTAATCAAAATCCTCTTTTGGTGGCTGTGTGGCATCTAAAACGCCACATACGTCACGCAAAACCCTGCATCGTGCAAGTGAAGTTTACCGCGCGACTAGCGTTATTGTATAACGTCTCGACATTAATCATCGGACACTAGTTGCACCGTGTGCCACCTGATCAGGGTGACACCCGACAGTGAAAAAAGTAATAATTAAAGAGACTATCACGTTTTTCAAGATAAACCACATTCAACATTACACATTTAACAACATATTAACGCATTACAAAGTTATGCAAACTAAAATAATTTAAATAAAGCAAAAAAAGGAAGGAAAAAATCACGGCAGTATAATCAAATTATATAACGAAGTTAAAAGGAAAAGAAGTAATAGTCGGCGTAGTAACTTACATTTGCAGTTAGAATGTATAGGAGATCATGTTTTTCAACTACAATGTTGATAATGATAAATTTATTTGCCATAAAACTACAGATAGGATTCATTATAAAATAGTGTACATTGTATACATCTTTGGGGGTATGAGGAACAGGGTGTAAAGTTCACTCATCCACCTTAGAAAAGGGAGGATCCTCCGACCAGACGGGTGTCGTGTCTGGTGGGCAACTGCCCGACGGTTGATGTCGGGACGTTGTATATATGCTAGTCGCGCGGGGGGGTTCCGGATTGGTCTATTAAGAGGTAACGGGATCCCCTTCATGTGCTGATGGTGATCACCGGGGTGGTTTTAGTGAGGTAAGAATCCCACACTCCCTGGTCTTTTTCCCCAGTCCAGGTGCCTTTTGAAGGTTTCCCCCCGAACAAAAAAAAAAAAAAAAAGGTTTTGTCTGCGTGAGTGTGTTGTGGGTGTGTAAGTGTATATGAATATATGAATGTGTTGTGATGGTTATGTTGGTTGAGTAAATGTATTTGTATTATGTAAGTGTGAGCGTATTGCGTGTAAAGTATAAATGGACATTAGGCGATGTAAGATAAGTTTGTTCTTGGGATAAATTCATCCCAACTACGGAACCCTTCATTGTGCGTGGCTCGACACGCACTTGGTTGGTTTTTATTCTTGGGTGCCAATTATGCGCACCGGGTATCACCCATGCTAGCTACGCCACAAGCGCGGTGCCTATCGTAATTGAGTGTTTTCTATCTATATTTTTTTGTTGGTTGTATACTAAACTTAGATTACATACCAAATTTCAGCTTTCTAGCACTTCAGGAAGTAGCCAAACATTTTGATGATCATCAGTGTGTCAGTGACGAAATCGGTGTATTTTAGATATCAATAAAATATAAAGTATAAGAGCTATTCAATTCAGACTTTGTATGTTTAATTAGTCTATTATTGACATCATATCCTGAGAATATGAACTATCTGGTACATCGGAAACCAACTCTATGAGGGTTCAAAAAAACGACGAAACACTTCGAGAAAAGGTAGGTAGTGCACTTGCGCTTCGCTTGGCTCGTCTTGGCGGGGGTACTACCGTGCCCCCAGATAAGATTGAATGTTCTCATGTAAGTGACGATTGTCTTAATGAGAATAAAGTTCTTTAAACCGAACTTGGTTCGCCTGCGGATCTCTTCATTTCTGATTCGATCACGTAGGGAAACTCCAAGCATAGCCCTCTCCATTGCCCTTTGGGTGACTTTTAGCCTTCTGATAAGGCCCATTATGAGCGACCACGCGTGACCACACGTGCGAGATTTAAATCTCAATAATTGTATCGAGCTTCTAAAATGGGACTAAACTCGTCACTAAAAGCAGGATGTCTGATGAGGCCCTCATGATGCATTACCACTCGAACTATGGACATATGAAATATTATCCAGACACAATTTGCTTTGTCTTGTCCCATCGATAGCGAGCAATTTGGCCTCGTATGAAGCAATGCGAGAGGATAATATTATCGGTGTGTAATGTGAAAACAAAATGATAAGAGTGTGGAGCAAGTAAGTGAGTATTTGGGGTGTCAGTTTACATTTTACAGTTCTATTTCCTCATCTAGTTTTTAAAATATGATTGACGTGTAAAAGTGTTTGTACAAACCTACTTACAGAAATAAAATCATTTATCATTTATCATTTATTTATCATTTATCATTTATTTATCATTTATCATTTATTTATCATTTATCATTTATAGTTTCTGCTTATCCCAATGGGAAGAAGGTATGAATTTATGTATGTATGAAGCAATATCAAGGTGTCTGTCTAAACACTAATTATCATCAACATTGGCAACAATGGGCAAACAATTGGCACAAAACAATAGGCAAACAAAAATATGTGGATAATTCAGTCAGTTTTATCACAACCAACGTTAGAAGGAGCCAGAAAATTGTGTCGTTGTGTTTTGTTTAAAATTTAAAATTTTGTCCTTCGACTGTGACTACCATCTTTGTTCACTATTATAATAAGTTATGTATTTTGTATGTGTTATTATATAAGTGTTAATGTTATTTTTAAAATTTTAAAAGGTACAGGGTTGGAGTATCTGTTTAGATAATCATTGTAGACAATCATCACATAATCATCATCATTGGCAGCTTTGTTCTACCCACTGCTGCGTTTACGCCTCCTCCATTTTGTGCCATGCTTCCCTGGTCCGTGTGAGTCTCATCCAGGTCTTCCGCGCGATCTTCTGTAGGTCGTAAACGTAACCACAAATCATCATCATCATCTGTGTAGTCTTAAACGGATGCAGCTGAATACCACTATTTTAAATGGAGCTAGACATGGGTAGTTCGCGAACAATTGAAGGAAATGTTCTAGTTCATTTCGCAAAATAAACTTATCATTCAATCAGTAGTCATTCAAATGGAGCCACTGCCTATCTGATCTCCACAACCCAGTAACTGGGTAAAACGATACCCCTTGGTAAGATTGGTTGTAACACTTTCCGGCTTCTGGCGACCCGTAACGAATGTCAATCAAAGATCCACGAATGATAGCCAACGTAACCACAAATGCCCCGCACTAATATTTCACAATTTTGTGCAGTTTTCGTATTGTATGGTAGCATATGCTATATAAGTTTGTAAATTAGAATACATGTTTTTACTAACCCGTTTCCGTCCTTGCAGTTACTAACATTTTATTAATTAAACTACCACAAAGTACAAAGTTCGACGGCCCGCCGCTCTGCGCTGCCGTCTCAACGTGACGCTGGCAGAATAGTCGACACCGGCTCAGTTGCCAAGAAAGAAGGAAAAAAAAAAATATATTGCACTGGTTCTATCGAAAAACAAATTCTCACATTACAATTAGTAAAAGTTTGACGTGCGAAGCTAGTAATGATAATGGTATGAACACTTAATGTTATTAATGCTTCAAAACTTCGTGACGCACGTCAACTTTTGACTGGAGCTGGTTACTTTTGCAATGGTTTCCAGTTACATTTGTTTGAATTTCATTAGTTAGGTCACGTAATTGGTCTCCGTCTGGTATGTCCGGTGAATAAGTATGAGATGAGTCATAGAGTATTATAACCATCTACCTTTTATGCATGTCAAACATTTGTTATTATGAGAATCAGGTATACCCTCAAGGCCCATGTGCCATAAACAATTCTCCAGTGGAGCATAATGTAGGCATTATTCGGCGGAGACAAGTAATTTTCCAGTAAGTACCTACAGTTCCTATTTCTTCCCGTGGGTGTCGTAAAAGGCGACTAAGGGACTTACTAGAGAATGGGCAGCGGCGTTCTCTATACATTTTAACAACATACTGCAATCGCCAACTCGCCTGCCAAGCGTAGCGACTATGGCAACCTGCCCTTTGGGAGAGGCCTATGTCCAGCGGTGGACGTCTTTCAGCTAAAATTATGAATGATGTACAGCGAATACCTGGTTTTTAGCTTTACGATACCAAGTTCTCATAACAAAATTGAGGAGCTGGCGAACAGAACTGGATTAGTCCACTATGATTCGAACACATTTTTTTGTCGAATCATGATGTCTGTCGTCGATCCCTGTTAATATTTTCAATCAAAACTGGCTCTAAGTAGGAAAAAATAGCTTTAAAAAGTGCATTTTCTTACGAAACCGGTTTAGTCCGAGTTTTTACCATAGAAATTCCATACAATTTTGAAACGGACTAGTCCCATGTAGTATTCATAATTATCTTCAACACATTTTTAATCAAAGGCGGACATGTCACAAAAAATAATTATGATAATTTTTTTCTTAATATTTTATGTTTGCTACAAAAATAAAATATTCAGTAAAAAAAAATCTTATTTTTTGTTCACATGTTTGCGGTCACAACCGGATAAGTCCAAAGTTTTCAAATAAAACCAGATTAGTCAATTTTTATTTCTTGAATAACTTGTAGAATATAAAAGGAAATTAAAAATTCATTACTCATGCAACAATAGATCTAATCCACCTCCTATCTATAATAACGCAATGTTGTCTTATTAATCTCCTCCATATATTAACATTAGTTTTTAGCCATCCTGTAAAATTTAATTTCGCGGACTAATTTTCAAATAAAACCAGATTAGGCAATTTTTATTTCTTGAATAACTTCTAGAATATAAAAGGAAATTAAAAATTCATTACTCATGCAACAATAGATCTAATCCACCTCCTATCTATAATAACGCAATGTTGTTTTATTAATCTCCTCCATATATTAACATTCGTTTTTAGCCATCCTGTAAAATTTAATTTCGCGGACTAATCTGTCGGATAATTCTTTTCACCAGCTCCTCAATTATCCTTATGACGAAATACGTTTGAATAACTTCAAATCGTTTTCCTCACTAATAAATCTGATATAAATCTTAACAATAAGGATAAAATAAAAAGAAGCAAACCGGCCAAGTGCGTGTCGGACCACGCAAAATGAAGGGTTACGGAACCCTTCATTGTTAGGCTGAATTTATCCTAAAAACAAACAACATTGTAGTTGAAAAACATGTTCTCCCATACATCGATATACGTCACAGTCTATTCTCCAACTGCAAATATATGTTTGTAGTCGCAAAAACTTTATTTTTGTGTGATAAAACGACAAATTTACAATTTTTGGACTTTTTCCTATACATGTGCTGTGATACCTTGTTTCCGCTAAATTTCATGATTCTAGGTCAACAGAAAGTACCCTATCCGCCTTATTACAAAACAAGATTTATATTTTGACATGGCTTAAACCATAGAGCCAGTTTTTGTAATAAGAACGTAACAGTGATTGAAATACTGTTCTTTATACAAAACTGAAAACTTAGTTCGGTACTAAGTTGTCAGTTTTGTGTTTAGGAACTTTACCATAGTCGGAATAAAGTTCGAAATTCAATAATGGCTCCATGTTTTAAACCTGGGTCTGAAGATAAACCTTGTTTTGGAATAAGGGGGTAAAGGTTTTGATTTATTTGCGAGTATTGAAATATGTCGCCGTATTTTTTTATTGCGTTAACTTAGACGCTTGATTTTTTTAGAGCTCCAAGGGACCATAAACTTACGTATTTGATATTAATTTCAACTTGATACCTACACGCGTTCCTGAGAAAAAGGGTCTTGACAGACTGACATACAGACAGACGGACAACGAAGTGATCCTATAAGGGCTCCATTTTTTCCTCTTGAGGTACGGAACCCTACAAACACAAAAAAAAACTTCATTCTTATAAAGTTCCTTCACTACTTTCCTAACAACTTTACGAAGCTGAAATCTTGTTATTTTTTCCCTCAAGTCTTTCCTTGAACTGCTTCTTTGATTATTTCGATCCCCGCATAACGTTTTCAGTTAATACATAATTCATGGTCGGTTGGGACCCGATATTGAACCTACAGCTATACTATCCATCGATCTTTTTAATGAAAATTTATTCGAGAAAATTTCGCTTGCAGGAGCTGTTATTAAAGAGAAAGTGCTATGAAGATTGGTATAGGATAGGCTATATGCAGTTCGAGTGATGGGAAGTGGAGTTACTTCCAGATTTTTGGTACGTAAGTACGTAACCCACAATGTAGGTACATTATTTAATTTATTTGTATGTTATCACAATTAATTACAGACTGGGCAACAAGTATATAAAAAACCAGCCAAGTGCAAGTCGGACTCGCGCACGAAGGGTTCCGTACTATTATCTATAAAAATGCCAAAAAAATCAACGTTTGTTGTATTGGAGCCCCCCTTAAATATTTGTTTTATTTTAATTTAATTATTTATTTCCTTCCTTTTTATTTGAAAATTCCAACTGTCTAACTATCACGGTTCATGAGATACAGGCTGGTGACAAACGGACAGACAGACAGACAGACAGGTGGCGGAGCCTTAGTAATAGGGTTCCCATTTTACCCTTTGGGTACGGAATCCTAAAAACCGGCCAAGTGCGTGTCGGACCACGCACAACGGGTTTTGTAGTTGGGATGAATTTATCACAAGAACAAACTCATTGTGGTTGAAAACCATGTTCTCCCATACATTCCAATCCAACTGAAAAAGTAAGTTTGCACCATCGAGATATAAGTACTAACGTACTAGAGAAGCTACGTCAAATAACTGAATTGTCCTATTCTTCGTAATTTGAATCTTTAGTTCGCGCAGCGCTAAAATAATAACAATTCGTCTAAACCGTAACTAATTTACCACAGCCAGCGCTAGACTTGCTGCGGAAGTGTATTTATTCTATATAATTTATTATTGTCGGAAGTACTAGGCGCGAAAGAGCAAGAGAGCGACTGAGTGAGGTGCGGCGCGATCGCCGCAGTTGAACGAGACAAAGTAGGAATTTACGGTGTCTTCTCTAGTACGTTAGTACTTATACCTCGATGGTTTGCACGCACAATATTGAGAGATTTACCATGTTATTTTAAGACTTCTTATAGGTTTTCCTATAATCTATATTTAAAGTACCTAACTATTTCCTGTATTTTTGTTAAACTTAGGCTCAATAGTTTCGGAGATATTTTTATGTAAGTGCTGTGTACGCCTGTAAATGACTAATTCACCATAACTCAATGCATATGGTATTTTAACTATGTTCATGTTTCTAGTGAATAGGTCGTTGGTGTACCTTTCAAATAAAATAAAAATTAAATAAGGGAGGAATGGTAAATTTTCATCTATTTTCTTAAATAACATTTAGCAGTTTCGGAGATTAGTCGGAACAAACAGACAGACATTTTTTTTAAAAATATAGTTTCGTATTCTTATGCATTAAGTAAAAAGCTGTTATTTTGACATTATACAAACATACACTTTACAATTTTATTTATTTGTATAAATTAAGTTGGCAATAATAACTGGCATAGGGGCCTATGATAACAACTTATGCACGCTGTAGGTACTTATTCCTATTTAGAAACGAACCAATATCAATAGATCAGGGGGGCCTAAAACGGACGCTTTGGCAGAATCATAATATCATCTGCTTACAATTCATATCCCGAAATTCATCTGTTTGACAGTTTTGTATGGAGTTTTGTAAAATGGTCCACAAGTTATGAATTGCTTTAATAAAGTCTAATGTCAAATAGCAGCTGTCAAACAGATGAATTGCGGGATGTATGAATTGTACGCAGAACATAATTATATTATGATTCTGCCAAAGCGTCCATTTTAGGCCCCCAGATATCTGAACGTTAATATTTATACCCTCCATTCCAGACTACCCTCAAAAGTCTAAAAAAACTCCCAATAGGTTTCCTTTCATTATTACAACCAAGTTTATGCCTCCCTCAACAAATTCTTTAAATAATTAACATTATTTATTACGTTAATTCAAACTTAGGCAATGTGAGTCAATTATTCACAGAATGTCGTTATTCGGTTATTAAGACCTTTGACATCAAAGGAACCGTAAACCCTAAGAACCTATTAATTGCACCCGGCATGGTCGGTTATCATTCGAAAATACTCCACCGCATTTTGAACCTTAAGTCTGTAGCGACATGGCCTGGAATGGTATTCACATTGTCCAACAGCTAGAATAAATTGCCTGCCCTCAAAGTGAGGTTTCTGTAGTACCTACTTTATTATAACAAATATGGTTGAAATGTGTACGATTATTTGGGTATTGGAAGTGCTACACATACAAAGTGGATGAACTTACAGTGTATCTACCCACCAGAAATGACTAGTACATTATTTTCATAAACATAGTGCCTTTAGTCATTATTTATAAGCCATGTAAATTTTTATTTATTTAACAGTTAGCTTTTAGAATACGATCTGGACATGTACCACTTAAAAAAAATTACCTTTTTAATGAAGAAATCCCTTTCACCTAACTGTACTGCTTGTGATAAACCAGAATATGTCCAACACCTCTTTATACATATATTGTATTCGCAATGATTTTGAAAGACAACATTTATGTAAAAAATTAAAATTGAATGCATTACATTTAGGTAAATTTCAATGTATTCTGGCTTACCCTGCAAGCAATAAAGTTAAGCTTTATTAATAAGTTTATATTTAATAGTCTTAAGAATGTAAGTAACTTGTTAAGGAAATGATGGGGCTGACATGACTTGTTATGGGTTCCAAGTCCTTATTAAATAAAGAGAAAAATAAAAATACTAACAGTTTATGTACCCTCGTCATAAAAATTATAGGTAGGTAGGTAAGTAGGGCCTTTATTTTTTTTTGTGAGGCTGACCTGTCAGAGTTGTTATGCCGCCCATGGGCGTCTGACTTGGCTTCACATGCCGTCGAGAAATATCTCTTAGGCATCCTCATGATTGGGCATGCCACAATTGTGGCGATAACTCCCCTCTATGTTCTATGTAAGAGGGTTTGGTATCCGCACTTAATCCTTCATGTGGACCATTGTGCGCGGGCCATGGCGGCCGTCAGTTGATTATTCCAAATCGAGATAAGTGTCCCCTCTTTGAAGAGTGGCTAGAGAGGCGCCACGGCGTCCTCATAGGACACGGTTGTTTCGGGAGGTTCCTGTTTAGGATAAGGCGGGAGGAAACGCCCGAGTGTTACCACTGTGTGGATCGCCCGGAGGACATGGTGGAGCATATGGCGGAGGTCTGCCCGGCTTGAGCGGAGCACCGCCGTGTTCTCGCGGAGGCAATCGGTGGCGATGTTCTCTCGCGGCCGGCCCTAGTTCAGGCCATGGTTCGGAGCGAGAGTGCATGGGAGGCCATCACCTCTTTGTGCGAAACAGTAATGCTCGCGAAGGAGTAAATTTTGCCTCTCCCTCACGCATTCCGCCTGCGTGAGGGAGAGGCAAAATTTGCACCCTCACGCCCCTAGTCGCCACAGGAGACACAGAGGAATCACAGGCCGATTTCCGGCCACCGTAGGCACGGGCTTGCGGACGGTGAGCAATGGATAGCTCACCGTCCGATAAGGACCAGGCCCGACCGCGTGTTGTGTTCCACACGCGCCTCAAAGAGATGTCAGCACAAACTGACGGGGTCCGTCAGGCCAAAGCCTGCCAGGGTTGCGGGAGTGCCCAAAAGGGACACCTTTTTTTATTATTTTTTTGGGAAATAATCAAATAACTTCTCCCGCTCTGGGCAGAGCGGGAGGGCGTGTCAGACTTTTACTGACTAAACCACCCGTGTTCCTTCCGTTGCCTGTGTGCCAGGCCTAGGGTACAGGACATGGTTGTTAGGAGGAGGAGCAGCAGGAGTTAAGGCTGTGAACTCGTCGAAAAAATTGCGTTCAACTGTTGTAATATTTAAAAAAAACTTTTTTACAAAAAAAACAACCGACTTCCAACAAAAACAATAAAAAGTGAAAAATAACTTTAACTTCGGAAGCACATAACATAACATCACGCCTTGTTTCCTCGAAGGGTTGGGCAGAGGTATACCTGTGTACACCCACATTTAAATATTATATTTAATTTAATTTCGGAAGTCGGTGTCTTTGGTTTTGTATTTTTGTTTAGGGCCACCGACATCCGAAATTAAATTAAATATAATATTTAAATGTGGGTGTACACAGGGTACACCCCTGCCCAACCCTTCGAGGAAACAAGGCGTGATGTTATGTTATGTGCTTCCGAAGTTAAAGTTATTTTTCACTTTTTTGTGTTTTTGTTGGAAGTCGGTTGTTTTTTTTGTAAAAAAGTTTTTTATTTTTCACTTTTTAGTGGTACCTACCCCACACCAATTCGTATACAACTACTTGCTATGAAAACAACAGTGACAGGAAGTTTTATAACACCATCAATATACACCGAGTGGATTAAATACGTATTATTGAAGAGTAAATCTGTAATGTAATGAGACCGCGCAAGCTTACTCTACCAAATAAAAGAATTATAAAAATCAGTTCTTAAACAAATAAGTTATGCCTGAACATATTATATAATACTAGCTTTTGCCCGCGGCTTCTTAACTCTAGGAATAAGATTTTTCATGCAAACAAAACCCCCCGTTTTCCCCCCCTTAAAGGCCAAATTTCAGCCCAATCTGTTCAGTGGTTTGAGCTGTGTTGATAGACCAATCAGTCACGGTTTCCTTTTATATGTATATATGGCTAGATATATATATATTGAGAACCTCTTCCTTTTTTGAAGTCGGTTAAAAATCATTTATAGCTAGAGTGCATCTCATGACAATTCCAATAAGACCAAACACGGGTAGGATACATTGTTTTATTACGGAGTTCCAGTGCCTACCTTCCGGCTTCATTATCAGATCAGTTTGATGGTACTATTTTGATCAGAACTTTTTGTTTAAATTTGCTTCGCTTAACTATCTTAATCCAGATATCTCATCGCCACCCGTGAAATACTAATCATTGAGAAGTTCCGGTGGCCATCTGTGGCCTTCTTCATCAGTTCCACTTCACCAAATTATACTTTCTGAATGCAAATGATTGACTTGTTGATGAAAATATAAAAATCGCTATATGTATGCCTATAATATTTGAGGAGTTCCCTCAATTACTCATGGATCCCAACATCAGAACTGGATTTTAATAAAAATGGGACCAATCTGGAAGTATATCTTTTCAAATAAAAAAAGAATTTTCCAAATCGGTTCATAAACGACGGAGTTCTGAGGTAACAAACATTTAAAAAAAAAAAATAAAACAAAAAAAAAAATACAGACGACTTGAGAACCTCCTCCTTTTTGAAAAGTCGGTTAAAAATAACAATGACAGCACAATGACGGCGCGAGAGTAACACGTAGCTGTCACGCACACCAGAATGACAAAGTTGGTCTATTTGTTTCAAGGCTTCTTCAGACCGGTGCGACACAAAGGCCCCGCGTGTCGCGCGACGAGCAGTGCCTTTGTGTCGCGTCTGTAGAAGCCATTAGTTCTTTTGTAGCACGACACTCTATCTAGACATATAAATGATCAAAGCCGTGTGGCTTTGATCATTTATATGTCTAGATAGAGTGCCGAAGGAACTTTTTGTTATATGCAAAAAACAATTAAGATAAAAGATTTTATCATTTTTATGAATGCTGGGTGATAGTTTTATAATAAATTACCTAAAGATTAAACGCAAAAGAGTAGACGCAAAGATGTTGATTAATTACAAAATTAGTGTGTGTGTGTGTCTGTTTCTAACACAATGTGGGCCTATTTATTCTGTAAATAAAAGTTTTTTTTTAATAATATTTTTTATTAATTTATATTACCCAAACAACTACAGCAGTTTTCCTTTAGAGGGTACGACTTGCGCAGCCTTACCCCTACTAATTTTATTTGGTCAAGCATTGTTGCATTTCAAAGGATATCTGTCAGCAGAATGAAATACCTACTCGTACACATGACTTTTTCAGGTAGGGTCACTTAACGATCTCCTGCCACCATAAGGAGAGGCCTGCGGGCGGCGAAATTGGGGCTATGCCGTCCCTCGAGCAGTCAGGCTCAAAGAGGTGGCACGCATTATTATACACGTGCATTAAGGCGGAGATTTCTTGAAAATGGTCAAACAGGTGGTTTTTAAAGCAGTGTATCTCTTAAACCGTAAATATTTTTTCCAAAACAAAAACAGTATTATAGGCTTTCAAGTCTTTTGTGCATACGGTGATGGAACTCAAAATATAATTAAATTCAAATTCAAAGTTTTTATTTCGGACCAAGGATCCATATAGTATTAGTAAGAACTTAGCCTATGTAAGTAAACTCAACAACTTAAAAATACAATTAATAAAAAAATATTGGCTACATGAACATGTGCACGCACATTTCTGCCAGCCCAGAGCCTGATAAATGGTCCATCAACCTTGTCCGCCAGTGTAGCTAAAATACTGTTCGGGCTACCCCTGAATCGCCGCAACATCGATGCACACCATTTGCGCATGAGGAAAGTCGTCTATGCGCGCTTCCGCAAACATGCCCGATGCAGAATTAAACATAATTTAATACATCAAAAAATCTTCAAAGACATCTCTTAATTATTTTTAAAAGCAGTTTATCCCTTCGTTAACAGTTATAATTATTATAATGAAAAGTATACCATAAAATTGCAAATTCCAAACTGCATCCGGTGATGGATTAATTTTTATTAATTAGTTAATAATTATCTAATTTTATACGATTTTATTTGCATTTTTACGCCATACATTGTGTCATTGCGCATCTCTTTCTTTTGTATGCAATCTGACAGTGACAGCGGTTTACCTGTTGTTAGCGTCTAAAAAGGAGGACGTGCGATCGGCCGTATTCGGTGACGGGCCCGCTAGGCATGGTGGGCCAGTCGGGGGTGCGGCGAACGTACAGGTATCTCCCGGGCCCCCGAGTCATGGTACTAGAAGGAACAGTGAGGTTTTAGTCGGTAAGAGTCCGACCCTCCGTTCTTCTCAGACTGAGGGTATCCATGAGGATTTCCCCACGGAAAACAAAAATGTTAGGGTCAGCAAGGTTATGGCTGTCTCCTTGGTTATAGGTTTCTATTTCTTCATTTTATCAGTAAGTCTGTCGTAAGCAATTCTCTAATCTTAAATAAGCACTCGTGCTGCCTCTGAGTAGAATGTTTTGCACCTACTTACCTACACTGAAAATAATGAGCAAAACAAAAACTGGGTTCTGTTTTTGTTCAATTTTTTTCCCAAATTGTTATTGTCTTGCGTTCCACATACGTAATTCATAATTGAAACATACATCCTTCTCGTAAGTATTTTTATACACCCCATAAATCTTGTGTTACTACCTGAAATTGTATGGACTTCCCAAGAGAGAAAGGTATTATAATACATAACAATTCAATACACGCAAAAGCTTGACATTTTCTCGTTAGAAAAGAAAAAATACCTGAAGAATGCCTGATCTTTGCACTACCCGGAGAAAGATATTTAGCTAAATACTATCTAAACTGAAACTTAGACTCACTTGCATCACAAATCACAAAATCAGATTTATTTATTTATTTATTAAAACTAATAATCGCCCACTGGTCGGAATTCGACCCCCTCTACTTACAATCTATATAGTACTTACTAATTCCATGAGTACACTAACTACATGCTATTATATTATAAACTTTAACTGTGCCAAATTTCATACTCCTCCGTGCGCGTAATTTTCTTAAAAAGGGGTAAAATTTTTCGCTTCACGTTTTAATATAATGATGATAAATTACAACTAAATTAAAAATGCTTATAAACAATGTTTAACATGACTATCTATTTATACTAGGTTCTAAATTAAATGACTAACTAATGCCTGGGATACACGGGACTAGTTTTCAAAGCTAGGATAGCAAGCACGAACCTCTGTATTCTATCCTCGCTTGCTGTCCTGGCTTGGCACAAGCTGTTTAAACGATGCTTGTAAATTTTAAGCTAATAGCATTGCGGTGACACTCCGTAGAGTAAAATGATCCGATGGGGAACCATCTTCGCCGGCCATATGAGGCTAGTATGTGTACTAACCAGGTCATTGCCAGGTTAGTAAAATCGGTGCTGGTGGGCTCTACTAGCTCAAAAATAGAACCCCATTCTATTAAACGGCTTGAAACGCTAGCTTAATAGCCTAAAAATGAAGCCAGTTCTGTATACACGAAGCCAGAGTTACTAGCTTGCTAGCTTACTAACACTCGCTTACTATCCTAGCTAATACCAAACTACATTTTGAAACCCTTTTAATCGAAATCGAATCTTTAAAGGGGTTCTGATTTCTAATCCTGATTACTAATGATAATTTATAAAATAACTCAGGGGGCCTAAATGGACGCTTTGGCAGAATCATAAGTACGTAAAATGGTCACAAACTGACAATTCATAATATGATCTGCGTACAATTCATACCCCGCAATTCATCTGTATGACAGTTTTGTATGGAGATTCGTAAAATGGTCCACAAATTATGAATTGCTGTAATTAAGTCTAATGTCAAATAGCAGCTGTCAAACAGATGAATTGCAGGCTAGGAATTGTACTCAGATCATATTATGAATTGTCAGTTTGTGACCATTTTACGAATTTTAATATGATTCATAATATCTTATATATGATTCTACCAAAGCGTCCATTTTAGGCCCACCGATTAAAAGTGTCTTCATCATTCTAAATTATTCAAACCTGTCCGGAAATCAAAGCACAAAATTGAAAGACGTCTCCACAAATTGAAACACAAATAGCAGAGACTTGATAATTCGATTTACGAGGAGATGTTTCGGAAACAGCGCAATTACAATTTCATGGGAATTTAATAATCAATAAATTATTGCGGTGCCTTAGCGTTTATAAGCTGGAACGTTGATTCGTTTTGTCTCCAAGTAAAATTAATTTCCGCAATCGCGTTGGAATTTGGAGATAGCAGCTTGGAAATCTCTATTTGAACGTTTTATGAGTCCTCAAGGCGACATTCCGTTAGTTAAATTCTCGTTTATGTTAATGTCTGCAGTTTTACTGCGTCGTCTCCGGTTTTGTTGTGATTCGTTCGTTCATACGTTTTGTGACGGTTTTCTATATCGTTGTGTGACTGTAAAAAACAAAGTGTATTGGTTTTGCTTCCCTTGTGCAAGTTAGAGGTATGTTTGTGATCATTTAATAATTGGCAAAAAATGTTCAGTTGTACATGCTAAGGGCTGCTTGCACCACCTAAATGCGTTTAGGGCTACACATAATCATCATTCTATGTCTGTCATCTTCAAACGATTTGCAAAAAATTAACGATGTTTTAAAATCGTTTTCGTGCTCAACGTACTTAGTGATTTTAGAATTTATCCTAAGAACAAACTTAACATTATAGTTGAAAAACGTGTTCCCCATACGTTCCAACTGCAAATGTAAGTTCGTACGCACAATTTTGAGTGTTTTGCAATGTTATTTTAAGACCATAGGCTTCATATATATATATATATATAAATTAATAAATAGGTGCATTATAGCGTTTTCTGTAATCTATAAGTAAAGAACTATTTTCTGTATTTTTTTCAAAATATAGGTTTCAGTCGCTTCGGAGATGGTAATCTTTCTTTAATAACTTTAAAATTAATGATTTTAAAACTATTAAAAAAAAATTAAATCGTCAAAACAAGTATATATCCTATGTAATTGTTCTGGCGATTTCAATATATTTTTTTTGTAATTTTTATTTGATATGTACAATTTGCACCACTTTTTTTTTCAATTTTTTCCCCCAAAACGAACCCCCTACTCAAAATTCATTTATTAACGTTACACGTTCGTGTTTAGGTCACAGAAATTCATAAGTGTACCAAATCTCAACTTACTCGGTCCAGTACATTTGGACAAAATCGGCTTGTGACAAACGGACAGACAGGCACAAGAGTGACCCTATAGAAAAAGGCAAAAGCTCTTCATCTTTAAAGTTCACGTCGAAGCCAACCATGAAGGGTCATCATCATCATTTCAGCCGAAAGACGTCCACTGCTGGACATAGGCCTCCCCCAAAGGAGGGGTTGGCCATAATCGCCACGCTTGGCAGGTGGGTTGGCGATCGCAGTATGGTGTTAAAATGCATAGAGAACGCTGCTGCCCATTCTCTAGTAAGTCCCTTAGTCGCCTTTTACGACACCCACAGGAAGAAATGGGTGAAGGCATCAAAACAATAGAAAAGTTTGTGAACTGCCAATTATGTGAAACTTCAATCCCCCAAGTAATTTTGATGTCGACGCTGAGGTTTCACCTAAAGTGAAGTATGTCAAAACTGCCATAATTACCATAAACTAAACTTCGATAAAGTGAGAGAATATATATGACGTGAATGTGAGAGGTTTTAAAGTTGAGTAATCCTTAGGTCCTAGCACGAACGCGCGGAGTAAACGTTACGCAAAATCGAAGGATTTTTGAATTGAAAACACAACTACCCTTTAGAATGTTGGTTTAAATTATTTATGTAACAGTATACGTACACAGATATAAACAGACAATAAGAAACGAACACAAAAATCCGTACAAAGGTCATGCTTATTTCTATCTCTTCCAGCATACCTGCAATATGAAAGTAGACAAAGAGATGTAGACAACGTGTGTAAGAGCAGAAGACCAAAAAAATCGCCGTATGTGGAAAACGAGTATTTTCAATTTAAAACCGTTCGAATGTTACGTTACGTTCAAGGTTTCCGCAGCGACATTACTCCGCGCGTTCGTGCGAGGCCTGTTTTCGTGTCTATACTGCAATCGATCAACGGGAGGGATGATATTTATATTAAAACATCGTCCATCAGGTTGTATGTCCATATCGACCCCAATAATGTTTGCTTATAGGTTATTTGTTGTTTATTTTATCTTAATTGAGGATAGTCAGAATTTCGATACTTCAATTAAAAACCGCGCCTCTTCATTGTGCGTGCCCACGCACAATGAAGAGTTCCGTAGTTGAGAACAAACTTAACTTTTTAGATGATAAAATGTTCTCTCATACATCGATATAAGACACGGTCAATTCTCCAACTGCTAATAATTTATATTATAATATGTTTGTAATTATTTTTTTTAGGGTTCCGTAGTCAACAAGAAACCGCGTAGTTTTCGCCATGTCCGTCTGTCTGTCTGTCCGTCCGTCCGTCTGTCCCCGGCTTAGCTCAGAGACGCTTAGTACTAGAAAGCTGTAATTTGGCATACCCTATACATATTAATCACGCCGAGAAAATCGTAGATAGGCCGTTTGGGGTATCTTTGGATAGCCCGTTTAAAAATATTGTGGGTCTGTCAAAACCATTTTTCAATTCAGGGATCCGTTTGCGTAATATTAAGCTTTAAAGTGCTATTGTTTGTTAGAGTCAAGTGTCCGTCGTGTCCCCCCCCCCCCCCCCCCCGGCTAAATGGTTGGTTTATTATATGTGAAAAAATTTATAATACATAATTATAACAAAATTAAAAGGAAAACTATGACAGCTAAGTAGGTTTTACAAGTTAACGAGTAATAGTCGACCAACTTAAATTTGCAGTTGGAGAATTGACCGTGACGTCAATTGATATAAGTATGAAGAACATGTTTTTCAACTACAATGTTAAGTTTGTTTATGGGAAAAAATCATCCCAACTACGGAACCCTTCATTGTGCGTGGTCCGACACGCACTTGGGCGTTTTTTTTCGTAATTTTTGACAGGTTACAGGTACAGACGCTATATTGTTCTAATAATAGATATTTATCTATGAAATTGCCGTTTTTTTATAAAATAAATTAACGTAATTTTATTTATATATTTTTTTATTTGTATTAATCAAAGTAATCACCCATGCAATCGATGCATCTTTGCCAACGCAGTGGCAGTTTATTGATGCCCCTTCTTGAAGAAATCTGCTGGACGGGGGCAACAAATTCTTCAAAGGCATTTCGTACTGCGATTATGGCAAATCCCCCCCTTTTTGGGGGAAGTCTATGTCCAGCAGTGGACGTCTTTCGGCTGAAATGATGATGATGATGATGATTTCTTACTGCCTCTCGGCTATTGATTTTTTTTCCCGCCAAAAAGTTATCCGAATTCTGGAGAAAGTAGAAGTCTGTAGGTCTACAGACTTCTACTTTCTCCAGAATTCGGATAACTTTTAAACAAAATCTGCTGTTCCCTACATTTGTGTTCACTTCAATCGACAAAATGTATGGAACAGCTGATTTTTATTTCACGATTTAAAGGTTGGTCCCATAGAAAAAAAAAATCAAAATGATGAGTACAATGACCCCTTTTCGGGTTTAGTTAAACAAAAACTAATGTTGTATAGTAGGTACCCAGTTGGGGTGGCTCGAGGCTAAATGATAAAAGCTGCACGGGTCGATAGAAGGTTAAGCTGAAGTTGCCGCAGTCGGTGCATGGATGGGTGACCATCCATTAGAAAGAGAGAAAGAAAGAAAAATAAGTTTATTTGTCACAGAAAAACGTGCAAGTACAATATTATCACACACATTATTATTCATCGGAGAGCACGTTAAGCCGTTGGTCCTGGGTGTCATTCGTAGATCTTTAACTGTCATTACAAGTAGTCAGACGCCCGAAATTCTGAGAACCCGTCTTTTTCCTCTTTCTTCTCTTTCTCCATGTAAAATACTGGTTTCAGTGGTGAAGGCAAACATCGTCAGGAAAACGGAATGTCAAAGTCAAATTGTTTATTTCATAGGCACCTTATAAAGCAATTTTGAACGTCAATATTTACAAAAAAAAATGAATTGATTCTAGTCGCCCCTTCCAAAAGGTAGTTTCGTATGGAGAAGAATGGGCAAGAAACTCCACCGTTACTCTTGAAAAGTTGGAACTTGAAAAAGGAAAACCCGTTCTAAAATCTTGTACAATATTTTTTATAGGTACATTAATTATATAATTATATGTGAAGACGATGCACCTAGAATAAAATTACTATACCACAATAGGTAATAAAAAGAGTTAAGAATGAAGCAATGACATATAAATTAATTATGTGATAGATACCTACATGGTGCTCACATATTTACAAAAATAGTAAAAAAAATATACGTTTTCCTAAAAAATAACAATATCAGTGTGAGTTAAGGTAATCACAGAATTTAAAATAAATGTCATAAAAATAATAAATTATAAAATTAAAATAGCACTAATAGTTCGATGTCACTAATAAGTGTGATGTCCTAGAACTAATAGTTCGATGACAGTCATGTGACATCTAAGTACCAACCCGCACTGGGCCCGCGTGGAGGATTACGGCTCACTCCCTCTCACAGAGAGTAAGCCTGTGTCCCAGCAGTGGGAACATTATAGGCTGATTCAGCTACATCCGGTTAGACTGGAAGCTGACCACACATTGGAAAAAGGCTAGGCAGGTTGATTTTATAATTTCAATTAATTTCATTTAAAGTACATACCCAGTTGTTGTTTATAATTTTTCTCATTTATTTATTTATTTATTAGGAACAATTTAGGTATAACTTAACAAAAGACACGAAGATAGCTGCAAAAGTAAAATACTGTAACGCAGCTATCAACGCCCCACACAACATACATGGAAGACATTTGTTCCAGACACACAGCTTTAAGAAGATTTCCTTAAAGCTGTGTGTCTGGAACTTAATGTCTTTGAATTTTTCTTTTGTAATTGTTAGTTTTACTATAAGACTTAATAGTAAAATTAACAATTACAAAAGAAAAATTCACTCAATAGTTTGTATGTAATGATTTAGCGTGGAAGTGAGGGCGAAAGTGTTTGTGAGTGTGTATGTGAGTGTGAATAAGATTTGCAATTAGTCTATTATGAGAGGATGCTAGCATGAGAGTTTATTTAAGATACTAAAAGTTGCTCAGTTGCATCATAAGACATAGATTTAAGCCAGTCTGTCAATTTTTTTTTCAGTAAATTCCTTGTTAAAGGGTAGATTTTGACTCTCCTATTTATATTATTATAAAGCTTAGAGCTAATGTGGTTGAAGTGGCGACCTACCATCGCAAACCTGCAGAGCTCAGTTTTACAGATTCTATCAGAGCGTCGCGCTTTTTAGTAAGATACTGAGGGTCGTAACGCAAAAGGTGGTGTTTCTTAAGCACTGTGTGTAGTACGTACACCTGGCTTACTGCGAGGACCTCACAAAGTGAATATAATTCAGTAGTCGGGAATGGAATAGGTTGGGAATGGAGATATAAAGTAGAAGATGACATATTAAACTTGTGAAGGTTAGCAACTGCGTCATGGCTCTGAGATTATCATAAACAGGTCGTTACACAGTCCATTCGGCAAGCGTGGAAGCAAACTGAATTGTTTACGCCGGAAGAATGAGGCTCTAGTACAGCTTCGAGGAGTTCTAGTTTACAGTGCTGTTTGTCCGCTTGTGATATTAGTCCACGTTCATAAGATGTATAGAATTATGTGCACGTCCCGTTTGGTGCCGGACGTAAAGAATAGCACTGTCCCATTTCTTCCTGTGGGTGTCGTAAAAGGCGACTAAGGGACTTACTAGAGAATGGGCAGCAGCGTTCTCTAAGCATTTTAACACCATACTGCGATCGCCAACCTGCCTGCCAAGCGTGGCGATTATGGCAAACCCCCATTTAGGGGGAGGCCGATGTCCAGCAGTGGACGTCTTTCGGCTGAAATGATGATGATGGTGTGCACGTAATAACGATATAGGGATGGTAATTTAAAAACGTCTTCATTCATATACAGTTTTAGTATATGCGAAACCCGAAACTCGTGTCTAGTATTTATCATGAAAAATCACAAAGTTATAAGGTTGTACCGGGTTCTCCGTACAAAAACATGCTAACGGTGCCCCCGCGCCTCGAGGGTCGTATTTCTCTCATTGATAATAATTTGGCAGTAGGTACCTAACTGTACGGCGATTGTATTGTAAGTAATTAAATGGTGATAACATTTTCCATCACACTTAAATGTTTTTGGGACAATATGTGTGTAAAAATTATTGAAATCGGTTCAGATCCTAATTCTGAACAAACTATATTCAGGTTTCGCATACACTAAAAATAATGTTGTACGGCCATACGTTTTACTTCCCCGTGTTATCGTGATGCCGGGACATCCACGATAATATCGCACACTGGAAATTATAAAAGCGCTCACATATTCAGCCTATAATCTTCCCACTGCTGGGACACAGGCCTCCTCTCTGTAAGAGGGAGTGGTCCGTAATCCACCACGCAGGCCCAGTGCCGGTTGGTGCATGTCACATGTCTTCGAGTTTTTAGTTCTAGGACATGCCATGACATGTTTTCCTTTACCGTTTTGAGAGCAGTGGTGATGAAATAATTTACACTAAGTAAAGGCTTCTACATACCGGGGCGACTTGTCGCGCGACGCGACGCGACACAAAGGCACCGCTCGTCCCGCGACGCGCGGGGCCTTTGTGCCGTGGCGCGTCGAGCTGGTATGTAGAAGCCTTAATGCGCCTGTCTTGGTACTACTCGTAAATCGAGGTCATTTCCACTGGGCCACTTCTCTCTAAAAGCACACATTGGAGTAGGTACGTATCTAGTACATTATAACTCAATGACATTGGATAATTTATAATGACAATCATAATCGAGCAATATACTTGCTGTCTTACGGCCGAACCCTATAACTAATTTTCAGTTAAAGACAGATCGCTATTGATGATAGACAGTATAATTATATCTATCCTCGGATGGCGTCTCACAATCATTGATAAAGGCTATCTATCTAACGAAAACAATAAGTAGGTTTCTCTACTTCGCCCTCCCGTGCGTTCCATTACAACCAACATCACTTTAAAAAACAACATGACGTGTAATTCTAATTAGGGTTATATTTTAAAACTTCTTTGTTTCTTACTTTTAAATAAGTTACTGGATTAAGATATAATTCTGTAGAGCCATATTTGTTATGGCCGCGAATCAAAATACAACCTGTTACTGACCTGCAAATTGCAAAAAACGTAATACAATTTGAACTTCGCGGGCTACCTTAGCGCATTAATGTTGCTTTTTTTTTAACTTACTCATGTTGGAATGGTGCTTGCACGGGGGGTGTAAGTAAGGGTTAAATTTCTGTTATTTTTAGCCGTTTTCGAGATATTTGAAGTTAATTTTTTTTTTATTACTTTAAATAAAAAAAAACATCTATGATCATTATTGCAAGTACTAAAGTGTTAATTTTAACTTGGCTACTTTACGTTTATCCCTGCAATTCGGGGAATAGCCAAATCTGCCATCTGTAGTACTGTCCTGTCAAACAAATCGTATATTGGGACGCATACTTTGGCATTTTCATACAAATAGATATCTGCTGTAGGCGATACACCCTCCCATCAGTAGATAGCGTGGGCCGGTAAGATTCCATAATGTCTCATAGATTATTGGGACGTTAAAACCATCGAAAGATATATTTTTATATCTCCAGTAGGCCGAAACTGGTGATATATAGGTTATTGGGTTCGGCCGTTAGAGTTGTTTGCAAAGTTGAAGCAACAACGTTCGCCGGCACGCACACAAGCAAACTGTAATGTTGCAAGAAAATGACATTTTCACACCTTAACTTCATCAAAACAAAATAAAATCAACACTTTTTTTTTCATGACCCGTGCGTGGGAACACTATTAAATATTTGGCTAATCAAAATAAAAAATAAAACTTTTATGTGAGTACATAATCATAATAACAAAAAATGGTGTAAAATATTTTCCTTTGCCTAGCAACATTTTCAATGTAATTTGTCAAATTTACTATTTATTATTCTGTTTTGATAATGTTTTATACAAAAAATATAAGTTGCTAGGCAGTACTTACCCCGTGATGAGTTGTGACACCCTTTCACTACACAGTACGTCATTGTTTTGTAAAATTGCGCGAGCTCTTTACTGTAATACTTGGTCTTGATTACTGACGTGCCGAAAAACCTAGGTAGCCTTTAAAGGCTAACATGAAATGACTTCACTTTGCATACGAGTACTGAAATTAAATGAAATGAAATAAAATGAAATCGTTTATTCTGTAAATAGGATATTAGAATCACTTTTACACGTCATATAAAAAATATAATCTAGATGTAGCCGACATTTCATAACTGACTACCCCTGAGAAGAAATGGCGAAACAAACTCAGGGGTCAAAGTCTCTTTTAAGTCCAGACATAATCTTGGTCAGATCATGTGAGGACCATGTAGATCCGTGTCTGAAATGGTCTTTTGAGAAAAGAACCACACAAATTTGAGTGGACCTGTCCAATCAGTGCAAGCATTTGTCAGTACTCGTGCAGCTCAAAACTGCGGTTCTAAGCCTATTACTTCTATTATGCTTGCTGTCATAATCGACGTAGTATATTAATTTATTTGTTTAATTCATTATTTACTATGCACACGTCACATTAAGCGGGTTCCGAACCAAAAATCCTGAAATGTTTAATCGCACACAAAACTTTATTGGATTCGAATAAAATGTTAGCAGCGTATTGCTGTCCAAAATTTATTATAAGCGCTTTGAAACGTAAAAGTTTTATCCCAAAAAGGCTGAATGTCAAACAAACACTCACAGCGTTGACTGAGGGAATTTAAAACTAGGCTTTGTAAAACGCGTATGGAGAGAAGAATTGTATTTGTATTCAAATTATATTTTTTATTTATTTTTTTAGGATGGGTTTGCTCTTGACCTTAGTCTAGGGCAGAGGTGACAGAGACAAAGTCGACGATGGAGTGAGCTTGCCCAGAAGAAACCCGTTCACTCTAACTTTGAAGAGATTAGGGTTTTATGCGTTCGGAAACACAGACGCAGGCAGAGAGTTCCACTATTTTGCTGTGCGCATTATAAAAGACATTTGGAAACGCTTAGTGCGAATTGGTGGAATAGCAACAAGGAAGGGATGTATTCAAATTAATTATAGACCTACTTACACATTCCGGTATAAGTATGTCTCTTGTATTGTGTGTATTTTTAAGTGCTTTCCATCTCCCGAAACTGAAAATTCGAAGTGTAGTTAGAATGTTTTACAAAAGCCAAAGTCAAAGTCAAATTGTTTATTTCAAATAGGCACTTATGAATATTTGTATGACTTACAAGGCACTTTTGAACGTCAATACTTACAAAAAAAATTGAATTGATTCTAGTCGCCCCTTCCAGAAGGTAGTTTCTTATGGAGAAGAATGGGCAAGAAACTGCACAGTTACTCTTTTAAAATGTTGTACAAAATTTTTTATAGGTACATTAATTATACAATTATATGTGAAGAATTAGATGCACCTAGAATAAAATTACTATACCACAATAAGTAAAAAGAGTTAAGAACGAAGTAATGACAGATAAATTAATACAGTATTTGCTTCATGCTTTTCATTGACAATTGACCTTCAAGAATCTTGGAAGTCTTCCTATTTAATTCTTGCCATATTTTTCCAAGCCACGTTATTTGTACAAGTAGATAGGTACGTAAGTAGTCTTTATGATTCAGAATAAAAGATAATACCAAATAACTATAACAAGATTATTTTAACATCAGAATCAATTTCTACATTTATACTTAAGTATAATAAAATAGTAACGAAGTCAAACCAGTAAAAGAAAATGTTTGAAAAAAAAAATTGCTACGAGGAAGAACAATTATTCTGATGTCGAAAATTATAAAAATTGTCCGTTTGTCTTCTTGTCTGGATGTATGTTCTGGATTGGCACAAAAGGTACTGGATAGATTCTGTTCAAATTTTGCAAAATATTCTTTAAAGGTCTGGTCATCGAATAAGCTTTAAATTATTTTCACGCTATTTGCAATAGAAGATAAGCAATATTGCATTATATATTATGTTCGTAATCCTCAACAGTTTACGGCGAGATTTAATAAGACAAGTATTTTTTTAAATAAAATTTCAGATTTATTTTTTATTTACGACGACACGGTTGGCGCAGTGGTTAAGCGATTGACTGCTGCGCTGCGTGTCGCGGGTTTGATTCCCGCACGGAACAAATATTTGTATGACCTACAAGTAGTTGTTCCGGGTCTGGCTGTTTGTGTATGTGAGTATAAATGTTTGTAAAAGCACCCACAATACAGGAGAAATTCTAGTGAGGGGCAACCTTAAAAAAAAAAAAAAAATTCAGGTATTTTGCTACACAAAGCCACATACTTTATTCTATTTATATATTTAGCACATAAAGAGCTGCTGTGTCCAACAATTCTTGTTATAATTCGATACAAAATCTATGTTTTTAAGTATGAAATCGTATGACACTCATTTAACTTACATATTTTTTACACATAGGTACCGCAGAAAAGAAAACCTTTAGTTACCTTTGACTGTTTTTGCACCCAAAACTGTATTTTATATGATTAAATTCCTCTTTTTGTAAAAATTTTAGGGCCGTATTTAGAGAACGTTACTCAGTACTCAAGCATTACTTAAGACTAAATTCAACCAATTCAATGGCTTGAATTTAGTCTTAAGTAAAGCTTGAGTACTGAGTACCGTTCTATAAATATGGGCCTTTTATTCTTTGATATTTTCATCATATTAAGTTGTTTTTTGTCTGATTTCTATTTTCTATACTATAAAGCTTACAAGTTATGACCAGGTTTTCACTATAAAATTAGTATAATAAAGCTAGGTTCTCACCGAACACTGAAGCTAGGTTCAGAACCAATATATTTTATTGGTACTGGCCGAAAATCAAACATGAACGAATTCGAATTATGTTTGAATTGTTTAACTCATACTTCCAGAATGTTGGACAAAAACCATATAAGCGGCCTAGAGCCCTGGCAAAGTTTTAGTTTGACTTCAGTTTACTGCAGTTTTATATATATATATATATATATTCTCATTTATTTCGGATCACACATAAAATACACATGTTCCATATAATTAGTAACGACAACTTAAAAACTATGTTAGTAAAACTTACAAACTCACTTAACAACTCATACCTACGTGGCTCAGCACATGTTGGCACGTGCTTCCGCACCCAGTGCCTAATAAAGGGGCTGTCCACCTTATCACATAATGTTTTTAGGATGCTGTTGGAGCTTCCGCGCAATCTACCCATAATTGACGCTGCCCTCTTTCTCATTATACCATGAAAATCATCGACACGGGCTTCCGCGAACATCTGCGAAGCGCTGCAAAAGCGCGGAAGCCCCATCAACATCCTAAACCCATTATTATACTGAACGCGTAGGGCGTTATAGGCCCCCTGCGTATACTTCACCCACAAGCTGCACGTGTAGAAGGTTTGGCAGTAAGCCTTAAAAAGATACACCTTCACTTCCCCACTACAGCGCGCAAACCTGCGGGCTAACATATTGCACCGAACCGCCAACGCCCAACGCTCCCTGTCCAAATCTGCATCATCAGATAAGTCCTCCGTGACCACATGTCCTCGATACTTAACCTGAACAACACGCTGCAATTGTGTTCCGCCTATTCACGAGAGGAACATTACCCACCGATACATGTTTACTTTTAAAAACCAACATTAACGATTTTTTAACGTTGTATGTAAGCCCATGCGTCACCGCATAGGATTCACATACAACAAGCAATTACCGGAGTGCACTGATTGATGGGCTCAGCAGTACCATATTGTCTGCATAACTCAGACTGTTAACCATGCCACCATCTATTGAACAGCCGACACCTGCCCTGCCGAGCTCATCAATCAGGTCATTCATGTACAGGTTAAACAGAGCCGGTGAGGTCAGTCCACCCTGCCTAACCCCACATTCCAACAAATACGGCTCGGAAGACACATTATTCCACCTGACACGATTCGTTTGAGAGCTGTACCAAAACTTCAACAAGTTAACTAGTTCTGCAGACATATTTAAACTATGGAGCTTCGACCATAGCTTCTCATAAGATACGAGGTCAAAAGCCTTGGAAAGGTCCGGTGATGTCTCTGACAAAATCAACAACAGGCCTCTGTTGTTGATTTTGTCAGAGACATCACCGGTTTTATTTTTAATTACGGGTTTTAGCTCAGTCGGTTAAAGCTCAATTTAAGTTGGTCAAGTTCGGTTACAAGACATCTATTAAATACAGTTATTTAAAAACGAAACAAGTATGTGGCAGGATGTTGCCACTACAAAAAGCGTAAAACGTTTAAGAAGGGTGATATTCTCATAGCATGTATGTCTATTTTTATTATTAATATTTCTGTTTAGTTCATTCTACCAATTATTTAAATTATATTATTTTTCTTTATCTATGATGTACCGGCACAGCGTCGTATTAATTGTTGACAGCGCTGGGGCTCTGTCTTGCATAGGGTCGCAGTATAATGCTGAGCGATAGCCGTTTTGCGTGGATGTGACGCATGTTTCCCCCAACCTTTTTTTTATTTTTGTGTTTATGTTCTTTTTTGCGTCATGTTTACCGCAAATAAAGGTATTTTCTTTCTTTCTTTCTAAGTGTGAATTCTGTGACCCTCTTCCTGCGTTGCTTTGGCCGTCTCGCCTACATCTCTGGGAGGCCTCTGACGTCAGGGGCAGACTAACCGCGTAGCGTAAAATACCGTAAACGACCCCTCCTGACCAGGTACGTCTTTGACACTGCGGCACTCCTCCCGCATGCCGTAGGAGGCCAGGTGGTCTAGAAGAATCGGCCGAAGATAAATCCGAAGTATCGGTCGAACGTTCAGCCGTTTCCCAACTACGGCTGACTATGGTTGACCACGGCGAAAATACAAAAAAAAAAACGATGGTCAAAGAGATAACTCAAAGTCAAAAACGTGAGTTGAAGTCGGGTAAGGATTCAAAGTCAAATAATGAAACTTTGGAAGTCAAGAAACGGCCGGAAATTCGGCCGATACTTTGGATTATCGCTTCGGAGTAGGCACCCAGGATACTTCTCCAGCTGAGCGTGAGAGGCATTTCAAAGTCAAAGTGCCACCGCTGTCTCTTATATCGGCGTGACATATCACGTAAGACAACGCCAGCCTCTTCTCTGCTCATTCCTGGACAGAGAAGCTTTCTGTCGTCAGAACATTACACTCGCGTGGTGTAAGACACCAACGCGGCCTTCCTGCTGGCGTCATCATCATCATCATCCCATCCGAAAGACGTCCACTACTGGACATAGGCCTCCCCCAACAGGGGGGAGGGTTGCCATAATCACCACGCATGGCAGGCGGATTGGCGATCGCACTGTGGTGTTAAAATGCATAGAGAACGCTGCTGCCCTGTCTCTAGTAAGTCCCTTAGTCGCCTTTTACGACACCCACGGGAAGAAATGGGACGGTGCTATTCTTTACGTCCGGCACCACACAGAACTCCTGCTTGCGTGAAGTGTAACGCTATTAGTGGAACTACTCAATAATAGATAAGTATTTCACAGGTTGCGATTCGATTACTTTAATATGGCTGCTAAGCAATTTATGCTCGTCCATTGCATATGGTGAAATGGAGCTGATGGTGAAGTACCAGGAGAACTTCTCAACAATTAACGTCCCTGCATCGGGAAAAGTAATATTTTTGTAAAAGGTGATGATCAGTTGATATTAGGCTATTGTAACATATATAAATTACAAACCGAGCACTAAATATTATATGTATCTTTCCAACTATGTGGATGATGTTAAATAACTTCCTATTACTGGGGGTCTACTCCGAAGCGTTAAACCGAAGTATCGGCCGAATGTTCGTCCGTTTTATAACTTCCATAGTTTCCTTTTTTTACTTTGAATCCTTACCCGACTTAAAGTCACATTTTTGATATACTGATACTTCGGATACCCTGTTATTTACATAATTATCTATAATATTTGTGTGGGATAGGTCGGTGTCTTTGGTTTTTTTTTCGTTTTTTGCCAGCGAATTCCGAAATTAAAGTTAATTTTCACTTCGTAGTAATTTTTTTGGAAGTCTGTTGTTTTTTTTTTGGAAAAAAGTTAAAAAATACCAACAAACTAAAAAATATAACAAGACGACACATAAATAATAAACTTCACAGCTTTAACTTGAACAAAAAAGTGAAAAGTTAAGCTTTTATCGTAAATTTCCGATTTCTATCGTAACAAGCTACCTAGTGAAGGGAAAACCGGGAAACTTTAACAACTTTATGATTTAGGTAACACGCTCTACCTAATAGCCGTTCATTAACAAGTTTAGTTCGTTATTAAATATAACTATTTAGAACGTTGGTATGAAATATCGTCCTTCATTTAGGGCAGTACCTAATATTCACAAAAACACGTGTCTTTTAAAGTAATTTCATGCATAATTGCGCAAATTGGTGCAAGAACCCATATTGACAACTAATGAGGGACTAAGTTTCATACAAGTCACTGACATACTTAATTTTTGACAGCCAAAATGTGACCAAATCGGATTTTTTTACGGTTCTTTAATATCCACTATTTAGTATAAATGTGACAAAGTTATGCAAAATTTATAAAGCAATGACTACGGTATTAATTTCATTAGTTTAATCCTTAAGTTAGTACGCGGATTGAAAAACTACCCAATGTTTTAGGGTTCCGTACCAAAATGGTAAAAAGGAACCCTTATGGTGAGACTAAGTCTATCTGTATGTCTGTCTGTCATACCTGGATATCTCAAGAACTACTAATGCTATCAACTTGAAATTTAGAATAGTTTTATATGACGTTTGCCCAACTATTTTGCAAAAAAGAAAGAAATTAAAATATATCTATTTTTTTGCAAAAGGGACTGAAACGGGGTCTTAAAAATTTGAAGTGGGGCTACTAGGGCATGTGGGGGGTATCATATGAAAGAACGCTGTTTGCACATTCTCAACCACTTTTTTTTGGCAGCATAGTTTACGAATTTTGATAAACCCCCCCCCCCTTTTCTCCGAAGTTTACATAGATAAAAATCTGAAATTATTCTATGTGATAGAAGTTTATGTAAAGATTACAGGAAAAATAAAACGATGTCTCTAAATAGCACAGTTTTTCAGAAATCATCAACATCTTATATACGTACGGAACCCTCGGTGCGCGAGTCCGACTCGCTCTTGACCGGTATTTTTTTTTCAAAAAATCAGTATGAGTAAACTGAGCCAATTTAGATCACAGAGGATTTGTAAATAAACAACATTTTCACTATTATTGAGAAGACCAACCTTTGTTGACTCAAGCAGGACCCCTAAATTATTTTTGTCTGACTGGTTACGTGGAGTAATTGCATCAGTATTCCTTGAAGAAGCTACAGGACAGATACTGCGACTGGCAATCGCAATAGTGTTAAGTTTTTAATTTTTAATTTCTTCAAATCAATCAGTTCAATTAACACAATCAACTCAGCCTATAGCAGTCCACTGCTGGACATAGGCCTCTTCCAGGCTGCGCCACCACACCCTGTCCTCCGCCTTCCGCATCCAAACTGTCCCTGCCACCTTTTTAAGGTCGTCGGTCCATCTAGCTGGGGGACGTCCCACACTACGCTTGCCGATATGTGATCCCCACTCCAGGACTCGTCTGCTCCATCGGCCATCGGTTCTTCGACAAACATGGCCAGCCCACTGCCACTTCAGCTTGCTTACTCTGCAGGCTATGTCGGTAACTCCGGTTCTCTTCCGGATAACTTCATTTCTACTCTTAGCCTTCAGAGAAACTCCGAGCAATCAATCAGTTAGACCTAGAAAACTCGTGGATTCAATAGGAGGGAGCCAGAAAACATGTACTCGTAGCACGAAACATAATCGAAACTTTGAGAGGAATGTTTCCAAAACAATCAATTTCAAGGAATTTTGACATTACCTGAGCCCCAAACTCACCAGATGCGTCAGGTCCTGACTTTTTTCTGTAGGGTAATCTAAAGGGCCGTGTCATTGTCAATTTCAAGGAATTTTGACATTACCTGAGCCCCAAATTCACCAGATGCGTCAGGTCCTGACTTTTTTCTGTAGGGTAATCTAAAGGGCCGTGTCATTGTCAATTTCAAGGAATTTTGACATTACCTGAGCCCCAAATTCACCAGATGCGTCAGGTCCTGACTTTTTTATGTAGGGTAATCTAAAGGGCCGTGTCATTGTCAATTTCAAGGAATTTTGACATTATCTGAGCCCCAAATTCACCAGATGTGTCAGGTCCTGACTTTTTTCTGTAGGGTAATCTAAAGGGCCGTGTCATTGTCAATTTCAAGGAATTTTGACATTACCTGAGCCCCAAATTCACCAGATTCGTCAGGTCCTGACTTTTTTCTGTAGGGTAATCTAAAGGGACGTGTCATTGTCAATTCTGAATATTAAAAGCAGAATATTTGTATCCCTGATGATGGAATACTTAAAAAAGTATGCGAAAATTTGCTGGAAAACATAAGGAAAGCGATCGCATTTTATACCAGCAAAAAGGTACGGTGAAGGTTTTTTTTTGTGTGTGGAGTGGATGTTATTTTTCAAATAATGAAATGCAATTATGGGAAAATATCTGGTAATTTTCGTTCGTAATACAAATTATATTAATTTAAAGTTGTATACCTTTGAATTGGCTACCAAAACTGTCAAAATTGTCTTGTTCGTTTACTTCGATGATTCCATTTATATATTATTTTAAATAAGCTTCGACTAGAATTTGGCCGAATTCGTCTTGTGGAAATATTATATTATGCGTTAACATTAAGAAAAGAAAGAAATTGCAACAATAAGCTAATTGATCATATTTATTATTCATCTTATTTAGTTTTAATTAGCAGAAAGGAGGACGCAAAAGGGAATAGGTAGTTGCTTCTCTTTAGGGAAACGAAACCTTTTGAAGTACTGAAGATTATTTTCCCATCTCAATTTAATTACAATTTTCTCTGAAAACATTACAGTTAGGTTTTCCTCGAAATAAATCAAACAATTCATTTTATTTTTAACCTTAATTAATTTGCTTTCCCACCATGTTTCATAATTTTTATTTTCATATATTTTAATTAGGAGCAATAGAACAGTTATTTTGTGGGCTTGCTAAGTTAAATTAGTTTTTGGATTGTCTTACGGTTGCTGGGCATTTATAACCTATCTCAACGTAATATAGGATAAAGGTCTGATCAGCGGCTTTGGATATATTGACAAGAAAATCTTTACGTCAAATAGTGTAGCAGCATAAACTAGCATTTTTTTATCGTTTATGGCAAAAGAACTACCGAGCCGTGAGGACAATGAATGGGACTCGGGAATAACAGAGGATCAGTGGATCTGTGTTCTAAGTTAAGCTGTGCTTCTGGTAGTCAGTTCGGGGATAGGTGTCAAATTTTCACACATCAAGCTTTGAAAGGTCGGATGAACCTTAGATCGTATAGAATCAAGTTTTTCTAACAGACAGCTGTGCTGCTGGGGAGTTTGTTGCGCCACTTCTTCCCAGCTAAAGCACTAAGACGTGAAGGGCGGGCGTTTTTTGGGGGACTGTCTTATGTAATTTTGACGTTCGAAAAGTGCTGATTCGCAGCCTGGTTTGAATAAATGACTTTTGATTTAGATTTTTTGATTTTGATCTTTTATGACAGCCGAATTCTGATAATTACTTCATCATCAAGCAATATATTTTTGTGTTCCAGGAACTGAATTATTGTAGAGGTCAAAGAGCAGTCACCCAAAGAATATACTCTGCATTCGTAACTGGTAAGATTCATATAAAAATCGGCCAGGTTCGAGTCAGACTCGCTCTTGAAGGATTCCTTACCACCGTACAGTATTTAGTATGTCCGTGTGGTGCCGGATGTAAAGAATAGCACCATCCCATTTCTTCCCGTGGGTGCCGGAAAAGGGATTGATGCCTTTTTCGGCACATTCCGTTTTGGACATATTCCGTTTTCGGCATATTCTTGTTTCGGCACATTTACAACGAGCAATATTTATTATTAAAATATTATATTTTAATCAATAAAAATAAAAGACAAAAATTAAACAGTACCTACACTGATTATTTAAAATAATTGGGCAACTAACTAATGATGATAACTAACTAGGTATCTAAATTCCTAAGTTTACGCTTATGAACCCGTCTTTTATAAAAGTTGGCAAAGCTTAATAAGCTCTTCAATTGATAAGATCCTCATTACAAAAATTACCTTACTATTTCACTGCCGTCTACCTTGTATTAGGTATCTGTTGTGGGTAAGTATATTACAAAATAGCCCTAGGCATTTTACAATTTCAGAATAATGATGCTTTGTTGTATATAATGATTTATGCCGAAAACGGAATGTGCCGAAAACAAGAATTTGCCGAAAACGGAATATGTCCAAAAAGGAATGTGCCGAAAAAGGAATCAATCGTAAAAGGCGACTAAGGGACTTACTAGAGAGTGGGCAGCAGCATTCTATATGCATTTTAACACCATACTGCGATCGCCAACCCACCTGCCAAGCGTGGCGATTAAGGCACCCCCCCCCCTTTTGGGGGAGGCCTATGTCCAGCAGTGGACGTTTACGTCTTTCGGCTGAAATTATGATGATGATGATTTTTATTATTTGTTGTTAGGTATAGCGACTATAGCAGTGTCACTCTGTGAAAAATATAAGTGTCTACGGTTCAAAAGATACAGCCCTGTGACAGACTGAGAGACAGCGGAGCCTTTGTAGATAGTCTTTGGGTACGAGACCCTAAAAATTTGGATGATGATCCTTGTTTTTAGGGTTCCGTACCAAAATGGTAAAAAGCAACCCTTATGGTGAGACAGTCTGTCTGTCTGTCACACCTGGATATCTCAAGAACTACTAATGCTATCAACTTGAAATTTAGAATGGTTTTAGATGACGTTTGGCCAATTATTTTGCAAACAAGAAAGAAATTTAAAAAATATATACCTTTTTTGCAAAAGGTACTGACCCATGAATGTATCATTATGAAAGAGCGCTGTTAGCTCATTCTCAAACATTTTTTTAGGCAGCATAATTTCCGACTTTTGATGAAAAATTAAAAAAAAATACCGCCCTCCCCCCCCTTTCTCCGAAGTTTGCATAGATAAAAATCTGAAATTATTCTATGTGATAGAAGTTTACGTAAAGATTACAAAAAAAATAAATCGATGTCTCTAAATAGCACAGTTTTTCAGAAATAATCAACATCATATATACGTGCGGAACCCTCAGTGCGCGGGTCCGACTCGCTCTTGACCGGTTTTTTTTTCTACAGATCTTCATTTGACCTACATTGTTGCTACGTAGGAAAATATAAGTCATAATAAGTTTTTTAAGGTAATTTCGCAGCTGTAGTACGTGAAATTCAAATTTTCTTAAGGTTAGTGCAGTTTTCAGGTCAGTGTCAGGTTGTATCTTGATTAAAATGTGATTCGCGACTATAACAGATATGCATTTACAGAATTATAATCATTAGAAGGGTACGTATTACAATACCGAAATTTAAAAGACGGTATTTTAAAATACCTATGAAAGAAATCCCGAAAAATTAGACGCCGAAAGTTCATTTACCCGAAAGCTTAAAATCCCGAAGATAGGTAAATATAGGGATAGATAATAGATTCATAGGTAAATGACTAAGTGAGCGACTAAGAAATACAGAGAGGGTGCTGTTATTGAATCATTTGGGTTAGGTTAGGTTAGACCATTAACGCGCGAAGGCGAGTGAGCGACGCGAGCGTGCCGCGGCAGCGGCCACCGAGCGCCATATTGCCTCTATTCTTGGTGAATCATATGGGTTAGATGAGGTTGTCCATTCGGGCATTTGGACATCGTTATTTTATGTTTCGATATAACGTCTACCGGCATTTAAAACTTTCGGTATTTTGGATTTCGTTGTTTTGGACGTCGGTATTTCAGTCATAGTTATTATGAAATTTCGGGATTTTAATACGTACCCCATAAGAATCATTAATACATGTCTCTAAGTAAGATTTGTTCTCCAATGTCATGATTTCATAAAAAAAAGTCATTCAATGGAACAAATCTAACTTAGAGGTATTAATGATTTTAATTATGTGAATACATCATTATATATATTATGTTATAGTCGCGAATCATATTTTGATCAAGATACAACCTGGCACTGACCTGCAAATTGCAAAAACGTAAGAAAATTTTAATTTCAAGGGCTACAGCTGTAGATTCACCTTAATGTGAAATATCTTCTTTGCAATTCGATTATACCTTTCGTGCCGAATGGCACGTATTGGTACCAGTTACAGTGTCGCCAATTGTATTGTAATTTCAAAGCAGTTTTCTGATATGAAGAACTCGCTATACTTTTTGCGCTTCTCTAATGATGGACACTTTTTTAATAATTGAGCCTCTTTTTAACTTTCTGTCTTCTTCACAGTTGGTCGCAGTAACTAAGCTCAACATCGACCTCGATTATTATTTTATTAATTGTATGATTCGCTTAATTAGTTGTTTCTTGAGGTTAATGGTTATATTTTTTAAATTGTTCCCATAGCTTCGACAGTATTTTGGATTTGATGCGGATACTTGACCAAATGGGTTAGGTTAGGTTGGAACTGTAACTGTGAATTGGTCGCAGTAACTAAGCTGGGGTACCTACCCCAAACAAAAAACTTTAGACGGCTCACCTGCTGTGCTGTGCTTGTTTGTCACTCTATGGCATTAAAAAATTAATATGATACGAGTACCTTATAATGCCTTATAAGCCAGGAATCTACTGACCGCTGTCGGCCGTGGTCGAGTCGATGGTCGGCAGTGAGGAGTCCTGGGATGCGGTGGTGTCCTTCTGCGAAACAGTCGTGTCGCAGAACGAGGTTGCGGAAAGGGAGCGGGAGATCTCGTCTGCTCACCCGGCCCGCAGCAGGCGCACTGGGTGTCGGCAGAGGGCTGACAACGCCCTCTTCCGGCCCCCCTAAATGGGTCCAGGGACGGCGGACTTGGGGACGTCCGCCGCCCCCTATCACACTGGACCCGAGGTTGCGGCGCGTAGTGTTCCACGCGCGGTCCTTTCAGACATCGCGGGGGGGGGGGGGGGGTCAAACAACTCACCCCCCCCCAGACTTGAGATGGCCCAAATAGGCGGGCCAGCCGGGGATCGCGGTCGTACATGATCCTATGATCCCCGGGGCAAGTACAGACGAGACCACTGGGGTGGGTTTTAGTCAGTAAGTATGACAGACCCCTCCACCCACCCCAGGCCGGAGGACATCCAAAGAGGATTTTCAAAGCTGGAACAAAAAAAAAAAGAGGTTGGAACTGTGACCAACCACGTGCGAGCCGAATTGGTCGCAGTAACTAAGCTAAGGTACCCCAACCAAAAAACTATAGACAGCTCACCTGCTGTGCTGAGCTTGTTTGTCATTTTATGGTATCAAAAAATATAGACAGCTCACCTGCTGTGCTGAGCTTGTTTGTCATTTTATGGTATCAAAAAATAAATATGATACCTTATAATGTTATTTGCAACGACTACTTGTCAGTACCCTTTGCTTTAACCTACATTTACAAACTACCCTACACCGTGAAAATACAGTTAACTCGTATTTATTCCTACTTTAAAAGTAAATAAGCAAACAACTGAGTGAACCTAAAATGGCTGTCCGAATAAAAGATTTAAGCCGTTAGATTCGCACTACGGCGTATAAAGATACATCACTGCCGAGCCTTTTCCGAACATTGTTGGGGTCAGCTTCTAGTCTAACCGGATGTAGCTAGAATGGTACCTACACCTAAAAAAAAAAAATGTATTTTACATGGAGCGACTGCCTATCTGACCTCCACAACCCAGTAATTAGGTAATACGATACTCCGCCTTCTTGGTAAGACTGGTTGTCAGACTTTCGGGCTTCTGACGACCCGTAACAACTGTCAAAGATCCACGAGTGACAGCCGAGAGCAACGGCTTAACGTAGTTTCCGAAGCATGGACGGATCTCTTCATGTAAAGATGGTCACCCATCCAAGGACCAACCGTGCGGGTTTTATTACTTAGCAACCCTTCTAAAAGATAGTCGAGTTTCTGTTTCATTTTGACACCTACGTATGACACACAATAATACATTGTGATTTAGGGTGGAAAGTAGGAAAGGAAACTCGTGTCATTAAAAACCCTCGCCTTCGGCTTGGGTTTGTTAATGCCAGCTCGTTTGCAATAACCTACACACCCGTGTATCAATTCAATTCAATTTATTTATTTTTCAAGTAACCAAGCCTCATTTGTTAGTAAAAAACTTATCCTACGTTAGTAATTGACGGCATGGTTGGCGTAGTGGTTAAGCGATTGACTGCTGCGCTGCGTGTCGCGGGTTCGATTCCCGCACGGAACAAATATTTGTATGACCTGCAAGTTGTTGTTCCGGGTCTGGCTGTTTGTGTATGTGAGTTTAAATGTTTGTAAACGCACCCACAATACAGGAGTAATTCCTAGTGTGGGGCAACGTTATTAAAAAAAAATAAAAGAAAAGAATTAAGATAATTTTATTCACTTTTAAATAGTATACCTACTATTGACAGTGGCAGCACTGTCCGACGCTTCACCGCGGCCACACCATTCCATGGGAAATGGCACAGCTGCGATTCACGTACGGACAGTCCAGCCTCCTCGAAATTAGAGACAGGATGCTGTTGTTGCTGCCCCATACCCCATGCACCAGGGACGCTCAGTTACGCATCACACGACGTTTTTCAATACACTAGTGGGAAATAGTAAAAAACAAATCAAAGAATTATTTAAAATTTTCAGAAAATGGTGCGTTTTTGCTACTGGACATATTTTGTTTACGACGAAAACAGCCTTTACAGCCAGTTCGATGAAAATAATTTTTATTTTTTTTTTTTTTGTTTTTAATTTAATATATTAAAGAACCATCTAAAAGACTTTTGAGAATTCAATGCTAAGACGTACGGAATCATTTTTCCTCGTATAAAATCTATCCCATTTTATTCTATGTATGAAAACTCCAAGGAGTTTTCTACTAAACTTTTTAAATTGACCTATTTATTTATTTATTTAAGGCAGGGATGCACAGACTTATTGAGACCATGGGCAACTTGGGCTAATGATGAACGAATGGCGGGCCACCAGCACATAAAATTTAATTTAAAAAATCGTATACCAGTTTGAAGCGTGGCAATGCATTGTGCTCACAATATTTTTAACATTTGGCTCGAATTTACTTGTAACACGTAAAATTGCTTCCAAACTTTCATTTGCAAGGTGGTTTCGATTTTTTGTTTTATTATTATTCAATACGACACGGTTGGCGCAGTGGTTAAGCTATTGACTGCTACGCTGCGTGTCGCGGGTTCGATTCCCGCACGGAACAAATATTTGTATGACCTACAAGTAGTTGTTCCGGGTCTGGCTGTTTGTGTATGTGAGTTTAAATGTTTGTAAAGGCACCCACAATACAGGAGATATTCCTAGTGTGGGGCAACGTTTTTAAAAAAAGAAGAGGAAGAAGAATACCGAAAAAGCTTCCGAGTACGCATCATGCACCGCACAGCGAGCGCACATAAAGGCGTATTTATAGAACGTTACTCAGTACTCAAGCATTACTTAAGATCAAACAATTCTACCAATCCAATGGCTTGAATCTAGTCTTAAGTAATGCTTGAATACTGAGTAAAGTTCTAAAAATACGGGCCTTAGTAACGCACGCGATTTAAATTTATATTATTTGTAAACCTCAGCAATATTTTTCCATCAAATATACGAGGGAATATTTTTGCTGGCGGGCCACTGACATATTGTCGGAGGGCCGCATGCGGCCCGCGGGCCGCGGTCTGTCCATCCCTGATTTAAGGGGAACCAACAACTATAACATATATATAACAATTGCATATGAAACACAGAGCCAATTACAGGTTCTCACGGGTAAAAAACAGAAACAATAGTAGAAATCTTAGGATCACAAATTATAATTATACTTTTCTATCGTGCTTGTTGCACGATAGAAAAGTATAATTATAATTTAAGATACAATAAACACTATACACTTTTAAAAAAGTCGGCATTCAGCTGCGTGCGTGCAGTGGCTTTGGTGGTAAATGGGTCGAATGAAAACTCTTTACAAAGAACATTAAAGTCCTTACTCGCTCGCACTATGTATGAGTTTTGCCTGTAGTTAGTAGAGGAATATGGAATAGAGATAGGCGGATTAAATATAACTGATCTCTGTGGGACATTGAAACGTAGTTTGTGCAGGAGATTAGAACAGTCAATCTCGTAAGATATAATTTTTACAAGAAAAGTGCAATCTGCTAGTCGACGACGATTTAGAATCAGAATCAGATTCTGATTCTGATTCTGACGATTTAGAAGTGGCTGTAAATGAAATTTCTTGAAGAGATTTAATTATCAGAATGGTATGGAATACGCAGCCGAAAACATAGAAATAATAATTAATATTAAATTAAACGAATAAATCTTTTTTGTATACTTTCAATACGATCAATGTATTTGCCATAACACGGTTCCAAATTTGTGACGCATATTCAAGGTGATATTGACATTATAAAAAGCACTAGTACTGATAAATCTCTTGGTCAACTGCAAAACTAATGATAGAGTTCGTAAACAAAAGTCACGACCGCGTAACAGAAAGATGCCTATGCAAAAGATTTAATTTTTTAATCATAATTATAGCCTCTGAAAGTACGCAATGTTTAAGAACTGTATGGAAATGACGCAGTGACTTGACTTGATTGTCATGGACACATTGTGTGAGCTCACCTTTTTTCAGTACGGACACAGCAAATCTAGCGATTTAAATATTTGGTCCGAATAGCCTCTTCAGCCAAGTGACGCTTAAAAGCTATTCCTTTCTCAAGTTTACACTGAACAGAAATCGGAAGGCTTTAGTACTTCTGACTCTTGTGTCCAGCTTAGGATTGAAAGTACATAACTTGTACTGTCGCGAACTTAAGTACTGAAAAGGGGAGGTGGAAAGGCAGAATGATTATAGGGAATTTTAAGGCACGATGAATATTAAATAGGAATTATGTTATTAGGTACTATGTAAGTGAAAGGTATAAAAAGAACATTAATTTCAGTTTGAGCAAAAGAAGTTTCTGAGATGTCATTTAATCATTAATTCAATCAGTAACTTGACTTTACCAGTATAATTAATTATGTTGAAACGCTGTCGATCAAAAACTTGACTGATCCAAAACATTTCAATTTATTAAGTGATAAGACGCTGAAAATAGGTAAACCGCTGTCACTGTCAGACTGCATACAAAAGAAAGAGAAGCGCGATGACACAACGCTTGTAATTTATTGCAAAATATGAAGCAATTATGTATTTACTCAAAAATGAGTTGAGTAATCGAAAATAAAAAACATCCAAGTTCTGCATACAAATAAGACGTTCTTGTTATTAATTAAATACCAACCGCACGTTGATATTTAATGCAGATATTTTGGACTGAAACTCAAAGTTAAGGGTTAGTTTACCGTTAACTTGTATCGAGATTTTTTTTCTAAACGTGTTTTGGTAACTAACAAGTTCTAAGAAATATGATCAAGAATAACATATTTTTTCCGCTACCACAAACTATATAGATATGGCATTTTTTTTCTTTAATACAAGCCGACTTTTATCATTTGCCTCTTGTCAGCGTCATATGCTATGGATATTTTATTTGCATTTGTTATCTCAGATTGCAGTAATTACAGTATTATGATACTGTAATAATACCGTACTGGTGGCTCTCAGTACAGCTTTTATTTGACACCATGACAAGGTTTTGATAAGTTAACTTTAGCAGCTGCCAGGGTTGCGGGTTTGTCCGAAAGGGATATTGTGGCCCTGACACACAGTCAACTGAAGGAACACGGGTGGGGGGTTAGTAAAAGTCTGACACGCCCTCCCGCTCCGCATAGAGCGGGAGAAGTTACATTATATAATTACCCACCCAAAATATAAATTAAAAACTTAAAAAGTTAACTTACTTACTTATTTTGTTGCTAAAGAGCAATAAAATATTTTAAGACGTAAACTGTACTTCCGTTAAGAGCGTTTACGACGTACGGCATTTCATACAAACTTTCAAGGCCTTGTTTTTCGAAATGACTGAACCGGTTTAATGAAACTTCATACGCATAAGCAGGATACAACGGTCTAAAAAGTTAGATAAGAACATTTTCGAAAAACAGTGTTAAGTACCTACAGCCAAATTAGACTGATTTTAAATTTTCCATAGAAACAGAGATGTCTAGTTATCGGTTTTTAAATGATAAATTTCGAAAATGTTCTTAACTACAACTGTTGACCTTTGTATCCTGCTTGAAAGTTTGTATGAAATGCCGTAAGTCGTAAACGCTCTTAAATGCTTAGAGGTTAAATGAGTACATCAGCTTGAGTTATTGGAAAATCCTTTACAAAGTCCGTGAGCACTTGTTTACTGATTCAGTCTCGTTACCAAAACAAAGAAAATCAATGCTGTGCAGTTATTGGAAAACACTTCAACTACTTCTTACTGTAAGTGTTCGAAGACAATTTATATGAAAAATACTTGATCTAAAAGACACTGTTTTGTCTTAGGTATGTACCTCAGTTGGTCCTTCTAAAGGTTATCGTATTACTTGGTAAGTTGGTTGTGGAAATCAGATGGGCAGTCAATGCATGTAAAAAAGGCTGGCTGACCACAACAAAGTTGGGAAAAGGCTAGGGCACATGATGACTCAGATGGTATTGGTATGGAAAGGTAGGAAGTTTGGCATTAATTCCTTCTGCACATGTGGCTTCCCTGGTACCTCATTAACGGCAAAAATATGTAAATGTCTATTAACTGCTCCCAAGTTGCGATGTTTATGTTATTTATTTTTTACATACTTCCTTGACATAATCGATGTTTTTTGATTTCAACAAGGCTCTAACTTTTATTATTTTAATCATATTTTATATAGTTTTTTTGTTAATGTGAGGACGTTGTAGGCTTAATATACTGTAGATCTGTAGACCATTTTCTATTTTGTTAAGTACCTGGTACTTTTCACGGGCCTACGCTGTCCTCTCATACTTTGAAAATATTGTAAAAGCCAATTTTTTTTTAAAGTGTAACCGTGGAGTTTCTTGCCGGCTCTTCTCCATAGGAAAAGACCAATTGGAACCGTGCACCTAGCTTCTGAGGTTTCATAAGTGCCCATGTAGGCTTATGTGAAATAAAAATATTTTTGATTTTGATTTTGATTTTGATTGTACAAGTAAAAATGCTCCAGGATGAGGTCCTAGGATGAAATTTACAATATCCTATTAACGAAAAGAAAAGTTGATACAGATATGGTGGATTATAGGTAAATAATTAAGCTTAACATCGCAAATACAAAAAGATTTAATGGGAATTTTTTTTCAACACACATGACGCGAAGATGGACGGCAGAAAGAGACAGAGAACACAGTGACGTTTTGCAGTTGACATAACTTTTGACACATGACATTGATAGATACTAATATTGACGTATGTTTTTAAGTACCCAGAGTGATCGATGGTTGCTTCTTCTCTGAATAAGAAGAAGCCTGCCTACAGTGATGCAAATGATTAGTTTGTATTACCAACATTTTTATACCAGTAATACCTACTGAGTAATAAGCAAATGGGGTAATGGGGGGTGGGTGAACGACAAAAAAATAAAGTACACCTCTGCACTATCCTTCGGGAACTTCAGGCGTGATGTTATATATTAGTAGTAGTAAGTAAAATTTACAATAAAAATAAACAAACGACTTCAAACTAAAAATAACTTTAATTTCGGAAGTCGGTGTCTTTGGATCTGTATTTTGGTTTTTTGCCACCGACTCCCAAAATTAAAGTTATTTTTCACTATGTAGCGTTTTTTTTTTTGGAAGTCGGTTGTTTTTTTTTCTATATTTAAAGTTTTTTATTTTTCACTTTTTAGTTTGTAATTTATCTAAGTTACAAAAGCCTAATGTCAACTGCTGATTACATTTTACAAAATATTGCTTTTCCCGATGCAGGGGCGTTAATTGTTGAGGAGTTCTCCTGGTAAGAACCAGGAGAACTGGAACTAATGGTGACTTCACCATATGCATTGTGACGAGCATAAATTGTTTAGCAACCATATTAAAGTGTGTAATCGAATCGCAACCGTGAAATACTTATTATTAAGTAGTTACGGTGTCATTTGTGGTCGTCACCATCAGTTCCACTTCACCAAATGGTTTTTTCCAAGTGCAAATACATGACTTATCTTACTATAAAAAATACCGAAATCGCTATCGGCCTATAAAATTTGAGGATTTCCCTCGATTTCCATGGGATCCCTCATCAGATTCTGACTTGGTGACAATTGGACTACCTCGGGAGCATACCCTTTCAAGCAAAAAAAAACACAAAATCGGTCCCCAATGACGGAGTAATCGGTGAACAAACATAAAAAAAAACATACAGCCGAACATATAACCTCCTCCTTTTTGGAAGTCGGTTACCTGGTAGCCAGCAAAACAGAAAGGAGGCTTGTTTGATAGGGTATTGAGATCACTAGCTATACTTACGGCTTACAATGCGAGCTAAACACGTGCTACGCTGCTAGCACGGAATAATACCGGCCTTGCTTTATTGTTATGCTAACAACAGTGTTTACATCGCTTGGTAGTTCAGCTGTTGGGTCTACCTATAGAATGTATTTTGATGGTATTTTATGTAAATCATTATTTATCCGGCCTGTCTAAAAGGGTTTTTGGTATGTGTGTAGCGGCATCAACATCGCCACATGCGAACTACGCGTCACACTGACGTCTCGCACAATCTTGCATCGCGCAAGCAGAGTTTACCGCGCAACTAGCCTAGTTACAACATCCCGACATCAACCGTCGGGAAGTTGCCCACCAGACACAACACCCGTCTGGTCGAGGATCCTCCCTTTTCTATAGAGGATGAGTGAATTTTAAACCCTGTTACTCATGCCTCTAAACTGGTGACCCCGAGTATGAACGTCAGCACAGCCTTCGTGCAACTACTTCAGCGTGACGTCATCATCATCATCATCACTTCCTCATGATTTCTAGGGGCAAGTCACACAGCCAGCCAGCTTCTTTGCTATGTGTTTTAGTGAAATACAGGCTGAAATTTAATTCACTGGCAATATTTTAACCACGTATTCTAACCATGATATTTTCTTCATTTAGGCCAACAATATCAAATATTCATCATCATCATCATCATCAGCCCATACCAGTCCACTGCCGGCACAAAGGCCTCTCCAATTAAACGTATTTTCTTTCTTTCTTCAATTGCACGCCATTCAGCTCGATTCTCGGCAACTCTCATCCATCTGCCACCAGCTCCCCTGCGAAGATCGTCGCTCCACCTAGCCTGAGGGCGTCCTACCTTACGTTTGCCGATTCGCGGTCTCCACCCAAGAACACGTCTACCCCAACGGTCATCGGTTCTACCGCTAATATGGCCGGCCCATTGCCACTTCAGCTTGCTTATTCTGTGAGTTATGTTGACAACTTTGGTTATCTGCCGGATCACCTCGTTCTGGATTCGACACGTGTCCACGTTCCGGCTCCGTAAGTCATCAAATATTAGTACGGTCAAATTATTATTTTAAAAAACGTGTTAAGGCTCGAACAGACTGGTGCCTTATACTACATACATAAAGGCCGAAATCAATAAACAAGATAATAAATACAAAATACCAATTAATTATCCAGATGTTATTAAACAACATTTAGATGTTGTTGTGTGTTAGTTTAAAACTTTTAACATAATTTTGAGGTATTTAGAATTTAAGAAACCCCAAAATTATGTTAAAAGTTTTAAACTAACTACTTGATATTGTTATTTTTTTAATACAATATTTTATTGTGCCGCAGTTACAATTTAAAATTAATGTGATTGAAAAAAACTAGTAAGGAATTTATTTAGTAGTACTCGGGAAATCAGCTGTTTCAAAGCCAAAGTTCATGCGATCGCAGTGTTTAAATACTAAACATGTACACACACACATACACGCGCTTTCGCTACTGTAGGTATTACTCACTCAAAGGAACCGTGTATCCGATGCGATATTATTATTTTTAGCGATTTTTTCCACACTTCAACCGACTTGAATGCGGATAAAATATGCTGTCTACTGTATAAATACGTAATTTTTAATGATATTACAATCAATACGAACATGTAATTTGAAACTTTTATTAACAATAACTTTTGTTATTGTTAATAAAAGGGCGGGTTGGCGATCGCAGTATGGCAAACAATAAATTCACCAAAGTTTAAATCCCTTCAATTTTAAACTTGCTTTCATATGGGTGCTAGTATCCTTCGTGATTTTCTGTCATTATTTTAGTTATTTGCGGAACTTCTTAGTGTGTATTTATACTTTTATTTTTTTCTGTTCGTTTTGAGAACTCTCTTGGTTATTATTTTTGTACACTTTACTAGTATTAGTTATTATTTGTACCTCAATTAGATTCTTGGACCAAAATAATGCCATTGAATTCTGAATTCAAAGGAATTACTCCTGTATTGTGGGTGCGCGTTTATAAACATTTAAACTCACAAACAGCCAGACCCGGAACAACTACTTGCAGTTCATACAAATATTTGTTCCGTGCGGGAATCGAACCCGCGACACGCAGCGCAGCAGTCAATCGCTTAACCACTGCGCCAACCGTGCCGTCAACGACCTATAAATTGCATACCTACTATTTTTGTAGTTTTATATGGTGTAACGTTTACGATTAGCCGGAGGGCCAGTCGTAGGTCACAAGTTAAAAAGGTCTTCCAAAAGTTAGGTTTGAAGTTATTCAACTCAAGACACTGCAGCCTCTTCCCGTTCCCGTCCTGCAGCCGGCGGAAGACTCTGATTCTGTGTACTTGGTCCAGTGCCTTTTCCGAGTCCGAGCCACCGACGACTATATTCCTTTTATAATTTTGTAATACTTTTTTAACTTGTGACCTACGAATGGCCCTTCGGCAATGGACAGACAACTATGATACAATGGTGCACATACTTTTACTGCAAACATAGGCCACCATAGCCACATGAGCGCACGCTCGTAACCCATAGCCGTCAAAAGCAAATAGTCACCATAGCCGAAATTGGCATAGGAATATAAAATGGTTGTAAATAATACAATGGTTCCTTGTCCGTGTATACATCTTTTTGCAGTTCAATCAGAGCGTACTCTCGCTCTGATTGAGTTTATTTAACATAACATCCCGCTTTGTTTCCCCGAAGGGTTAGACAGACGTGTAGGTACCTATAGTAGGTTCACCCACATTTCGCCAGATATGTTTAAGGCGACGATAACCGACCGTCTAAACGAGTAGTGTTAATGATTTGAAAAAATATATGTTAAATTAGAGCATTTTCTCAATAATTTAATATGTGAATATTTTAGATTATATTTATATTACGTAGTGACATTAATTTGTAAACTTATGTCTAACGCGGATAAAAAACTGAGAATAGCGCAAAATCTACCAAGCGTATTGAAACCTTCATCAATTTAAAGATAATTTAATTATTGATCTTTTAGTATATGTGTTTTATTAAAATACCTTTTGTTCTGTGTATAATATTTATTTAAAAAAAATTAACATTATTAGTTTAGACTGATCTTCAGTATAAAATCAAGAACAACAACAGATGTAGAACAACAAACTAACTATTTCCTAGCTAGCATATTTTGCATCAAATTCTGTGTCACAAAATTTGCTGGGTGCAATTTAATAAATAATATAAAATTCCCCTATTTCCTAACACCATTTATACCGGCTGTACAACCTGTTCAGGTACCTGCTGTATCTGTAAATGCGCCATTTAAATTCTTTCAACTTGACCTCACCCTGTCCCATCTCGCTCGTTCACTTCACACATTCAATTCGTTCCAATCTTTCCAACAACCCATCTGCAGATTCATTGTATCACTTCGAAATGTTAAGAAGTGTCTGGTGATTCAACAATATAATATCATGATAGCACTCGAAATCACGACCTTCCGTACTTGAAGCACTCCCCCGACATTCATTCATACAAACGAACTTATAATTGTAAGCGTGCTATAAAGAAAAATTCATTAATTTTTTTGTTATTTATTTTTTGGGTAGAAAACCTCGTAATGCATACGAGGACCATTTTTGTTACCTATTGAAAGGGTTTTCGATAGGGTTTTTTTAAGCAGTTAATTGAAAACCCATACGATGTGTGGGTAACCCTTTTGGACGGCTTAATTTATAAGCCAATCAAATTTTGGTTACCCGTTGAAAGGGTTTTCGATAGAAACCCATACGGTGTGGGTAACCCTTTTGAACGGCTTAATTTAAACCATTCAAAAGGGTTACACTTTCAACTCATAAAAACGATAACAGGGTAACATTCGTAGATAATTTAATGTTGGTTATGTTCTTGCTTATACCTTGTACTGAGTTCGTTGGCATACCTTTTGTTCTGGTGATAACGATCTTATATATCATGTAATAGAGCACTGCACACACAGCACTGAGCACAGCGTGGTCGCTCACAATCAGATGGCTAAAAGTCACCCAAAGGGCAATGGAGAGGGCTATGCTTGGAGTTTCCCTACGTGATCGAATCAGAAATGAAGAGATCGAACCAAGGTAACCGACCTAGCCCGAAGAATTGCCAAGCTTAAGTGGCAGTGGGCAGGGCACATTACTCGCAGCACTGATGGCCGATGGGGCCGAAAGGTTCTGGAGTGGCGACCGCGTACCGGAAGACGTAAGTTTGGAAGGCCTCCTACAAGGTGGACCGTTGACCTTGTGAAGGCCGCAGGTATCCGCTGGATGCGGGAAGCACAGAACCGGTCGAAGTGGCGATGCTTGGGGGAGGCCTATGTCCAGCAGTGTATGTCTTTCGGCTGAAATGATAAATGATGAAACAACTCCTGTCGGTTTGATCAGTTGGGTGCCTTAGGCGCTCTAGACCTCCTTCACCCGTAATCTGGAAAGCTGCTATCAGATCTCATACGAATCGTTACCTGACGGAGAACCGAGACTTCGAAATAACCTCGTTTGTATGAAAATGTTCCTCTGTTCCCATTTCTTCCCGTGGGTGTCGTAAAAGGCGACTAAGGGACATACTACAGAATGAACAGCAGCATTCTCTATGCATTTTAACACCATACTGCGATCGACAACCCGCCTGCAATGCGTGGCGATTATGGCAAACCCCCCCTTTAGGGGATGCCTATGTCCAGCAGTGGACGTCTTTCGGCCGAAATGATGATGATGAATGATGTTCATCTGGGTACTTAGTTTTGATGGTGGATGTAGTTGGAAAAAGACTAGGCAGATGATGACTGATGCCATTCGATAGCACACACCTAATTACGTTAGATGGCACGCATGTAATTATGTTTACCATAATGCATCATCACGGGTGTATTCGCTGCAGGGTAAGTTTGAGGTGTAGTAGGTCATCATCATCAGCCCATATCAGTCCACTGCTGGACAAAGGCCTCTCCAATTGCACGCCATTCAGCTCGATTCTCGGCAACTCTCATCTAGCTGCCACCAACCACCCTGCGAAGATCGTCGCTCCACCTAGCCTGAGGGCGTCCTACCTTAAGTTTGCCGATTCGCGGTCTCCACTCAAGAACACCTCTACCCCAACGGTCATCGGTTCTTCGGCTAATATGGCCGGCCCATTGCCACTTCACCTTGCTTATTCTGTGGGCTATGTCGACAACTTTGGTTATCTGCCGGATCACCTCGTTCCGGATTCGATCCCTCAGAGAGACTCCAAGCATAGCCCGTTCCATAGCTCGCTGAGCAACTTTAAATTTATGGACCAGCCGTACCGTGAGTGTCCACGTTTCGGCTCCGTAAGTCATAACAGACTCGACGAAGCTTCCCAAATGCTGCCCAGCCCAGCTGAATTCTTCTGTTAACCTCCCTCTCAAAGGTGTAGTAGGTAGTTATGCATAACTGGCATCAGTTCCCAGCAATAAATGTCAACACCTCACTCGACACCCTGTTTCTAACACCTTGTATTTTTTTTTATTGAGTTGAATAGCCCATGTCGCCGATTATAATTGCTATGCACCTCTTTCGACACCTTTTTCTAACACTAAAGTTAACGTATCTGAGCTAGCCTGGTGGTCCATTCCAGAAATATGTTGTCATTGTTTAGGACTTTAGGTTAACGTTAGCTTAAAAAATATGTACCAATAGTTCGTAAGCCATTCCGTCTGTATCGCTCTACTCGAGCACACCTCCTAATTACTGGCGTTCATATTTGTCTAGGTACACTCAGTTTGCCGGTACCTACCTAATGTTTTAAGTCACATGTAACAGTGAGCCTTTAAAAGCACGTAAACAATGTGAATGATCTCTACGAGTAAATACTTTCCGGCACTTTGTGAAGACTTTTATCTATAAATATTGAAAAGTAGTTGGTGTTTTATGGGTTCCGTACCTCAAAAGGATAAAACGGATCCCTTATAGGAGCATTCGTGTGTCTGTCTGTTTGTCCGTTTGTCACAGCCGATTTGCTCCGCATCTACTTTACCGATTAAGCTAAAATTTGGTGCACATTTGAATTGTTGTGACCCAAACACGGACGTGTAAAGTGACGTGTGACATATCAAATGACATTTCATTTGATATGTCACACGTACAGTCTGCAAAACCCTTTTTTTAATTTCAAAATTTTCCCCCAAAACTGAAACCTATATTCAAAATTAATTTATTTACTTTACACGTCCGTGTTTGGGTCACAACAATTCAAATGTGCACCAAATTTTAGCTTAATCGCTCTTTACAAGTCATTACTTGTAAAGAGGATTTTTTTAAAATAATTCTAACATAATTAGTTTTGAAGTTCTTAAAGAAAATTGATGTAAATTATTTCCGAAACTGCTGAGCTTAATTAACATTTTGAAAAAAGTACAGAGAACAATTCTATACTTACAGATTACAGGAAAACCTATCAGAAGTCAATGGTCTTAAAATAACATGGTAAATCACCCATTATTGTACATACAAACTTACATTTGCGGTTGGAATGTATCGGGGAACATGTTTTTCAACTACAATGTTAAGTTTGTTCTCGGGATAAATTTATCCCAACTACGGAACCCTTCATTATGCGTGGTCCGACACTTGGCCGGTTTTTTAATTATGGTATTACGAATAGGTGTAAATGACCACTGCTCGTTCTTTGCTGCATTCATTAGGTTATTAAAACCTAATAAACTCACGCTGGACAGTATCATTGCCTTGAATTAGGTATAATAAAACAGCCACACACAGTACACTAATTAAACAGAAAATACAATCTCAAAAATATAGAGCAATATCGTTACTAACGACCCTCCAAAATAAATTAATTAACCAAACTCTACATGTTAGAATTTAAGGCGCAGATATAATATGATTTTAGTGACTTTTAAATCGATTATTAATTATTACGCCTTCATATATTATTGCAAGTTAGTTATGAAAAAAATGTATGTTAAACTAGAACGCATGTATACACCTCAATTCTGTATGTGAATATTTAAGTATTGTAGTAAAATACTTTATGAAATAAATTCAGGAAGTAATGTCTACCCAAAGCGTAAAAAACGATATTACTTTCAAACTACTTAAGATATTTTCATGTTATTTTTGTATGAATAAGCTGTTTTATTATCTATAATTCTTGTGTTTTTTTTTCAAATATTCATATTTTCATTACTAATAAAAAACTTTTTACAAAAAAAAAAATAACCGACTTCCAAAAAAACACTACAAAGTGAAATATAACTTTAATTTCGGAAGGCGGTGTCTTTGGATCTGTATTTTAGTTTTATGCCACCGACTTCCGAAATTAAAGTTATTTTTCACTTCGTAGTGTTTTTTTGGAAGTCGGTTATTTTTTTTTGTAAAAAGTTTTTTATTTTTCACTTTTTAGTGCCGAAAAAGAATTTTCCAAATCGGTTTGTAAATGACGGGAGTAATGCGCGAACAAAACACTCAATGCAGAGTAAACGAAAAGATCGTCAATGTAGACAATGTAGATACATTTTTTTAGATTTTTGTTGATTTTTCAAAAACCGCTTGTCCGATTTAGATAAAATTTTCATGGGACCATTTGGGAAGTATAATACCCTTTCCAACAAAAAAAGATTTTTTCAAATCGGTTGGCAAGCGACGGAGTTATGCGCGAACAAACATTAAAAAAAAAATACAAACATACGAATTGAGAACCTCCTCCTTTTTAGAAGCCGGTTAAAAATAATACCTTTGAAAGTTAATGGTGGCGCGGCGTGAGCGCGACGCGAATTTGTATGGCTAAGGTCAACGGTGATCACCGGACCCTTAAAGGACTTTTCAACAATCTATGAGTTCGTGACGAAGCCAGCTGCGAGTGTGTGGCAGGGCTATTTATTACGAGTCTTGTAAACTTGTTTATTTATTATGCTTATTAGCACCTCATACGGGAAAAATTATGTCCTCATGGACGCGCGAAATATTGTATACTATAATTGTAAAAAATGTGTCTCCATTTTTGTATTCCTTGCCCGTTTTTTTTTCTCGGAGTAAGTAATGGGGTGAATGAATAATAATTTTCCTGCCCTATTTTTGGTAGTTACGTATATTATGTAAGTAAGGTGTGAACAAAAGTGTTTTTTTTAATTCAACTAACTGATGCTCAAACAACCTAAACAGCTGACATGCAATTTTGCGTTTACGTGCTTGGTTCACGAGACGAGAAACAGATTATTTACCGACATCAACCCGGTGTATGTGTTCTAAGATATTGTTATCAAACTAGCTATGGTAGACTTTTAGACGTAGGCCTTTCCAGCAGGTACGTAGGTAAGTAAGTAAGTAAAATATTTGGAAAAGTCAACGTTACACTGAATAAAATTATTATAATTTCGGCAAATATTTTACAATAAGTAAGTTACCCGGCTCTATAAAGTGATTTGTAAAAACGTGCCCATGACTAAGAGCAATAAAGTAAAGTATTTCTAGGGCCAGGAAAAAGCTTAAAAAACTTAATTTAAAAGATAAAGATCGTAATATCTTCCTTTTAAAATCAACTACGTAAGCACGGAAACAGGCAATAAAGGGACAAGGGTCAGTTTGTAAGCACGCACCCCAACAAAAATATTTGAAAAAATTTTTTCGTTGACTGAACCACAGTGATATAAACAAACCTAGATAAAGGTTTAACTGCTAGCGATTATCGGAATAACGCGCTATTCGTTTCAAAACCGCTTTTAGACAGCTTAAAGACAAATAAATTTATTCCGTGAATGAGTATCTTAAGATCGCTTTTAGCGATAAGACCGCCCATTGTGTCACCCTATGTAAAATTTAAACATTTATAACTGTAACTTTTATGGTGTACATAATAAAGAGTATTCTATTCTATTCTATTCCCAGATATAAGCCAGTGACCAGAGACTCGCCCATCAAGGAGCTCTGTCCCCAATTTGACGCATTATTAATGTATTATACACAAAACAAAAGGTATTTTAATAAAACGCGAATACTAAAAGATCAATAATTAAATTATCTTTAAATTGGTGAAGGTTTCAAAAAAATACGCTATATAGATTTTGCGCCATTCTCAGTTTTTTATCCGTGTTAGACATAAATTTACAAATTAATTTCACTACGTAATATAAACATAATCTAAAATATTCACATATTAAATTATTGGAAAAATGCTCTAATTTAACATTTTTTTTTTTTTCAAATCATTAATACTACTCGTTTTGACGTGATCTTCAGTATAAAATCATTAAAAGTCGGTTATCGTCGCCTTAACTTTAAAGATTCACACTGACATTTTTCTACTAAAAGGAGAAGGGAATGACTCCAGAATGCTTGACATTCTTAATATAATAATTATGATTGTATAATACGTACCAATTTTATTAGCTTCGCTTGTTCATTAATAAATGTAATCAATAATTTTGCATGCTAGATTTAGCGAATTATTTTAGAAACTGTAAACAACTCGATCATCTGTAATGTACTACAATTCTTGCAAATTCTCATTTCATTTCGTAACCCTAGGTAGGTACTTAATATGTAGGTTGCTAGGTCTGACACTTCTCCCACTCCTCCCAGAGTGGGAGAAGTTATTTGATATATTTCCCACCCAAAAAAAAAAAAGAAATGGTACTTACGCCTGACAAATTTACTTGAAATGAACATTCTGCCCCCTTATTTGAAAACACTTTATAATTGCTCCCTGTCCCTGTCATTCTGACGTCAAAATTTTAATAAAATAATTCCATTTCAGTAATTATAAGTCGTATAATAAGATGCGTCAAACTGCTTTGTAATTAAGAACCTTTCAACGTCACTAGAATTTAATACGAATTAAGGAATTGCTTGTCTAGATTCGGCCGATTTAAGTCTTTATCCAGATATCAGATTCAATTTCAATATCAGACAAAATCGTTCAAAGCCTTGATTGATCGTTATAGTTAACTAAAGATGATGGAGCGATTTTTCAGATTACGATTAGATTTTTTCATAATTCGTATTTTAATTTTTCTAAAAAATATCACAGGAGGATTAAAGTTGTAGTTTTGTGTATATTTTTTTCCATTCATTCGAAATAATAAGTACATAGGTTTATGTGACAATCTTCAATAAAATGTAATAATTAATATGAATTATAAATTGATAACAACTCTAAATGAAAACAAAAATATAATGCATGCATATTATTTTCATATCACGCGGCTTTTCGTGCGTTAATTGGACCCAAAATAAAGTAGGTAATATTATGATTTAATAAATTATTTAATAAACCGAGCAAAAACACCGGCCATTAAAGGTGTAGGCCCTTCACAGAGTGTTTCACGACTTTGTCTTCTCCAGCACAAACAAATGTCGTGTAGATTTTCATAAATCGTATTTACCCGTAAAACCGTAATCTTCCGCATTAAGCTAAGCCCTATTTACGTGGTCCTTAACAGCTTAAAGTTACGGTCTATTGACCTTCAACGGCCCTGTGCTCACATGCAGGCCCACAGGCAGCGGAATAAGTACCTAATTATCTAGCATGACCCCACTTAGTCGAACAAAAAATTTGGATAAACTTGAAAAACCATTTGTAAGAGGAAAGGGACCGAATTTCTACAAGACTGTTCGTCCTTCAATATGGAAAGTATTTAAGGATGTCGCTTGTCGACTTTATGAGCAGAACTTTAATGACTTATCAACGTCACTTTAATTTTGTTTATGCGAGATATTGGTGTGAGCAGTCCCTTAATCCTAATCCTAACAATGTAATACTAAAAATGCGAATGTGAGTGTTTGTTTGTTTGTTACGCTTTCCCATCAAAACGGCTAAACGGGTTTCAGCGAAATTTGGCATATGAGTAGACCATGACCCAGGTGAGGACATACTCCTCCTCCTTTTTGTGAAGTCGGAAAAAAAATACAGACGACTTGAGAAACTCCTCCTTTTTGTGAAGTCGGTGAAAAAGTATATGTACGTATTTCCTTAGCGACTGTAAGAGGGTAGGAATGACACGTCCTCAAGGTAATAACTTCGAGTTAAGTTAGTGTGTAGTTAACCCGTAGTAAACCGTTTATGACTCTCTCAATGTACTCCTTAGTGGTTAAGGTAAGATTGTAGTAATTTCTCACCTGAGAATTATAATTGCGAGACACATTCCGTCTTACTATAAAACAAGATTTATATTTTGACATGGCTTAAACCATGGAACCAATTTTGTAATAAGAACGTAACTGTGATTGAAATAACGGTCGGAAGGATAGCGGTCGACTATTTTATTTAAACTGACAACATTTTTGGGTTTTCGATTTATCAACAGTGTTGAGAAGACTGCCTTGGATACCATTGATTGATGTTCGATTCGGCACGGAAGCGCATCGAATGATTGTGAATAGCTATGCAGATTCGTTTCCACCGACAAAGCTGTACGTAATTTTTTACCCGACTACGGCGAAGCAAAAAGGAGGGTTATGATTTTGACCGGTATGTATGTATATTCATCTGTTCCCTCATTACTTCTAAACTGCTTGTCATAATTTGACAAATGAGGTATTGTTGGAAGCGTCTTGATCGTCCGCTGGTTATAAGCTATGTGAGGACACATTAAATTCAATATGGCGCCCTCTAGCGGATATAAAGTCAAAGAAATTTAAAAAAAATTGCTTATTCATGCCGTGTTGAGTATCAAATGAAAGGCCTTAATTAGCACATTTCAAAGATATATATATTGTCAGCTGTTGCTCATGGCTTTGCTTGCATGCATCTAATAGCAAATTGCTGAAAAATCCTCATGACTCACGATCTCTTCAGGAGTTAGAAAGATTAAGAATTCATTCAAATTTTGAAACATAAACCTATGGTGTATGTTTTGGTCTTGGTATACTATAATTTAAAGCGCCTCTGCAAATACTTTATCACGAAATTATAACCCCAAAATAATTTAAATAAAAAAATAAGTTCAAAAACTAAAACCCGACTACTGAAAAATCACGCTCTAAAAAGTATGAAACAAGAAAATATTCTCATCTGAAATTATTATGTACAAACTATTCAATATTTATCGTCTATTAAATAAACAAGTTACACGTAATATATTTTAATGTATTTAATACATATTCATTGTAATGTTCAGAAGACAGCCGTGGTCGTATGCCACTTCGTGGTCGTATTGCACCTCAATTCTATACAATAGTATTGCAAAATAACATTACGCAACACAAAACATTCAATTAAATTATTTGCCGTATGTCAGCTAGCACACGCCAGTATACCACCAAAAATATCGAAAACTATACGCAAGCAAAAATAAAATCGTAAACAGAACTTATTACCTAAATAAAAGCTTCCAGGCATAAAATCTATGGGTCAATTACACCAAGAGATCGCTGGATGCCCCGCGCGTACAATATAATAATGCATTCAGGATGTTGTTGCGACTGCCCCGTTTCTGCAGCGCTTCGGAAATGTTTGCTGAGACTTACACAGATGGCTTTCATGCTATAATCCGTAAAAAACCGCGTCGCTGCTGAGCAGAGTGCGTGGTAGTTGCAACTATATCCTGAGAGCTGTGGCGGAGAGCTATACTCCAAATATTCGGCATTTTATCCGGAGGTTGCTCAGGTAGGAAACATGTTTTCTTGCCTGGTCGTCCTCTGCGTGGAGTGTGCATCATTGTATTTTATATTATTTTATACCTACCTTTAACTACTACTAACACTAGAATATAAGTTGTTTTTTGTAATACTAACATAATATGGATCCCTGTTATCTGTAATAAATGAATTTTAATTTAATTAATTTAATAAAGGACGTGCCCTTAGACGACATTTTGTCAACCGTAGGTATTTCGTCTAAAGCTACCAAATGTTCCGCTCGTGATTTCAACCCATTTAACGGCAACGGATGGCTCACCTTTGGGGATATTTTTTACAAGACAAACTTATCTACTATAATAAGTAATTTGTAACAACTGTTCCATTTCATCGCGTGATTTCCGCTGTTTCTACATTTGATGACGTCCTACATATTACCGTTTATGGGCTTTGTCGTGATTTTAACGTAGCATCAATTTGAATGAATAATTTTGAAATACATTTTGGAAAAGACAACATTTTGCTAGTAATAAAAGTGTTCCTCTGAAGACGAATGATAGGCGTTATCGGGCACGTAATGTACCTAAGGCCGGCCGCTGCGACGGGAATACATTTACTTTCTTATCCACTTCGTTCACTACTTTCAATTACATTGGCCTTACGTGAGTCTTACAGAAATATTTCACGCTTGTATGTAAGCAAATTAGTGTTTGAAACTTTTTGCAAAAGAACCTGTCACTAAACCTTTTACAAAAGGGAATCGAACTTTTTTGTATGGAAACTGGCCTCGTCTCGGTTCGCTATTTTGATAATTTTTTTAAATAGTTTTCCACGTTATTACCTATACATTTATATGGTTAAGGGCCATAAAGACAAACAAAAAATAACATGTGATATAATGTCCTAAACTGTCACATTACCTAGATAATTAAAGTTAAAAATGGCCATGATGAGCGCACATATTTTCGTTTCAATGAAATGAAATGAAATCGTTTATTCTGTAAATAGGATATTAGAATCACTTTTACACGTCATATAAAAATAAAAAAAATAAGCTAGATATAGTCGAAATCATATCAAAAGTTGTCAATTTAAGCTACAAAGCGCTTTTTCTGTTGAAAATGTTATGTAATGTGATTATCTTTAATCTTTAATTATCTTTATTTTCCATAGAAACAGTTATTTCCAGTTATCTGTTTTTAAATAAGACATTTCGAAAATGTTCTTTACTAACTTTTTAGACCTTTGTATCCTTACAAAATCACTGTTTCTATGGAAAATTTAAAATCGCTCTAATTTAGCTGTAACACTATTTTTCGAAAATGTTTTTACTAACTTTTTAGACCTTTGTATCCTGCGTATGCGTATGAAGTTTCATTTGCAGTAAGTCGTTAACGCTCTAAAATTACGGCAATTGCCCCTCTGATATTTTTTAAAAAGCCAAAGATGGTATACGAGTAAAGTAGTACGAGTATAGTCCCATAAGTATTCGGCACGTAATATTGACATAAAAGCTTTCACTGCGTTAAAAGTTTAAGTGGTTTCTTGGTGCATATCATATTTTTTCGATAATTTTCGCTATTTTTTATAACCAGTATAATATTGTTCTTCAATTTTCTTGTAGATGGGCCCTCATGGGTGCAGTATATCTAGAAAAGGTTGTGGGCTACGTAAGTCTCTGTACTAATTAAAACCAAAGTTATCGAACTTTCGTTTTGCTTTTTGATAATTCTCTTAAGGGGCCAGCGTAGCATGCGTAGTTCATACAAACGTAATACCAAAATAATTTGTAAATAAAACATATTCTTAAGGTAGTGTGTGTTTATTTCGATTGGATTACAGAATATCTATGTTCCCAAATATGTATTTTGAAAGGACAATGATATAAAGACGAGATATGAGGAATTTAAAATTTCTTTAGAAAACTTATTTTTCTCGTCTTGTTTAAATCAGGCCTCTTAAAACTACCTTTTGGAAGGGGCAACTAGAATCCATTTTATTTTCTTGTACATTTTTGACGTTCAAAAGTGCCTTAATATATGCCTATTTGAAATAAACAATTTGACTTAGAGGTGACTCTAACATGCATCGAAACATATCGAGATGGAAATAAAAATAAAACCTTACAGGAAAATTATGCTTCTTACGAATCCTACCACCTACATAAATTCATAATGTGTTGTTTTGTCATGTCTGTTTTGGTTTGTTAAGGTTCGCTGATCATTTAGAACAAATATTCCAACCAAATAACGCCCAGATACGACGAACCAGTTATGACGAACAATACGAGGGTAATTCAAGGTGCCCAAATTAGTTCAGATAAACAACATTATTTTTAGTACGAGTATGCAAAACCTGAATATAGTTTGTTCAGAATAAGGAACTGAATCGATTTCAATAACTTTTACACCATATATTTTGTCCCATAAGTATTTAGCGTGATGGAAACTTTATCACCATTTAATTACTTACAATACTATCGCCGTACGGTTAGGTATCTACTGCCACATTATTATCAATGAGCGCAAGACGAAACTGGAGGCGCGGGGATGCCGTTAGCATGTTTTTTTACGGACAACCCGGTAAGATAACAACCTTTTATCTTTGTGATTTTTCATGATACAGTTTTGAAATTTTGTACATAGATTCTTTACATAAAAATACTAGACACGTGTTTCGGGTTTCACATAAGTATACTAAAAATAACTTTGTATAGTTGGTTACCCCAAAAGAAGTATCTAGAGAAATAAAGTGTAAAACCTAATTACAGGGGAAGTCAACCTTACTACGCTCATTATTGCTACATTTCAGTTAAAATACGTTCCTGACTTATTCTGTTGAAAGTAGCTGAAGTCATTATGATAGCCAAGCTTGGGAAACTACCTCATGAAACAACACCAATCTCACTGTTACCTGTGGTGTCAAAGCTATTTGAGAAATTATTTCTAAAGAGATTGAAGCCTCTTATTGAAACTGAAAATCTAATCCTCAATTACCAGTTCGGATTTAGTGAACAACACCAGAATTATTAATTTTATTGAAAGACCACTAGAGGAGAAAAAGGTGTCCTCCATTGTTTTCCTTGATGTAGGTCAGGCTTTCGATAAAATATGGCACGATGGCCCCATTTATAAACTAAAAACAATGCTGCCTCAACAATTTCAGACAACTTAGCATCCTATATATCAAACAAATTGTTTAGGATAAGACAAAGAAACGCTTATTCAGACCTTAGACAGATAAAAGCTGGAGTACCATAAGGGAGTGTACTTGGTCCTGTTCACTTAGCGTCCGCTTGTTTACACAGCCAACCAAACGTTTTGTTGGCGACGCGACCTGGGCCCCAAGTCGGTTATTTTTATAAATTCAGTCATTCCAACACGATCCCATTGTCATTTTGCTAAAAGTTCGTAATCTGCTAAATTCTTAATGGTTGATCATTGGTCGGTCAATGTTTTCGTAATAGAATTGTGTTACTTATAATGGCATTGTCGTATTGCCATTATTATAAAACCCATTAATAGAAATGTCATTAATTTGTCATTATGTACGATATTACCAATAAATGCAAATTCTTTCAATGTAGTGTCAGTGGCCGACCATTGCAAAGTCATAATGACGCCATTATAATAGTAGATTACCAAACTTGTCAAAATCAACAATTATGAAATCAATGCTCGACCATTCTGACACTATTATAATAGCAGACTTGAGGCCCAGGCCGCACCGCCATGGCGACCCGGTGAGGTTAACTTAACCTTAGTAGAATTTTCATTTAGTGAGATTTTTGTCAAAAGAGGTAAAACATTTAACAAAAAAAAATCAAAAATTACATAGTGAAATTAATTTGTAAAGTTATGTCTTTTTTTTTTTTGGGTGTGTATTATCAAATAACTTCTCCCGCTCTGGGCTGAGTGGGAGGGCGTGTCAGACTTTTACTGACTAAAACCCACCCGTATTACTTCATTTGCCTGTGTGCCAGGGCCACGATATCCCTTTCGGACAAACTCGCCACCCTGGCAGGCATTGGCCCTATCGGACCCCGTCAGTTGGTGCTGACAACTCTTTGAGGCGCGCGTGGAATACGACGCGCCGTCGACCCGGGCCTGGTCCTTATTGGACGGTGAGCTACCCATCGCTCACCGTCCGCAGGCCCGCGCCTACGGTGGCCGGAAATCGGCTTGCGACTCCCGACGCCCGGGGCGTCTCCTGCGGCGACTAGGGGCGCGAGGGCGTGAACCTTGCCTCTCCCTCACGCATTCCGCCTCCTCCTTCGCAAGAATTACTGCTTCGCAGAAGGAGGTGACGGCCTCCCATGTACTCTCGCTCCGAACCATGGCCTGAACTAGGGCCGGACGCGAGAAATCGCCGCCGCCGATCGCCTCCGTTAGGACACGGCGGTGCTCCGCCCAAGCTGGGCAGACCTCCACCGTATGCTCCACCGTGTCCTCCGGGCGATCCACACAGTGGTGACACCCGGGCGTTTCCTCCCGCTTTATCCTGAACAGGAACCTCTCGAAACAACCGTGCCCGGTGAGGACCTGCGTCAGGCGGAAGGTGAGGACGCCGTGGCGCCTCTCTAGCCACTCCTCAAAGAGGGGACTTATCGCCACAATTGTGGCGTGCCCAGTAAAGTTATGTCTAACGCGGATAAAAAACTGAGAATGGCGCAAAATCTACTAAGCGTATTTTTCTGAAACCTTCACCAATTTAAAGATAATTTAATTATTGATCTTTTAGTATACTCGTTTTATTACAATGCCTTTTGTTTTGTGTATAATAAATTAATAATGCATCAAATTGGGGACAGCGCTCCTTGATGGGCGAGTCCTATTACTGGCTGAACGTACGACGCGTTGCGTGAGCTCAGTACAGAACACGCAAGCTAAACACTCAAGGTCACTGGCATATATCTGCGTCTTAATGCTCAGCTCGTTAAACTATCAAGCATATTCTTGAGCTTTTGTATTCGTTACTTAATTCATTCATTCGTTCATTCTTTCGTAGAGGCGCTCTATAACTAGTTCGCCCTCAGTGTCCATCTAACTAATCCGCGAGCACATCAGGTATAAGTAGAAGAAATCCATATGAAATGAGTTGTTATTGAAACATAACAAAGGCTTTGCGTCCATCTTAGCTCTCTGCTGTTACTATAATACTTATTTTGTACATTCTAGTAATATTATAAATGTGAAAGTTTGTATCTTTGTTACTCAATCATCAAGCACAAAAAAACAGTTGAAAGAATTTGGAAATTAAAAAAAAAGTATAATAAATTATGTGATGTTGAATTCAATTCGTTTTATTTTTTATTTTCGTCGATATAAAACCGGGATTAACACATAGGAGACTTTAAATCACGGTATTCTCACTGAAAAAAATGCGAGCTAAGATACATTTTCTCTTAGTTGGCATTAAAATATTTGGAATCACTATTTATTTATTTACTTTAAACAAGGTAGCTTATTTGCCAGAACAAGTTCATTTTATTTATATCGACAATGTGGCATGTACAGAATAATCACCCGTCTTTGTTACATCACACATGCTTTGTTTGATTTTACTTCTTCACTTTTTTAAATCAAATAATAATCTTAGTTGATGGTAACAAGCAACTTGTTAGCTTTACATCATTCTTAAACTGACCAACATTTGAGTTAAATCAAATACGAGTAACTACCCGTAATTAAACTAACTAATTTCTTAGTTGACGGAACTATGATAATTTAACAAAGTTCTCCTAGCTTCAGAAGTCAAGATCTTGTTAGGCTCGTATGTAGTCAAGATGCGTGATCACATTAAACAAGATGTTTGTTAAAGCAAACACTTTTTTTTTTCAGTGCTCACAGGATCTAAAATACCTGTACATTATATGCAAACAAATCCTGAGGAGCGAGCACGGCCTACTGTGATATGACTTAAGTCACACATTTTATCACAGTTTGAGCGATAAAACCGTTTTGCTAAAATGCTAGTACAAATTGACAAGACATAATTTATCATGTCTTGTCACAAACGTCTTGGCACGCCCGTGCTCGGCCCGCTGTGTAGCTAATGACTCAATTACATGACGTAAACTTTCAGTAAGCAAAAAAATGTTGTGCTCATTATGGAAATAAAATAATATGCAAATGTAACTGTTCCTTGCAATAATAAATAAGGTGCAATAATTAATTAGTGGCACTACTTTATTGGACCCGTTGGAATATTTACTGGAGATTTACGAGCTAATTATAAATGTTGGATCAACACACGCTTATTTTCTTTTATCTGCATACACTAATTGAATAGGTACAGCGTATTGTTTTGTTTTAAATAAGTACAGCGTATTGTTCTGTTTTAAATAAGTTCAGCGTATTGTTTTGTTTTAAATAGGTATACATAGAGGCTAAATAATAACAGCCGCACGGGTCAATCGAAGTCTTTCGTCGCTTGCAGAGACCGGTCCATGTATGGGGTGACCATCCATTACATAACGAGCTCTCCGTGCCTTGGAAAGTATGTTAAGCAGTTGCCGCGTTGGTCCCGGCTGTCATTTGTTGATCTTTGATTGACAGTCGTTACGGGTCGTTAAAAGGTCGAAAGTCTGACAATCAGTCTTACTAAGGGGTATTACCCAGTATACCTGCGTTGTGGAGGTCAGATAGGTAGACGCTCCATGTAAAATACTGGTATTCAGCTGCATCCATAGTTAAATTATGTTTGTTGCTTGTTTATGTTAAATTTAAGAAAGGCGTAAGCTTATGTTTATTTGTAATTTTATTGTATTTTTTTTTTTGTATTAAGTAACTATTTTATTGTGTTTTTTTATTGACTGCAATAAAGATTTTTAATATTTATTATTATTATAGTTGGTAAAAGGTAAGGCAAATAGCACTTATTAAATACAGCATATTGTTTTGTTTTGAATAGGTACACATAGGTATTATCACAGTGACATGGAAAAAATATTTAACTGCATACCTAATGTTACCTCTGAGTTTTTTTCGGCCTTTCTTCTCAGAGTAGTCAGATACGAAACGCCGACCTCATCTAGTTTTTATTTTTCAAATATGATTGACGTGTAAAAGTGTTTGTACAAACCTACTTACAGACATAAAAATCATTTATCATTTACCACATACTTTTCAATGAACTACTTACATCGAGTTTGAGAATCTTTAGACGATATTTTTCGTTTACGTTTCTAGGTAAATAAAGCGATTTGCAGTAGGTATAGTCTGAGCAAAGAGAATGATGCTATATAGTCATTGAGTCTCAGACATTAACCTCCATGGTCCTCATTATGACTTGACCAAGATTATAAATCTGGACTTTAAAAGAGATAGTGACCTCTGGAAACGTAATTAAATTTTTAAGTATTTTTTTTTAACCAATTTACAGAAATAAATATAATTTATCATTTAGTAGCACCCATACTCCGTTGTTTTTTTTGTTTACGTTTATTTTAACTACCTAATAGTTAAAATAAACGTAAACAAAAAAAACACGTGACGGGTGAGCTGTCAAGTAACCGACTAAACGTAATACCTGTCACTTCAGTTGTCATGCTACGTCACAGTTGTACTCTTCAATTTAGCAACTCGTTGACATTTAGGGAACCTGTCTTTTTGGACTCTTTAGAACATACAGATTACAAAATCTTATAGTTTTATTATAAATCTGAAAAAAAATTGTGCCCAAGCAATTACATCTACGAAAAGTAGTTTACAGTAATAAAAGAGGAAGCTATTGTAAAAACCAAAATTAAATTAAAGGACAATGGGTAATGTTGGCCCCACCTTTCAATAGAAATAAGATACTCATGAATGAATAGGTATTTTTATGCAGAATATACTTAGTATTACGACTAAGGTTAAAAGTCAGTACTTTCTGGAGTTATACTACCATTATACTGCCATAAAAGTGATCCCAATCTAAGCAATGAATGATCGTAGTTTACTTCAATATAAGATAAACATAACCCAGACTCAAACCGGACGGCATGGTTGGCACAGTGATTAAGCGATTGACTGCTGCGCTGCCTATCGCGGGTTCGATTCCCGCACGGAACAAATATTTGTATGACCTACAAGCAGTTGTTCCGGGTCTGGCTGTTTGTGCATGTGAGTTAAAATGTTTGGTAAACGCACCCACAGGCCCACAATACAGCAGAAAATCCTGGTGTGTGGGAAAATAAAAAAAATAAAAAAACCGTATCGTGTATAGTCATTACATAACTCCCTACCTGTTCCCCCCTCTCTGCCCGCCGTGCCGGGTTGTCGGCCCTGGCGGTAGGAACTTGCGCTAACACCATATCCTTGATTTGGTACCTAGGAATTGGGACATATTTAACCATTAATGGCCGGGTTTTTTAAATTATGTAATTGTCATTGATGTCCATCCATGACGAATAATAAATATATTTTGTTTTAAAGTGAAATTTACGTATTATTACTATTCTACCTTTTAAAATTAAATATCCATACAGAAATGTTAGACTTAAACGACTTTAAGACGTCGTATCTCTGAAAGTACTAACATTTGACCATAGTTTAGTTTAGTAACTAATGTTCCGCTTATAAAACCCTATTCAACGGTATATTAAATGTTACTATTAAAGGGTGGGCCCAGACTCCATACATTTGTTTCCCACTCTCCTTTGGTTAAAAGTTACAACGTAGGTATTTTTAAACAAGAAAGTGTCATCTATAAAAAATCTTTTAATGATTTGTTTACCTTTATTTAAACTACCTAAACAAATGGAGGATGCGAAATATTTGGTATTACGCTTAATAAAAAAATCTTGAATTTAAGCCCTGAAAAATAATTTAAATATTTTCTCATTTATAAAAAGTTTAATAGCGGTTCTGAGTACCTAATCACTTATTACAAAGATGGGAGATTTTTCTCAATAATAATTTGAATTAATTACAATGTAGAAAAAGAAGGTAGGAAAACAATTAAAAGATTCATAAAAGAGTTTGTATTTTTAATCAGAGCACAAATTGAGGATCCGAACTAAGTTGGAGTGGTCTGAAGAAGCGAAGAATAACAAAACTGAGTAATTGCGCGCTTCAATACTTATTATTTGAATTAAATGAGTTAGTTCCGTTTCTAATAAACGGTATTTACAGACACTAACTTTAAAGACTTTTATTTTACTAGGTATAAAGTAGTTTTTTGATTATAAAAGATTTACCTATTTAAAAACATAACCCTGTATTTACTGCCACGTCTTAGGTGTCTTATCGAAAATGAGAAAGTTTGCATTTTATACAGAGTGTTACGGAAAGGGTATATCCATACAAACAGAGTGAAGAGTGCCTCTGGTTCAGAATCTCTGTACAAAATTTCAACTCAAAAAGAATAACTGTTTTTTTTTATACTTTCTTTATTTCTATAGTTTATTCAATTTAAATCATAACAAACGTGTCACCGCACTACGAGGGTCTGCGCGCCTAGTACAGTTAGTACACACACACACACCTGCCACAGCTCTCCGACACGACGCCGCATCGACACGCGGCGGCGCGGGTGGCATGATTGGCGGTGGCGGCGGGATCAAAAGAATGGATTAAAGGCTTCTACAGACCTGCGCGACACGCGACGCGACACAAAGGCCCCACGTGTCGTGCGACGAGTGGTGCCTTTGTGTCGCGTCGCGAGTCGCGCCGGTCTGTAGAAGCCTTAAAACGAATACCGATCGGCTGACTTGGTTTAGTGATGTGTAGAATTCAATTGGGAACATTTTATTTTTATTATTTAAATGTTTCTTAACTTTATAATTATGTAGGTACCTATTATGAAGAAAGAAATTGCAATGTAGTTTGTTATCACCAAAAGAATCCGTGCAGTTGATATGTATATAACCTTTCCGTAACTCGCTGTAGAAAAGTTGATCACAGCAAAGTGGTTCAACTGACTTGAATAAAAACTAGACATGTGCAAGTTGAACTCGCGTGGTGAGGGTTCCGTACAATGAATATGTTACCTAGTTACCATGTTTTTTATCTAAGATAATTTATCCCAAGAACAAACTTTACATTGTAGTTGAAAAATACATGTTCTCACATTCCAACTGCGAATGTAAGTTTGTGCGCACAATATTGAGAGATTTACCATGTTATTTTAACACCAAAGCCTTCTTATAGGTTTTACTGTAATCTATAAGTACTGAACTATTTTCTGTATTTATTCAAAATTTTAGACTCGGTACTTTTGGAGATAAGGGGAGATGATGAATTTCCATAGTATTTTCTTAAATAACTAAAAACCTATTTATTTTAAAATTATTAAAAAAAAATTAAACCCTCACAACAAGCCTTTTTATTTGCCCTCTCCGAGAGTCCTCTCTGTGATAGGGCCTGTGTCCCAGCAGTGGTGTAAACTATTTCATCACCACTGCTCTCAAAGCGGTAAAGGAAAACATCGTGAGGAAACCGGCATGTCCTAGAACCAAAAATTCGAAGACATGTAACATCTATCAACCCGCAATGGGCCCGCGTACTGGATACGGCCCACTCCCTCTCACAGAGAGGAGGCCTGTGTCCCAGCAGTGGGAACATTATAGGTTGATTATGTTTAAGGTATGTTTTATAGTACAGTTGACTAATATGCACACGAGCAGAACCTAAAATAAATAAAACGACATTTTCGTAGTCAGCATAATATGCAAATGTACATTGAAAAGCACGCGAAACTAAAGCGCTTTAAAACATCCGCTGAAACATGGCTGAAACAGTTTGGCACACATTTTGACTAATGAACGCCACATTTTGATTCTATTAAAGCTTTTTTTCCTACGAAAACGCTGAAGGAACACACAATAACGGCTAATGATATATCATAAATGATTGTATTTCTGTAACAAAGTACAAACACTTTTAAACGTCAATCATATTTTAAAAACTAGATGAGGTCGGCGTTTCCTATCTGACTACTCTGAGAAGAAAGGTCGAAGCAAACTCAGAGGTCACGGTCTATTTTAAAGTCCAGACATATTTTTGGTTGGGCCGGGGTTGCCTTGAAGCGGCTCCTGCCCAATCTAGGGGGCGAAACGCCTCCTGCCGGAGGCTCTACGCGGGGATCGTGCGGTCCATGGCCCTGTACGGGCCACCGGTGTGGGCGCGTTCCTTAAGGCTGTGACCAGCCCGCCGATTGAACGCGTCCTAAAGGGTCATGGCCATTGGGCTGGTCCGAGGATACCGCACGGTTTCCCGTGAGGCGGCGAGCCTCCTTGCCGGACTACCGCCATGGGATCTGGATGCAAACGTCCTCGCGCACATTTGGGAGTGGCGGGAGGAGGTGAAACGCCGGGCCGTAACTCCGCTGCCGCGAGAAATCACGGCACAACGGATGGAGCTCGGGCGGGATCTCATGGCGACATGGAGAGTGCGATTGTCACAAACCAGTGCTGGGCACGCTGCAATTGTAGCGATAAGTCCCCTCTTTGAGGAGTGGCTAGAGAAGCGCCACGGCATCCTCACCTTCCGCCTGACGCAGGTCCTCACCGGACACGGTTGTTTCGGGAGGTTCCTGTTCAGGATAAAGCGGGAGGAAACGCCCGGGTGACACCACTGTGTGGATCGCCCGAAGGACACGGTGGAGCATACGGTGGAGGTCTGCCCGGCTTGAGCAGAGACCCGCCGTGTCCTCACGGAGGCGATCGGTGGCGGCGATCTCTCGCGTCCGGCCCTGGTTCTGGCCATGGTTTGGAGCGAAAGTGTGTGGGAGGCCGTCACCTCTTTGTGCGAAGCAGTAATGCTCGCGAAGGAGAAGGCGGAGCGCGTGAGGGAGAGGCAGGGTTTGCGCCCTCAGGCCCCTAGTCACCGCAGGAGACGCCCCGGGCGTTGGGAGCCGCAAGCCGATTTCCGGCCACCGTAGGCGCGGGCCTGCGGACGGTGAGCGATGGGTAGCTTGCCATCCGATAAGGACCAGGCCCGGGTCGACGGCGCGTTGTGTTCCACGCGCGCCTCAAAGTGATGTCAGCATGAATTGACGGGGTCCATTAGGGCCAATGCCTGCCAGGGTTGAGAGTTTGTCCGAAAGGGATATCGTGGCCTTGGCACACAGGCAACGGAAGGAACACGGGTGGGTTTTAGTCAGTAAAAGTCTGAAACGCCCGCCCTCCCGCTTCCTCGAGAGAAGTTATTTGATAATATCCAACCCAAAAAAAAAGACAATCTTGGTCAGATCATATCTAGATCATGTAGATCGTTGTTGGAAGTGGTATTTTGATGAAAGAACCACACAGATTGCGTTAAATTGTCCAGTCAGTGCACGCATTTGTCAGTAATCCAAAAACAGAGCATTTTTTGACACCTCCATGTCAAATGCTGGTGAAAATTACAGATTTTCGTGACGGCCGTTTTAATATGACTGAACTTCGTTCCTAGGTAACCCTAACTTAAGGGATGATTTTTTCAGCGTCAGATAAATTCCGTGGAATAAAAATTGACGTTTAACAGTTTTTGTACGGAAAAAACTGACAGAAATTCAAAATTCCTCGAATAAACCTACCTATCACCATACATCCATAAATAGTTCTGAGTTGAGCTGCACGATTTCTGACAAATGCGTGCACTGACTGGATAGGTCCACTCAATCTGTGTGGTTCTTTCCTCAGAAAGTTTCCTTTCGGCCTTTCTTCTCAGAGTAGTCAGATAGGAAATGCCGACCTCATCTAGTTTTTAAAATATGATTGACGTGTAAAAGTGTTTGTACAAACCTACTTACTGAAATAAAATCATTTATGATTTATCTGGTGTTGGAAAAATCTGCCCATACAATTATGAATTTTTTTTTTTATTATACCTAATCAGTCTGTGGATTACGTCTATTAATTAAATACTACTTAATACAAGCATAATATTCATTCTTATGGTACAGCCAACCGCACGTGTGTAATAACAATTGACCTACGTAAACCGTCTTTACTGACTGCTACAAACAGGTACCGTCAAAGTCAAATTGTTGGCCATGGACGTGCGGTTTATTTTACAATCCACAGTTTGTCAAGATCTATACGTAGAGTCCTTAACTCAGAGATTCGACGTAGGCCTACGGGTAGCGGCTCTGATATGGAGGTAGGCCGGAAACTTGGCTAGATGTGATGATGGCAGGTGGAGTAATACCCTTCCCCCCCTACCGGAATGGTTGACAAGAAACGGTAGAAAGAGCGCTGGTAGACCAATAGCCAGGTGGGTGGACGACCTACAGAAGATCGTGGGGAAGACCTCAGACTTGCACAGACCAGGGAAGCACGGTACCAAAGGGCGGAGTTCTATACTCCGAGGTGGAACAAGGCTGCCAATGATGTTAATGAAGAGAACGAAGAGATCTTTTTTGGTGGCAATTAAAAATCCAAAAGTCAAATTTCAAACGTTAAATATGAAAGAAAGAAAATACATTTATATTTAGCAGACTAAAAGGCACACATCACAACATAATTTATAAACAACAAGAAAAAAAAATTGAAAGCAAATAAAAAGTAAAAAAAAACAAGATATTTGCAGGAAAGTGTGCCTCACGGCTGTGGGAAATAGGTCCAGTTCAGCAAAATCGTCAGACACTAGTTGTCTGGCAAATGCCAGACAACTAGTGTCTGACGCTGGTTTTCAACTGAACAACTTTACAACTGATATGAAGATATGGATACCATTAGTTAATAAAAAAAAAACAAATAATAAAAAGTTTATTTCTTAAAAAATACAGATTTAACATGTTAAATATAAAGACAATATTAAAAAGAGCTTTAGTAGTAACACAATGCAATAAAAATCTAAGAACTGTAATCTGTACAAAATATGGGAAACCCTGTCTCTCAAACTAGGTAACCTGTATCTTGAGAGACAGTGATTTAGCTAAAATGTGGTGCTTTATGTATAAAGTAGACTGTGTCGATCTACCTGAGTGATTAAAGATAATAAATCTTATATAACCCGATGCATTAAAGAAAGGAATCTAAAATGGCGGTGCTCATCATGTTTTCTCGCTTGCACGCTAGTGTAAGTGATAGTGTGCAAGCGAGAAAACATGATAAGCACCGCCATTTTAGATTCCTTTCTTTAATGAATCGGCTTATACGTGATGTGTGCTTGTGTTGGGGTGTGTGTATGTGTGTGTGCTTGTGTGTGTGAATTACACCATAATCATCATTTCAGCCGAAAGACGTCCACTGCTGGACATAGGTCTCCTCCAAAAGGGGGGGGGGTCACCTTTTACGACACCCATGGTAAGAAATGGGATGGTACTCACGGATCATTACATAGTATAATTAAAAATTTCATAACACTGCTGTGGCAAAAGTTGTCCAGAAAGGTATCAAGGTAAAATTCAGACCAAATTTCCATTTTACAAGGTCTTAATTAAAAAAAGAATTTTCTTTACAAGAAATATTATCTTAAATAAAATATAATTTTTTTGTTAAACTAATTTATCTTTTCTGTTGAAGTTAAGCACAATAGTTAACGATTCAGTGAATTCTGATTGGACACAATTTTACTTTTGGATACCCGGTACAACTGGTTCGAGAATCAGCTATCGTTAGTTTAATATTTATAAGTAACTGTATTTTGCCTATTCCATAATTATTGGAAATATCGAAAAGGTTCTCTCGACGCTTCGTATTTCTAACAATTTGAACTCTCAACAATAGCTGTTGATTATTTGCTTCTTGGAAAGGGCATAATTGGCAATAAAACTATTTAAGATTTTGTTTAGTCCAATAATCACCATAAAGAAAATTCTTATTAAAGAGTAACACTTTCATGCAATCATAACAAATGGCATCGACTTATTCTCCTCATAATTCTCACCCACACAAAGACACTCTCTTACACATCACACCATCACACACATTTCATGATTATTATCTAAAAATAGTTGAAAAACATGTTCTCTCATACATTCCACCTGCAAATATTAGTACTCAAACATGTTCTCTCATACATTCCACCTGCAAATATTAGTACTCAAAACATGTTCTCTCATACATTCCACCTGCAAATATTAGTACTCAAAACATGTTCTCTCATACATTCCACCTGCAAATATTAGTACTCAAAACATGTTCTCTCATACATTCCACCTTCAAATATTAGTACTCAAAACATGTTCTCTCATGCATTCCACCTGCAAATATAAGTACGCAAAACATTGAGAGATTTAGGTACCATGTTATTTTAAGATCATAGACTTCCTAAATGTTTTCCTGTAATCTATAAGTAAATAACTATTTTCTGTATTTTTTCAAAATTCTATGTATTTTCTTAAATAATTTTAACTTTTTAAAACAAATATATCTGATATCCTTATAAAAAGTCCTTTCATTTGATGTGTCAGACGGTACCGTTAGCAGAACTTTTTTTTTCTTATAATTTTCCCCCAAAAGTGACCCCTATATTCAAAATTTATTTATTTACGTATGAGGTTTCAACTTAATCGGTAAAGTAGATTCGGAGCAAATTGGCTGTGACAGACGGTCAGACAGACAGACACACGAGTGATCCTATAAGGATAAGGCTTCTGTTTTTGCCTTTTGAGGTACGGAACCGTAAAAAGTCCTTTTGTTTTCTTTTTCACAATTAATGTAATATCTGTAACAAAGTTGTCACTTTATTTAAATAAATAAATTATTATTATTAATTCGTAACTGTAACAAAGGATAGTAAAAACAACGCCCCAAAACTGACTCGTAGTAATCCTTACGCGGAAACATAAAACGCGCTATAAAAGTAATAATAAAACCTCGGAGCGTCCAGAAATCAGTACCCTAGTGTAAGCTTGCAAGTGAGTAAACGTAACTAGCGCGTTTGCGTTAAGATTTTTATTCTCAATCTTATACTCTTAGCATTATGATCTATAGGTCAAATTTTAACGCAATCGAAATAGTTACGTTTACTCTCTTGCAAACTTACACTTGGGGTACAGAAAGAAGCCAATGTCCCACTTACGGCGACGTAAACAGTAAGCCCATGTACGCACGGGCGCTTATTTTACCGCGCCCTGGATTTTCAACGCTCTGCGTCGAGCCCAGCGCTGAGAATCCAACAGCCCGCATCCCTAGCGTGTTAAAAAAGCGTACCTACTGTTGGAAATTCGACCCTTAGTGTTAAGCCGAGCGTTGAAAATAAAAAAAAAACGCTCGTGCAATATATATGGGCTAGACAAACGAACAGTAATTACCTGAAAGCAGGGCTTGGAACCGGTACTAAAAATACTGGATCTGTACGGGTACTTAGCGGTTCTTGCCATTTCAGTACCTGGGTATCGGTTTCAGACGGGTAGTGGTACAAAACGCAGGTACCCACCGCGTCCAACAAATCTCGTATTTTTACAATGAAGTTATTTTTCTAATACTTAATTACTATATACCCTTTTTACTTCCTATATCTGATTTCTCAGTCCAAACTTACAAACATATTTGTTTGGTACGGGTTTTGGTACCGGTACAGTACCGATAGTGATTAGAAATACAAATAGTGCAGGTACTAGTTCTGGTACCGGTATCACACCAAGGACAATGGTACCGGTTCCCACAAATACCCGTAGTTCAAGCCCTGCCTGAAAGGAGATAAAACACCCTTCGAGACACTTATTCTGGACTACTGTTATCTGCAATAATACCTGTTACGATAAGGAAACCAATTTATTGTTATATCAACTGTTATATCATGGCCAAATAATAACAACCGCACGTGTCGATCCATCAGGTTAAGCTACGCTTACCGGTGTTGGTTCGTGGATGGGTGACCATCTTTACATACCGAGACCCTTTATAGCGAACTAGCTTTTGCCCGCGTACAGGTCGAAATTTATCCCACGTGGTCGTAGGTACTACTGGGATAAAAAATATTCTTAGTCCTAACCTATGTCAAAGCAAACAATCTCACTTTCGAATTTATAATATTAAAGCTCAACAGGCAGCGGGTACGGGCCCGCCGCCGACCCGCTGCGCGCCTGACCCGCGCACGGGTTTCGTGTGGTGTCATTCATATAAATACAGAGAATTCAGCCCACCGTACTGCCGTCCCGACCCGCTCCCGACCCGCGTCCAACCCGCGCCCGACCCGCGCCCGACCCGCGCCCGACCCGCGCCCGACCCGCGCCCGACCCGCTCCCAACCCGCGCTCGACCCGCAAGCGCTGCCTGTGTGTGTTGAGCTTACGTTAGGATGGCTGATAGGGCCGAAATATTTCTTTGTACTACGTAGCTACTGGAAGGCGTATTGCGGGTAATCACAAGTTAGACCGAACTCCTGGTAAAGGTTGTAAGAATTCGCTGGATACAGGCAGCGCCAGACCGCTCGTTGTGGCTATCGTTGGGCGACGCCTATGTCCAGCAATGGAAGTCTTTCAGATGAAAGTATGATAATGATGACCCTTTACAATCCAAAAGAGCATAAATAAAAACTAGATCCAACAAAACTAATTTATAAACTTCCCTAGTTCGCCATTAACATGTAAAAGCTGCCAAAAATTTGAATTTCCAATTTCATCCAGTTTGACTGAAAGTTCCGTGGAGACATATTGCATCATTTTATAGTTTATGTTGGTCTTTTTTAGAAACTTCCTATACTGCATTTCGATTTTTTTTAAAGGTGGCCGTTTGTTGTTACTCTTAAAAAGGCCTGTGCACACCACATTTTTTAAACGCACCGTTGACGCGCGTTTTAGAAACGTGCGTCGACGGCGCGCTTTTATACAACAGAATAGACTGACTTGCGTGCGTATCGCGTCTGTATCGCTACAAACGCGCGTCGATGGCGCGTTTAAAAAACGTGGTGTGCACCTATGCACACCACGTTTTTACCTAACTATCTGATTGGTCAACCTTATAACTTAGGGCCTACCCTAAGTTGTAAGGTTGTCCAATCAGATAGTTGTACCTAAGATATTGCTTATGTTATACGTATGTTAGTGACTGCACGTGAGTGTATACTGTGAGTTTTTAAACTTTCTGTCATGTAGTAGCACATACCGACTTTCCGTCCTCACCGCCGAGGTCGCACGCGAAGACCCAGACGTAATCGTCCCTTCGTCCCTTGTTTGACAAATTGTCAGCCCGCGGCTGCCATGAGTGCGCCGTAGCTTTAATACCACCAACCCCCGATAATAATTTGAGCTTTCTTTTTTTTTCAGGGGTTGGGAAATCCTCATGGATGATAGAGGGCGGTGGACGTCCCCAAGTTCACCGTCCCTGGACCCATTTAGGAGGGCTGAAAGAGGGCATTGTCTGCCCTCCGACGACGCCCAGTGCGCCTGCTGCGGGCTGGGTGAGCGGACGAGATCAAATTTGATCCAGCTTGTCCCAATATGCTGGCTCCCCCAGCGACGCCCTAAGTCGAGATTCGTACCACACAGGGGGTGCCCTTAGCGTGCAGTCGCTTAGTGGTTGGTTTTAAGCTCGCTTAAGGCAGCCACAGGATAATCCGGCTAAGTATAGTCACGACCTTACAAGACCAACTACGAAGTGACATTCATGAAAAAAAAAACATGCCGTAGTCCAGTGTAAGAAGCCAGTTTGTTATCGTCACTTTTTTGTTGTGTTAGACTAGTAGCAGTTTATGAGCAAACCGTCAAAACACTACTATGTTACCTTCTACTCAACACTTATTTACACGACAAATAAGAACGAATGACGAACTTGCGTATATGTATTCAAACATCTTGCAGACGAAAAAGTTATGAAAGTTTACACAGTATTGTTTGAACAAGGGCTTCAAAAGAATAAAACGAACCTAGTTCACCCCTAAACAATATCTACATACATAAACTCACGCCTTCTTCCAATGAAGAGAAAGAGGCAGAAACTATAGAACGCCCCCTGCTACGCTCCTTACATACTCATCTGGTCATACACGCACGCCGGTGGCGAGAACTAGGCTCCTGACCTTTCTGAGGAACATCACCAATTAGGTCACTATATGTCCTCCTAGGGCGTCCCTTCCCGGCGTTTCCATTCATCTCTGCTTTATAAATACCTTTTGTTAGTCGCCTTTCACTCATCCATAATCTGTAGTCATCACAAAGTACATTTGAATATGTTTTCGCACCTAATCCACCACGCTTTAGCATAAAATTGTTAAACCTAAAAAAGCAAGTAGATATTTTTTGTCGGATAATCTAGCCGAAAATTTAAAAGCGAGTTATTTTTAGAATTGTATGAGTACTTTTGTCTCGATTTAGCATAAATGTTTAAATCTAAAAAAACAACTAGACATAATTTTTGGCCGTTAATCTACTCGAAAATTTAAGAAACGTTTTAGAATTGGTTACGTAATTACTCAATTTCTATACATGTAATAAAATCGTAGTGAAGACAAAATAGTACATTAATTTTTTTTTTAAAGATTAATTGCTACTAGGTCTGGGATCGATTCTACTGCCGAAAATTTTTGTCAGTTTGTCTGAATGTATGTTCCAGCATCAAGCAAATTCTACCGGATAGATTCTGTTCAAATTTTGCATAGATACCTATTCCCTATAAGTCTGGTCAGTCGGTTGGTTATATATTTTCAATGCCAACGGCATTAGAGAACAACGCGACGAAATCGCTGTGTTCCTCCGCGACCATCGGTTAGATATTCTCCTAGTACAGGAAACTTTCCTCAAGCCTTGTCATCGAGACCCGTCAATTGCGAACTATCGCGTAGTTCGCAATGACAGGACTCGATGCCACTTGGGCGGCACCCTGATTTACTATAGGACTCCTCTCCATTGCATCCCGCTCGATGCTCCGACAACTCTCTCGTGTCTTGAAGTGTCTGCATGCAAAATAGCAATGTCAGGTCATCAACCGATTACGATAGTTTCGGCTTACATGCCGCCCACCGCGACCACGAGCGCAGACGGTCTTCAAATGCTGTCTCGCGATCTTTCGATTCTTTTCGGCCTGAGTGAATCCGTTATCGTAGCGGGTGATCTCAACGCCAAACATCCGTCCTGGAACTGTAATACCACCACGTTTCGAGGCCAACATCTGTTTGACCTCACCGCCGTTTTAAATTTCGATATCATCGGTCCGATGAATCCTACTCACTACCCCCATATCCCCAGTCAATCCCCGGACATATTGGACATAGCGCTCCTAAAGAATATCAACCTACGGTTGGATTCGATAGAGGCGATGGACGAACTGACTTCTGACCACCGGCCGGTCGTCTTAAGACTGGCCCCTCGCGACGGACTCCTTGACCCTGACCAACCCCCCCTCACGAAAGTAGTCACGGACTGGCGGAAAGTAAGCGACCGACTGAAATCCACCACATCCCCGATACTTGATTCTATCCCTGATCAGTTTGACTCGATCGCCGACACGACGGCCGCGATCGACTCACTCACGGAACACGTACAATAAGTCCTGAGCGATTGCTCGAAGCAGGTTCCGGCGATGGACCCCCATCGCCGAAAGCTGCCGGACGATGTGCGTGAACTGCTGACTGAGAAGAACGCGGCCACTCGTGCATACAGTGTCTTTCCCTGTGACGCTAACAAAGTCTTCATGCGCCAATTACAGAAATCTGTAAGGAAGCGAATGAAAGAACTGCGTGAGGCTAACTGGGACAAGATGCTGGGCGAACTAGAGCCCACTCATCTTGCCTTCTGGGAGCTTCAGAGGAAACTCAGATCCCCGCAAGTAGCTTCGATGCCCCCTCTGACACGACCCGACAGGACGATAGCATTCGACGACACCGACAAGGCTGAATGCCTGGCTGACACTCTCGAGACTCAGTGCTCGCCCAGCTCTCAACCAGTAGACCAAGCTCACCTCGCTGAGGTGGACGCTGAAGTCGAACGTAGGGCGAATCTCCCTCCGGTCGAAGACCCTGATTGTCCTCTGGCTCCCGTCACCCCAGACGAAGTGCACGACATTATCAAGGGTCTGAAAACCCGTAAATCTCCCGGATCAGACGGAATCACCAACAGGGTGCTCCAGCTGTTCCCCGCTCACCTGATCATGCTAATGACCACCATCTTCAATGGCGCTCTTAGCAACAACATTTTTCCTCAAGCTTGGAAAAGTGCCACGGTCATCGGTATCCCGAAGCCCGGCAAACCTAAGACCGAACCTTCCAGTTACCGACCCATCAGTCTGCTCAACGTCTTCGGCAAAGTCTATGAGAGGCTTATTTATAAGCGTCTCAGAGACTATGCCGAGACGAAGGGCCTCATCCCAAACGAACAGTTCGGGTTCAGATCCCAACATTCGTGCGTACAACAGGTCCACCGTATCGTCGAGCATGTAAGCGCTGGCTTCCAGCGCGGGCTCATGACGGGTGCTGTGTTCTTCGACATTGCGAAAGCGTTCGACAAAGTCTGGCACAACGGCTTAATATATAAGCTCTACAAACTCGGTGTGCCCGATCGTCTCGTGCTCATCTTACGAGACTTTTTGTCGGACCGCACCTTCCGCTATCGCATCGAGGGTGCGCTATCCTCCCCCCATCCGCTCCGCGCAGGCGTCCCTCAGGGCGCTGTGCTGGCACCGCTGATATTCACTATATTTACTAGTGATATCCCCAAATGTAGAAAGGCGCAGTTAGCTCTGTTCGCAGACGACACGGCCATCTACTACTCCGGCCTCAGGCAAGACAATATCGCCCGCATCCTTCAGGCCGAAGTCAACAGACTCGCGGCCTGGTTCAGGAAGTGGAGGATTGAAGTCAACCCTGATAAGAGCCAGGGGGTCCTATTCTGTAGGCCCCGGCGATCACCCGCCCTGCCCCAACCGATCACCATGTTCGGCAAGCCTATCCCTTGGGAGAAGCGAGCCAAATATCTCGGTGTGGTCTTAGACCATCACATGACGTTCGGCGAGCACATAAAACAGGTGCGCTCGCGCGCCAGTTTTGCTCTCGGCCGACTACACTCCGTACTCAACCCGCGCAGCAAGTTGTCCCTTAAGTGCAAATTGCGTATTTACACCGCGTGCATTCGACCGATCATGACTTACGCCTGCGTAGTCTTCGCTCACGCAAAGTCATATCACATTCATAAGATGCAGACGCTTCAAAACCGATTTCTCCGTAGAATTACGAAAGCTCCTTGGTTCGTTCGGAACGAACAACTTCACGTAGACCTTAAGATGCCTACCATCAAACAGTTTATGAAGCGCCTTGCAAAGCGCTTTTTCGAATACGCGGAACGTCATCGCAACCCCTTGGTTGTGCAGGCCGCTAGTTACAGGCCTTCTGCCATTAGTCAGACTCGCCGACCGAGGCACACTCTCTTAGATCCGGATGACCCCATCACTCTCCTTCAGGAAAGCAATAGGGCCACGAGTACAGTGCACAAATCACACAAACCGACCTTCCGTCCTCGCCGCCGAGGTACCACGCGAACTTCCCGAGTAAATGGTAATAAAAGTCCTCCCCCCCGTCCCTTGAATGTCGATGCGCCAGCCGCCCGGTTAGAGGCTGAGAGCGCCGTAGCAATAAATATAATATCCCCTGATAATAATCATGATCAAAATGTTGATCCAGCCCGTCCCCAAATTGTTAGTAATTTTGTGATCCCCCAACGACGCCCTGAGCCGAGGTCCGTACCCCACAGGGGGTGCCCTTAGTGCGCTGTCGTTTAGTTTTTAATATATATAATTTGCGCCCTGGCTGGAGGCTTTAAGATTAAAAACCTTAGGGCAGCCACAGGAATATCCGGTTAAGTAGCAACGACCTCTCTAGGTCTGCTACGAGATGCCATACAAAAAAAAAAAAAAAAAGGTTATATATTATCTCGCTACGGGGGATGAGCAATATTGCATTATGTTTGTATTCCTCTATAGTTTACAGAAAATTGTAAAAAGACGAGCCAAACAGTTAGAACATTCCAGATAGTTACAGATTTAATCATCATGCTATATCTTTATCGGGCTAAGCTGTTAATAATGATCATGACATAATACAGAGTGGATAAACAGAAATGCAATTACGCATCCCCGCTCGTCGGGGATGAGTCGGGGTATGTGGGACTCCTGTCGGTAATGACGACAGTATACCCACTAAAACTCAGCTGTATTCCCGCATCGTCGTGTTGGGAGGGCCATGGGATAACGGTTGAACCTTTTCTTCCACAACCCTCCCGGCGCATGCCCGCCTACGTGGCGGGCCCCGCATGCCCCCCCGTTACTGGGGGGCTACGGGAATGGCCGGGAACACCTGGCCATTCCCGTCCGACACTGGTGGAGGCCTGTGCAATACAGGCAAGGTTGCCCCCGCACCCGTTGCCTGCTGGCCTCCACCTGGGAGGAGTCGGAGATGACGTTCAAAGTGACGTCTTCTTCGACCCCTCCTCCGCCTTCGGAGCGGCGCAGCGGCAGGGTCATCCTCCCGCACGCGCTCCGCCTCCTCCTTCTGCGACATGACGTGTTCGCAGAAGGAGGCGACTGCCGCCCAGGACCCCTCACCCTACCTTAACCATTGCAGCTTACACAAAATCGGTAGGAGAAGACTGTCCTTAACTTTTTGAGACATTTTTATTTGCATAAACATATTTTGGAAAAAAATACAGTTGGCAAGAAAATGGGCAATTTTAACAAGACATTTTTTTTTAAACCAGTAGATTTTGTTTCTTATGAGGATCAAAAAACTCTACAAGACCTACTGAGGTTTGCATGCTAGAACAGTCAGAAATCGCAAAAACCTTTTCCCATACATTTCGTGGGAAATGAGACTATAACTTACTTTTAAGGGTTCCGTACCTAAAAACAAAAAAACGGAACCCTTAAAGGATCACTTCGTTATCCGTCCGTCCGTCTGTCTGTCAGTCAAGACCCTTTTTCTCAGGAACGCGTAAAGGTATCAAGTTGAAATTTATATCAAACACGTAGTAAGTCTACGGTCTCTTGAAGCTCTAAAAAACTCAAGCTAAATCAACGCAATAAAAAAATACGGCCGTTTATGCGACATTATTTTGATACTCGCAAATAAATCAAACCTTACTACTACTTCCCGTTGACCTAATAATAAAATATGGCAAGAAGCAAAACCTCACAGCACCAGTAAATAAAAAAGTCAGAAAATCGTTAATTTGTTTTATCACATCATCATAATTTCAGCCGTTTGGACATAGGCCTCCCTCCAACACCACCACATCGACCGGTAGTGTGCTTCTCGAATCCAGTAGATTCCTACAACCTAAACAAGGTCCACCTTGTGGAAGCCCTTCCAACGCTACGTCTTCGGGTACGCGGTCGCCAATCCAGAACCTTTCGGCCCCATCGGCCGTCTGTTCTGCATAATCTACTGTTATGATATTTTAGCAACAGCCGTTCATGAGGAATAATCTGTAAGAATGCATCAGTGAGTGTATCAGTTTTGTGAATTAGGTAGTATATGCAGGAACACAGCCGTTCATTAATTCACTAAAAACGAAAAACCTCGCAAGCAATGGAAATGTGCTACCGAAGACTGCGGAGTCAACCGCAGGACTAATTGCTTCTCACACGGACAACTGTACGTCGGCGTCGCTAGCTCCCACGTCATCAGTCCAGTCTCTGTATATTCTGACTGCTGAGACCATAACTACAAACGCACTATAAAGAGAAACTTCCCTTTTTCCCTTTGATGTAGTTATGGTCTTATAAAGAGAAAATGCGGGAAATAAAGTGAATGGTCAAATACATGTGATTGTGACCAACCAGTTGATGCCCAAACTGGCTGTTCACAATATGGTGTACACACCATAGATGCCCAAACTGGCTGTTCACAATATGGTGTACACACCATATGGTGTAAACAGCCAGTCGAGCATATGCATGGAAGAAGGAATGTTGGTTATGGCGAAAGAAGCATGAAAGTAGAATAAATACTGTGGAATTATGTGACAAGGCAAAGGTGCGGTATTTAAAAGAAGATGTAGTGACAAAAATTGAAAAGAGTATGCTAAGATGGTTTGGTCATGTTAAGAGGATGAGTGAAAGGCGACTTACAAAAGGTATTTATTTACAAGGCAGATGTGAGTGGAAATGCCGTGGAAACGCGCTCGGAGGATAAATTGACCTAATTGGTGATGATCTTCAGAAAGGTCAGGTGCGTAGTACTCGCAACCGGCGTGATTGTGCGTCCTTATTGCACGTTAATTAGTAGAATTGACCTTCAGATGATGTACGTAAACGAAGAGCATGGAGTATGTAGGAGCGTAGCTGATGGCGTTCTATAGTTTCTGCCTACCCCCATGCGAAAAAGGCATGAGTTTATGTATGTATGTATGTTTTATAAAAATAACATAGCATTACGTTTGTATTACCCGAAGGGATAGGCAGAGGTGGGCCTACCTTTATTACACCAACATTAAATTTCGCCAGTTATGTTTAGGTTCCACGTAATAGGGGCCGAGCTTATTGTCATTAACCGAGCACAAATCCAGACTTCGGACTGTAACTGAGAAATCCCAGATGGAAAACCCAATAACACTTTGCCTGACCCAGAATCGAACCCAGGACCTCATGCTCAACAGTAGCGATCACTAGACCAACGAGGCAGTTTTTTACAAAAATGTGGTTGTTATTTTAGTATATTGTGGTGTCTTACGACTTCCACGCGAACGAAGTCGCGGGCAGAAGTTAGTCTTAAAATGAAATTTAATGGAATGTCTGCACCCGTAATCTTTGATGATGACATTGTGCGCGTGACAGCAGATTAGCAGCTTTTTCTTTTTATTTCTGATTCACTTTAATGCATTATTAAAACAAAAAAAAAGAATCTTGATTTAATGTGCTGTCTTTTTAGGCAAGCAATAAAATGGCAAAGAATGGCAAAGAGATCTTAGTAATAATAACACTAATTGACAACTCAATAAACAGTTGGCGGCAGCAAATCTGAGATTGATCTAAAATAAATGCCACGAAGTGCGTTAGACTGCTTTAAAAGTTTGTTTTTAACTTTTTTGTTGCAGTCAAAACTTTTTTTGAAGAGTTCCGTACCTCAAAAGGAAAAAAAAACCAGCCAAGTGCGAGTCGGACTCGAGCACGAAGGGTTCCGTACCATTATCTATAAAAATGGCAAAAAAACACGTTTGTTGTATGAGAGCCCCCCTTAAATATTTGTTTTATTTTAATTTAATTATTTATTTTTAAAGTCAATATATATCTTGAAATATTCTGTGAATATTTCAAGCGTCTACCTGTTGCCGTTATCAATATACAGCAAAAACGAGCAAAAAAATTACGTTTGTTGTATGAGAGCCCCCTTAAATATTTATGTTATTCTATTTTTTAGTATTTGTTGTTATAGCGGCAACAGAAATACATCATCTGTGAAAATTTCAACTGTCTTGCTATCACGGTTCATGAGATACAGCTTGGTGACAGACGGACAGACAGACGGCGGAGCCTTAGTAATAGGGTTCCCGTTTTACCCGTTGGGTACGGAACCCTAAAAACGGAACACTTATAGGATCACTCCGTTGTCCGTCTGTCTGCCTCTCTGTGTTCTGTCTGTCTAGCAGTCTGCCAAAACCCTTTTTCTCAGGAACGCTTGGAGGTATCGATTTGAAATTTATGGCAAATACGTAGGTCTACGGTCCCTTAGAGCTCTAAAAAGTAAGCTTCTAAGTCAACGCATAAAAAAAAATACGGCCATTTATACTCGCAAATAAATCAACACAGGCTATAGAGTACTTTCCGTTGACCTAGCCACCAAATCTTGAGATTTGGGAAGAAGCAAGGTCTCACAGTGCAAGTAAAGGAAATAGTAGTTTAATCACACATATTTTTTTTTTTGCGGATACGTACTAACATGCAGTTGGAGAATTGACCGTGGCGTATATCGATGTTTGAGAGAACATGTTTTTCACCTATAATCATAAGTTTGTTTTTGGGATAAATACATCCCAACTATCAGCCCTTAATATTGTGTGTGGTACGTACGACACTCACTTGGCCGGTATTTTTTTTTTGTTTCATTTTTTGAATCGCTTCTTTAAGGCGCAGATACATGATTTTAGTGACATAAATCTGTTATTACGCCTTCATATTTAATGCAAGTAAGTTATGCAAAAAATTTATGTTAAACTAGAACGCATACAAATCAATTCTATAAGTGAATATTTAAGTATTGTAACTTAAATATTCACATAATTATAGAATTGATTTGTATGCGTTCTAGTTTAACATACATGTTTACGAACGAAACGCATACAAATCAATTCTATAAGTGAATATTTAAGTATTGTAACTTAAATATTCACTTATAGAATTGATTTGTATGCGTTCTAGTTTAACATACATGTTTTGCATAACTTACTTGCATTATATATGAACGCGTAATAACAGATTTAAGAAATACATTGATTGATTGAAAACTACTTTATAAAATAAATTCAGGATAATGTCTACCCAAAGCATAAAAAACGATATTACTTCCAAACTACTTAAGATATTTTCATGATTTTTTTTTTATGAATATGGATGGTGTTTAATTATCTATAATTTGTATATATGGATATAAGTAAGGATTCAAAGTCAAAAAAGGAAACTATGGATGTTACAAAACGGCCGAACATTCGGCCGATACTTCGGATTAACGCTTCGGAGTGGACCCAGACCATTTGGGTAATAAAAGCAAACAAGTTATCACGGGAAAGCAATTTTGATAGTTAATGGATAGCTAGCTAGTTAGTTAATATGCGTGTTTGTACCGTGTGATGCTAGATACTTGTGTTATTATATTGTGATTTGAATTTCCAAGTTAACTAATACACTGCTTTTAAACAAAACATACTGAAACTAAACTTGCAATATAATAATATAGTTATCTACACTAACATTTACTTGCAAATATTAGCCACACATGGTCGAACATGGTCTACACAAATGGTATGAACAAGATTATGTCTGGACTTTAAAAGAGACAACCTCCTTCACGCACAATGGTCCACATGAACGACTAAGTGCGGAAACCAAACCCTATTATAACATAGAACATAGAGACTAACCTCTGAGTTTGTTTCAGCCTTTCTTCTCAGAGTAGTCAGATAGGAAAGGCCGAGCTAATTTTTAAAATATATTTGACGTATGTAAGTGATGGCACAAACCTATACCTACACAAAAAAAATACCCTTGTAAAATCAGGGAAATGAATTGTTCATCAAATTGACTACTGACTTTAACTTAATTTTGGTCGCTACATTTTTAATTACCAACGACATACATAATTACTTTTTTTAATAGAGAAGCACTGAACTCAACCTCAATTAAATTAAAACGTTGTCAATACACTGTAAATAATGTGTATAATATGATATTAATAAATTAACTGATGGAACAAATGATTTATTAGTCACGCGATCCCGGTGTCACATGACTGATTTTCCAGAACCACAAAAGCCGATGTTTATTAAATAAAGTTGGCGTATTATAGTGTAGCAGCATCAACATCGCCACATGTGAACTACGCGTCGTACTGACGTCACGCAAAATCCTGCATCACGCAAGCAGAGTTTCACTGGGGAATCACCGCAGACAGTCCCGACTCACTGAGAACTATGCGGCACCTGGTTCCGACTCACTGGAACCCCCTACTGGCACTGGCAAGCATCGCAAGATACATGACTCAGCCCACTATCGACCTCCGGTCTCCGGAGGGGAGTGATGTAGCGGCATCAACATCGCTACATGTGAACTACGCGTCACACTGACGTCACGCAAAATCCTGCATCGCGCAAGCACAGTTTACCGCGTGACTAGCATACATACAACATCCCGACATCAACCGTCGGGCAGTTGCCCACCAGACACGACACCCCTGGTCGGGGGATCCTCCCTTTTGTATAGAGGATGAGTGAACTTTACACCCTCATACCACTATACTTGGCATTCAGTCACTCAAGTGAATTTAGAATAAGTTTCAAAATTGAATATATTATGGGGCGATTGTTTTCATAAAACAACAGTAGATAAAAGTGAGCAGATCTTGTAATAAATAGCGAAAATTCAATATTGCTTCTTATTTTTAGGGTTCCGTACCTCGAAAGGAAAAAACGGAATCCATAATATAGAATCACTCGTGTGTCTGTTTGTCCGACTCTCACAGTCAATTTTCTCCGAATCTACTGACAGACATGCACGTGTAATGTAAATAAATGAATTTTGAATATGGGGCTCACTTTTGGGCAGCAAATTAGAAAACAAGCAAAAAGTTTTGCAAACTGTAAGTTAGGCAAAGATATTGTGCGTACAAACTTACATTTGCAGTTGGAATGTATATGGGAACATGTTTTTCAACCACAATGTTAAGTTTGTTCTTGGGATATATTCATCCCAACTACGAAATCCTTCATTGTGCGTGGTCCGATTCGCACTTGGCCGGTTTTTCTTTTGTAGCGCCTACCACTTAAACAACGTGCCGCTACGATGGCGACATTAATTTAACACACGGGTAGGGCTAGTGGCCAGTAATCATAAAAAAATTAAATAATTAGTACATTGAAAAAATAAAATTAAATAATTCGTACAATGAAAAAATAAAATTAAATAATTCGTACATTGAAAAAATAAAATTAAATAATTCGTACATTGAAAACATAAAATTTTCAAACAATTTAAATAATAAAGCTCTCTATTTCCTTCAATTCGCCTACTCTTTGCACGTTATTCGTTTTAAATTCATTGATGTGATGTTATGATCCGTGATCCCAGCAAATGACCTCTGTGTTACAGTTCTTTAAGTACAGGTTGCTCCGAAACGCTATTTTAGAAAATTATTAAAACATCAATAAATAATAACGTTTAATAAAATGAAATTTAAACATCTTCATAAAAAGAAAACGCGAAACCGTAGAAGTCTATCAAATTAATGTCGCCATGATAGCGGCTTATTATGCTATAGATTCCGGTAATGTAGGTACCTTAAATTTCACTAGCTCCTGTAATACAGTGTATACTAGCGCAGGAGCTAGGGAATATGTTATTATAATAAATAAAAATGTATGCAAATAAATAAAAAATAAATTATTTTATTTTTATTTATTTATTGTAAACCTTTATTGACATTTTTACTTATTATAATAACATATTCCCTATTGAATAGTATCCGAAAAATTAAATCAAATATGAAATAAATATTAAATTAAATTAGATATATTATATTATTATTATTTTATTTTATTTTATTGATTAAGGGATAATAAACAACTACAACATAAATAATACATTAAGTTAACAATACTTTTAGTAGCAATGTTGCAGTCCACTGCATTATCCGCAGGTAACACATATTTAAAGATCAGTGGTTGCCACTAGACGAGCATTACCACAATTAACAAATATTTTGAAATAGCTAAATAAATTACTATAAGGCTAGCTATAGCTACAAAACCAAATCAGTTCAGAAACAGTTTCATTAATTTAAATTAAGCAATAAATGGGTAATAATAGTAAGATATTATTATAATTAAGCTACAATTAAGATAGAATTTTTATAATATTAGATTTAAATTTATTTTTCGTGCATGCAAATATATCAATATCAATGAAATTTGAATTATAGGATTCCAACATTCTATGAATAGGGCAGCGTAAGCCAGAGTTCGTACGAAAAGAATTTAGCGCAAACAGAGTACGTGCACGAACTTGCCGCGCATGAACTGTTCGGGGGACAGAATAACACAGCTTACTCGTTAGATCAATAGCATCAAAATTATTGTTAACAATATCATGAAGCACGTTGGCCTCAAGGTATTTGCGCCGGTTCTCCAAGCTGATAAGCTTGTATTTATCAAGAAGTTGGGCGTATGACAGATAAGTCTTAGTCCCATAACATCTGTAGCACATAGCACGGAGGTACTTGCGCTGGACCCTTCTATGTTCTATGTTAGAAGGTTTGGTTTCCGCACTTAGTCCCTCATGTGGACCTTTGTGCGTGGGCCATGGCGGCCGTCAGTGGTTTATTCCAACCAGCCCACCTCCCTCCAGAAGCTGATTAGGTCTCCTGGTCTGCATAGGACGTCTGTGAAAGATCTGGGTGACCCAAGGGTTTCTGTTCTGATCTGGGTGACGCCTGTGCAGTCAAAGAGCACATGCGCAACGGTTTCTTCAGCCTCCATGCAAGCCCTGCACAGAGGGCTGTCCGTTATGCCTATTGTGTGGAAATGTTTGTTCAGTGAGCAGTGTCCCGTTATAGTCCCCGTCACCAGGCGCAGGCCGTTCCTGTCCAGGCGTAGCAAACGCCTGGTTAGCCTGCCATCTAAGGATGGCATGGCTTCCCTGGATTGCCTGCAGCCCGGTGCCGAGGTCCACCAGTTCTCCGCTAGTGTATGGGTGAACTCCTGTAGCCACCTACGTAATTGGTTAAAGGGGATGGGTACAATAGGTTCGGGTCCACAGGCTGGCGCGCTGGATCCTCTCCTAGCCAGTTCGTCAGCTGCGTCGTTACCCAGCGATCCGCTGTGTCCTTTTATCCATTGCAGTGTCACTTTGTTACGGTTGCACACCGTCACCCGCTCCAGTGCATTGTGACATTCTAGTGTTAGTCTGGAGGTTATATATTTTTTCTCTAGGGATTGCAGCACTGAGGCACTGTCGGACAGTATACGTATACGGGTGTCCGTAACTTTCCTGGCTTCGATGGCGTAAGCCGCTTGTATAATGCCCACACATTCCGCCTGGTAGACGGTGTTGAACATTCCAAGCGGGCTGGATATATTTATGTTAAAATCGTGTGAGAAGACTCCGACTCCGGTTCCGGAGTTGGTCTTTGATCCGTCGGTGTATACTCTCATCTCTTTCGGGCCTGAGTGATCACACCGTTCCTCTGTAAGTATAACGTTGTAGTGCTTCTGAAAGAAGTGTAGTTTCGGGGCTTTGTCGCAGGGTGATGCCATCATCGGTTGTCTTTTGATTGCCTCCTCCTTTATGCGTGTGTGTTTGACCCTAGAGTCTTTGCTCAGGGTTCCCGATATGTGGAGCCTGAAGGCGGCCAGGGCTGCCTCCTCTCGCACGATGAGGTGTAGGGGTGGCAGTCCTAGCATTACTTGTAGTGCGGCAGTGGGTGCAGTCCTCATACTGCCAGTTATTGCTACACAAGCAAACCGCTGCAGTTTGTCGAGGTCTTTTTGGGCTGTACTCAGGTCCGTCCTGGGCCACCAGACCAGTGAGCCATATGTGATAATTGGTCGGATGACTGTGGTGTATAGCCAGTGGGTGACCTTGGGAGAGATGCCCCAATTCCTTCCAAGCAGTCTTTTGCACTGCCATAAGGATATGCTGGCTTTTGTGGTGATGTAGTTGGTGTGTTTTGCCCAGTTCAGCTGTTTGTCCAAATAGATGCCCAGGTATTTGGTCTCAGTTGAAAGGCTTAGGGTAGTTCCAAAGAGTTGTGGCAATTGTAGTGTCGCCAACTTCCTCTTTTTTGTGAAGAGAATCAATTCGGTTTTTGTCGGGTTCACCGACAGTTGGTGTTTGTTGCACCAGTCCTCTACTATTTTCAAAGCTTGGCGCATTAGGTTACATAAGGTGTTCTCGTGGGTGCCATTTATTATTATGGTTATGTCGTCGGCGTAGCCTACGGTAAAATAACCTTTGTCATTGAGTGCTTTGATGAGGCTGTCTACAACCAGGTTCCACAGAAGCGGCGAGAGGACGCCCCCTTGTGGGCAACCCTTCGCCACAACGGCCCTTGTAGTGTCATTTACCGTGACTTGTACAGCTCTCATTTTGAGCATATTGGTGATCCAGCCGCTCAGGGTCGAGTCAATGTTATGTCTGTTTAGAGCCATGTTAATGCTGTTGAACATGGTTTTGTCAAAGGCGCCCTCGATGTCAATGAAGGCGGCCAGTGATGAGCATTTGTGGTCCACTGCGCATTCAATTTTAGAAACCACGCTGTGTAGCGCAGATTCTGTTGATTTGCCCGTGGAGTACGCATGCTGTTGTTTATGGAGTGGTTTTACCCGAAGAGGTCCGTCTCGAATATGTCTGTCACAGAGTCTCTCCAGGGTTTTTAGTAGAAAGGATGTAAGGCTGATAGGCCTAAAGGCCTTGGGTTGTGTGTAGTCGGTTTTGCCCGGTTTGGGTATGAAGATGACTTTCACTTCACGCCATGCTAGTGGTATGTGTCTGAGGGCTATGCACGCTCGATAGATTTCGACCAGCCACGGTGTTAGATAATCTATTCCCCACTGTAGCAGGGCTGGGAAGATGCCATCCAGCCCTGCGGACTTAAATGGCTTAAACGTGTTGATAGCCCACTTTATACGGTCTTCTGTTGCTATATTATGGGCTCTTGACCAGTCTTGATCCGTAGGGGTCCATTCTGGCACAACCTCCCATGTCCTGTCCTCTAAGAGTTTGCAGTCCGGGAAGTGAGTCTCAAGAAGGACCTTGCTGGTTTCATGGTCAGTTATTGTATAAGAGTTGTCGGGTTTTTTCAGCGCGCCAAGAGTTCGGTCCTGGTCAGTTGACAGGATCTTCCTTACCCTTGCGGCTTCATTATTTGTCTCAATGGATTCACAGAATTTCCGCCAAGCTGTCCTCCTGGCAGTCCTGATCTGTTTCCTGTACAGATATTGGGTTTCTTTGTATAGCTCCCAGTCCTCCGGGAGTCTGGTGTTCTTGGCTCTGTTGAATTGCTTACGAAGTGCATCTCTGAGTTTACTGAGTTCGGCGGTCCACCAGGGGTTTCTCTCAGTCTTGGTTTGTGGTGCCCTTAGTATGCAGCATGTATGGTAGGCTTCGGTTATGTATTCTGATAGCTTTGTGACAGTGTATTCTAATTGTACAGGATCTGTTAAGCTTGTTAGTGTTAGGTGCCTAGCTAGCACTGAGGCTAGGAGCCGCTTATATCCCGGCACATTAGTGCGCCGAGGATTTCGTCTCGGTATGGGTTTTTTAACGTTGGTTGTTAGTGTGAAGCGGATTCTTCTATGGTCTGAGCAAGAAGGCTCGTCCGACACGTGCCAGTTTGTGATAAAGTTTGTCGCGTTTTCTGTAGAGAGCGTTAGATCTATGATCGTTTGTCCTCGGGCTGTGACCCAAGTGGGTTCCGAGCCGCGGTTTACGATGTTAAGATTGGTTGAAAATAAATAGGTGGATAGTACCTCTCCTCTGGAGTTCGGTGCGTCGCTGCCCCAGAGCGGGTGGTGGGCGTTCGAGTCAGTGCAGATGATCAGGTGCAAGTTGGCGCGCTCGCAGTGCTGTACCAAGTCGACCATCTCTTTCGGCGGACAGTCGGCTTCCTCGCCTGGCATGTATACCGAGGCCAGTACAACATCCGGAGCGTCGCCTTCTGTTTGGAGCCTGATAGCTGTCAGATCTCTGGAACAGAATTGGGTAAGTGGGGCGATAGGGATTTCTTTGGGTATGTAAGCGCAGGTTCTTGGTTTGTCTGAGCTGTGTGTGTTTAGGATTAGCTTACCTCCGATGTTACCGAGGCCGCATATTCTGTTGTTCCTGATCCACGGCTCTTGGATCAGTGCGATGGTTCGGGGCTTCACCTCCAGTGCCCTGCGTAGACTAGCCGTTGCAGCCTGGCTATGTTGGAGGTTGGTCTGGATGATGTTGAGGGACGGTGACGGTGGTGGAGTGGGGTTAGTCTGTGATGGATCCATCGGACAGTCTCTCCACCACCTCCTCTCTGTATTGACCTTCGTGCTGTTCGCCCGGCGACGAAGCGAGCAGTTGCTCGTGCCAGCCAGGGGATGAGGGTGGTATGGTGTCACAGTCATCAGCCATTGCTGCTCTGGCCATGACCTCCTCAAGTTGGGCAATGTCCGTGTCCTTTGTCTGTGTCGGTTGTGTCGTTGTCGTGTCCGTGCTGTCAGTCTGAGTGTCAGGTGGTTTGGTCGTGGGGCTGAAGCGGACGTATATCGAACCAAGCAGGTAGGATATACGTCGCTCCCGAGCTAGGACCTTTGCGGCTTCCTCCGGCGGTACACCCAGGGTCAAAAATGTCCCAAAGTTGTCGCCGCCGACGGCCGTCGCCCTGTACAAAGACCACTTGGCGATGTCGTACCAAGTATTCTGACGGATCAGAATACTCTGGAGCCGGGCCACGTCACCGTCGTAACGAGGGACGAAAAGCGAGGCTCGGACTCGTGTGGGCACGTCAGATTGTCTCAGTACTGTGAGGGTGAGGTCAGTGTCTGGGAGTCTGATTCTGGGAACGTTCTGGGTCAGCCATGTCAGGGAGTTATCGTCCTCACACCACATCTGCACGGTCCCTTCCGCTACCCGAGGGTATCCGCGGAAGGCCGGGAGTGGTGTTGACGAGTCCGTGTCTAGTAGGAGATTTTCTAGGGTAGTCTTAGTGTGCTCGGCCTCCTCTCTCGTCAGGTCCCTAGAGGGGGGGGGGAAGCAGATTGCTACGGCCAGCCGCGCAGGGATGTCCTTCGTGGCTCGCGCGTAGGTCCTCTGCTCCCCCGGAATAGACTGGATCCTGGAGCGTTTGGCGTCCCCCTGAAGCATGCTTGGGGAAGCTGTATCGTCAGGGCGCTCCCTCTTCGCCGGCCCTGTACCGCTCGGTCCAGGCTGCGGCTTGGAGGTGCCTGGCTGGGTGTTTTTTGCCGGCGACGCCTTGTACAAGGCTCCGGATCTCTTACCCCTGTTGCGTCTGGGTTGAGGTCGGTCGTGAGTGCTGTCGGTGTTTTGGGGTCGGATGTCGGCCCCGGCAGACTCCGACGCTTGCGGAGGCTTTTCGCGCTGAGTTTCCCCTTCGCGTACTTGCCCCTGCCCGCGTGATTCCGCATCCTGCCGTTTTTCGCGCTGGGTTTCCCCTTCGCGTACTCGCGGCTGGTCGCGTGGTTCCGCGTCCAGCCACTTTTCGCGCTGGGTTTCCCCTTCGCGTACTCGTGGCTGGTCGCGTACTTCCCCTTCGGCGTCCGATCGCGCACCACGCTGGCTAGTGCCTTGGCGGGTTTCGGGCTTTCGGTCGCCTACTTTCTTCTCCCGGGCCCAGATTTTTCCGCGCTTTTTCAGCAGGCGTACTCCATCAACATCAACCGGGAGAGTTTTGGAGCTGCCAGGCCCGTCATCGTTCCCCGTCCCTCTCTGTCCGTGTCGGTCTTGGTCTCTATCAGGGTAGGCAAAGCTTTTCCGCACGATGCTCTGCTGCCAGATGCTCGCGGGAAGCGTGCCTTTTGTGCTGTGTGTAGGCGCGTAAGTCGCAGCCGGATTTGGGTGTGTTGGCGCGTTGGTCGCAGCCGAAATCGGGTTAGTGGGCGCGTGAGTCGCAGCCTGGGTAATGGGCGCTAAATCAGCAGCCGGCCGCGCTAAAGAGCGCGGCACCAAAGAACAGATGGGTGCCCCCCCCAGATTACGTTGGGGGCTGACCGCCGAGGCGGTGTGGGATTCCCCGGCTTGGCCGGGACCCACCTGGGTAGTATTTTGCTCATTCTGTTTCATGTTGGCATTTTGGGGGTGGGCTTTTTTGGAATCGAGGTTACCCTTCCTCTAGGACCGACGGGATGTAGGGATGGGAGGGAAGGTATTCGTGGGTAAAGGGTGCGGGTACTTGTGGGGCCACCCTAGGTTTGGAATTTGGCCTAGGGATTTGGGGATCGACAGGATGTATGGATAAGGAAGGACGGATAATTAGGTGGTAGGTACATAGGAAGAGGTAGAAAGGTTAACCTAAGCCTGGGGTTTGGCCTTCGGAAACTTCTCTTGTCCGGGATCTCAACGAGATGCTCCGGGTGCGGGATCGACCTTTAATAGTCGGTCCCGCAGCCGGAGTTGGGCTATCCGCAACCTGCCCACCCGCTCGGTTGCAAGAGAAGAAGTGCCTGGCAGTCTGGGTCGCCCCACCACGAATGTACGCATACAACCGCGTTGGGTCGACTCAGGCTTCCCCGAGCGCGCTGGACCCTTTCTATTCCAACTACGTACTTCTGGTAGAAGGGGTTCCAAATAGGGACCGCATATTCTAACTGAGAGCGTATGAGCGTCTTATACAGATAGAGATAGGTTGAGGTACGCTTAAATTCTGTTGAAGATCTCATCCCTAATCCATACATTTTAAAAGCACTATTAACTATAGCTTCGATATGCTGGTTCAAGGACAGTTTGCCATCAAAGAGAACACCTAGATCCTTCACTATGGAAATATTATTTAGGGGGATACAGTTAAGGTTGTAGTGGAAGTTGAAGATGAAATTATTCTTAGTAAAGTGTATATAGTTACACTTAGGAATACTAAGATGCAGCTTATTTTCAATACAGTAGGCAGTTAGTCTGTCTAGGTCCTCCTGAAATGACTGGCAGTCATCCATAGTACGTATCGCTTGAAACACCTTCAAGTCATCAGCGTACAATAAGAATTTGGAGTTTTTAAAACATTTCTTAATATCGTTGATATAAATAATAAATAAAAGCGGTCCCAGAATGGAGCCCTGTGGAACTCCGGAAGTAATATTAACAGAGACAGACTGATGACCATTAACCACAACCCTTTGAGACCGGTTTTCGAGATACGACACAAACCAACGCAATAAATTTCCGCGTATTCCATTGTAGGCAATTTTACTCAGGAGAATTTCATGATCGACCTTGTCAAAAGCCTTTTTGAAATCAGTGTAGACCGTATCTATTTGCAATCGCCTATCAATACTTTCAAAAAGGTAATTAGCAAATATTAACAGGTTAGATGTCGTAGATCGGCGCTTAACAAACCCATGCTGTTCAGGAATGATAATATTATGCAGAAGAGGGTAAATCTCGTTGTGAACAAGTCTTTCAAAAAGCTTTGACAAGGTCGACAGAATCGAGATGGGTCTATATTGTTCGATGTCATGCTTTGAGCCACACTTATGCACTGGGGTAATGTTAGCTTGCTTCCACACCACCGGGAACACACCCTCATGCAGGCATCTATTAAAAAGGATATAGATCGGCTCACAAATATTATCAGCCGTAGCCTTAAAAAAGGCCGCCGGAAGACCGTCAGGTCCTGCCCCCTTAGAGGGGTCCAACCGTTTCAACTCGCTGAGTATCTTTGATTTATCAATATGCAAATTACTAACTAAACTACCATTCTCTGCGCACGGCAGCGGCGGACCCCACGTGGTGAGCGTTGGTGATGCAGGCTCAAATACGGACCAGAAAAAGTCCGAAAACATATTGCAGACCACATCAGGATCACTTGACTTGACATTCTGGTACTGCATCATGGAAGGAATGCCTGACTTACTTTTACGGTTAGAAATATAGGACCAAAAATACTTTATATTACTAGAGAGATTATCTTCAACCGAGTTAATATAACTGGAATAACAGGTTTTACACATATGTTTGAAGATAGACCTACATTCTGAGAAGTTATTATAGTCTTTGACGTTGCTGTATTTTTTCCACTTTATCCAATGACGTTGCTTCTTTTTAAATATTTTAACTAATTGTGGCGTAAACCAGATTGGGAAGTCAAGTGATCTAGTCCTTGCAGGGGGGACTAGTGGGCTAATTATGTCACTCAACATACTATAGAAGGCCTCCACGGCCTCTTCCGATGATAGATTGTCGAATAGTGCGGACCAATTGACCTCGTCCATGTGTTTGTTGATGAGATCGTAATTAGCTTTACGGAAATTATATTTATTCATTGGTTTTCTCTTCATCATTTGTGTAGATAGGCTAACAGGTGCAGTTATAACAAAAGGGGGATGATGTGGGTCGACTGGTAATAACGGATCTTTAAGGCGCCCAGTAGAACAGCAAGTGTTAGAGATAAACAAATCCAAGGTCTTTCCGCCACTATTAAGCGTGCTGTTATATTGGCGAGCATCTAGCGAAGACATGAGATGCGTCAATTCCAAGCAAATAGGGTGTGTACAAACACATGCCACACAGGCTTCATGCCCCGCCGTTATGGCGCTCCACGTGACATAAGGAAGATTATAATCACCGACGATGTAAACATTCATGACGCTAGGTGCATTTAAGGTGTCCTGTAGAAAGTCAAAATGAGATCTATAGACATCAGAGCTGGTCCCTGGCGGGATATACACTGCACTGATTACATGTATCTTATGTTTATCGTTTTTGCAAGGCAGTGCAACCATAAGGTGCTCAATACACGCCGAGGGCTTACAATGTGGGTTATTGAGAATATCGAGTGAGGCCGATTGAAGTTCACGCAGTACTGCAATGAGCATATTATAATCAGCAGAGTAAGCAAGCTGAAGTGGCAGTGGGCTGGCCATGTTTGTCGAAGGACAGATGGCCGGTGGAGCAGATGAGTCCTGGAGTGGAGACCGCGTATCGGCAAGCGTAGTGTGGGATGCCCCCCAGCTAGATGGACCGACGACCTTAAAAAGGTGGCTGGGACAGATGCGGAAGGCGGAGGACAGGGTGGTGTGGCGCAGCCTGGGAGAGGCCAGCAGTGGACTGCTATAGGCTGAGTTGATTGATTATTATAATTCGAAAATAACTAAAACCTACTACATTATGTCTGAGTGCTAAAATATGAATATCAGTATCTGAATAATAACAAGTAAACGACAACCAAACTATGTCCAATACACAGCTGCATACTGAGAAGGTGACGGAGCGGAAAACGTAGCGGCTTGCGGCTTGCCATACAAGCTGGGACAGATTTAGCCAGCTAGCTGAAGCTGTCTGAGAGATTTCACACTCAGTGCCTGTCTGTTACACTGTCATACAGTCTTAGTAGCACCTAGCTTCTGACGTTTCAGAAGTGCCCATGTAGGTTTACATGAAATAAAATAATTTGATTTTGATTTTGAATACATTCGGCCTCAAAACATAAACATAGGCCTACCTTGATGCCTACATAATCATGATCATGTCAATCGTGGGTCATTGCATATTGTCTTATATAGCAAAATATAAATTAACAAACAATATTAGCCCTGGCATTAAGTTCATAATTGGTATAAATCATATTTTATAGAAGAAAACTGTTTGTCTCTGCATCTGTATTTTCGTTTTTCGCCACCGAATTCCAAAATTAAAGTTATTTCACTTTTTTCTGGAAGTTGTTTTTTTTTGTTTTGTAATTTGGTTTTTAAAATTTTTACATTTTAGTTGTTGTTTCAAATTCATATACTACTACGTGCTATGTAAACTACAGTGGCAGGAAGTTTTATAACATCATCAACATACACCGAGTGGATTAAATACGTATTATTTTTGAGTAATTTATGCGGCCTACCCAAATGTCCTTTCTTTGGTATTGTTCGTTGAATCGTTGAGCTTCTCAAGTTCTGAGTTGAGCTGCACGACTACTGACAAATGCGTGCACTGACTGGACAGGTCCCCTCAATCTGTGTGATTCTTTCATCAAAAGATCATTTCAGGCACCAATCTACATAGTCTTCACATGATCTGACCAAGATTATGTCTGGACTTTAAAGAGACTGTGACCTCTGTGTTTGTTTCGGCCTTTCTTCTCAGAGTAGTCAGATACGAAACGCCGACCTCATCTAGTTTTTTTTTTTCTTTTTTCATTTGATTGACGGGTAAAAGTATTTGTACAAACCTACTTACAGCAAATAAATAATTTATCATTGAAGCTAACTCAAAAAATACCCAAGCAAAGTTATATGGGACCACCCCGCAAACTTCCTCTACCTAATGAAAGACCTCTACCAAAATTGGTTCATAAACAAATACTTCAGTTATGCCCGAACATACGAACATATATATTATGTAGGTATAGACGAATTGAGAACCTCCTCTTTTTTTTAAAGTCGGTTAAAAATCATTTATAGCCAGAGGGCATCTTATGAGAATTCCAATAAGCCCAAACACGGCTAGGATACATTGCTTTATTACGGAGGTCCGGTGATTACCTTCTGGCTTCATTATCAGATCAGTTTGATGGTAGTATTCTGATCAGAACCTTTTATTTCAATTTGCTTCATCATAGTAGCTTACAACGCGTTTGGCCGAGCCTACAACGTCTGCGCGTTCAATATAATAACGCCTTCAGGATGCTGTTGCGGCTGCCGCGGCGTTGTAGTGCTTCGGGTATGTTTGCCGAAGCTCACACAGACGGATTTCACGCTATCATGCGTAAAAAAGCGGCTTCCTTGCTACAGCGCTTGCGTAACACTCGGAACGGCATCCTGAAAATGATTGTTAACAGGCCAGACTGTCCTATACAACGGCACTGGGTGGAAGTAGCTGTAGGTACGCGTAGATAAGTTAGTTCATCACATTACGTCCCCTGTGATTCCCGCTGTACCTATGCTCGGTGCTACCACACTGAGCCTCGAGGGCGGGCGCAGGCAATTTAGCTGTGATTGTGTCCCTACTAACAATACTAATATAGACTATAAGTACTTTCTGTTACTAACACGTCACTAAACAATCTATGGACTGTTCATGTACCTATATGTGTTAATGTCTGAAATAAAGATTTTTATTTTTTTTTATTTAATTATCTTAAATCGAGATATGACGAGAGTAAAATACTTATCATTCAGGAGTTCCGATGGCCATCTGTGGTCTTCTTCATCAGTTCCAGTTCACCAAATGATACTTTCGAAATGCATATGCTTGATTTGTTGATGAAAATACAAAAATCGCTATTTATGTTATTAGTACCTATGCCTATGCTATTTGTGGAGTTCCCTCAATTCCTCATGGATTCCATCATCCAAACTGGATTTTTATGAAAATGGGACCAATCTGGAAGTAGGTATATCCTTTCAAATAAACAAAAATATTTTTCAAATCCGTTTGTAAACGACAAAGTTCTAGTTCAATAGCAAACATTTATAAAAAAAAATACAGCTGAATCGAAAACTTCCCCCTTTTTATGAAGTTGGTTAAAAATATTCTTCTCTATTAGCATAAAATATCAATGTTCTACGTGGAAGTAATAAAAATTCAACAGTTCCAAACTCTTTAGCTGAAAAAGCGAGATGTTTCTGATAAAAAAAATTGTTGCTTAATATTTATTCATTCGTTTTTTGTCCTCAAAATTACTAATTTTCCTTTCTGTTTTAAGGCTTCTACATACCGGGGCGACTTGTCGCGCGACGCGACGCGACACAAAGGCACCGCTCGTCCCGGGACACGCGGGGCCTTTGTGCCGTGTCGCGTCGGGCGACAAGTCGCGCTGGTATGTAGAAGCCTTTATGCACATAACCCTGATTGAAAATCCAATATTCTAATATGTTTATTAGGTATAATTGACCAATTATGTCAAACGACAACCTACATATAACTACTGAGCAATATTGCCCTCAAAGCTGAATCCGTACTAGTTTAAAACTGCTGCAATTACAGCCAGCAACATAGTTGGACTGAAATCCGCCATTGTGTGACGTCAGATGAACTTGAACTTTACTAGGAGACTAAGAAATAGCTACTATTACTAAGTATATATAGCTATATAATACGTATTAGTCTTCCAGTAGTAGCTATTAGTCGCCAGAAGAAGCCGTCCTTAGTAGGGTATTATTTCTGTCATTGAAATACATTTAGAACGGTAATGATATTATTACTGAAGGAAAGTTATTGTTTACCATGTTTTGATAGAACGCTGAGCAATGTAACCAATTATGGTTAGTTTTAAAGCGGTAGAATGTAGTTTTATTTCTCCTCGACTTCATAGAGAACTAAATCTCTGTAGTATCTTTAAAATTGTATATTTAATTATAATAATAAATAATATTTTATTGACATAAAAGTATGTTACATTTCTATGGAAACCCTGACTCCTGCGCTAGGTTGTAACCTGTGTTACACGAATCAGTGTCTTCGTTTTACACAGATAATGCAATAAAATTTAAACAATTTTAAATTATACAAAACCTGCTTGGCGTGTGTGAGGATGGATGTGTGTGTATGTGTGAGCGTGATGATGTTTGTGTGAACGCGTGTGTGTGTGTGTGAGAGGCTGCGTAAGCGTACGTGTGAATGTATATCATGGTATATAATTATATATTTATCGTGCATGCAATTAATTTATTTTGTGGAAAATATTAGGCCAAAAAATATTTTTTCTGTAAAGCCAGAAGGGTAGTCCGTGTAAAATTATTAAGATCAGTTGAATTTGTTTGAAATGGAAACCGACCCCTACCTTGTTGGAACAATAGCCGTAGGTTAGACTTGTGTTTGAAATATTTATACAGTTATCTACCTTTTTGCGAGAATCGTAATAACAAAATGTTGCAGGTAGGCTCGAAAGTCGGCCAACCTTTTTCTGAGAATATCCATAACGGTCTAACACTACCGGTCGGTATTTCGCCACGGGGTCGGTTAGTATAAATACTGACATTCTACCAGATAAACAGAAAACCTGCCTCAGCATAGCTGTAAAAGGTTACACAGAAAACTAAAGTAAAAACTTTAATAAGACCTGAGAAGCACTTAAAACCCCATTTTATTACGTACGAGTGAACACAGAACTAACTTTATCCAAAGTTATTTAAGAGGCCGGATGGATGCGTAGTTCATACAAACGTAATACTTACCAAAATAATTTGTAAATCAAACATATTCTTAAGGTAGTGTGTCTTTATTCCGATTGGAATACAGAATATCTAGGTTCCCAAATATATATTTTGATTAGACACTGATTTAAACAAGAGTTATGAGAAAAATAAGTTTTTTATAAAAAAATAAAATTCCTCATATCTCGTCTTTATATCATTGTCCTTTCAAAATATGTATTTGGGAACATAGATATTCTGTAATCCAATCTAAATTAATATACACTACCTTAAGAATATGTGTGATTTACAAACTATTTCGGTATTACGTTTGTATGAACTACGCATGCTACCTCTGGCATGCTATGCTGGCCCCTTAAGTTAATTTGTTCATTATATCCCTGTAAGGGTAAAACAGTTCGTTAGTTGTACATCTGGCACGTACAATTGGGACGTTTTTATAAAAAAAATTACTAATATAGCAACCACCTTCGCTTGTGTAAATCCGTTAGCTTTTCAGTTTCGTTTTCCTTATTCGGTAACACCATGAATATTTTGTGTGTCACGTAAATCCTAGGAAAACGTTAGCTAGGTGTGTTTGTTTAGAGTAATTACTTACTGCTTGTATGTAATTTTGGTGAAAGGGAAACTTTTTGAAAAGTAATCTAGCCTCCCTAAAATTACAAAAGTGCTCATCGACCTTAAAAATAAAAGTGTTAAATAATTGAGAAATGGAACTCGATAAGATAAGAGATAAGATAAGTTTTTATTTATGCTCTCTTCAAAAGCTGACTTAAAGTTAATGTGTACAAAAAATGTCTCAGTTGTATTTCACCTTTGTGACAGACTGGTAACTGATCTACATATGTTTTTGAGAAAAACCTGTGTTACAGGTCACCAGGCGCCTGCACGGCTAGAATTAACTGTTACAGAAATACCGTGCAAGAGTTGATGTTAAACAATATGCATTACAAAAATAAAAACTACGTAAGAGATTTTTTTTAATTCTTTATTTATAAGGGGTTTTTATCCACACGGATACGTCAACCCCATTGTACCTTATACTCTATTACACACAACTATACACTTGTAATTATACTATATTTTACTACGCTACTAACCACCACCACAAAACATAAATACTATGAAAATAGAAATGAGAATCACTGCCCAGACTTCTGCATTAAAAGAGTTAAAAATGCTTAATACAAATAAAAGGAGAAGTAATAACAATAAAAAATGTTAGACCTATAATTCTGCTGAGTTGTGAGACGATGTGTGAGGGAGGTTTTTTTTTGTATGGGCATAAAAATATATAATAAGTTACCCATTGAAGTCAAGAACCAGCATTCAATTGGTATTTTTAAAAGGAAGCTAAAAGACTTCCTGATGAAAAAGGCATACTACTCTGTAAAAAAATTCATTGAAGATAAATAATTATTTAATACTGAAATGATTGTGATATTTATAATGATGTGATATTAATTTTATGAATAGTAAAATGTAATGTTATCATATAAAATAATGATAATTAATATAATGATAATTAAAATATATGAATAATGATAATTAATATAATTTAAGTCTGAATAACTGTAATATTGAGTACTTATGTCATTTTTTTTTTGTCTTAATTTTATAACCATTTAAATTGCAATGCCTTAACAGGCAACTAAGTTTAAGAACCTACCTATTGTTAACATCTACAAAATCCTGTACACTTAGTTCGCAATAAAGAATTTGAATTTGAATTTGAGTATTTGTCTTGTGTTAAGTGTTAGACTAGTAGGAGATTTGTATGTTAAGTATGTGAGTAATTCAGAACAGCAGTGTGTGAGTGAAGGTGACATAAGTGGAGTGAGTGCAGCGAGATTTGTTTTTCAAGGTGGTGAGGAACTCGATAGTTATTGTACCCAATATAACCCTTGCTACTGATATACAATGTCCCAGAATTAACGCACAACCAAGAGTCAGTGTACTCATCATTATGAAAAACTTTTACTATGGGAACAAACTTGAAATCGCGAAAAAAAAATCTGTTGTTCCCTACTTATGTTCAAATAACTCGTCATCGCGAAAAAAAAATCTCTGAGATTTTTTTTTCGGGATGACACAAATGTCATCATCTGCCTAGCCTTTTTCCAACAATTTTTTTGCTGAATACTAATATTTTACAAGGAGTGACTGCCTATCTCATCTCCGCAAAGCAGTTACTACAACAAATATGATGATGATACAAATGTATGCTAATTAAAATCCACCACATTTCAAAACTTGCTACGCTTGCTACGAATGTGTAGCGTGCGTAGTGACAGCTACGCCGTAGCAACCGAAAGGAAACAAACCAACTTTTGCCAAACAAAAATGTTCAAACCACAACACCTATATATTTTTATCTCTGTTCATATAATTAACACCAAGATACCGCCAGTATTACACCTGCCTTATGTTCAAAGATAACAGCCCAAAGTGATCCAACCATATAATTTGCATAAAGTCCATTTCACGAAAGAAGTCCCGCGGAAATAAGTGGAACTAATTATTATTATACGCTAAGTTAGCAACATTCCTAAAATAACCCATGCCTGCAGCGCCACCTGCGGGACTTCTTTCGTGAAATGGACTTTACATCACTTAGCCCTGTACCACGGGGCCACAGATAATATAATACTGGACTACAGTATTATATTATCTGTGGCCCCGTAGACCATAAACATACTTCATTACACACCGCCACTAATTATGTTTAGTTAGGAGCTCCTAATGAGTTCAGCTCTTTGTCTCATTAAGTTAAGTGGCTGATGAAATATTTGGCATGGCTAGTGTATTAAATATTATTGTGTGTTTGTTAACTTTGGCGAGTTAATTTTCAAAGTTTGTAATCTGTTTATTTTCTTTGTATAGTCTAGCAACGTGTAAGTACCACAGAAGGCGTAACTAAAACATCTTGTTATGGGCCTAACGTAACGGCCCCGACTTACGTTTGTTCTGCTTTAGTTTGTGCAAATAACTTCATCACCACTGCTCTCAAAACGGTGAAGGAAAACATCGTGAGGAAACCGGCATGTCCTAGAACCAAAAATTCGAAGACATGTGACATCTACCAACCCGCACTGGGCCCGCGTGGTGGGCTACGGTCCGATTGCAGGGAGTGGAGGCCTGTGTCCCAGCAGTGGGAACATTATAGGCTGATTATGTTAAGGACATAAAACTTAGTTCACATTACTTGAATCTTGACAAACAAATTGTGTTACAAGGTACCCAGAAGTATTATTCATAGGGGGGTGCGCGTCCCTCAACTATTCCATACAGACATATGCAGGACTAACGCTGGGGAACGTGCACCTCTTCAACGCCTTGTTGATTCTTACAACACGCATTTTATTAATCTGGATATATTTTGTCTATCTAAGCAATCATTTAAGAAAATGGCTCTGGATATTTTGTTTAGCGAGTAATTTAGTTAAATTAAGCTAAGCTTACCTATAGAACACAGCAATATTGTGGTAGCGACTATTGTTTTATTTTTCTTTTTATTTTTCATCACTTCTCTTTAGCACTTTTAACCTTTAGTTAAATCGTGGACAATGGTGTGGGTTACATGTTTGTTAAATCTTAGTTTAAGTATGTCTTTGTATTTTTAGCATGTAACTGTTTTTTGTCCCTAATAAATAAATAAATAAGGCGATTAACACACGGCACCGCGCACCGCCGCGGTTCCATAAAATATGGTGAGAGCACCGCTCGACCGCGCGTTCGGGCGCTGTACGTGTGTTAGGCCTCAACGGATTTATTAGAGGCCAATGCGACATTGAGATCCGCTTCACCGCCTACCGCGGCGGTGCGCGGTGCCGTGTGTTAATCGCCTTAACTGCAAAGTTAAGGCGATTGAGCCATCTAAAAGATGTGGTCGACAGCAATGTCGAGCACATCTTTTAGATGGCTCGTACTAAAATGGTGTGTTTTAGTACGTAGCTTTAGCAGCATTTTAACTAAAATAGGTTTATAAGAAGTTTATGAATAAGAGTCTAAATATTTCGGTATTTGCCTTTTTAAATTTTGAGGTTAATTTCTGTCGCTGCTCAGTTTCTTATTACCAAGGTGAGGTAAAAGATGTTACACATTATAAACGACTACTGTAAGGCTCGCTCATTTTTAGGGTTCCGTACAAAAATTCTAAAAAGGAACCCTTATGGTGAGACTAAGTCTGTCTGTCTGTCTGTCTGTAACACAGAACCGAACCAACCAACCAACTACCACCAACCAACTACTAACTTGAAATTTAGAATAGTTTTAGGTGACGTTTGTCCAACCATTTTGCAAATAAGAAAGAAATTTAAAAAAAATACCTTTTTGCAAAAGGGACTGAAAGGGAATAAATATAAATATATATATATTAAATATCAACGTACGGTTGGTATTTACTTAATAACAAAAACGCATCGCATTTTTCATTTGTATGCAGAACTTGGTTGTTTTTTATTTTTGATAACTCAACACATTTTTGAGTAGGTACATAAATAATTGCTTCATATTTTGCAATAAATTACAAGCGTTGTGTCATCGCGCTTCTCTTTCTTTTGTATGCGGTCTGACAGTGACAGCGGTTTACCTGTTGTCAGCGTCTTAATTAATCCCACATAATTATTTATTGAGCAGCAGTGGCCCAGTGGTAACGGCACCGACTTACGAGTAGTACTTAGGTAGTGGGTTCGAACCCAGACAGGCGCATTACATTGTGTAAATTATTTGTCTTAAAATTTTGAAGTGGGGCTACTAGGGCATGTGGGGTATCATATGAAAGAGCGCTGTTTGCACATTCTCAAACATTTTATTTTTTTATTTTAGGCAGCATAGTTTCCGACTTTTGATGAATAATGTAAAAAAATACCGTTCCCCCCTCCCTTATCTCCGAAGTTTGCATAGATAAAATCTGAAATTATTCTATGTGATGGAAGTTTATGTAAAAATTACAGGAAAAATAAAAAGATGTCTCTAAATAGCACAGTTTTTCAGAAATCAACAACATCATATTTATTTTATTTTTTTATTTATTTTTTATACGTACTGAACCCTCGGTGCGCGAGTCCGACTCGCTCTTGACCGGTTTTTTTTATAATCGTCTATCAATAATTGACTGATATTTAACAAAACGTTGACACAAAATTTTCCCGATGAAAAAGAAATCTAGGATCGCATTCAGTGCAAACGAAAAATAACCTCGTATTTTCTCGCTAACCTTGAAAAAATACATCTGTACAATAACGCAAACACAACATAAATCCCTTGTCTATGCCTAAAAGCATTGAGAACCGTATTTGAGTGACATGTTTATGTTCATTCACACTCTTAAATGTATTTGTCTAACATTTATATCACCCGGTAAAAGGCGAGAATGTTTTTCTAGCTGTTTGCCTATGACCAATAAGTAGACGTTAAATATTGAAACGATCAGGCCAAGCCAAATCAAGATTTGCTCACACACCACATAATATGGTTATACCACAGAGTACCGTGTGGTGCCGGACGTAAAGAATAGCACCATCCTATTTCTTCCCGTGGGTGTCTTAAAAGGCGACTAAGGGACTTACTAGAGAATGACATGTCAGCCGAAAGATGTCCACTGCTGGACATAGGCCTGATCTAAAGGGGGGGATTTGCCATAATCGCCACGCTTGGCAGACGGGTTGGCGATCGCAGTATGGTGTTAAAATGCATAGAGAACGCTGCTGCCCATTCTCTAGTAATTCCCTTAGTCGCCACTTACGACACCCACGGGAAGGAATAGGATGGTGCTATTATTTACGTCCGGTTTATGTGTTTAATATATTATTACTAAACTTACATGTGTAATACGAGATTAAATCTTATTGTTCTGTCGAGCCGTAAAAATCGTGCGAAATAAGAGCGGATCGTAGTTTAAGAAATAAATCAAGATACCGAAATTTAAAAAAAAAATAAAACCATACAGACGAACATAATGTTACCATCCTCCTTTTTGGAAGTCGGTTAATAAAACCATGACCAAAAGACTGAACCTCTTTGTATTTATGTTTGAATTGTTATTTGATACAATTATTATAGATCGTTTTTTTAGGTATGGGACAAACCTTTCTACGATGATAATGAAATGTTTTTTCGAGGCATAACGAACAGTTATTTTATTTGATATTTCTGCAGATCACAAGTTGCTTTAGTAAACGGAACAACATCTAAAAACAATCGTATTTACTCTAACGGAAACAAAGCAGTATCTAAACAATATTCTATTACAAGTTCTTCAGACAACGAGACACGTGGCAGCTTCACTGAACGCGTACAATTTCAAGTAGTCCCAAGAGTATCCTGACTCTAACTACCTAACTAACTCCTCTTCGAAGAGAGAACTCGAGTGAACTTATATTGTTTATTAACTTTTGCCCGCGTGGATATCGGCAAATATACCACGAGAACGTACAGCTGGGATTAAAAGCACCGTGTTAATACAGGTTATAAGGGTGCGCCAAAGTTCACCTAAATTTTCAACTCCGATAATTGGAAATCCGAAAATGTTCTTCCTAACATTTTTTATCCTACCAATCACAATTCCTAACTACTCTGTCTCTAATGTTCATAATTCCGAAGCATTTAACTTCATAATGTCAGTAGCAATAAACATCTAATAGACTTTTATTTGTTTTCCTATATTTTCTCAACATAACCATCTTTTACAATATTATTCAAAGTCATATTTTAATTTTATTTATAGCGGTGTGTACCTGCAAAGATATCCATAGGTTAGGTTAGGTTAGAACTGTGACCAACTACTACCTCGAAATTGGTCGCGAAATTTTTTTATAGTGCCCCCAAGACGACATTCTGACCTGAATTTCATTCATTTAAGACAAAAATCTGTGAAACGACCTTAAATCATTCTAAACAGTTGGTTTTTTAGACATAATTATCTCATGTATAGTTATAGTTTTAGGGATAAAAGCGTTATGATAAAAAACAGTAGGAGTTTAAATATATTTACATTAATGATATTATTAATTACAATTTTCGGAAACATGAGTGTTATGAACATCGCCGGTAGCACTACAAATAGTATGAATGAAAACTTTAGGATGAAAAATTTTAGGAAGAGTGATCATTCGGATTACAAATCGTTAGGAAGAACAATTTCGGGTAAAGAACTTTAGTTGAGCCAATATGGACCCGGTTATAAACTATCAATGAACTTGTAGCGGCATCAACATTGCCACATGCGAACTACGCGTCACACTGATGTCACGCAAAATCAAATCATGCATCGCGCAAGCAGAGTTTACCGCGTAACTAGCATATATACAACGTCCCGACATCAACCGTCGGGCAGTTGCCCACCAGACACAACACCCGTCTGGTCGGAGGATCCTCCCTTTTCTAAGGAGGAACTTTACACCCTGTTCCTCATGCCCCTAAACTGGTGACCCCGAGTATGAACGTCAGCGCAGCTTCCATGCAACTACTTCAGCGTGACGTCATCATTATCATCACTTCCTCAAGCTTATACAAACAAGCAAAACTCAGCCTATAGCAGTCCACTGCTGGACATAGGCCTCTCACAGGTTGCACCACAACACCCTGTCCTCCGCCTTCCGCATCCAGTCTGTCCCAGCCACCTTTTTAAGGTCGTTGGTCCATCTAGCTAGGGGGCGTCCCACACTGCGCTATAAACTATCTGTATGCAAAATTCCATTCAAATCCGTTCAGCCGTTTTTGCGCCAACTCAGAATATCATCATCATCATTTCAGCATAAAGACGTCCACTGCTGGACATAGGCCTCCCCCAAAGGGGGGTTTGTCATAATCGCCACGCTTGGCTGGCAGGTTGGCGATCGCAGTATGGTGTTAAAATGCATAGAGAACGCTGCTGCCTATTCTCTAGTTAGTCCCTTAGTCGCCTTTTACAACACCCACACGGGAATAAATAGGATGGTGCTATTCTTTACGTCCGGCACCACACGGAACACATGACGTAGGTTTATGTGTTTTTTTTTTTTTTTTTCTCTTATAGAAGTTTTTAAAAACCAAAAAACAAAAGCTTGTTGTACGTAATTCAGTTGCCAATAAGTAACTACCCTATTTTTATAATATTTACGAACAGTAATACATCTTAAAACAAAAGATCTGAAAGATAATCTCGACTAAACTGGGATCTAATAAAATAACGGTTATTGAACTCCAAACCATTCATCTGGTGACAATCAATTCTATTTGAAGCGGCACTAATTTAAGCGAAATTAAATACATAAATTATAATTGAAGATGATATAAGACAACTTGAAAACTTGTTGTTAACACATTATTTTTACTTTTTTATTTTGTTATTTGTATTTCGTGCTTCACGAACTGTGTCCAAATAAACTTACTTTCAACTTTTAAGATTTCACTTAAGCACTTAAGGCGACGATAACCGACTTTTAATGATTTTATACTGAAGATCACGTCTAAACGAGTAGTGTTAAAGAATTGAAAAAAATATATGATAAATTAGAGCATTTTATCAATAACTTAATATGTGAATATTTAATATTATGTTTATATTACATAGTGAAATTAATTTGTAAAGTTATGTCTAACGCGGATAAAAAACTGAGAATGGCGCAAAATCTACCAAGCGTATTTTTCTGAAACCTTCACCAATTTAAAGATTATTTATTTATTGATCTTTTAGTACCTATACGCGTTTTATTAAAATACCTTTTGTTTTGTGTATAATAAATTAATAATGCGTCAAATTGGGGACAGCGCTCCTTGATGGGCGAGTCCTATTACTGGCTGAACGTATGACGCGTTGCGTGATCTCAGTACAGAGCACGCATGCTAACGACTCAAGGTCACTTACGCATATATCTGCGTCTTAACAAAATACGTAAACAAGTGCAAGGCAAGTACTTCTAAAAACCGGCCACGTGCGTGTCGGTCCACGCACAATGAAGGGTTCAGTAGTTAGGATGAATTTATCCCAAAAATAAACTTAACATTGTAGTTGAAAAACATGCTCTCCAATATAATGATATACGTCACGTTCAATTCTTCAACTGCTGGAAGATTTATTACCTACTCGTCAACTTGTAAAGCGCACAGTTAACGAGCTGTGATAGATTTCCTTTTAATTTCGTTACTTATACTACTGCGTTGAATTTTTTCAAATATTCAAAAACATCCATTTAGCCGGCAGCCCCCCCTTCCCATACTTGACTCTAACAATAGCACTTTAAAGCATAATATTACGCAAACGGATCCCTTAATCGAAAAATAGCTTTCACTGACCCACAATATTTTTAAACGGCCTAACCAACGATACCCTACACCACGGGACAGACGAGAAAAAATAATCATTCCCACTTTACGTCCAAGGGAGGTAGCCTACATTTTATTTTTTCAATATTGTATTTTACTACTTTTTCGGCGTGATTAATATATGTATACCCATGCTAAATTACAGCTTTCTAGTACTAAGATTCTCTGAGCTAAGCCGGGGACAGACAGACAGACAGGTTCCTTGTCAGATAGATAAAACATTTATTCAGTGCACACAAAAGACATAGCACAACACAAAATAGCACAAAAAAATAATAGTTTACAACTTAAAAGAATTAAAAAAAAACAATAGACAAAAAAAAGAAGAACATACTTAAAGAAGTAGTGACACTATAACATTAATCAATATTATTAGGTGCGGTGTGCGTCTCAAGGTTGCATCAAATGGGAGTCCAGCTCAGCATGTGTCAGGCAGATATTTATTTATTTTAACTTTAATTAACACGGTTAAACCAATTACATTAATTAAAGGCAGAGATACATACACATAGAAACAAAAATATAAAATTTTAAAATTCTGGTAAAAACATAAATACAAAAAAAAAAAAAACAATACTTTCATGAATCCCTCTCACAGTATCTCAGGCATGCCAATAAAAGCTTCATCCATTCATCCGCAAACAGATCGCCTACCATACCATATACCTGACGCTGATATTCTGCTGGATCCCTGATTACGGATCTTGTGGACTACGGATCCCTAAAAAATCCCGGTAGTACGTTCCCTACCTTCCGACATCCTCGCGAGCAAAAACTACTTAGTTTAAAATAAAAGTAATTGGACTATGCGAAAACCCACTTTCCGTGGGTGTCATAAAAGGCGACTAAAGTAGAGAGAGAACGCTGCTGCCCATTCCTTAGTAAGTCTAGGGAATGGGCAGCAGCGTTCTCTATGCATTTTTGAAACCATACTGCAATCGCCAACCGTGGCGATTATGGCAAATCCCCCCTCTTTTGGAGGAGGCCTATGTCCAGCAGTGGACGTCTTTCGGCTGAAATTATGAGACTATGCGAAAGACTTAAATAATAAGGAGTCTTATTTGACGGCATCGTTAAGGACCGTCCAGGGATAGAAAAGTGGCAAAAAAATTAACCAAAGTAAATAAAATAACATTCGAAATAATCAACACAATATATCAAACAAAAACAACTCACAAAATATTCATTTATTAAATGGCGAACACATAAAAACGTATTTTATTGGTTGAAAAATAAAAATTGTAATTTATCAGTACCTATTTTATTGGTTGAAAAATGAAAATTAGTACCTACAGAATAATTTAAATTCACCTCACGCCATTTATAGACCGTAATACGACACGACAGGACTTTCAAAGTGAAATACGAGTATACTGCCTAAAGTAATCCTATTGAGTAGTTATCGTGTTTATTCAATGGAAATAAATTTGACATGTCTAATGCTTGTTCATTTTATTGCATGTGTTACTTAAAACAAAGTTCAAGGGAAATTGCGGGCTGACTAGAAAAACAAGAAAGAAAAATATTTTTTTTGTCACATAAACACATGCATACGAAAACACAATTAACTCCAGTAGGTAAAAAAATAAATAAAACAAAACACATCTACATACAACATGTCCCAGAATTAACGCACAACATCTTAAGGGGTCATTGTACTCATCATTACAAACAATTTTTCAATGGGACCAAACCTGAAATCGCGAAAAAAAAATCAGCTGTTCCCTACATTTTGACGAGTTATTCGAACATAATTGTAGGGAACAGCTGATTTTTTTTGAGACTGTGACAAGAAGGGTTCCACTTAGCATGATGCTGTGTTATGGGAAACCGCACAGCGCTGATTTTCAGTTGTCACCCGAAAAATACGTATGGAAACCAAGTCAGGTTTGATGAGTTGTACACACTCAAGCTAAGTATAAATTTCCAGTATAAGCAGATCTCGCTTTGTATAGGATTTCCGTATGATGAGAGGTCAACGTATACTAGAAATGTATAGCTAGATGTGTAGCCGTGTGTACATAAGTAAGTAGGTAACAAAAAAAAATATGCAGGGCAGTCTTTGGGAACTGCCGAAAGAAGTGAAAACAGTATACATATAGCTAATGGAAAGCGTTCGGTGACGATGACGCGAGTTCCATGATTTTTATTCACCCAAAAAGTGCTCAACGGCGCCTAAAGAAGTTTTCACTTCAAAAACATGCGGGGCAGTCTTTGGGGACTGCCGATATAACAGAAAACAGTATAAATATAGCTCATGGAAAGCTTTCGGTGGCGATGACGCGAGTTCCATGATTTTTGTTCACCCAAAAAGTGCTCAACGGCGCCTAAAGAAGTTTTCACTTCAAAAACATGCGGGGCAGTCTTTGGGGACTGCCGATATAACAGAAAACAGTATAAATATAGCTCATGGAAAGCTTTCGGTGGCGATGACGCAAGTTCCATGATTTTTGTTCACCCAAAAAGTGCTCAACGGCGCCTAAAGAAGTTTTCACTTCAAAAACATGCGGGGCAGTCTTTGGGGACTGCCGATATAACAGAAAACAGTATAAATATAGCTCATGGAAAGCTTTCGGTGGCGATGACGCGAGTTCCATGATTTTTGTTCACCCAAAAAGTGCTCAACGGCGCCTAAAGAAGTTTTCACTTCAAAAACATGCGGGGCAGTCTTTGGGGACTGCCGATATAACAGAAAACAGTATAAATATAGCTCATGGAAAGCTTTCGGTGGCGATGACGCGAGTTCCATGATTTTTGTTCACCCAAAAAGTGCTCAACGGCGCCTAAAGAAGTTTTCACTTCAAAAACATGCGGGGCAGTCTTTGGGGACTGCCGATATAACAGAAAACAGTATACATATAGCTCATGGAAAGCGTTCGGTGACGATGACGAGAGTTCCATGATTTTTGTTCACCCAAAAAGTGCTCAACGCTTAAAGAAGTTTTCAGTTCTTCAATAAAATTAAATAAACAGTACATAGAATATAATGCCTATACAACATAATATAAGAATAAATATGATTAAATAACATAAAAAAATATCCGCAGGCATCACCTTACCTAAAAAAATTTAACTAGAGCTGATGAGTATTTCAGTGTCAAGAATTCAGTATTTCAGTGTTTCACGGCACGGTTGGCGCAGTGGTTAAGCGATTGACTGCTGCGCTGCTTGTCGCGAGTTCGATTCCCGCACGGTACAAATATTTGTATGACCTACAAGTAGTTGTTCCGGGTCTGGCTGTTTGTGTATGTGAGTTTAAATGTTTGTAAACGCACCCTTAATACAGGAGAAATTCCTAGTCTGGGGCAAAGTATAAAAAAAAAAAACATTGTTGTCAGTGCCTAGTCAATGGAAATATAATACATCGCACACTGACGTAATAATATTGAGAGTTTATGGTACGGTTCATTTTGCGTAACGGCGTAACGACTAAGCAATTGGCACTGATTTCAGAATGAACTGCTCGATTCATGCACAAAACACTTACTTGTTTTGACAAAACAACAACGTTGATTTTTTGAGAGGAATCAACGTTTCAAAACATGAATTAACCCCACCACGTCAACATATCATGCAACCCCCAAAATCTCAACCTGAAATAATTCTATCCTCATTAGTCAGACCTAACAATAACTCGTAAAAACATTGTTTTTATCAAAAGATCCTCATTAATCTGTCATGCGACATTGCCGTGTCGTCGTGTCGTGTCGTCATCGTGACAAATTTGATTACAGCCCCGACTTAATGAGGGCCTGGGAGGCGCAAAGTGCTTCGGACAAGTCCCTGAACCGGCAGCATTTTGTTTCGGTCGGTGTGCTGCAAATTATTTAAAATTTTCGGTCAGATTGAGGCAACTTTGTGAAGTTGATGTTATGTTAAACCACAGAGGAGCGTTTTGGGTTGAGTTTTGAATGGAACAAAATGCTGGACCAGGAAATAATTAACCTTTACATAAAAGGATAGGTACGTAATGACCTATTATTAAAATGAAAATCAATCTGTACAGTCAGTCTATGTGTTGGCTACGTTCTTAACTTTTAGGTCGGATACAGTGCTTTACCGACCGTCGTATGCAGTCGGTGAGTACGTCGGTCACGTTGGTCCTTTATATTGAAATTCAATAAACATAACTAACAGTGCTACACTGTCTGTACTGACGCGCACGAAGTTAACACACTGCGTACGAGGACTGCCGGTGGAGCGTGTCCGCATCAGGGACCGTACAACCCCGGTTAAGAGTTAAGCCTTTCGAAAGGGTAACCCACTCAATGGGTTACCTTTATCATGATGTAACCCATTGAAAGGGTTTTATACTAGAAACCAATTGAAAGGGTTACATGATAACCCATTGAATGGGCTATATACTTGAAACCCAGAGAAAGGGTTACATGATAACCCATTCAATGGGTTCTATACCTACTTGAAACCCAGTAACATGAAAAAAACATAGTATTATATTATTTCGATATCCGCCCAGCACGCGTAGCATGACCAATTCTATCTCTATTCTACCCAGGAACCATTTTGGTTACCATTTTAGAAAAACCCTATCTAAAACCCTTTCAATCGAAAGGGTTTTCTATAGGGTTTTTCTAATCAGTTAATCAAAAACCCATACGGTGTGGGTAATTTTGAATGGCTTAAATTAAGCCGTTCAACAGGGTTACCCACACCGTATGGGTTTTATAGAAAACCTTTTCAATGGGTTACCAAAATTTTATTTAAGCCGTTCTTAAGGGTTACCCATATCGAATTGGTTTTGTTTAACCGCTTAGAAAAACCCTATCGAAAACCCTTTCAATGGGTAACCAAAATGGTCCCTGTCCGCATGCCGTACGTTGGTCGACCGACGCACTATGAAAATTATGAGCACGTTCAGTGCTATACCGATCGCAAGTATAGATACGTCTATTGTGTAAATGCCTGTACCAGTCCGCACTGTTTGTTGTTTGTCAGTCAGGAGAGCACGGAATGCTTGAAACTGACGGTCGGTCACGCATTGACCGACCATCAGTTTGTAGCATCCAGGGCTCTCGTCTTCAGGGCCGATACGACACACCGACGACGGTCGGTAAAGCACTGTACGCGTCCCCCACATTAAACGTGCGCGTTCCTCGGGAGTGTGAGCGACTCGAGCGCCACTTGCGCGCCGCGTGCACTCTCCACAGGGCAGCACAACGCGACGCTCCCCGCCCGAGGAACCCGCACGCCTAATGTGGGGTCAGCCGGCCTTATTTTTTTTTTAATTTATGGTAGTCTTGCGTAGTTAGTTCTTAGAAAAAGCTGTTAAGCATTTTATGTCGAAAAAATAAAAACTTTACACGTTGCAGGACTCGTGGGACTGTTTGTTTTTTTATTACATTCGTGGCCGGTTTTACCATAGTATAACTTAAGTTGGATACTTAAGTTAGCAGAGAACTGGTAAAATTCAGTACCATTTTTCAAATTAGGTATCTTTTTGATATTAAGACTATAGAGCCTATCCGAACACAGTGAAACAGGCCAATTAAATCAGTACAGGTACCTACAGAATAAATGAAAATGGTAATTTCAAACACGCCTTACATAATTCATCACCATATGTAATAAGTCTCCACGCATGATGCGGTGAGATGCTCAGACATTCTCTCGTAGAACAGTTTTTAGAGGCTCTAGCACAAACGCGCGACATGAACGTAAAGTAAATCCGAACAATTTTGTTATCGAAAATACAACTAACCTTTTTAGCATTTTAGTTAGTTTTTTTCGACAAGCACAATAAGTATCACGAATAGTATGAATAAAGTCTTAAAACTACTTATTGTGTACGAATTTACTAGTTTATTTATTTATGTATAACTTGTATAATTTTATAAAAACACATATTAGGTTTGTTGAAACTGTTTGTACTTTCCGTCACTTTTTCCTGAAGGTTCCTTAGAAAACCAGCGTCAGACAGCATCTGTCTGGCATTAATGCTGAAATGAGAACCTTTTTGGCGCAGCCGTGAGGCACACATTATTGTCCTTAAAACATCACTCTTTTATTGTTTGTGTTTTGTGCCAAACGAACTGTGTCCAAATAAGCTTTATTCTTTCTTTCTTTCTTTCTTAACGTTTATCGTGTTTGTCCCGCACGTCCGTGCTAGACTCACAGGTGCTCCTTCCGTGCCAAGTTTCGAAATTAAATTGTCTAACTTACTCCAAACTTATACATAATGCTTAGCAGGAACATTGTTCGTGCTTACCTACATATTTTCAGAACTTCTAAACTAATATCCAGTGCAGCAGTTCGTGGTCAGTGTGGATGAGATGAAGAAGGGCCAGGACGTGGAGCGCGTGAGTAACCACAAGCTGTGTAAGGAGCTGCAGGGGGAGGCCATGAAGAAGAATAAGGTGATTTACTTGCATTTACGTGTAACTACGATGGTCGTTGGTCTAATGATCGCAAGCGCTAAAACTGAGCACGAGGTCCAGGGCCCCAAGTCTGCTATTTTTATAAATTCAGTTATTCCAACACGATCCCATTGTCATTTTACTAAAAGTTCGTAACCTGCTAAATTCATAATGGTCGATCATTGGTCGGTCAATGTCCTCGTAATAGAATTGTGTTATTATAATGGCATTGTCGTATTGCCATTATTATAAAACCCATTAGTAGAAATGTCATTCATTTGTCATTATGTTCGAGATTACCAATAAATGCAATTTCTTTCAATGTAATGTGACCATTGGAAAGTCATAATGACGCCATTATAATAGTAGATTATCAAACTTGTCAAAATCAACTATTATGAAATCAGTGATCGACCATTCTGACACTATTGTAATAGCAGACTTAAGGCCCTGGTTAATACCGTCAGTCAGTCGTCAGTCATCGTCGTCGGTTATTGATCGCGACGATAGGTCGTAGTGGAGCAAAATCGGACGAGTGGACTGTATAACATGTATAAGTTTTAAGTTTAAGTTGTTATTTCATAATCAACAGGTTTTAACAAATAAGTCGTAGAGGCCTTCTTTTAAGTATAGAGACACCGGTAACAGAAGACCTTCCTCTTCCATAACTATGTGTACAACATACAAAGCCTGTTAATAACATAATTTAACTAAGTAGGTAAAAAAACAAAACTAGAACTAGAGAATCCAATGTATAATGAAAATAAAAGGAAATACAAAATTACAAACAACTGTGTCGGTTAAAAGCAACAGAATAAGTATATGGACGTTAAGACAGAGATATATGCCAGTGGCCTTGAGTGGTTAGCTTGCGTGTTCTATACTGAGCACACGCAATGCGTCGTACGTTCAGCCAGTAATAGGACTCGCCCATCAAGGAGCACTGTCCCCAATTTGACGCATTATTAATTTATTATACACAAACCAAAAGGTATTTTAATAAAACGCGTATACTAAAAGATCAATAATTAAATTATCTTTAAATTGGTGAAGGTTTCAGAAAAATACGCTTGGTAGATTTTGCGCCATTCTCAGTTTTTTATCCGCGTTAGGCATAAATTTACAAATTAATTTCACTATGTAATATAAACATTATCTAAAATATTCACATATTAAGTTATTGAAAAAATGCTCTAATTTAACATATATTTTTATCAAATCATTAACACTACTCGTTTAGACGTGATCTTCAGTATAAAATCCGTGCGGCCGTCTTCATCGCCACTGCCCCCGCACCCCCCGTTTATTGCCGCCTACGCGCGGCGATGTTGAGAAGGCCGTTGCACCTCTGTGATAGTTTTTTTTCTAGGGGTCGATAGTTCGGAGAGTCTATGTTCAGATTAGCCGTGATTCATCGGCTGTATTCGTCGTCGTTTCAGCCGAATGACGTCCACTGTTGGACATAGGCCTCCACCAAAGGGGGGAGGGGGGTTGCCATAATCGCCACGCTTGGCAGGTAGGTTGGCGATTGCAGTATGGTGTTAAAATGCATAGAGAACGCGCCTATTCTCTAGTAAGTCCCTTAGTCGCCTTTTACGACACCCACGGGAAGAAATAGGATGGTGCTATTCTTTAAATAAATACACGTAAATACACCGCCACCCCACCGCCATCATAATTATTTACAGTCATCATCCACCACAAAAAGTAAATATTAGTGCTGTGACATTTTGACTACTCATAGATAATTTGGGTTTGCAACACGTTACTTTTGAGTACCGTCGTGGGCGATGGGCCTAACTGCTTGCTATTTCTCTTCAGTTTCAATAAAAATATCTTCATTTGATTAAACAAAAGACCACTTGCAATGTGCGTGGTAATTAATAAAAATTGAGATTGTTTAAAAGTAAAACCCTAACCGCCTTATTACAAAACAAGATTTATATTTGACATGGCTTGAACCATGGAGCCAGTTTTTGTAATAAGAACGTAACAGTAATTGAAATACCGTTCTTTTTACAAAAATGAAAACTTAGTTCGGTACTAAGTTGTCAGTTTTGTGTTTAGGAACTTTACCATAGTCGGAATAAAGTTTGAAATTCAATAATGGGTCCATGTTTTAAACCTGGGTCTGAAGATAAACGTTGTTTTGTAATAAGGGGGTTAGTATTTTAATGAAGGAGACTCCGGTCATCTGCGTTTTTGTTCGACATAACTTTCTGTATAATAATGACCTGCGGCTGTAAGAGATAAACTTTAATTGATTCAAGGAAATTTTGCATAAGGTTTCCTTCGAAGCGTAGGCATTCCACGAATGAAAAGACGTACTTTGTCCACTTTTAAAATTTTGGTAAAAAACACTTCCTCTCTCCTTAAACATCATCGTTAGATACATAATATAAATCCTTGCTCTTGTTTCAGGTGTATTATTGTATATATATTTATATAGATATGTATATGCTTTATGTATAGAGGTATGTATTTATTTGTATAAGTAAATGGGACACCAAAGCTTGCCTGTAAAAGATCGCTTTTAGTGATAAGACTGCCCCATTCGCACTTCGTACCGCGTTCGCAGTTGGTGCCATTCGCACTTGGTCCCATTCGCACTTAGTCGCATGCAAGTTGTTTCTAAGGGAAGACGTAGGTTTATGGACCAAAGTGGGTTGGATTTATAAAAAACTGGTCAAGTGCGAGTTAATTATTTGCGAAAAACACCTTCGCAAATATTTAATTATTTTAGAACAAAGATTACGATAAAAAAGGTTACAGTGAGTCAACCTTAAAATATAGACGTATGCTGTCGGGGACTTTTTTTTAACTTTTAGAGGGGAACAATTCCGTAATACATGATTTTTGCTTAACTTTAACCGTTCACGCAGCCTACGCAATGGAAGCTCTCAAAAGAAATATTTTTTCAAGTTTTCATTGATGCTTCGCTCCTATTGGTCGTAGCGTGATGTCATATAACACTTTGGTCCACAAACCCACCTCTTCCCTTACAAACTACTTGCATGGGACTAAGTGCGAATGGGACCAACTGCGAACGCGGTACGAAGTGCGAATGGGACGAAGTGCGAATAACCCCCCATTGTGTCACCCTGTGTAAAATGTCTACTTTTGATATCTGTTCTTTTCTATTTTATTCTTTTCTGGTCTAAAGACGCGCTATGTGCCATACAAACTCTTTAACTCAAATATATTTTATAACACCTACCAATTTTTTTTTTAAGTTACGTTTAAAGTTCACAAAACTCAGCTTATAAATAATTATTTTATGAATACGACATTTTTATCATATCTAATTTTTAATTAGTTTGCTGATCCTGGAAATAACATTATTAATCGCCAGCTATCATTCGAATATTGTAATTGATAAATAATCCAGCATTCACGAAACTTGTACTCGTATGTAGGACATTATTTAACTTTGGCCAACATGTTTTACCCCAAAGTAGATCTACAGTATGTTTTCAATTTGTGGGTCTTATTAGGGATACATTTCTGAAGGGTGACGTAACGACTATGATTAGGGAAAGGTTGCACTCAAGAAAATAAACTTCCTTCAATTACTGACCGTGACTTAGACTTCTTTACGAAGTTTGGTGATGTCACAACTTGTGAAGTCTGGTGTCGCAAATTGTTACATAATGTATGTTGATGTATTCCCGGCCTATGTTAATCTGGGGAACTTTTTCGTGTTTTAAGGACAAGGATATACCTACCAAATAAAAAATGGGTACCTACTGTGGTACTTTTGCTATTCAAAGCCACATCTTTATTATATTTATACCTATATTTACCTTTTAAAAGACTGATGTGTCCAGCAATTCTATTGTCATTCTCTCTATTATATTCTCTCAATATCACTTATAATATTATCATTCTCTTTCCAAACTACTCTTGGAACACTATTAACGCTGATAAACACAACCTTTTAACTGTTTTTGCATACAAATACTTTATTTTATAGTATTTATTCTCATAATGTAAAAAATCTTAGAATATTTATAGTTTGACGTCTTTCATAATAGAATAGAATAGAATACTCGTTATTATGTACACCATAAAAGTTACAGATATAAATGTCTAAATTTAAAACAATAAATAAATTGTCATGTCTGTTTTCTTTTCTAAACTTTATATATTTCTTGGGTCTAAACTATACAGGGTGTTAAAGTAACTGCGTGCCATAGCTTAGGCAGGTTCAGTATCGATAAAGGAACTTAGGAAAATTAAAAAAAAAACAAAAATACAAAAAAAAAATTGCCAGATCAACATAATTTAGTACCTACTAACTTAAAATAGCAATCGTTTAGAATTAAAATTATTTTATTTGATGGTCCGAAGCCCGTTAAAGTACAAAGAGACTTATTTTAATTTATTTTTTATGTTTAATCAAATTTTTTGTTTATGTTTTTTTTTAATTATTTTTTTATTTTTCCTGGGTTCCTTTATTGATACTGAACCTACCCCTAAGCTATGGCACGCAGCTACTTTAACACCCTGTATAATTCGTGTTGTAAGACTACGTTATTTTTGTAAGCCGTTTTTATTGATTCTGGCCTACATCAAACAAGAAGTAATTTTTAAATTGTTTGGTCGTTTGGAGCTTCTTAAAGCGGCCATCAGACATGTACCCCAAGTGTAAGTTTGCAAGCGCGTAAACGTAACTATTTCGTTTGCGTTAAAATTTGATCGATAGATCATAATGCTAAGAGTATAAGAGTGAGAATAAAAATCTTAACGCAAACGCGCTAGTTACGTTTACTCTCTTGCAACCTTACACTTGGGGTACAGACAAAGCTTTAGTTCACCCTCGGTTTAGTTTACCTGAGTTTTACTGCCGTTTACCTTTGATTTTGTGTCCTATCTCAGTTTAAATCAGTGCTAATTACTTTAGAGGAGTCTGTGTTCTATTTAAAACTATATTTGCTTTAATTAAACATATACGTATATGATCACTAATTTTATGAACAGTTTGTGATTCCAAATAGAACAATTCAAAATGATTGACTGTGTGTGATTAAAGACCCATTACTCCTCCCTTACCGCTACCTCCTCGCGCCTGCGCCTCTGGTGGGCCTCTGATGTCAGCGGCACACTGGCTGCTGGTCCAGTATTTGCAGCTGATCTTGGCTGACTGCTGGACACACCCTCGTTCATAGGGAGGCCAGGATTCTCCTCCTGCTGAGCGTGAGGCAGTGCCTCCGCTCTCTTTCAACGGCGGCGTGTCTCAAAAACCCTCTTCATAGCTCGCTCCCAGACGTCACCCAGATTCCTAAACCTTTCGACTTACATTAGTTAATTTTCCTCACCTCAACAGAATTGCCTCCTCCTGTGCCATTCATCTCAAGACGTTATAGCCCGTCCCGGTTCCTGTCCAGATACCGGCTGATGAACCTGATCCCGTTACTGTTTCCCGAGCCCGAGCAGCCTAAGTCTGGGATTCTTTTTTGTTTTATTATTTTTGTAATCTTAGTATTTAACTTGTGACCTACGACTGGCCAATCATAACGTTACACTTGGGGTAGAGAGAAACGTTAGAACTAATGAGATAGGTACCACTATTGAAAACATGACTTTAAGGCCTCCCTGCTAACAGAAGAATTCAGCTGGGCTGGGCAGCATTTGGGAAGCTTCGTCGAGTCTTCTCGTCCCGTATTCCACAGAGTCTAAAGACGAAGGTCTTCAATCAAGTGTATTCCCGTTGTCCCCGTATGCCATATCCCCGTCACGGGGACAGCGAGACGTGATTAAATTTATTTCCCGTTGTCCCCATAACGTACGAAGTAAACCTGTTTTAAATCGAAACAGCTAGGTTAGGTTAGGTTAGAACTGTGACCACACAACGCACGAGCCGAGCGAACGAAGCGAGTGGTGCCGCGGCAGCGGCCGGCGAGTGCCAGAAACATATTTTTGAATATAAAACCGAACAACGGGAAGTATTTTTTAATATTTAATTGAAGTACCGCTGTCCCCGTAGGACGGGGACACGGCGTACGGGGGCAACGGGAACACACGTTCAATCAGTGTGTCCTACCTGTTATGACTTACGGAGCCGAAACGTGGACACTCACGGTACGGCTGGTCCATAAATTCAAGGTCGCTCAGCGAGCTATGGAACGGGCTATGCTTGGAGTCTCTCTGAGGGTTCGAATCCGGACCGAGGTGATCCGGCAGAGAACCAAAGTTGTCGACATAGCCCACAGAATAAGCAAGCTGTAGTGGCAATGGGGCGGCGAAATTAGCAGTAGAACCGATGACCGTTGGGGTAGACGTGTTCTTGAGTGGAGACCGCGAATCGGCTAACGTAACGTAGGACGCCCTCAGGCTAGGTGGAGCGATGATCTTCGCAGGGTGGCTGGTGGCAGCTGGATGAGAGTTGCCGAGAATCGAGTAGAATGGCGTGCAATTGGAGAGGCCTATGTCCAGCAGTGGACTGCTATGGGCTGACGATGATGATGATGATTGAAAACATGAGAGCAGTGGTGGCTCAGTGGTAACGAGTGCGACTTACGATTCGGTGTTGGGTTCGAACCCAAGCAGACAACTTAAATTATTTCATCATCACTGCTCTCAAAACTGTGAAGGAAAAACATTATGAGGAAACCGGTATGTCCTGGAACCAAAAATTAGAAGACATGTGACATCTACCAACCAGCACTGGGCCCACGTGGTGGATTATGGCACACTTCCTCTCACAGAAAAAGAAGGCCTATGTTCCAGCAGTGGGAACATTATATGCTGATTATGTTATTGAAAACATTAAGGACATACGCGTGGCATGGGCGTGGTTTCAAGTCTTGTATTTTCCAGGTATTTTCAACATTAGATAGGCACGATATAGATTTGACGACACGATTGGCGCAGCGGTTAAGCCGTTGACTGCTGCGCTGCGTGTCACGAGTCCGATTCCCGTACGGAAAAAATATTTGTAAGACCTACAAGGCCGGGTTATACAACATTAGTTTTTGTTTATACTAAACCTCTTAAGGGGTCATTGTATTTATCATTATGAACAACTTTTACTATGGGACCAAAGTTGAAATCGCGAAAAAAATATCAGCTGTTCCCTACATTTTGACGAGTGCAGCGAACTTAAATGTAGGGAACAGCTGATTTTTTTTTCGCGATTTCAAGGTTGGTCCCATAGTAAAAGTTGTTCATAATGATGAGTACAATGACCCCTTAAGAGGTTTAGTATAAACAAAAACTAATGTTGTATAACTATAATAATTCGTAGATTTTTTTGTCGTTCCGGGTATGGCTGTTTGTGTATGTGAATTTTAAAAGTTTGTAAACGCACCTACGATACAGGAGAAATTCCTAGCGTGGGGCAACGTTAAAAAAAAATATATACTACCTCTAAATCGACCCTCTTCGCAGATCTTCGCCCAAGAGTCATCATCATCATTTCAGCCGAAGGACGTCCACTGCTGGACATAGGACTCACCCAAAAGGGGGGATTTGCCTTAATCACCACGCTTGAAAGGCGGGTTGGCGATCGCAGTATGGTGTTAAAATGCATAGAGAACGCTGCTGCCCATTCTCTAGTAAGTCCCTCAGTCGCATTTTACGACACCCGCGGGAAGAAATGGGGTAATGCTATTCTTTACGTCCGGCACCACACGCCCAAGAGTAATCACAAGTAAAACAATAAGCATCAAACGTCACTGACAAATTGACTGCATTCACGGTAAAACTTGACAAATCATTTGACAAACTACAAGCACTTGGCTTTAAACCATTTAAGATAACCCGTTGTTTATGAAACTCTCAAGCAAATTGACTTAAAATCGATGTGGATATTTAGCGCTGACCGCTTTACGACCCCAACTAAGGTCTCGACTATTCCAGGAAATATTATGTCCGTTAAATTGAAAATCCCATTATGTTGGTACGGTGCAATAAAGTGATTAAGTTTGGTAAACCGTAAGTTTCCTCAGGGATATACATAAAGGTCAAGTTTATTAAATCTTTTAACGATTACGATATTTTTTGTTTTTAAACTATAATATGGTAGATTTTTTGTCTTTTATTTTCATGATAGGTAAATACCAAAGAAAAAATTAAATTAATATAAAGAACCCTATGTATCTGGACCTATTCTGTTCCTATAAATTTGCAGGTATGTACTAGAGATATTATACTTATTTTCTCAACTTCAAACCTCATTTATAGACGTCCTAGTACCGAGATTGCGCAAACTCATTTACATATCTTTTTAAAACACGTAACCGACCTTCGTACCATCAAGATGGCCTACTATGCCTTTGTCAGCCGTTTCTTGACTACTGCATCATCTCCTGGGGAGGTGCTGCTAAACTTATACAAAAAGTGGGATGTACTAGACAGTACATCCCACATTTTGTATAAGTCGGCTCCGGTCGGTTGCTTTTTAAGGCAGAACAAATGTTGTATTATAGACTATAATACAATATTTGTTCTGCATACAGGCCTTAAAAATATATTGCAGCTAGTTAATGATTCGGATCTATCAAAACACGAAAAAGGGTACTGTACGCAGTACAACGTTTTTCAGTTCAAGTAGGTAATAATCCTCTAGGTAACCCTAGGGGAGTAGGGGATTATCTTTATAAAGTTACCAACAAGGGTCAAAATATTTAAATATCCACTACACAAACCCAGTTGTAAGCAAAAATTAACCGACTTCTTGAAAACTCTTTCCTATGATGATACAGAGAAAGTGCTCCACTCAATAAAATTGTAATAATAATTGTATTCAAATATTTACCATTCACCACATACCACCATACATTCTCCTAGATAAAGTCAAATAATTTATTTCAAATAGGCACATAGGAGGCACTTTTGAACGTCAAAATTTACAAAAAAAAAATACACCACCATTCACCTACACACATATTTACCACCATTCACCTACACATTCAACACGAGTCGCCACACATCCTTTGGCTGCTTTGTTATGTTATTTTAAATCAAATGAAATCAAAAATATTTATTTGCTAGAATATGGTACATAGGGTGTTACAGTAAATTTGTTTCAGCATATCCTGCCATAACATGGCGTGCAAATGTCATCACAATTAGCGATGTCAATTAATCCAACTTACAAATTACAGATTCTATTGATTTGTCTTCTAAATAGTCCTTAATAGTATAATATCTTTTAAATAGTAATAGTTTAAAAAGCATTTTTTTAAACGTGTCAGCGGTAAGTCTTGAAAAGTATTTGGTAAATGATTGTAAATAATAATCAACATGCAGTATACATTTTCCTTAAATAATTAAATGTTTCTTATCATTTATTTATTTTTCGGTTTTAATTATTTAGTAGAAATACATGTTACCTGGCTGTTAATTTGTATGATGCCACTAAGTGGAGCATGGTGACCTGGTATACAGGTTTTTTTCTAAAACCTCCTTTAGGCACTAGCTCTCACAATGTGAATGTTCATAGTTCAAAATTGATTAATGCTACGAAACCATTATGTGAGAAAAGTTATAAACTTATTTATATCCTTTATTTCACGAACGACTTATCAATTATAGTAGTAGTATGGAAATGCTTTTAGAAAAAAAAAAAAATTAATATTAGACTATAAAAATAAAATTAAAAATATAAAAAATAGTAGCCCACCGGTATCGGGAACAGAGTCCAAGCTACCGGCGGCGCCGCGGGGCGGTCAGGGCTCTAACTAATTGTTATTATTATGATAGTATTAGTTATATCCTCTCTTTCGCCGAGCGGCCTTAATAAGGCCGATGAGGCCGATTCCAATTATGCGGGATTCGCCAATCGGTCTGATTCAGTCCGACTGATTCAGTTCGTTCGTGGCGCACACCCATTTTGGCGCCAAATAGGCTGGTTCAGAAGAGGTTACCCTCTCATCTGTCAATTGACCTACATTAGGCCGATGTCAATTATGCGGATTGGCCATCCGATCTGGTTCAGACCGACTGATTCAGTTCGTATAGTGGCAAATCCCCATTTCGCGCCAAAAAGCCGACACGAGAGAGGATATGTGTGTGTGTGTTCTGTTTGTATGTTATGTGTTGTATGTAATGTTAGGTAACATCATAACACAATCAAACGTACTTAAAAGACAAAGATCTCAGTTCTAAGCTTCTCACTTATGAAAAACATAAAAATTCCTAAATTATTTCCACAACTTCAAACCACACCTCACCTTCAAAAAACTACACCCAATACGAAAAATTTCACGTATCTGAAACCGAACGGGAAAATATGGACTCCCGTATTCTGCGTAAGCTGCAGTCGTTTGCGAAAACGACATACTTAATGTCAATGGTTGGTCATAAACTAACCATCTGTCATTATGTGCACTGCAGTGGACACCCATCATAACAACTGGGAACGGAATGGTAAAATAACGGGTCAGGGAGACAAAGGACAAAAAACGGGTTAGGGTCATTCTTTTGGACAGGTTTTTCAAGCGGCTTTACTTAAAAATAATAGAAAACGAAAAGTCAGCAAGCCATTTTTTTTCCGCGCATACCTTATATCCGCTCCTAACTGGGTTACTGATTATTATTCAATTATCTTTATAATTAATTATCATAAAAAAATGAAATACCCCCATTCTTTGATTTTCGTGGAGTGTCCCAATCCCCGATCTGGTCACTTAGTAAATTATATATTTTAAGCAAAACGCTACATGCTTACCAAAAAAAAAACACTAAGTCCTAAGAAGTTTACAATGCTATGAAAAATTAGAACACAGTTCTGAAATAACTACATTTCCTAAAAAAAAATTAAATGTAACTGTCCCGAGGTAATTGCTGATTTGCGTGGATTATTATAATTTCACTAGCACATCTCTAAATTCGCAGCCCGATGATGCGTCATCCTAATTCAAGTTACAACTAGCCGCGCTCCGATGGCAGGGCAGAGTGCTTGTGTGATGGTGCGTCGAGTTTTCAAAAAATACATGGTAAGAACTTTGTTGCGTGGGTTTGGTTTCTCAGAACTTTGATTTGTGTAGTACAATTATCTCCGGTGTCTGTGAATTTATTTATGTAAATGTGTAAAACTTCGATATAACGTCGAAAAAATTATACCGGTCAAATGACTAACCCCTGAGATGATGCACATTTATGGTCGTTTTAAGGCATTTCGAATTGTTGCTCGCAAAAAATCTGGGTCCAAATTGGTGTTTTCTTCTTCAACGTTGGCTTTCAAGACTTGCAAGGTTTGTGGTTTGTTGTGGTAAACGCGATTATAAAAAGCCCTCTGGTCTCTGATCTCTCTCGGATTTGATCGGCTAGTTCAAATGGCCATAACGGGAGATCACACGGCCCGGAAATAAATGTTTCAAAATCTTCATCGTTGCCTGAGCTGTGCGTATCGCTTCATTGCATTGTTGACTACTACTACTTCTCTATAAGTCTATAATATAAGTATCAAATCACAATGACATTATGATTTTGCAAAAATTACGGCATATTCACACATAAACATTACTTTTGCGCCACCCGTTATATTAATACATTATTTTAATTATTTGTTAATTCAATATATTTGTACGCCTCTGGGTAAAACATAGAGGATCTACCAATCTTTAACATCTCGCACACTGTTCTAATTTGGACTATGTTTACAAATAAAGCATTCTGATTCTGATTCTGAAGCAGCCGGCATCGATCTACCCGCATCCTAATGTGATTCATCCCCGTTGTTCGGCATTTCACGTCTCAAATTGGTCGATTTAATTATTACCGGGCAATCCCTTTGTATGTGCGTTCGTGTTGATCAAACAGACGGACCGTGTATCTGTGGCCTCCCGTGTATTGTATGGTTGTCGGACTTTTAAATACGTAGGTGCCCAACTGCCCACTACCCGCTGAATATTGTGTGTAGGTATTTCTAGGAAAACGTAATAGTTAAATATTTACATGATGATATATATTTTATTTTGTTTGTAATGCAGTTTGTAATACGCTAATTGATAGTGCCGTGCTTTCCTATAATTTAGATACATTCGACATCTATTATACATAATGATCCAAATAGAGACGTCATAAAAAAAAGATGCCTCATGCACAGGGGTATCCGAAAATACCCAATGTATATTCCGCGAGTTATGATTATTTGTTTAAATTTTCTTGAAAATTTTAGAACCACTTTAAAAAAATAACCCGAATACTATCAAGAATCGCGGAACAAATAGAATAAAATTGTTTCCGAAACTACTGAGCCTGAAATATCGAAAAAAAAACCGGAATATATGTAGTTCTATACTTACAGATAGATACAGACGGATAGGTTTTCCTGCGAACCTATAAAAAGTCTATGGTCTTAAAATAACATGGTAAATCGCCCAATATTGTACGTACAAACTAACTTTTGCAGTTGAAATGTGTGGGAGAACATGTTTTTCAACTACAATGTTAAGTTTGTTTTTGGGGTAAATTAATCCCAACTACGGAACCCTTCACTGTGAGTGGTCTGACATGGACTTGGCCGGTTTTTAATTCTTGTCTCCATCGAAAATAGTGTAAGAGTAATTTTCATAAGAAGGGGTCAGCTTCCAGTCTAACTGGGTGCAGCTGAACACCAGTATTTTACATGGAGTGACTGCATAACTGATCTCCATGACCCAGTTACCGGATAATACGATACCCCTTGGTAAGACTGGTTGTCAGACTTTCGAACTTCTGACGACCCTTAACGACTGTCAAAGATCCAAGAATGACAGCTGTGACGGTGCTTTCTCTGAGACACGTAGGAGTCTCGGTATGTAAAGATCACCCATCCACGGACCAACCCCGGTAAGCGTAGCTTAACCTGATGAATCGCCCCATGCGGCTCTTATTTATTACTTAGCCACGAGCTAGATAACAATAAAAAACCGGTCAAGAGCGAGTCGGACTCGCGCACCGAGGGTTCCGTACGTATATATGATGTTGATGATTTCTGAAAAACTGTGCTATTTAGAGACATCGTTTTATTTTTCCTGTAATCTTTACATACATTTCTATCACATAGAATAATTTCAGATTTTTATCTATGCAAACTTCGGAGATAAGAGGGGGGAACGGTATTTTTTTTTACATTTTTCATCAAAACTCGGAAACTATGCTGCCTAAAAAAAAATGTTTGAGAATGTTCAAACAGCGTTCCTATGATATATGATAACCTAAATGCCCTAGTTTAAAAAAAAAAAATATCTTTTTTGCAAACGGGACTGCAAATTTGAAGTGGAGCCCCACTTCAAATTTGCAGTCCCGTTTGCAAAAAAAATATTTTTTTTTTCTTGTTTGCAAAATAGTTGAGCAAACGTCATCTAAAACTATTCTAAATTTCAAGTTGATAGCATTAGTGGTTCTTGAGATATCCAGACAGACTTAGTCTCACCATCAGGGTTCCTTTTTACAATTTTGGTACGGAACCCTAAAAAGTTATTTCACTCTATATTTAAAGTTAAACCCAACCGATAATTTTACAAAATTAGTATGTATATTGTACACCAGGAATCTTGTACAGCTATAATTAGTCAGTAGTTTTAATTGAAACCACGGAGCAAGCATTAAGAAAGTTTAATTTTGCAGACGTTCAGGCGACTGGCGAAATAGTCTGGTGTCTGAAAGTAGTCATCTGGAACCGAAGTTGTTAAGTTTTGTAGTTCTTACGAAACAGCGGTATCTGCTGCAATGTTCTCTGGAGATTTGAATAATTATTTTATTATATTAACTTATAATTATTATTTGTACTCGCGGTTCCGTTTGGGGAAGACCTTTGGTTTGGTAATGTTGAGAGGATGAATGAGAAGCGATTATCAAAAGGTATTTACATGGCAGATGTGAGTGGAAACGCCGGGAGGTGACGCCCTAGGTCGCACTCGTATATGACCAGAAACGATGCAAAGGGAGTATGTAAGAATCGTAGCAGGTGGCGTTCTATAGTTTCTGCCTACCCCACAGGAAGAAGGTGGATGTTTATGTATGTATAGCCTGTAGGTACCTACTCTAAGCACATCTTGGATAAATTTTGTCTTCATACAAAAAAGTATTGCAATTGGTTGAAAATGTTCATAGAAAATATCAACCCTTTTAACCAACAATGGGACAAAGAAATGCCTACTTTTATACACAGTCTAGTTGTTTCCGTTTCTTTTATTATGTATTGCGTTTCGGAAAAGGCATTTATCCATTGACAGCTGTGCATCGGACACAATAGAAAATGGGTGGTTGCCGGCTCTGCCACTAAGTAACAGTTGGACTACGCACATATACCCTTCTGAGCCGTATTATAAAGCTTTTTAAGGTTCCGTACCTCAAAAGGAAAGAACGGAACCCTTATAGGGTCACTCGATGTGTCTGTCTGTCCTTCTGTCACAGCCGATTTGCTCCGAATCTACTGAACCGGTTAAGTTGAGGTACACATTAGAAATTTCTGTGACCCAAACACGGAAGTGTTACGGAAATTAATGAATTTTGAATATGAGGGTCACTTTTGGGGGCAAACAGATTTTTTTTTAAAAGGTTTGTTAACTGTATTTGCGTAAGTACTGGTTTGCATACGTGTGACATATCAAATAAAAGAGCTTATTGTTTAATTATTATTTTTTTAATCATTTTAAAATAAATATTTTTAATGTTATAGAAAATTGATCAAAATTAACCATTGATCTTTGTCTTCGAAACTACGGAGCCTAAAATCATGAAAAAAAAATACAGATTGTTCTTTACTTATAGATTACAAGAAAACCTTTAAGAAGTCTAAGGTGTTAAAAAAAAATCATACAGCCGGACATATTTATAACCTCCTCCTTTTTGGATGTCGGTTAAAAGTAACATGGTAAATCTCTCAATATTGTGCGTATAAACTTATATGTATTTACAGTTGGAATGTATGAATGTATTTATGGGACAACATGTTTTTCAATAAAAGCGTTAAGTTTTTTCTTGGGATAAATTATCTTGGGATAAAAAACATGGTAGGTAACATATTCATTGTACGGAACCTTAACCACGCGAGTTCAACTCGCACTTTTTTTTAAGTTTCGGTGCGTAAAGAAAAAAATCTGCTGTTCCCTACATTTATGTTCAAATAAATCAAAATATAGGGAACAGCAGATTTTTTTATTTCCGATTTCAGGTTTGGTGCCATAGTAAACCTTGTTCATGATGAAGAATACAAAGACCCCTAAATAGGTTGTGCGTTAATTCTGGGACATGTAATGTTGTATACAGTGTTTGCAATTATATATTAGTCAAGCTAACTCCCCCATCTTAACAATAAAACGTTAATAACATTTACAATTAGTTCATGAAGCTAGTTTTATGACCCATTAAAGATATCAATCAGGATTAGCTGGAGTAATTCGGCACACCCCGCCGTCAACGTTTTGTGGGCGACTAATAAAGCGCTGAAGTGCGGTACGGAGAAATTCCTGTGGATTACAACACTATCAAGGAAAATTAACTCGTTAAATGTAGACCGAGAAAGGATAATTATTAAAGGGTAGTAGAGGTTTGAAATTGAAACTATAGAAATTGAATTACTTATCTATACATATCCATTCAACTACTGCTATTCATTGCTCCGTATAAAATCACTAAAGGATCTTCTGCATGGCGCCTACTATATTTAACATATTGAATAAACGTTGGAATGAGCTAAATGGTAAGAGCGGGGGCACACGATGCGTTGCGGCGCCGCACCGCAAAGATTTCACCGTATCAGCGGGCACACAAGCGGTGCGGCGCCGCAACGTTGTTATGTCGCAACGGCGCCGTAGCAGCGTTGAATGTTGGAGAAAATAAATCGAAACGAGCGAGCGTGTATCCTTCCTTGTGACGCATAAACAACTGAACGGTGCCGCTCCGACGCCGTGACGTCGCAACGCAATCACCCCTCCCCGCTTCGTCTCGGTGGTTGCAAGTCCGGTGCGGCGCCGGAGCGCATCGTGTGACATGCCACAGATATTTCTATGTAAGACGACGCAGCGACACCGCTCCGGCGCCGCACCGCCGCCGCAACGCATCGTGTGCCCCCGCCCTAAGGCATTCAAGCGACAATTAAAAATGATTCTTTCGCAAAAAGCATAATAAAGTGTCTCCGAATTTTTGTCCGAAAATGTTTTTTTTTTTGTGAATAGTTCGCTACTATACATAAGTACTGATTACTTATGTAAAAATTGGAGCAGTAGTGGTTTATTTTTATTGTTTGATGTTTTTTTATGCTAACTTTTATTATTTTATATGACAGTGACATTTAATTATTATTTTATACACAATGACATGAATATTTACTTGTAAAGTAATATATTAATTTAATTATTATGAATGTGAATACTATAATAAAAAAAGCAATAACCCACGTTATTGCTTTTTTTTCCTTTAATATCAGTTAGTGTTAATCATGGTCTGGTAGTTTGAGTCATTTATGCGGCCTACCCAAATGTCCTTTCTTTGGTATTGATCGTCTCATCGTTGAGCTCCTTAAGACGCAGATATATGCCAGTGACCTTGAGTGGTTAGCTTGCGTGTTCTGTACTGAATTGTAGTATACCCACTTTTCGACCATGTGAGCCATGTGTGTTATAACAATGATTGTCTTAGAAAATTTTCTCATAGGCACACGTAATACAATAGTCGTATTATGGTTCGCATCAAAGTTGATGGCAGCTCTGAAGTACGCTACTCGCTGTTCAGTACCCCACTCCTCATCCCCGCTGACACATGAAATCGTTTCTGCGCAGTGACTCGCCTCATGTTCCAAGCCGCTATAAAGTTTGAATCGGGCTCTACCTGCAAACCCAAGTAATTAGGTACAGTCCACGAGGCCTAAGCTGAGCTTTGCAATTGTGTGAGTGCACATATACAACATTATTTTTAGTGTATGCTAAACTTGAATATAGTTTGTTCAGAATGAGCAACTGAATCGATTTAAATAATTTTTACACCATGTTATATTTTGTCCCAAAAATATTTAGTGTGATGGATAATGTTATCACCATTTAATTACTTACAATACAATCGCCGTACGGTTAGGTACCTACTGCCAAATTATTATCAATGAGCGCAAGACGACCCTGGAGGCGCGGGGATGCCGTTAGTATGTTTTTGTACGGACAACGCGGTATCTTAACAACATAGATTCTTTACATAAAAATACTAGACACGTGTTTCGGGTTTCGCATACTTATACTAAAAAATCTTTTTATAAAAAAAAAATAACCGACTTCCAAAAAAACACTACAAAGTGAAAAATAACTTTAATTTCGGAAGTCGGTGTCTTTGGACTTGTATTTTATTTTTTTGCCACCAACTTCCGAAATTAAAGTTATTTTTCACTTTGTAGTGTTTTTTTGGAAGTCGGTTTTTTTTTTTATAAAAAGTTTTTTATTTTTCACTTTTTAGTGGGTCAATTTTTAATTTATCTAAGTTACAAAAGCCTAATGTTAACTGCTCATCACCTTTTACAAAATATTGCTTTTCCCGTTGCTGGGACGTTAATTGTTGAGGAGTGCTCCTAGCAGGAGAACTGCCACTCACCATATGCATTGTGACGAGCATAAATTGCTTAGCAACCATATTAAAGTACCTAATCAAATCGCAACCCGTTAAATACTTATTATTAATAATTTGTTCCGGTGGCCATCTGTGGTCTCTATCATCAGTTCCACTTCAACTAATGGTGATTTCCAGGAGAAAATGCACGAGTTACTCTAAAAAATACTTAAATCGCTATAGGTTTGCCTATAAAATTTGAGGGTTTCCCTCGATTCCCATGGGATCCCCTCATCAGATTCTGATTTGGTGGCAATGGGACTACCTCAGGAGCATACCCTTTCAAACAAAAAAAGAATTTTCAAAATCGGTCCTTAATCGACGGAGCAATAGGTGAACAAACATAAAAAAAAAAAAAATTTACAGCCGAACATAATAACCTCCTTCTTTTTGGAAGTTGGTTAAAAAATAATGTTGTATAATATAATATAGTTTAGCTGTGACGTCGGCCTAGAGCGCGACGCGTCCTTTGCTTGGTGTAAGCCGGTTCTTACCGGTTTTTTATCGGTTTATACTCTACTTTTGGTATTCACTCACACAAATGCAAAGCTCAGCTTAGGCCTCGCGGACTGTAATTAAATATAATATTACTTTACTACTCTAGAAGGAAAATACGAACTAAGTAGGTACATTTCACACTAATAACTCCATTAGCTTCTCAACGTATTTACTAAGAAAGAAATATACCACAATAAGAAGACATAATTTTAGCCAATATATTGCGAGTTTCAAAGCCACCTAGATGCTTCTGTGACACTGTCATTAATTCCCTAGAAACTACCAATTTAACTTGACCTCTTTAGTGGAACTACATGGTTAAATTATTGGGGGCCGGTGTAGTTCTTCTTACGTTGGTCGAAAGGTAAAGTCGTATACATCAATCAGTGGGGGAATCACGCCTTGCCAACGACTTCGTAAAACAATGGTTTATAAATGAACAGTTTATTATACGTTTTGCTGGGATTTATTGTTGGGAAAAGACAGTAGTGCAGCCCAACCCTGATTAATTATGTCAAAGTTTAACACAATGGGAATTGGTAAGTACTCCTGGTACTATTTGTTTAAAATGATGACACTTAACCAAGAAAACAAAGCACAAAAGGTTTAAGTAAAATACTAAAGCCCTAAACTTAATATCTTCTATGCCACAATTACTTCTAAAATCTATAAAAACAAAAGAAACGCTGTCTCAGACCCAGAGGTAGGCTCACAGATAATAAAAGATTTTCTGATCTGTGGGTACGCTCGATTCCCAGCCGAGGATTACTGCTTGGTTTGGTTGGTGGCAGGGCTTGTTCTAAGTCCGCCTGGGTAGCTACCACCATCTTGTCTAAGTCTATCGAAATAACAACATTGTTTTGTTTCAGCAGTTAGACTTAAAGGTAAGATAGCCAGTTCCTCTGTGGTCAAGGATTCCAGGTGAAGCACGTTTCCACCTTCGGCCTGATCATTACTTACCATCAGGTGAGATGAAGCTCAAGAGCTTCCCCGTGGTGGAAATAAAAAAAATACAGCAGCAAATAAAAATCACGTCACCGCGGATACACTTATCGACAGGTTTTCTGCAAAAGCAATAAAATAACAAGGGTTTAAAAGAGGTACCAAAAAAGAAGCTATAACACTGACGTCACCGCCAATAAAACGTATCAATCCAAATCAATTATACCCTCTGACTCATACAATATGTCAGGAAATATTCCCGCCGTTTTTAGGGTTCCGTAGCCAAAGGGCTATTACTAAGGCTCCGCTGTCCATCCGTCCGTCTGTCACAGGGCTGTATCTGATTTTCAGAGTGTGTACTACTATGACCAATATATTAACAAATAATAAAAATAAAATAAAGTTAAACAATAAAAGGAATACAAGGCCCAATGAACGTGTTTTTTTTTACTAAAGGTTTTTGGTGTGAAACGTCTAATATATGTGACGTCAGACAAAGGATTATCGTCAGGTGGAAGATTATGCCATAAATATTTCCTTTAATGAACCGTCCTTTCATGAAAATGGACAACATTGTCAAACTTTTAATTTTTAAGGTTTTGAATACTAGGCATTTAGCAATATTTTTGTTTTCTTATTTTTATTTCTGGATAATCACAGTCTTAAAATATGATTGTAATTGGCCACTTTGTATTAGAGTCATTCGAGTGTGTATTTGGTATTTTTTTTTTTTTTGTAAGGTGTGTCTTGTTTGTGCAGAATAAACAATTTTTCTTTTTTTTTTCTTTCTTTTCTTTTCTATGTGCAAAATAGTTTCGATGTTTCAAATCTGCCAGGCGTCCCGCGATGACTCTATTTAAAAAAAAAATGTATTGTTAAATATTGCACGGCCACGTAACGAGGCTCACGGGCTAGAGATAGACCGTAAATGCACCCTGTGGAGAGGCCCACAAGAAAAGAAACAGAGGACGACCACTGACACGTTGGGAAGACGAGATCAGTAGATCCTCAAACTGGAACCAAGTAGTATCAGACCGAGACAAATGAGCATCTTTGGAGGAGGCTTTCCCCCCAACTGGGGTTCGTGCAAAAGAAGAAATAGAAAAAAACTAACAAAACAATTTTTTTTATTAAATTAATCTAAGTTAGCTTAAAGGCTCGTGCAGACTGGCACGATATCACGGGCGAAATCGCGACGCACTGCCTGTCGCTCCCACGATATCGCGCCAATCAGCATGAGCCTTTAGAACATACCTACTAGAAATATGAAAATCGTGTAAGTATAATGTAGCTAATATAAGGGTTTTTATTTTTTACTAGCTTTCGCCCGCGGCTTCGCCCGCGTGGATGTCGAAAAAAAAGCAGCTTCTCTATCAGCAGCATTCCCCCAAAACATTATACCATATCTTAGTTGGAACCAACGTAAGCGTGGTAAGCAGATAGGAGTGCAGTTTGATTTACAACTTTACGGAGGATATATATAGCATATAAATACAAACTTCGTTTTGTACGTATTTGTTCAATATACCTACGTGTCCTCCTCCATTTCATGTCTAACACTCAGTTGCAGAAAGCTCACCATTAACACTTCATTACATAAAGCAGCATTATCGCTAATGAATTCATTACTTTAATGTTCGTGTTTAATTTCAACACGAATGATGTAACCAATATTTTGTAACCATATGTTAATTTAAAAGAGTGTCCGTGGAGTTTCTTGCCCGTTCTTCTCCATAGGTACCTACTAAGCTTTGGAATGGGCAACTAGCTTCATTTTGATGACTGACCGACCCCCTTGACAATTCAAAAGTGCCTGTAATTGGTTTATTTGAAATAAATGCTTTGAGTTTGAGTTTGAATGAAGTTGCACAAACAAATTTTAGATGGCATTAGACATTTTTAATGTCACTTTAGTTAAAGAAGACTTTAAACAATATTGCCAGGAACAAATTACCATATTGAACGAAAAGAGTGAACATTTGCGTTCTGATATTATCCGTACGTACAAGTACACCACAATTTTAGCATAAAATATAGTAAATGTAGTTGATTTATGTGTATTCAGTGTACTCTGTGGTTTAGTCTAGTTTAAATAATCTGGTTTAAGGTGTATACGCTAAGGTAGCCCGCGAAATTCAAATTTACCAACGTTTTTTGCAAATTTTATACTTCTGATTCATATTCTAATGATTATAATTCTGTAAAGCCATATTGGTTATGGTCGCGAATCATAATTAGATCAACATACAATGTGTTACTGACCTGCAAATTACAAAAAAGGTAATAAGATTTGAATTTCGTGGGCTACCTTAGCGCATCCCCCTTATTATGTTATATTAATTTTAACATGTATGCAGTCTAGAGCTCCTGCCACACGTGGATATCCATCAATTTCTACGTAGTTCCGTCCGGTCTGGCATTTTAATATAGAGGTGGCTTAATTTTGCTAGTTCACGGGATACTTTTTGGATAAACAAACTGACAAATAACCCGACCCAACCTGTTTCCGACAAACTGTTGATTTATTTATGTTTATTAAATCACCCAATACTTTCTGGAAAGATCCAGTGGCGAAAAATCTCAAAAATATTAAAAGCTGTGTAAGGTCATTAATGGATTTATTTCATTGCGTCACTGGTTCTAAATCTTAATCAAGTAGGTTACAAATTTGAAGAAATGCCTCCTTGGAAATTCTATACCTTACACGAAACTCTTCTCCATCATGTTTTAAAAATAAATTCACTCGGTCTGGGGATTCGACGGCGAGGTACCTAAATCTATTAAATAAGAATCAGATAATGACGAAAGACTGGTTAAAGACATCTTTCAATTACAGAAATGCATTCAAGTACTGTACAAAACACTAATGTTGCTCTTTAATGGATGCTTTTCGGCCCATTAAAATTAAAAAATCTGAAATATCAAACTTAAAGTTCACCACCTGCTAATGGGCGCTAATGAAGTTACGTGCAACGTAAAAGTGTTTAAAATGGCCGGTTTCATTAGGTTTGACATTTCATTAGTTAAATTTAATGGAGCATTAAAATAAAATAAAAAATGGTTTTGTGCAATGATTTAATGCTACATTAGTGTTTAATGTAGTCTTTAAAATTTAAAGATCGTTTCTGCAACTGAGTGTCAGTCTATTTGTAAGAAATTTTGTATTGTTTATTTTTTCTACGTTTTTGTTCTTAAATAATAATAATTGATGTACCAACTTTTGAGGTATTCAAGGTACGCAGTAAAATTCTCCCGAAAACTATGTACCCCTTTTTCCGATTCTCGAAAACTCAATATGAGGTTTTGAGTTAATCGGACCGCGCGTTAAGATTCTTTAAATACAAACCATAATACTCCCTAAAATCCTTTTGAGGGGTAGTTTTGAAAAACGCAAAAGTTATGACAAACTTTGTTATTTAAGTAATGACAGCCTCGTTAGTCTAGTGATCACAGGTGCGACTGCTAAGCATGAGGAGTGGGTTTGATTCCCAGGTCGGGCAAAGTGTTATTGGATTTTCCATTAGGAATTTCTTAGTAGCAGCCCGAAGTCTGGATTTATGCCCGGTTGATTTTGATATCCCCCAAACCCCGTTTAGGGGGTAGTTTAAAAAAACAAAAAATTACAAACTTTATATTTTACTTAGGTTAGTATTCGTGCCAAGTTTCAGGTTTATTAACTCAAGGAATAAGATTTTTTTATACAAACAAAATCCCCCTTTGTCCCCTCTTTGAGGAGTGGCTAGAGAGGCGCCACGGCGTCCTCACCGGACACGGTTGTTTCGGGAGGTTCCTGTTCAAGATAAAGCGGGAGGAAACGCCCGGGTGTCACCACTGTGTGGATCGCCCGGAGGACACGGTGGAGCATACGGTGGAGGTCTGCCCGGCTTGGGCGGAGCACCGCTGTGTCCTCACGGAGGCTATCAGCGGCGGCGATCTCTCGCATCCGGCCCTGGTTCAGGCTATGGTTCGAAGCGAGAGTGCATAGGAGGCCGTTACCTCCTTCTGTGAAACAGTAATGCTCGCGAAGGAGGAGGCAGAACGCGTGAGGGAGAGGCAAGGTTCGCGCCCTCACGCCCCTAGTCGCCGCAGGAGACGCCCCGGGCGTCGGGAGTAGCAAGCCGGGTTCCGGCCACCGTAGGCGCGGGCTTGCGGATGGTGAGCGATGGGTAGCTCGCCATCCGATAAGGACCAAGCCCGGTTCGACTGCGCGTTGTGTCACGCGCGCCTCAAAGAGATGTCAGCACCAAATGACGGAGTCCGTTAGGGCCTGCCAGGGTTGTGATGTTTGTCCGAAAGGGATATCATGGCCCTGGCACACAGGCAACGGAAGAAACACCTGGAACACGGGTAGGTTTTAGTCAGTAAAAGTCTGACACGCCCTCCCGCTCCGCCCAGAGCGAGAGAAGTTATTTGATAATTTCCCACGCAAAAAAAAAGGGGTCAATTTTCGAAAAACTGATTAGTTTGCAGTATAAATACTGAGTTTCGAGTTAATCGGACCGCGCGTTAAAAGTCTTTCATACAAACTTTGTCATCCGCAAATCCCCCATTATGGAGTAGTTTAATAAAAAACAAAAATGTCACACTTTATAATTTACTTAGTATTCGTGCCAAGTTTCAGGTTTGATAACTCAAGGAATAAGATTTATCCCCCTTTTTCACCCCTTAATGGTCGAATTTCGAAAAATCCCTTCTTAGCGGATGCTATAGTTTCCAACCATAAGCCGAAATATTAGTGATTGTAACTTAAAAAGAAAATTTCATCCCGTTTTTTACTCCTTAAGGGTTGAAATTTAATAGCTTCCAACCATAAGCCTAGATAATAAATTTAGTGATGTTTACTGTGAAAATTAAGGACTATGATACACAACTTCATCCCCCTTTTTAACCCTTCGGGGGTAGAATTATCAAAAACGCTGACACACGTGTAAATTAATTTTTAATCGTCAGCCTATACACCAAATTTGAAGATCCTAACTTCAAAACTGACGGACTTTCATATAAACTTCCATCCCCTATTTCAACCTTTTAGGGGTGGAATTTCGAAAAACCCTTTCTTAATGGATACCCACTCTTTACAAAGAACACACCTTCCAAATTTCATGTCTCTAGGACCAGCGGTTTAGGCTGTGCGTTGATATATCAGTCAGTCACTATAAAACGCACACTATGCAAGCAGGCATATTATCGGTTGGGGGATTACATCGCTGATAGAAATGCTTGGCTCAATGCTGGTCCAGCTCCACAACCACAACTAATTTATTAACATTTGAAAATACTGTTGGAGCTGATGAAGATTGGAAGACTATCTTTTCATTGTATAAACTCGAATATCCTTTGTATTATATAATTGCATATCACAGGTGTGAGTACTATGTGCAATAGAGCTACCATTTACCGGGTAATTATGTCTTTCATTGACTTAAATGTACCCTGGCGGCTGAGAGTATGTCATGCTCACTCAGATGTCTCGCTGATGGTGGCGTGTGTGTTGGATCATTTAGCTCCCTTCAAAATGGTTGAGCTGAATGGTGCTGATCCATGCGTCATGTTCGTGAACGGGCGCTGTCAGTTGGGACTGGTCATCTCTTAGCTGCCACGGCTTATTTTTAATTATTTTAGTTTTGAATTGTTATCTTTTTATCACGGACGCTTTTGACGTATTGCATCGTTCTCACATCTTTAACTTCAATATGAATGATGTAACCAATATTTTGTACCAATATTTTAATTTAAAAGAGTGTCCGTGGAGTTTCTTGCCCGTTCTTCTCCATAGGAACCTACTATTTGGAATGGGCAACTAGCTTCATATTTGTAACTGACCGACTTCTTGACAATTCAAAAGTGCATGTCAATGGTTTAATTGAAATAAATGCTTTGAGTTTGAGTTTGAGTTTGAGTCAGTCAGTCAGTCAGGACTTTGAATTTTATATATATAGATAGATATACTAGTTGCACCCCGTGGTTTAACCCGCGTAAGTCTCAATCCCGTAAGAATATCGGGATAAAAAGTAGCCTATATGTTAATCCAGGATGTCAGCTACCTCTATACAAAATTTTATCAAAATTGGTCATGCCGTTTGAGCGTGAAGAAGTAACAAACACACCCACAGACACACTCACAAACGTTCGCCTTTATAATTAGTGTGATATTTAAATAGGTAATGCATGGTGGTACGTAACCCTTCGGTTGCGGATCCAAGTCGCATCTGGTCGTTTTTCATCCCAATAGCAATCAATGAGAAACGCCCACGCTTAATTTCAATATTCCGATCACTCGCTCTGTTGCCGTCAACGATATCTGATTAATTTTAAATTCAACAGACCGCTTTGAAAGGGAAAGTTTGCAATTAAAAATGTTGTCTCTTCGGGGATCTTCAGGATCTAACTTCTTTTGATAGTTTTCCTTCGACTTTTTGCTGTTACTGACAGATATAGGACTTGGCGTATAAATGTGGCATAGTCAATATCGGCTCAGTTGCCAAAATAAAACGAGCGAGACTTACAGTAATCGCCTAAGGCCGTGCTCAGATAACCCACCGCGCCGACCACGCGCACGCCCCGCATACGCGTTGGGCTCGCCTTGCACCCACGTTCGCCACGCGCAAAATTCGCGCCCGCCTCGCACCCACTTTACTACTTATTATTTAATCAAAAAACGCCTTTGATCACAGTCAATACGGCACTAGCCGAAGCGCGGGCACAAGGCGTGTGCAGCACTGTGCGGGGTGAGCGCGGAGCGGGCGCGAGGCGGCCGCGTGGCGTGGTCGACTTTAATAAATATAATTTGAGATCTATTGATGTGTCATAAGACTATATACAACAAATTTCAAAGCGAGCGGGGTGGAAAGTACGGTCAGCATCAAAAGTTGATGACACAATTAGATTTTCAAAATCAATAATATAAATAATAATATATAATGTACAGTGATTTTGAAAATTTGAATGTGGTCATCGACTTTTGATGCTGACCGTACGAGGGGTAGTACCTAAGTGGTGGGTTCTGTTGAGGTTCGAACTCACGACCTCTCCGTTCATCGTCCTAGCTACAGGTCTATCGTGCTCCGACCCTTGTCATATTCCTATTATTTATTTGTACGTATTATATTTTTTCTGTAGTGTAACGATAAAAGTGTTAACCCATGTTAGAGGCAGACAAATTCAATTTACAAATACGCTTCTAAAAATGAAATATTTGAAATATGAAATATTTTGCTAAAACCGTACGTTTAACGCACATTAAAAACACTCATCATTTTCAAACAGTATGTATACAACGTGCCGCTACAGTGGCGACTTTAATTTAACACACAGGTAGGCCTAGTGACCAGTAGCCATAAAAAAATAATAAGTTAAATAATTCGTAAATAGAAAAAAAAAATTCAAACCAACTAAATGATAATTACTAGGGAATGGGCAGCAGCGTTCTCTATTCATATTAACACCATACTGCGATCGCCAACCAGCCTGCCAAGCGTGGCGATTATGGCAAACCCCCCTTTTAGGGAAGGCCTATGTCCAGCAGTGGACCTCTTTCGGCTGAAATGATGATGATGTTGAAATAATAATAAAGTAACCAAAATTGGGAGCACGCTGCGCGCTGTGCCAAAATTCATTAATGGCGCTACTTACTAGCTTGCTTACGTTCGACTCGCGGAGCGGAAACGTCTCGTTTCGCACGCGATGCGAATGCAGCGCGGAGGTGTGGAATGCCGGAATCACATAACATCCTCTCTTATTAGCTAATATTCACTTAGGTAACCACTATCATCATTAATCAATACTTTTATTAAATTGTCTTTATTTCATACTTACTTGTAAAGTTTTCAATGTGGCCACCGCGTTGGCGAAAACAAAGGACTAAACGCATTGATGTATTACATAGGAAGATATGGTACGCGCTCCTCGATGTGGACCGCATAAATTAGGGGAAAGGACACAATCGACCTACATTACTCCCGGTTTGCGGGGAATACCCGAATCGTACAGTGACAATTATTGCGATCTCGTTCCCGCTTTAGCCCGCGTAATATGTCTATCTATTTCGGTTGTAGAGCACATGACGCACGATATCGGGTCCATTTAATATTTACGTGATGTTAGAGAGTGGCCTATTTTCCTATTTAATACATCAATGGCTAAACGGCATTTAATGTTATCCCGCTTTTTTGAAAATTTCCCTCTATTTCCCAAGCGCGTACGTTATTCGAAGGCGTAATTGTTCCACTGCGTCAATGTATTACGCGTACGCATCGTCTTTAATAACGAGACATCACGAATTCACGATCACAGGTTTACACAAGCACTAATAACACAAATAAAAGCCTCCTTGTCGCAGAAGATGTACCTACTAGGTAGAAAACTAACGAAAACAAATCAAGGATACAAAGGGCAATGGCGTTTCATGTTATCCCGCTTTTATCATTATTCGAAGGCGTAATTGTACCACTGTGTCAATGTATGCCGTGTATTCGTGTCATCGTCGTTCGTGTCACTCGTGACGGCACAGTTGGCGCAGTTAGTTAGGCGATTGACTGCTGCGCTGCGTGTCGCGGGTTCGATTCCCGCACGGAACAAATATTTGAATGACCTACAAGTAGTTGTTCCGGGTCTGGCTGTTTGTTTATGTGAATTTAAATGTTTATAAACGCACCCACAATACAGGAGAAATTCCTAGTGTGGGGCAACGTTTTAAAAAAAATCAACAATCAAATCAAAAATAGTTTTTAATAACGAGGTTTACACAAGCTTTTAGTGGTTGTATACAAATAAAAACCTCCTTGTCACAGAAGATGTACCTACTAGGTAGAAAACTAATGTAAACAAGTCAAAGCGTCTTTATCGCAGTACCTTAATCTAATTACTGTCCTAATTACACAAAAAAAACAATGGGTAGGGGACTTTTTCGCGGAAACGTTCACAAAAACATTACGTCGTCGTCGTAATATTTTGTGCGCACTAGTATGAAGAAGTGTGTCAAGGACACGGGCCCGACTAGCACTGGAAAGAAGACCTTGAGTTGGAAGCGCGTGGCCGGTGGAGGGGACACCGCGCGCCAGCCGCGCCGCCAACCCGTTCGCCGCGATAGCGCTCTCTCTTTCCGTCTATTGTACCTACTTTGGTACGTTGTTCGCTTATTTCTTTCATAACATCGCATATGATCCGTGACCCCGGCCAATGACACCTACCACTGCTTGTCTCTGCATCATCCGAAGGTTGACTGGTAAAAAATGCCTATGGCATTAAGTCCGCCTCTGTACATTTTGTGTGCTTAAAGTGTTAAATAAATAAATAAATGACCTCTGCGCTACAGTTCTTTGTATAGGTCCAAGATGCTTTTTAAGAAAATTGAAAATAAATCAATAAATATTAATGTTTAGTGAAATTAAAATATTTTCATAAAACGTAAAGGCGAAACTGTATACGTGTGTTAAATTAATGTCGCTAAGATACAGTGCAGGCCTATTGTTGTAAGTTTTACTTCAGTCGTGTGGTCTAAAGCACACTCGTTAAAAACGAGTGGTTTCCGTACCAAAATGGTAAAAAGGAACCCTTATGGTGAGACTAAGTCTGTCTGTCTGTCTGTCTGTCTGTCACACCTGGATATCTCAAGAACTACTAATGCTATCAACTAGAAATTTAAAATAGTTTTAGATGACGTTTGCCCAATTATTTTGCAAACAAGAAATAAATTAAAAAACATAACTTTTTTGCAAAAGGGACTGAAGAGGGATCTTAAAAAATTGAAGCGGGGCTACTAGGGCATGTGGGGTATCATAATCATATGAAAGAACGCTGTTTGCACATTCTCAAAATTTTTTTTTTAAGGCAGTATAGTTTCCGACTTTTGATGAAAAATATCTATCTATCTCCGAAGTTTGCATAGATAAAAATCTGAAATTATTCTATGTGATAGAAGTATATGTAAAGATTACAGGAAAAATAAAACGAACTAAATAGCACAGTTTTTCAGAAATCATCAACATCATATATACGTACGGAACCCTCGGTGCGCGAGTCCGACTCGCTCTTGACCGTTTTTTTTTTTCATAACTTACTTGCATTATTTGAAGGCGTAATAACAGATTTAAAAGTCACTAAAATCAAATATCAGCGTCCTAATACTGTTGTGAAGCTATAAAGGCTCGTGCAGACCGGTGCGACTTGTCGCACGACCTGAGACCGGTAGAAAAATGTCTATGATATTTTCAAAGAAATTGTCCTACCGGTGTCGAGTCGCGCGGCAAGTTGCGCTGGTCTATACGAGCCTTAACGTGACAGTATAGTAAAATCCTATTATTTTTATTGATAAATCGAGTTATTTAGTAATATTGTATTAACTATATGTCGGATCGTCAGGATTTACTCCGTTAGATTCGGTCATCATGTGGGCAGAAGTTGGGATTCGTGCAATGAAAACACACTGGGTGATATACACATCGATTATTGAAATCACAAATTGACACAATCACTACAAATTATAATCACCACAATAAGTGAGCACAACGAATCGAGTACAGTTCCGCCACATCTTAAGACGCAGATATATGCCAGTGACCTTGAGTGGTTAGCTTGCGTGTTCTGTACTGAGCTCACGCAACGCGTCGTACGTTCAGCCAGTAATAGGACTCGCCCATCAAGGACCGCTGTCCCCAATTTGACGCATTATTAATTTATTATACACAAAACAAAAGGCATTTTAATAAAACGCGTATACTAAAGGATCAATAATTAAATTATCTTTACATCGGTGAAGGTTTCAGAAAAATACGCTTGGTAGTATTTTGGCGTCATTCTCAGTTTTTTATCCGCGTTAGACATAACTTTACAAATTAATTTCACTATGTTATATAAACACATAATCTAAAATATTCACATATTAAGTTATTGAGAAAATGCTCTAATTTAACATATATTTTTTTTCAAATTATTAACACTACTCGTTTAGACGTGATCTTCAGTATACAATCATTAAACGTCGGTTATGGTCCCCTTAACTCCGATGCGATCAGACTCTGAATGTCCTCCTCACCATCGGTTCAAAACATCACGACTCTGTAGAAACGCGCTATCGGTGTGGGTAGATAACGTGATGTCGCCATTGGCGCGTTTGCGATTCGTTTCGTGTCCGTACTAATGACCGGATCCGACATATAGATAACTTAGTATGCAGGCAAATATACCTACTCATCTAGCTTGTCCATGTAATTGAGTTTTCCAAAACAAGAGTATCTACCTATCTTCCTCATCGACCACCTCACCTGTATTAGCCACTGAAATCCTGAAAAATAACAAAAGTAACTGTTGCAATTTATTTTCACTGGATCTAATTTATTTTCAGCATAGGGACACATACAAATCGTAGTTTTTTTTGGCTGTAAATTACGTCATTTAGTTCATCCGCGCTCTAGCCGCGTTTACACAGTCTCGAAACAAGGGAACAGCTGGAGCACGAAGAATATTGGACTTTGCATTATAAATGTTAAAGGATCAATCATCCAACATCTGGTAAAACAGTAAGATATTATTAGAATTCCCCGTAGTATGCCACCGTTTCTTTGCAAAGCAATTTAATTTGTATTCATTAATTACTCTTAATTCTTCCAGCTCAGTATAAGAGATATAGCTTGCAGAGTAAGCAAACTGAAGTGGCAGTCCAGGGCTGGCCATGTTTGTCAAAGGACCGATGGCCAATGGAGCCGACGAGTCCTGGAGTGGAGACCGCGTATCGGTAAAAGCAGTGTGGGACGCCCCCCAGCTAAAATGGACCGACGACCTTAAGAAGATGCCTGTGTCTGCATACAGCGGAAGGCAGAGGACAGGGTGTTGAGCGCACCCTGGGAGAGGCCTATGACGAGCAGTGGACTGCTATAGGCTGAGTTGATTAGTTGATTGAGAATAAGAGATGAATCACTTATAATATGCATCTGGAACTCAAGAAAAAACAGTAAAAAAATTCATACTTTTATTTATTTTCAGTCATAAACTGACGGAACCCAATTCGTTACGTGACGGTGTGACACGAGGCCATACCTTAAAATGGGCCACTTTTTCACACAGTCGACGTAGTGTCGAACACAATATTTCAACTGTCAATATATATTTGTCGGTAGGTATGAATTGTGTATATCGGTTTATTCGACACCCGACTACTAATTCAAGCGAATGATTGCCGCCATCTTGATTTTTATTATTTTTTCCCGCCTTTTCACATTTTATCCGTTTGCGATTGCAGCACTTTTTCAAACAAGATTTTATTTGAAGAAGGATTTTCTGTGGATTTTTCTGAGTTGAGTGAAATGAGTCTAGTTTCTTTATCGTATCTAAAGATTTCTAAGTGAATCACTCACTCAGAAGCTTTTTGTCCCAATAAAATCTTTAAATAAACTTGATAAATTACATTTTTATTAAATAACACAGACGCTACGTTTACATTCTTTGCTAGGACCTACGAAGGTACTGCTTTTATGTTCTGCTTATGAAATCTCTTTCGAGATACCTAATGTAAAAACAAAATATATTATATCAGACAACGATGATACTTAAGACTTAGTTTCTTTAAAAAAAAAAAATAAACGCCCAACTACATTAATTATGTAATTTAAAGTTTTTCCTTCAAGTGAGTTTAAAACGGAAAATATTAATAACCTCACCCATGTAGGTACCCGCCGGCTATACCTACAAAACATTATTCATTTATTTTCCATCATTATTTCTACACTTCACTTTCAACACTATTTCAAATTATTTTTCAACATTATACAATCAATTCAATTGCATTTATTTAATTCATTTTTATATTCTAATAATTAAAAATATAATTGTAATTTAATGAAATAAAGGAAATAATAATAATTTTATTTATTTCAAAAAATGTGGTACATACAGTCTGATAAACAAATATGATTTAACAATTTAGGGATAAATCGTAAAGAGAGTAAATAACAACATAATTGAATCTGGCGTCCTAGCTAGGTTACATGGTAACCTGTAGATATTAAGGTTAGCCAGCCCAGGCTCCCAAAGGAGTACAAAAATTCCACAGACTGGTTTGGACTATAAGGTGAGAATGTATGTCATTAAATATGTTATGTTATTATTTTAAGTTCATTGCTCAATATCAATTATTTAGTTTTATATATATGATTTTATGAGTCAACCCTTTCGCTGAAATTCACCTTCACAAGAAGTACCTTATGCCTATGTAGTACCTCATAAAATATCTCCAAGAAAAGAAATAAGCTTCTTATTTCATAGCAAAGACCGCAGATTTATCTCTGCAGTGCAGTTAATTAAATACCTAACAAACAACAAAATTCTAGCCATTTTTCACAAAACTTGTCCCATTCCGAGTTAATTCTAATTAAAAACAAGGGACATTGACATCGCACACAGTCCAGTTAATCTATTTTACACTGGCAACCCAATTTTATCCGGGCAACACTCACATTTTGTGTTGCCAAAAGTGAATATTTGTGTCATTTAGAATTTGTTACAAGAGGATATTATATTCACGTGGCATGTAATGTTAATTTTATTTTATTTGTGGCTTCCTGTTCGTTGACAGTTTAGAAGATTTATTTTTTCGCTTCAAATAATCCACTATTTGACACAAAACTAATTTTATGTTATTTGATCTAGCTTAGATTGTTGAGAAATAGTAATTCTTACAGCATATTCCTCTGCATACTTAAAGGATTCAGGGGGAAAAACGGACGCTTTGGCAGAATCATAATATGATCTGCGTACAATTCATATCCCGAAATTCATCTGTTAGACAATTTTGTCTGGAGTTTTGTTAAATGGTCCACAAATTATGAATTGTTAGAATGAAGTCTAATTTCAAATAGCCGCTGTCAAACAGATGATGTGCAGGATGTATGAATTGTACGCAGATCATATTATGATTCTGCCAAAGCGTCCATTTTAGGCCCCCTGGTCGATTCCCAACTCCAATTTACAATAATTCCCAATTAATAACAGAAACTTTTAAACAAAGGAGTCACCATTGGGATAGCCTAATCGATACTCGATTCCCATTGACACCAATGTTCTTAGGGCCACGATTTGTGAAAGGACATCCGTCTCGCACAAGTTAACCCTTCGATTTCAATGCTAGTACCTATAGGGTTGTGAAGGACGTCTTACAAGTTTAGCATACCCTACTAACATTAGCTTCGTAGATTTAGACACCCTTTGATAAGCAGTGAGCACAATACGTAAGGATTATGCCTGTCTTTGAACAAAAAGGTGAAATTATGTTTTTGACATGAACATTTAGAAACACTACCTCCTTTTGGACTCTATCGCAGTCGGCTACACTATGATTTAGATACGAACTGTTTCAAAAGTTATACTTATTCAAAGGTTTTCGTGTTAATATTATTGTTGAACAATATTATGCCTATATTCTCTGAAACTATTAACCTTAGAACGAGATTATGCAACACCTTCTTAGATATTGCCATTCCAAGCAGACAATCGTTTTGTGAAGTATTGTAAAAAAAATTGAAAAGCCAAAGAAAAGAAAATTTTGTCCTAAATTACTAATTTCAAATTCAAAATCAAACAATTTACTGTGGATCATACTTACAGGTAAGTCAGATATGTCCCGACACTGAGGCATACAAAATAATAAGCAATTAATTTAGAAGCGGTGCCAATCCTTTTATTATTCACTTTTCATTTTCTGTTTTCGTGGGTTTCATATACCCCAGCTAGGTCTAAAGTTCTCATCAAGTTAAATGAAATAAGCCCAAACACGATGTATCTGCTGTAAATTATCGAGGAGCTCTCTCGACTGTCTTCCATCTCAATCATCATCATCAGACATCAAACTTGTTCTCCTATACATTCCAACTGCAAATGTAAGTTGGTCGACTATTACTCGTTCACTTGTAAAGCCGTCATACATCTTACATAACTGTGATTATCATTTCAGCCGAAAGGCGTCCACTGCTGGACATAGGCCTTCCCCAAAAGAGGTTGCAAAAATAGCCACGCTTGGCAGACGGGTTGGCGATCACAGTATGGGTTTTAAATGCGTAGATAACGCTGCTGCCCATTCTCTAGGAGCATTCTCTCGTACCAGTACTTTACAGGAATTGATGGACGATATTGATGATGCCAAACTCGTAGCTAAGGTTTCCATCGAAACGCTAAGAATAAGAAGGTAAACTAGTGCCCCTAAATGCAATTTGAAAACTTAATACTTTCGCAATCTTCAATACTTAGGACTTGAAGGAAAATTTATTTGATTCGACATTTGCAGAAGAATGGCGTCCTTGGGACAACTTCCGCGTCCAACTTTTCCCCTTAAACCTTTCAACAACTTTACACAATCGATAAGCTGAACCAAGTTTTGACAGCTAACGGCTCTTAGTTACTTTGATGACACAATGGCGTCATCAAAGTTAGCTCAATATTGATTTCTTAAGCCGTGCATGAAATCGGCTGATTTTGATCAATTTTGTTCATTGGTTATGAGAAAGTGAAAAATAATTTGAACAATGTGTATGCAGTCGATATAGACGCGTCATACACGAACATTAGTGCACTCAAAAACAGCGTAAGCCATGATTGTAGCTACATACTTGCATACAATCATACAGCGCGTGAAGAAAAGGAAAGACCTATAACAATATCTGTTGTTAGAAAGAGATGAACATACATATTTAGTTACGTCACTAGCTGCTGCGTGTTCATTGGCACGTACGTAATAATAATAATAATTATTGTAAATTTCAGGCAATTGCCTGGCATTTACTTTGCCATTATTGAGCACAGGTAACGCATCTAAAGGTAATAGGTATACATCATTTCATTCGATAGATTGTTTATGAAAATAAATCCTTGTCAATACAAATGAAACTTTTTTACTCAATAGCCCAACAATTAAAGGTCAGCGGCCAGCTTTTATATAATAATAAGATTCAAAACCGAACACGTATCTTCGAAATAAAATATGAAACAAGATACAGATTACGTGTGACAATGAACACAACAGGGCTGGCACGAAAGTACGCGCCTATTACCGGATATGGGCTAATTAATTACGTCACGCCCAAACGCCGCTTTATTAATTAGGACACCCGACCTCACACGGTATTAGGCACGTTATTGATAACTTGTTATGTTAATGGTTATAATGCCACAAGCCAAAAATTTATCAGTATTTTGAGCTTGTAATAGTCCCGCTGAAATTCAGCTAATTTGTGGTCTAATCCTATTATGTGATTTGGTTGTTGTAATTTCGGTAATGGTAGTATTTTAAGCTCCATTTACACGGAGAAAAATTACTGCCTGTTCCGTTTGGTGACGGACGTAAAGAATAGCACCATCCCATTCCTTCCCGTGGGTGTCGTTAAAGGCGACTAAGGGACTTACTAGGGTATGGGCAGCAGCGTCATCTATGCATTTTAAGGCGGTACCCCGACCAAGAAACCTTGAGCATTCGTGCCCTCTTTGCCGCACCCCACCTCTACAATACTTCGTAAAACATTGCTAGCGCCACCTGGCGAACAACTAACGAATGTAACAATCACTGACCTTAGAATTCACAGACAGGGCATTCGATATTTTTTTGGAACGAAGTTATAAAGCGCTGTTTGCGGTAGAAGTTAACTAGTAAAAATCGTCACGCGAAAAAGCGTTGATACTTATATGCCCCCTCGATGCGACTTCTTTCGAATTCACACTGAATTTCGTCAAATGAAATCAAAGATGGCGGCTGCAAAAATTTTCCAATGTTTCGTCATGGGTATCGATTTCTTAATATTTGAGTAATAAAGCCGACAGTGAGGTCAAAATGAAAATCCAAGATGGCGGCTGCGAAAATTTTCTAGTTTTCGTCATGGGTGTCGTTTTTAGAGTATTTGAGGGTAATAAAGCTGACAATGAGGTCAAAATGCAAATCCAAGATGGCGGCTGCGAAAATTTTCTAGTTTTCGTCATGGGTGTCGTTTTTAGAGTATTTGAGGGTAATAAAGCCGACCGTGAGGTCAAAATGTAAATCCAAGATGGCGGCTGCAAAATTTTTCTAGTTTTCGTCATGGGTGTCGTTTTTAGAGTATTTGAGGGTAATAAAGCCGACAGTGAGGTCAAAATGCAAATCCAAGATGGCGGCTGCGAAAATTTTCTAGTTTTCGTCATGGGTGTCGTTTTTAGAGTATTTGAGGGTAATAAAGCCGACCGTGAGGTCAAAATGTAAATCCAAGATGGCGGCTGCAAAAATTTTCTAGTTTTCGTCATGGGTGTCGTTTTTAGAGTATTTGAGGGTAATAAAGCCGACAGTGAAGTCAAAATGCAAATCCAAGATGGCGGCTGCAAAAATTTTCTAGTTTTCGTCATGGGTGTCGTTTTTAGAGTATTTGAGGGAAATAAAGCCAACAGTGAGGTCAAAATGAAAATCTAAGATGGCAGCTGCGAAAATTTAAAAAAATTTCGTCATGTGCCTCATTTCCATGATTTTTGTGGACGCTAAGTGTGCCTCATGGTACTCTATCAGAAACATAATGCGGTGTTTATTTTTTAGATTGAAGGTTAGTTACCTGTTATTCAGACAGTGATAAAAGTATAAAAATAATAAAAAAACAACAAAGTCAATGATATTATCATTTATTTTAGAGTAGGCAGGCATATACAAATTATTATTAAGGTAACTTTTTCTAGTTTACATATCCCTAAAATCTAAATAACGTGTACATGTAGGCATGTTAAGGTCAGAAGGTTCGTCACTTTCAGCAGAAAGTGACTGTGAGTTACGAACTCTCCTATCTAAATCAGGTGAGTTACCTGATTTAGATAGGAGAACTCTATCTAAATCAGGTAACTCAATCTCTTCATTTAATTGAGGATCAATATTTTCTCTACCTTTTTTTTGCTTGTTATTGCCTCTTCAATGTAAGAAGGATTTCTTATAGTCATACCTCGAGGGTAGCGGGGGTCGACTAATTCTGGCAACAAACAATCTACGTAAAATGATGTAAGCTTTTTTTTCATTTTCTCCTTCCAGAATGTATCATCTTTAACAATGTATTCCGTTTTCAGCGGAGAGTTTTCATTTGACCAAACTGCAAATATGCACTTTGATCGTTTAGTAATGTGTAGTTGACCCTGCACTTGATAATACCATTGGTGGTTTTTATTGATTTCCAGCCCTTTTTTTGTGACTTTCCAAAAGGTCACTTTCCTTTTTTTGATTGCTTCGTCTAAACCTAATTTGAATGCCGTTATCGGGCATTTAATTTCAACGATTGTATCTTTGCTACATAGGCCATCCGGAGTGGCTCCTAAAAATGGCAATTCTTCGTCAATGAATAGACCACAAGGATCTTTTTTAATTTTTTCTTGCTTCTCTAATTGCTCGATAGCAATTTTTTCATTGTCCTTGCCATGTTTTATTGACGACACATGGTCAATGTTACTTTTGTACAATACATTTTTATAAAGTTATGACAACTTGTGTCACTTCTCCGTGTGATAACTTTTCCAAAGTTGGAAGCGGTTAACAGTGACCTACGCAATTCAAGCCATTCGCTGCATTCGCTTTGTAAAACTGTTGTCCGTTCGATCAAATTTCGTTCCTCATTAGTTTTTTTTAAATTTTCAATGAAATTGTCTTTAAGTTTATTAAAAACATCGATAGGCATATCGGGTTTTGTGCAGTCTTGACCATAATTGTGGTCCTGTTTCGACTTTTCTGAGAACATGGCTCGTTTTTTTGGTTTTCTATTTTGTATTCTTTTCGCATTTTTATTTATCCGTTTGTTTTCTAGCCGTTTTATTTTGCCTCGAGGGCTGTGTCCTTTATTCATTGATTTATATAGCCTAGAAATCGTTTTTTTTTCATTAAATGCTACGGCAGCGGCATGACATCTGGTTTGATAGGATTTTTTTAAAGAAAAATTTATTCTCTTGCCACCAACCAACTTAGCTACCACGCTATTAAATCGTTCAACCACGTTGCTATCAACGTCATACATGAGACTGCGAGCATGTCCTGCTACGTTTTGGATGATAAAACATATTTTTTGCCACAAAGGGCTTAAAATAAAATCATTTGGCAAGTCCGTTTTGCCGATATTATCACAGAAGTATGATCGGCACTTAGTGTGGTCACGGAAGCCATGGAGGTGGCTAATTAATAGGTCGTCAAACAGAAGTTGTACATCAGAGTTAAATTTATGTTTTTTAATTAATTTGCAAATTATAAATCTTGTTTTTAGTATAGCTCTTTTTGTAATGAATTTTCGGTATTTTATGTTATATTTAGTATCTGTGGTGAGTGCTTGTAATTTATTGCACAAATTTCTTAAGATGTGGTTCCGGCACTCTATTTTTTCAACAGTGAGGTCAGGATACGGCCTAGCCTGTAATATTTTTGAGTAGGTGCTAGCATCACCATCGGATATGAGTTTTCCGTAAATTAAATTATACATTCTAATGGATTCTTTAAATCCTTCCACAATTATTTCACTCTCCATGTTTGTGGATGGACCACTGTAATTTTTGAAACATTTGTGTTCTGAAGGATCAGCATTGTTGTTTTCTGCACGGGTACAGATGCAACAGTATTTATTTTTAATACCTAAAAATAGAATTTCTCCTGTATGTTTGCCAATAATGGCAGCTGCGCCCGAAAGAGCATTGTAATTCTTTTTATAACTACGTTTGGACCAGCAACCATCAGCAACGACATCTATTATGGAAATTCCATCTTTGTTCACCCTGCCATTAGAAATTGCGAATAGTTTTTCTCTTTCTGCAGCCTGATTCATAGATTCTACTAAAACATCTTCCCATTTCCTACTGACAAGGTCATGGTTCTCTGAATACGTCTTTTCAGATAACAACGGGAGGTTGATTGCAGACATAAGTTCATCCAGCTGTGAATGCCCCCCACCTATTGCAATAGTACCTGCGACAGCGCACGTATTAATACTTAGGTAGTTGTCACTGCAGTTGTCTCCATTAATTACAAACTTTTGATTGCAAAGCCGACATTTAAATGTAAATTTTGACTGTAGACCAATTACGGTTTCAGCTACGAGGTCAAGTTATGTGAAGCTACATCCAAGTGGTCCATGGTTTGAAATGCGTTTTAATTCAGAAAGGAAGTGGCTGACATCAATAATTCTTCTGTTTATATTTTTTTCGTAAGTTTCTGGTTCCTTTTCATACGAAACTTGTAACTAAAAAAAAAAACAAGTTTTATTATGTAGGTACCCAAAAGTAGAAACTGTTATTTATTTTCAAACATAAATGCCCTTTCAAACTTTTATTTTTATTGAAGTTCAAAACACACGTGGAAGGTATCAGAAATTTACCTCTTCAATGTTTTTATTGGTTTCTTCAGTGTTTTCAGCTTCTGTCAAGTCTCTTGTAAAGTCTTCTCGTAAACTGCAAAAGAAAAATATTTTGCATAATGATGGCAGATTTTTAAGTTTCGGGTGACTATATGTGACAGGGATAAGATATACTTGCAAAATACCAGGGCTTGTAAGTACGGGTACGTATGTAAAAATACCGGGGTGGAAAACCAGGTTTTAAAATACTTGAAAATATTTGGTAGCATTAAGTCTCGTTGGCAGCCGCCATCTTGGATTTTCATTTTGACCTCACTATCGGGTTTAGCTCGCTCAAATACAATGAAAGCGACACCCGTGACGAAAATTTTTAAAATATTCGCAGCCGCCATCTTGGATTTGAATTTGACCTCACTATCGGCTTTACCACACCTTCCTCAAGAATTGGGCTATCTAGCGCTAAAAGAATTTTTAAAATCTGACTGGTAGTTCTGGTGGTTACTTTGTTCTGGTGGTTTTTTTTTTCGATTTAAATATTTTTTCTAGCATGTATGGACGCTATACTATTGCGGGTTAACGAGAACGCCCTCTGTTAGTTAACATACTGTATATTGGGTGACTGGTAATTAGTGACTTAAACACGTGACTTTACTCATCATTATGAACAACTTTTACTATGGGGACAAACCTGAAATCGCGGAAAAAAGTCAGCTGTTCCCTACATTTATGTTCGCAAAATTCGTCAAAATGTATGGAACAGCTGATTTTTTTTTTTGCGATTTCATGTTTGGTCTCATAGTAAAAGTTGTTCATAATGATGAGTAAAGTCACGTGTTTAAGTATCGGTCACTAATTACCAGTCGCCCTATACGTATAATGTGTCTTATTTGTACAGAAGTGAGGATAATTGGCGCGAACTAATCTAAAAGAAGTTGAGGCGATTAGCTAAAGTTACGAATAAACATAATGTTTACGCAATTAAGTACCTACACAGATTGCGGTTCATTTTCTTGACGCACTCGGGCAGCTTCGGACCGAGCGGGTACTTCGGGCACGGGCACCGAACTCGCAACCAGCGCGGCAGCGCCTGCCCGCGCCGCCGAACGCCGCCGAACGCCGCGAGCCGGCTACCAGAGATACTTGTATAGGAAATCGATCCTTGTTGCTATATAAATAAGGAGCATAATCGCTTTTGCAACATTTTTTTTTTTTTTAATCAAAGTTTTTTTTTTAATCAAAGTATTTTTTTTAATCTAAGTATTTTTTTTAATCAAAGTATTTTTTTGAATCAAAGTTTTTTTAGCTAGCGCGGGGTTTTGGTCAGGGAGCCGCCTTAACACCATACTGCGATCGCCAACCCGCCTGCCAAGCGTGGCGATTATGGCATACCCCTTTAGGCGAGGCCTATGTCCAGCAGTGGACTTCTTTCGACTGAATGATAAGTTTACTGCCTGTGGCATACCATAAAATTGAAGGGCAACTAACTGGCTCCCTCTAAACAACACGTACAATATGTATTGTTGCACGATACGGGCAAGTTAGTTGCCGTTCAAAACTGGTATAGATGTAAACAGCACGTACAATAAAACTGCACTTCCAATAAAATCTCATTCAACTCTACAAACAAGTACGAACGAATGAAACAAGTTAAAAAATCTTTAGAAGACGTTCAATAGTTTTTTTTATGAAATACTTGGGGCAGCGGACAATACTTGAATCAATTGTACAAGGACGTGCAACTCTGTTGGAAATGACTGAACCAATTTTAATGGAACTTCATACGCATAAGCAGGATACAAAGGTCTAAAAAGTTAGTAAAAAACATTCTCGAAAAATAGTGTTACAGCCAAATTAGACCGATTTTAAATTTTCCATAGAAACAGATATAACCAGTTATCTGTTTTTAAATAAGACATTTCGAAAATATTCTTTACTAACTTTTTAGACCTTTGTATCTTGCTTATGCGTATGAAGTTCCATTAAAATCGGTTCAGTAATTTCGAAAAACAAGGGCTTGAAAGTTCGTATGAAATGCCGTAAGGTGTAAACGCTCTTAAGACGAGGCAAAACTTGCATACAATAGTCACCTTGCAATTAAATTGTCTTGGTGTAAGTCACATGCAATTTTATTGACGGCAAAACTTGCATTCCATTATTCAAGCCAATCAGCATTATTTCATGGAAATCGCACGCGTGTAAACACTTGTGCTCTAAGGCATGCGATTATTGTTCTTTTAACGTTCCAGAACCTGCACCGTGTAAATATAAGCAAATATACCTAAACTTTGAAAGGACAATGATATAAGACGAGATATGAGGAATTTAAAATTTCTATAGAAAACTTATTTTTCTCATAATTCTTGTTTAAATCAGTGTCCATTCAAATTATATGTTTGGTAACCTAGATATTCTGTACTCCAATCGAAATAAAGACACACTACCTTAAGAATATGTTTGATTTACAAATTAATTTGGTATTACGTTTGTAGTATGAACTACGCATCCATCAGCCTCATGGAATTCAGAGTATTTCTCTGAATTCCAGGTAAGGTAGGACTAATACCTATAGGAGTATGTAGGTGTAGTAGGTACCTACTCATGCATGGGAGATCATCATTATCAACTTTATCATAGCAAACAGAACGTCTTCGAGCGCTAGCCACAACTCCAAACTTCAAAGGCAACTTAGAATCCTGTAACACAGGTGTTTTTACCCGACATCCCCAGAAGGAGGGTTATGTTTTTCGAGTGTATGTATATAATATATATGTATGTATTTCTATGGCACGCTCTGTAGCCTAAACGGCTTGATGGATTTTAACATAATTATGAGGTATCATTAGATTCGTTTGAATTGCAAGAGTGACATAGGGTATATAATTTTAATATGGCATCTGTAAATCAAAAAGAAAATAATTGCAGTCGGAGGCAAATTTTAGGGTGTTTGTTACATCCTAGATGCCTCCGACTGCATTTATTTATTTTCAACACATTTTAAATAAATAGTATACATTGTTCGAAAGTAAAAAATTACGCACCATAAAACGGAACGGGCGGTAAAATAGGTACTCTCACCTAAGTACATGTTTAACCGCCCCCTTCGTTGTAAAGCGCCGTGCGTATCCTTTACGGTTTTTTTTAATTACCATAAAAATTATATAAGAATTCCGCCAAAGAGTTTCAAATTACGAGAATAAATAAGCTGAATGATCGAACCTCCTTGGAAGCGCTTTTGCTCAATACGTTTATCTCACTTTATTATTAAACAGAAAATGAAACGAAAGATGTAGTACTAATTTTCACCATTTGCAAATTCGCGCCATTTTCATATTCGAAATGTCAAACATTGTTGCGACTTTCCCGACTGATATTTACAAAATAATAATATGGGTTCAAGCGAGGAATCCGATATTAATATAGAATCTACTGCACCTGATATCTTGAATGAGCCGCCAAAATCGTGAGTGCTATTTAATGATTTACAATAATTTTATATCATGGAAAACTCGAAGAAATACTCAATCATTCTCTTAAAATGTTTTGATGGCTTATTTTATTACCTATTGTATTGTTTTCTCGCAAATGTGTTGAAAAACGTTGTATGACACACGCGCGGAAATTGGTATTTACAAACTCGTGACTATGGTAAGTATATGTAGGTAGTATATATAGGTATGGTACATTCGTCTACTCGTTTGTAAAGACCAACTTACCGCCCTAATACTCGTATCATAAATAACTATTTTGGTACTCAAAGGATACTTACTCGTTTTTCTTTTCATCTTGTTTCCAACTTTTCAGTTAGTTTTTTTGCAGTCTGTTTTTTTGTTTTTTGTAAGTAATCATTCATTTTTTACCTAGCGCAGGCTTCACTTTGATTGTACACATTTTTTATGCCACTAAAGAATTTATTTATTTATTATTATTTATTAAATTGTATGACCAGATGAATGAACGTAAAAGAAGAAAAATGTGTATGTAAGGAGCGTACCAGGTGGCCCCATGAGAAGAAGAATTTATGTAGGCATGTTTGTATTTATTAACGTCATGTGACTTGAAGTCGGGTAAGGACTCAAAGTCACAAAAAGGAAACTATGGACGTCAAGCAACGGACGATCATTCGGCCGATACTTCGGATTATCGCTTCGGAGTAGAATAGAATAGAATGGAACCCCAGGCGTAAATCTCTTCATTCGCGAAACTTGCGTAAGTAACTTGACTGGTGATGTAGTCCGATTTCCGGCCACCGTAGGCGCGGGCCTGCGGACGGTGAGCGATGGGTAGCTCGCCGTCCGATAAGGACTAGCCCGGGTCGATGGCGCGTTGTGTTCCACGCGCACCTCATAGAGATGTCAGCACCAACTGACGTTAGGGCCAATGCCTGCCAGGGTTGCGAGTTTGTCCGAAACGGATATCGTGGCCCTGGCACACAGGCAGTAAGTAACTTGACTGGTGCTGTAGTATTCACCATCAACATTTAATAGAAAGCGATTCTCTGCTTGGTTATGAAACATTACGGAAATAGAAGCATCATGCAGACAAGCTATTAAACAGCAGTTCGTTCTCAAAGGGCTTATTTAATGCAAAGTGAATTGCAAGAGACATTTAATTTCCTATCTTTGCAGGTTCATGCCAGCTGTTCAAATGAATGTATTTGCAAAATCAAGTGACGGTCTTGTTTTAATTAACCGTGGCCATGTAGTTTTAAGGCGACGATAACAAACCGATGAAGATCACGTCTGAACGAGTAGTTTTAATGATATATGTTAAATAAGAGCATTTTCTCAATAACTTGGTATGTGAACATTTTAGATTATGTTTATATTACATAGTGAAATTAATTTGTAAAGTTATTTCTAACGCGGATAAAAAACTGAGAATGGCGCAAAATCTAGCAAGCGTATTTTTCTGAAACCTTCACCAATTTAAAGATAGTTTTTGATTATCTTAGTATAGGATATTATTTTAGTACCTATACGTTTTTTATTAAAATACCTTTTGTTTTGTGTATAATAAATTAATAATGCGTCAAATTGGGGACAGCGTTCCTTGGTGGGCGAGTCCTATTACTGGCTGAACGTACGACGCGTTGCATGAGCTCAGTACAGAACACGCAAGCTAACCCTCAAGGCCACTGGCATATATCTGAGTCTTAATTAGTTCGTCAGTATTTTATTGTGTTTGGGTAGTTTACAGTTTACATACAGAACTAATAGTGAGGTAATTCACGACAATCCATTTACAAGCCTGCACAGTTAGCAATATGGTGGGTCTCCACGCAGCTACATGCTCGATGAGCATTTTTCATCCGAGCATGGCTATCTACAAACATGCTCGACCCTGCGTCTACACGTAAAAAGCTTGCTCGAAAAACATGGTTAGTGTGCGTTGAAACTCTTCGAGCAATGGACGATTCGTTTTTGTGTTTGGTGGGCATCGCCTGCTACATATTTTGCATTGCTTCGAACATCGAGCAAGAATAAATGGACGTTTGAATCTTGTTCGAATCGAACATTTTGGTTGGCGTCGAGCATTTGTCTTGAGACATGCATGGTACACACGTTCGTGCTTGCTCGAGATCGAACAAGTTTATCGAGCATGTACGTACACGTGCGTACCCACCATACGAGTAGGTATAGTTGTACTAATTTTGAAAATTGAAAAACTATTCATTATGCATAAACACTAAGTATAAAATTAAATTAACTATTAAATGTTAAGTAGGTACCTGTATAGGCAAAATGCATGCGCAACCACTATTAGAATGAGTAAGAATCAATATAGTGTTTAGATAAAACAGTAGTAATGGACACTAAGCTGATTGCAAACAAATCGATTGAGGGGTCTTCATTCTTAACAATTTGGTTAAATGCTTTGACTGAGCGAATCATTGTAAGAATATTGCTACGGTAAACTGTTATTCGTGCGTAATGACTATGAAGATTTCTCAAACGAGAATATCGAGGTGGAAACCGTATGTCAGATAAATATCTCCGAGTTATAAGTGGCAGTAAGTGGAATCGAGCGCATCGTTCATTGTAACTCAGTTAAGGGATTTTAAATTTCTCATGAACTTCCTTTATATAAATGTAAGCGTTCTTCAATTTCTGCCTACCCCCAGACGACCAACCCGTGAAAATATTGTATGTATTTCATTATTTTCAAATGGTATGTGGGTTTTTACAGTTTCAAATTACTTTAAAACAATATAGTTCATATACCTTCTACTATACTCTTTTGATGTCAGCAAAAAATAATCAGTACTAACGGGAATGTTCGCGAGCGTCCGCATTGACTGTTTTTATGCCAGCATGCGCAAGAGGGCGGCCTCGATGGCGAGTAGAGTGCGGGGCAGCAGCAACGGCCTTCTTACCGTTGTGGCCAACAGGTTGGACGAGCCGTTCATGCAGCACTGGCAGGCCTTACATGCACCCGTATACCAGGCTTGGGGCAGGTAGGATTTTAAAAATTGCAATAGATTTTTAAATTTTATCTATAAATTTAATTTAAATTTTTATTAGCTTGATATTTTTATGACGTTTTTACAGTTTGACTTTTTCTATTTTGACATTTTAATTTTTGTTGATTCTGACATTTTATTTTGGCATTTGTTCAATAAGTAATTAATTATAAATTTTTTAAATGTTTAAAGTTAAGTAGGTCACAATTTTATGTTAATGGATGGGTTATACTTTGTGATATGGGTTTGTGAGTGGTTTGTTTCTATAAGTTTATGTTTGGCAATGGGTGTTATTTACCTGCAATAAATGAATTTATTTATTTAACTCAAATACAAAACCGTGCTCAAAAACTGGAACCACATGGCTTACAATTGGTACAGCGACCTTTTATTTTCCTTATTTAGACCACGAAGCGATCCTATTCCGTTTCGCAAGACACCTGTCTCACCCGATGAAGCCGGCAACCGTTTCTTCACTTACAGTGTACTAGGGTTCTCTTAGGCCGACGCCACACAGCTAGCCGATGCGCTGAACAAGCACATCAGCGTCGTGGAGTCTTTGGTCAACTGGACCCACTTGAAATGGACCCGCGGGATCACTCAACCCAATCACCTTTCGAATGGGTCGACTGGACCCACTGCCCAATTTCATTATTAGTACTCTAGTACAGTCACGGAGTAAAGCCGAATCTTTTAGTTTTATTTTTATGAATTAAAATACACCAATATTATTCAATTAGGTATTTACACTTACGCACCACACTTATTCACTAACACTAAAACTAAATATTTTTTTACTGTATTAAATAATACCTAAATTAAGCGCACGAGCACCGCTAATGGTTGATTTATGCAAGTACTTCGTTGATTTGTATAATTTTATTCATAAATATTCTTTTATCTGTCTGTGATTTTAGTACTTTTGTTTTTCTGTGTTATTTTTGAGTATTACATTTAGTTAATATTCTCTTTACTTATAATAAAAAGGTTTGTGTTGATTTTACTTACATGTACCTAATTTAAAAAGATTTTAGATTTTGATTGAGAATTAACGTTAACCTAATTGAATTGCGTTTTATTATATTTTACTAACCTAAAATTTTGCGCTGATTGAAATGAAACAGGTAGCCGCTGGTAGCTTTAAGCAATAGATATTTTTTTTAAGTTTGAATGTGAGTCCAGTTAACCAATAAAAAAATACAGAAAATAAATTATGTCGTCAAGTGGACCCGCGTCCCGCCGTGTTGCATGACTAATTAGTCACATAGTTGTGACTAATTAATCATACAATGCTGCACCAAGCATCATTGCAAATCATCCATCCACATCCATACAATTTTATTATAAATTCAGAAGTAACTCTGTCTGAATGTAACCTTTTCACGTCTAAACCACTGAACTGATCGTTATAAAATTTTACAGGTAGCTACCTAGATTGGAACTTGGAGAAGGGCATAGGCTACTTTTTATCCTAGATATTTCTATAAAAAAGTTATGAAATACAAAATACGGGCAAAAACAAACCATGCTTTGTTCGCTAGAGCATGTCACCTGCCATGCCACTTAACTCTAAGCACCAAGGTAAGTTCCTGGCTGTGTGTCTACAGCCTTACAGTGTACTGGGGTTCCTTTAATAAATCCATTCTAGTAGGAATGTGAGAAGCAGGGATTTGTCACTTTTTACTGATAAATTACTCGTTGGGAATTACCCTTTCGAGCGATCCGTCTCGAGAATTGTCTGCCTTCGTCAAGATTGTGTATAAGTTAAGGTGTCTTGTTTCGGGTTACTTGATTCGGTTTCAAGTTTGTCTCTTACTTTTCCTTAAACCAGCCTTCCTGTTTTCCTTTTTTCCTTAAGTATTATTCAGATACTGAAGTTAAAGAAAGTGTATTAATGGAGAATAAAAGGGGTTTTTTTAAAGATTTTATGAAGGTGTCAAGAATTAAATATTCGCGTTTGATATTTTTAGCTGCAGGTAGAAATTGACCTGTTTGCGACATAATTATGTACTGTAGTGTGCGGGACGTGCTACACGTATACACTATTAAATAATAATCCTTTTGGATAAATAAAACTATATTTTATATCTTTCAAAATTCAATACATGATCATTCGTAAGCAAGATAGCTTACGAATGATCATGTATTGAAAGTCTGTCTCTCTGACAATCCATCATTTCAATTCTATATTCCGATTTAAATATTTATTTTTATTAAGCTGCCAGTGCCAACTAGCGGCCAGGATAATGCATCATCATAGAACCTTCACAGTACACAATTTAGATCATAAGCCAAATAAAATTGTTACTAAAATCCTAGGTTATAAGTACTACGAGTAACATAGGTTAAAAGATATATTGTGCTAGCGACCGTTGGGGGCTTATTAATGAGTGTGCAAGTCATCCCCTGCCAATTTATTTATGTGTTGCATTTATTGAACATTGAACATTGGTCAGACAGGGGCCATAGTTCTATATCGCCCCAAAATATTATTAACTACTTAATCAAAAAGTGAGGTAACATTTTGAGAGATTTATCACCGCAAAATTAGCCATAAAGCTTCGTAAACAAATGTAATAAGATTGTCTTCCATGGTCCCAGGTAACCAGTCCATTTTAGCCACTCAAAGTACCCATAGCATTATATGTTTTCCATGTTCAATAGTCCTCACGGAGGCGATCGGCGGCGACGATCTCTCGCGTCCGGCCCTGGTTCAGGCCATGGTTCGGAGCGAGAGTGCATGGGAGGCCGTCACCTCCTTCTGCGAAACAGTAATGCTCGCGAAGGAGGAGGCGGAGCGCATGAGGGTGAGGCAGGGTGCCCGCCCTTCCGCCCTAAGTCGCCGCAGGAGACGCCCTGGGCGTCGGGAATCGCAGGCCGATTCCCGACAACCGTAGGCGCGGGCTTGCGGACGGTGAGCGATGGGTAGCTCGCCGTCCGATAAGGACCAGGCCCGGGTCGACGGCGCGTTGTGTTCCACGCGCGCCTCAAAGAGACGTCAGCACCAATTTACGGGGTCCGAAAGGGCCAATGCCTGCCAGGGTTACGAGCCTGTCCGAAAGGGATATCGTGGCTCTGGCACACAGGCATCTGAAGGAACACGGTGGGTTTTAGTCAGTAAAAGTCTGACACTCCCTCTCGCTCCGCCCAGAGCGGGAGAAGTTATTTGATGATTTCCAAAAAATGTTTAATAGTCCTACACCAACCGGGGGTAGCCCTTAGGTGAATTTGCACAGCGCATGCAGGGTTAATAGTCGGATGGTGCTTCATTCCTTTACGTTTAGAGTCCATCCGGCCCTCTGCGAGTTGGCTTCGGCCCCTGGTATTCCTACCAAAGGTCCGGGACCCTATGGTCCGTGGCGAAAAGCTAAAAAAGAAACCAGATAGGTATTCATAGAGTTAAGAGTTACATACATTTAAAGTATCATCAATAAAATCTAAATCAAAAGTCATTTATTCTGACAAGGCTGAGAATCAGCATTTTTTGAACGTCATAATTACATAAGACCCGCCCTTCACCACTTCCTAGTGCTTTAGCTGAGAAGAACTGGCGCAAAAAACTCTCCAGTAGCACAGCTGTCTGTTCAGTTAGAAAAAAAATATTTTATACAATAGTATCCAAAATAATTTACATTAAGCAACACAAAACATTTGCCATAATAATTATGTCAGCTAGCACACGCCACTATACCAACAAGAAAAACATCGAAAACTATACTATCATGAGAATTTTTTTTGACGGCACAGTTGGCGCAGTGGTTAAGCGATTGACTGCTGCGCTGCGTGTCGCGGGTTCGATTCCCGCACGGGTCAAATATTTGTATGACCTACAAGTAGTTGTGTAGTTATTCCGGGTCCGGCTGTTTGTGTATGTGAGTTTAAATGTTTGTAAACGCACCCACGATACAGAAGAAATTCCTAGTGTGAGACAACGTTTTAAAAAAAAAAAAAAAGGTCCCGGTAGTTCCCGCACGGGTCAAATATTTGTATGACCTACAAGTAGTTGTGTAGTTATTCCGGGTCCGGCTGTTTGTGTATGTGAGTTTAAATGTTTGTAAACGCACCCACGATACAGAAGAAATTCCTAGTGTGAGACAACGTTTTAAAAAAAAAAAAAAAGGTCCCGGTAGTACGTCCCGTGAGATCATTTCCGACCTCTAAGCGGGTTTAGCCGCGCGCAAAAGCTAGTTATATCAGATAAATAACTAAAACAGTCTAATAAACTTTAAAATTTAGCCCGGGTGAGGGTTAGCCTCTAACTTTTCTGAATAGGGGTAGGAACACTATATGAATGCGAAATAAATCACGTCCGTAAAGTTAAATTCACTTTAAACCTTAAATTGGTTTTCAGCCACGCTCGAGCACGAAAAACCACAGCTAAGTATATAAATCCTACGGCTGCAATCTAAATGTTTAGTTTAGCATCGCTGCACGGTTTCCTTCTACCAGCTACCAATGTATTAGCTGGCTTAAACATTATCAAAAAACAAGGTTTATCTTTAGAGCCAAGTTTTAAACCATCGACTCATTTTTGAATTTCGATCTCATTTAGTTCTAAATACAAAAACTGTCTTTAGGTTTCCGTACCAAAATGGTAAAAAGGAAAAAAGAGTGTCTAATTTTTCATTTTTCATCAAAAGTCTGTCTGTCTGTCACACTTGGATATCTCAAGAACTACTAATTCTATCAACTTGAAATTTTGAATAGTTTTAGATGACGTTTGCCCAACTATTTTGCAAACAAGAAAGAAATTAAAAAAAAAAAATCTTTTTTGCAAAAGGGACTGAAAAGGGGTTTTAATTTTTTTAAGTGGGGCTACTAAAGCATGTGGGGTATCATATAAAAGAGCGCAAAACTTTTTTTAGGCAGCATTGTTTCCGACTTTTGATGAAAAATGTAAAAGAAAATACCCCTTATCTCCGAAGTTTGCATAGATAAAAATCTGAAATTATTATATGTGATAGAAGCTTATTTAAGGATAAGTTATTATTTAAATATAAAACGATGTCTCGAAATAGCACAGTTTTTCAGAAATCATCAACATCATATATACATACAGAACCCTCGGTGCGTGAGTCCGACTTGCTCTTGCCTTTTTTTTTATAATTTTAATGGCCTTTTTGCGGGGACCTTTTAGCCAAAATACTGATTTTAAACCTGAGTCTAAACCAGTGTCTTAATCGAAAGCGACCGTCGCGCGAGTACGCAATCGACCCGATCGTTTGTATGAATTATGACGTACAAACTCGACTTAATTGATCGCACGAGTACCTACCTACTGCAGCGTTGTTGAGCCTCTGCGGTTTAAACCTTTCAGTATACTTTTTCTAACTGGCCTCCAATTTTATATTCATACTTTTTCTGATTTTTTAATTTGATTATGCCTTAAAAAAGTTGTTATTTTTTTCATAGAAATAAGTCAGTCATGGAAAAAAACCTTTTGAAGCAAGTCACATAAAATTGTCTGCTATACAATGGGAAATTACAAGCTAGTATAGCTAGCTCAGCACACACGCGACAGAATTCAGTAAACGATATATTATAGTTTACTGAATTCTGTAGTGCTGTTGCAAATCGTGTGACATTAAAAGCATCTTATAGATCATAATAATATCTATCTTTTATTGGATTCTGCAATACTGTTACATAATCAAAAAAAAATCAAAAAAATTGTTACATACTTCGAATTTGATATAAGTAAGACAAGTTGAAAAGGCCGCTTTTGGCCTGTTTTACTGGGGCACCAGTGTACACGACGTTAGTTTTACCAGCCGCATTCAGGCTCGTATAGACGACGTAATGACTTGTCGCTTGACGCGACACCGGTAGAAAAACTTCTATGAAAATTTCTTGGAAATTATTCTACCGGTGACGCGTCGCGCGACAAGTCGCGATAAATTCATAGATTTATATACCAACGTGTTTAAGTGTCGAAGAAGCGTTTTTATTTCACTAGACTTCATCATATTCAATAAAAGAGCGCGACGAACGCTTTCGGTTAAGACACGGCCTAAGCTGTTTTTTTTTTATTCATAATTTTATCTTATTTGTAATAAGGTTCGAAATACAAAAACTGACTGAAGTGTTTAAGGTTGGATCAAAGTTAAAACTCGTATTGTAATAAGACGACTAGTGGCTTCACTAAAACGAAGTATTTCGCTTAAACATTGTAGGGTTACACTTTCGCTGCCCGCAAAGCAGACATAATAGTTAAACAATTGCCCTGAACCTTATGTGGTTCATGGGACAGCAAAAGTTTAAAGACGAGCAAGGGTCAAACGCCGATTCCTACAATGTTCTCAATATGAGCAATTGGAAACTAGTCTCGAAATATATGAAGGGTTCAATAGAGATAAATTCCTACGCTAAGCTTCTAGGTAGTCTGGAATTTAATGATAGATTTAGACGTCAGACAAAAACTAGAATAAAAAATCCCACTCGTAATGTAAAAACATCCCAGATCGAAAGAACTGGAATTCATGGAGAGAAAACTCTGCCCAGTAGTGGGATGATACAGGGTGATAGTAACAAGCAATGTAAAACATTACATTACTATCGACGTAAATAATAACCACAACTATACCTACGAATCCCACTTATTTAATTTCAGTATTTACTGTGAATTGTTCAGCAGATAATAAAAATGTTAGCCTGTAGTAACTATTCCACAAAATATCTACTACATACATTGATCATCACGGTTTTCAACTGCAGACTGGATGCCGACCCCAACTTAGTGGGTAAATCTGCCTAGGCAGATAATGACATTGATCATTACGGTTCGAATGTTTTCCATTTTAAAACACTGCCACTGTTAAAATAAAGACCAAAGAATAATTGAATAACAATACACCCGGAAACGCTGTATTTGTAACTTAAACCAGTGCAATACCATTCTGAAAACAGTAGATACCTATGTCTGAAACTGCTAGAAACAATAGTTGTGAATTAATACACCCGTATTTCTATTATTTGTAACAACTTTACCTCGGTAAGCTGTGTCGGTGTATTGTTTTCATGCTAATATGAAAGTCTGAAAACTGTACAAGGATACTAACTCTTTTGTTTTAATAACAATGATAACATAGGTACTCTTTATTATGTACATCATTTGAATTTCAGATATGAAATGTAGAAATTTTACATCGGATGGCACAATGCGCGGTTTCTTACCGGTAAAAGCGATCTTTTAAAGACAACCTTTGCATTTAGGGCCGAAACACATAACCGCGTTGCGGTGCCGCAACGCTAAAACCGGCAGTTTGCGTTGCGGCTTTGCGGCGTCGCGAAAAGAGCGTTTTATTGTCGTATGGTAGGGTAACCAGATGCTCGTGATTTTTGATTGTGGATAGACGTGTCTCTGCCATGGATCGTGGTAATAAACTTATTGTTTATTTGTTATTAAGAAGACATTACTCTGTTTTAAATATACGACAAAGAAGATACTGGATACATCCATTTAATAAGGCTATGAATCCCGATGGCGAGTACATTCCTGAACCAATGATACAAATAAATCGCTGTCAACGTCAGACATTTTAATTTTAAAACTGCTTCCGGGTTGACGCGTGTGGTTTGCAAGAGTGATAGAAGCAAACTGAATAATTGTCAACAAGTATGACGTCATAACGCTGGAATTTGCGCTGCGGTGCGGCGCCGCGCCACGAAAATCGGCGCTGACGCCACTGCCAATTTTAGCGTTGCGGCGTCGTAACGCGGTTATGTGTTTCGGCCCTTAAAGGGAGATGGAAAGATAATACTGTAGGTAGTCTGTGGTGTACAATTTATATCAACCCCCCAACTGCCCCGTTAGTTGGCTCGTGGTTGCATGTGCGACTGCTGAGCGTGAGGTCCTGGGTTCAATTCCCGGGTCGAGCAAAGTGTTATTGTTGTATATTATTCTTAGTTACAGCCCTATGTTTGGAAGTTGGCGGTGTGATACCCCATGCCTCGGAAAGCACGTTAAGCCGTTGACGCTGCGCCTGGTCTCACTCCAGTCGTGTCGGATTGCCGTCCCATTGGGCTATGAGAATGAGGGAAGTACTGCACCCAATGATATTATATTAAACAGATATGTTATACACTCACAAAACAACCGAAAAAAGTGTTCCGCGCATCAGTGGCAGCACACAGCAGAAAATCTTAATGCGGTTCACAGAATACATCTACTTACCAAGATTCAACAGTATAGTTCTTATAGTTTCGGAAAAAAGTGGCTGTAACATACGGACGGACACACAGACAGACATGACGAATCTATAAGGGTTCCGTTTTTTGCGATTTGGCTACGGAACCCTAAAAATATTTTTTTCAAGTTGTTAGGTTATCCATTTCGTACTTGATTTGGACCCTGACACGCGTATTTGAGCCGTCTGAGAATGACCGATTTATAATGAGATAAACACTATTCCGTATTTACAAGAATAGAAAACAGAACGAAACATATTGAGGGTCAACTCGGGGAGCTAACTGCCCTCGTCATGATGTAAAATAAGTAGCACCAATTATAGATATCATTGATTCCGTTAACATAAAAGCGCGGAGCTCTTCTAGTACCTATGAAGAACTTACCGTAAATAATGAAAATAGAAGTAAAGATAGGCATACCTACCTGCCTAAAATAATCTGGAGTTGTAACCACTTTAGAAAAACAAGTACTCCGTATAAAAGCAACAAGACTCGACCTAATTAAGTAGGCATCTGGCGTTAACGACGAACAACGAGACAGAATTCTAGAAATTTGTAGGCAGAGCTCATTTGTAGGAGTTGCCTCTTAAATATAAGAAAATAAGTTCTAATGTAAGTGCTGATAAAATTATATGTACTCATAATCACAGTTGTAATGAACTCTGTAGGTACCGAACTTTGTTTGCGACATTTACCGTATATGTAATTTTATTATTCCACTAACAGATCTTCAAACCTAAAAGTAACCGCAAATTTAATTCTCAATTCAATTCTCAATTCTTTATTACATTCCATATGTATTAATAGATGGTATAAAAAAGTAAAAGATCAATATGGACCCTGTCGGGCCCAGCAAAAATTAGGAGAGAGGAAGAGGGCTAAGTAACAATAAAATTCAAGCAATTCATTATTATTATAAATTATTAATATGTGTTTAGTTGGGTGACCTTTAACAGGGGCTATTGGAGTTATAGTACATTATGTGTAGGTGTATATATATATACAACGTGTTTTTTTTGATATCCCATAACTCTAGGGTATGATTGAGGCCATATCAAAGAATCAAATGGCATATGAGTTATGTTCCAATCCTTCGTTATTTTTTTTTTTAATTTTTCATACAAAATAATTCGGCAAAGTCACGATTATTAATGTAAAACACCCTTACGTGAAATATGACAACGTCGCATTTTCTTTCGTCCCTTCACTAGCTGCCGCCGGGAAGCCCCGATACCAACATACCTACATATTTTATTTTACTATTTATTTTACTACACTACTGCGAAGTTTGGCAACCTCGCAAAAGTAAAGATTCGTCATACTGGTAACAATTTTTGACCTAATTTAATTATGATTGATGATATCTCCGAAACGATGCATTTTTGGACCACCTATTCTAGGAGTTTTAGTATTATTTTTACCTACAGAACATAACCCTAGAGTTATGGGATATCAAAAAAAAACAGGTTGTATATTATTAGGTTTTTGTATACAGGTATAGTAAGTATATTAGTTATTTTTGTTTTATCTATTGCATAAGAATTTAGGTACCTATTCCAATTTATTGTTCAACTACAAACAACTACTTATTTTATTAGATCTGTATTCATCATCATTCATTTCATCCGAAAGACGTCCACTGCTAGGCCTCCCCAAAGGGGTGATGTTGCCATAATCGCCACGCTTGGCAGGCCAGCTGGCGATCGCAGTATGGTGTTAAAATGCATAGAGAACGCTGCTGCCCATTCTCTAGTAAGTCCTTTAGTCGCCTTTTACGACACCCACGGGAAGAAATAGGATGGTGCTATTCTTTACGTCTGGCACCACACGGAATCGATCTGTATTAGACAGAGACAAAATTATCGAATCCTATGCAGCAGAATTTTAACAAATTGAAATAAAAAAGTAAGATTTGTTGGCACGACACGGTTGAGCATTGCGTTTCTGCTGTACAGAGTGTACAGACCGAGGGTTTCATGCAGATTCTATCAAAATAAATATTTGTAAGGCTTTAGAAGAGTGTCCTTTGAAACCATAAGTTATAGCATCATTAAACTTGGCCTTTTACCAAATATTGAAATAACCATCTTCATTAACCGACATGAATGAATCGCTGTTTTCCTGTTTGCGAGCCACGTAATTAAGATTGATATAGTCATAGACGTCTTTCTTTGACTTGTAGAATGGCATCCTCGGATTTATTGCCACTTGTCAGGTTGCCAAATTCAGTGGCAACATACGTACGTATACGTGTAATAGATTTATGTTAATCATCGTCTTGAAAATGTTTCCTCCAACTCAATTTGTGTTTGAGCATTGTGGATTTATTTATTTATTAAAAAACACCCACAACATAATCATACATTCAAAATTGGTTTACAATTAAAGTATTTAGGAAAGGTATTACTGCTAATGTATACACAAATTGAAGATGTACTTCTAAAACATTTAAAGACGCTGCTGAAGAAGCTGCTAATAAACTAAATGTATCTTAAGTTTAAAAAAAAGTTCATTAACTTTAATGAAATAAAATACAAATTAATGAAGGGCATGAACAGTCATGAGCACTAATATGTAAACGCTTAGCAGAATTCAAAACCGATTTTTCTCGTGGTATAAAGATTGCAACTTTGAGAAAAGATCTATTTCATAATATGTTGGGTTCCAAAATATTATGTTCATAGTAAAATAAAATTTAAATCAATAGTAGTTGTAGGAAATCATTTTTAAAAGTTCCAGAGTGTATACATATTGGTGCTCGTGACTGAACATAACACACATTCACTACGTATATATCAGAAATTATGTGACTAAATGATAATTGTCATGATTATGGCTGTCACATATGCATTAGATACGCATAATGTGTCTGTTATTTATTAAAATAAGCATTGAATACAAAGTTTCAATGGACTCTCATTTGCTATGGACCCTATGTAACATAATCAGCCATACTTTCCCACTTCTTGGACTCAGGCCTCATTTCCGTGAGTGTAAACGGACTGTAATCCACCACGCGGGCCCAGTGCTGATTGGTGGGTGTCATATATCTTTGAATTTTTGCACCAGTGTTTTTTTTTTTTTTTTCCTTCTGGCTTGGCACGGTTTGTGCATTTAGCCAATGTCACGTTTTAGTTCTTGTATAGTATTGATGAAATTAATTATAAATGCATGATGATGATATCCCCGCCCACTCCCCTTGAGTTTCAGTAAAGATGTGGCACTTTACTGAGACCTCACGCGGACTTCTTGAGAGAACTTGAAGCGAAGTTGCACCGTTTTGTTTTATTTGCCAACACTAATCATTAAGTTAACCATTAAGTGTTTGTGAACGTGCGTTCACAAACACTTAATGGTTAATAATCCACCATTATTACACATTAATATTCGGCTAAACACAAATTTTGGAAAATTAAACAAACTGCTGAACATGACGCTTCACTTTCCCGCCAAGAAGTCCCACCAGTGTTCTACACTAAGAAGTCATTAAGAGACTAGAATCAATTCAATTTTTTTGTAAATTTTGACGTTCAAAAGTGCCTTTTATGTGCCTATTTGAAATAAATAATTGATGATGATTTTTCAATTTACTGTTGGTAAAGTTAAAAAACTTGAAGTGAGATATTAAATTGAAACCAACTTAATACATAATGACTGGGTTACTACTTCCCTTTAATGAGTCATTGCGTAAGAATTTAATATGAACAACGTTTGTTTATACTTTTAAAAGGTACTTCTGGAACAGACTATACGTTTCACATCTAATAAGCGTGCCTGCAGTCTATCTCTCAAATACTGGTCACCATCCAATTCGTCAATAGTCGGTACATTCTGGAATGTTACCGAACAATTGAGTACTATCTTGTCACTTCCAGCCGCCCAATGTGCGTGACGTGAGCCAATTGTAGCCAATCAATGCGTTTGTTGCGTTCCTTTGAATTTCGAACCGGAATATTCAAACGGACCGCTAACAAGCATTTAACTATGTTACGTGCGATGGCAGTATCATTATTATTATTATTGACTATGTTTGCTGAGGCGCGGACCGATGATTTTATATTATTTAGATATTTTTCGCGATCATAAGGAAGCGGAGCGCTTCACTATTAAGTCGCCTACGAAGCAGCTCGAACAGTCTCCTCTCTCTCTCTCCCGGTGTTGTCCGAGCGGTGGGACCTGTCCCTGATACAGAGGTGGATGCAGCTTCATGTTAGCGCCTCTCCTCGTTTTATTTGACATGAGTTTATGACCGTATCGTGTATTTTTAATTTTGTTATTGATTGTTTTAGTGTATAATATTTTAATTCATTATATTTAATTTAATTGTGACATTGGTTTTAAAATTCTAATGTGTATGTGTAATTTTATTTATTGTTGATTATTTTAATGATATTATGTGTTTTATTGAATTGAATTTTTTTATAATAATGAATGGACTATGTCTGAAATAAATGAATTAATAATAATAATTATTATTATTAGAAGAGATCGGTGTTTTCAAATGCATAAAACTGTTATAGTGGTAACCAGATGCGGCATAATAAGTTGCTCAACACTTTAGATGGAGCAACTGTGTTCTGACTTCCGTAACTAAATTTCTGGGCAAAATAGAAGTTTACATCAATTACATTTACATCAATCTGCCCACCTTTTCCCAACTATGTCGGGGTCGGCTTCCAGTCTAACCGGATGCAGCTGAATACCAGTATTTTACATGGAGCGACTGCGTATCTGACCTCCACAACCCAGTAACTGAGTAATATCATACACCTTGGTAAGACTGGTTGTCAAACTTTCGGGCTTCTGACGACCCGTAACGACTGCCAATGATCCACGAATGACAGCCGGGGCCAACAGCTTAACGTGCTTTCCGAGGCACGGAACACACATTTCACGATCATTGGCACATTTATATAATTAAGTTTTGAGGTTCAACTCTCAGGCACAGAAGTCGCTTCGAGCGCTACCAAAGCTTATAGGCGTTTAATACGCCCAGTTTAACGTCTATGATAATAATAATATATAAAACAAGTGATAAATCTGGTTTTATCCAAGTTGAGAGTGAGCAAATTCTTTGTGAGCCATCTCATAGTAACTTGCAAGGCTGACTCTGCCTGAAGCGGAGCTTCGTTCCAGTCACCGCCACGAACCAGGATAACAGTCAAGTAAAGAGTCATCACCGTAAGCAATTACTTTGGAGTTTCTTAGATCAAGTTTACAGAGCTCGTTTATATAAACCAGGAAGAGGTAGGTCCTTAGATACTACCTTGCGGAACTCCTTAGCTGAGGAATGCTTCATTACTGGTGTGGAAGTTTATCCTGATGACATTATATAACGAAGAATTCTTCTTCTACGGTACTCTTAGAGCCATACCTTATTGGAACACATGTAAATCTTGACTTCATTCATGTTATAAAACGAACACCAATATACCGAGAACATCATTATTAAATAATCATCAACATCATTGGCATCCTTTTGTTCCACCCACCGCTAATTATAGGCCTCCTCCCTTTTGTGCCATGCTACCCTGGTCCGTCCTAGTCTCATCCATCCATGAACCGCCTCTGTGGTAATGTGGTAAGACCACCAGTATGAGACCCAGAGGATCGATTCCCAGTAGGGACAACATTTGCTGCTCGGTTTGGTTGGTGGTAAGTCCGCCTTGTTCAAAGTCCGCCTGGCTAGCTACCACCATCTTATCTAAGTCAGTCACCATAACAGTAATTTAAACAGTATTGTTGTGTTTCGGCCGTTAAAGGTAAGATAGCCAGTTCCTCTCTGGTTGAGGATTCCGGATGAAGCTCACTTCCAGCTTCGGCCTGATCATCACTTACCATCAGGTGAGATGAAGGCCTAGAGCTTCAATGTTGCGGTAAAAAAAGAACCGGCCAATTACGTTTCGGACCACGCACAATAAAGGGTTCCGTAGTTGGTGTCAATTTATCCCAAAAACAAACTTAACATTGTAGTTGAATAATGTGTTCCCCCATACTGCGATATACTTCACGGTCGATTCTCCTACTGCAAATGTAAGTTGGTCGACTATTACTCGTTATCTTGTAATGCCTACTTAGCTGTGATAGTTTTCCTTTTAATTTCGTTATACATATGTCGGATCGTCAGGATTTTACTCCGTTAGATTCGGACATCATGTGGGCAGAAGTTGGGTTTCGTGCAATGAAAACACACTGGGTGCGATACACAGCGTTTATTGAAATCACAAATTGACAAAATCACTACAAATTATAATCACCACAATAACTAAGCATAACAAATCGAGTACAGTTCCGCGACGTCTTAACTCCAATGCGATCAGACCACAGACATAGATAGACATTTATCTGTGGATCAGACACTGAATCTTGAATGTCCTCCTCGCCCATCGGCATCGGCTCAAAACATCACGACTCTGGAGAAGCGCGCCAGAGGTCTGGGTAGATCACGTGATGTCGCCAGTAGTAGCGCGCTTGCCATCCGTTTCTTGTACTAATGACCGGATCCGACACATATATACTACTGCCATAATTATTTCACATTTCGAAAAGCAACCATTTAGCTGGCAGGGGGGGACACTTTGACTCTATCTAAAATTAGCACTCTAAAGCTTAATATTACGCAAATCGACCCCTGGATCGAAAAAAGGGTTTGACCTCCCCGCAATATTTTTAAACGGCCTATCTAACGATACCCACCACCAAGGGATAGACGAGTAAAAGAAATATCATCCCCACTTTACGTGTAAGAGAGGTGAACCCTAAATGTTGTCAAGATTTTATTTTACCACTTGGTCGGCGTGATTGAAATTATGTATACACAATGTCAAATTACAGCTTTCTAGTACTAAGAGTCTCTGAGCTAAGCCGCTGACAGACAGACAGACAGATGGACATGGCAAAACTATATCGATGTAAGTACCTATATTTTTGAATCAATAAACTTTTCTTTTTAGGGTTCCGTACCAAAATGGTAAAAAGGAACCCTTATGTTTTAGGCAGCATAGTTTCCGACTTTTAATGAAAAATTAAACCGGGGGGGGTTTAATTTTTCATTAAAAGCTCCCCTATCTCCGAGGTTGGCATAGATAAAAATATGAAATTATTCTATGTGATAGAAGTTTATGTAAAGATTACAGGAAAAATAAAACTATGTCTCTAAACAGCACATTTTTTTCAGAAATCATCAACGTCATAATTATATACATACGGGACCGTCGGTGCGCGATTCCGACTTGCTCTTGTCCGGATTTTTTTTAAGGGTTCCTTGTTGACTACGGAACCCTAAAAATTAAAAAATACATTAAATAATTCTGTAGCTCAAAACATGCACTATTTATCACTACACGGGATTGGCAGTGTTCACTAAAACTCGGTATTATTTATGAAGCCTCCGGTATGACGCAGTTATCCAGCAGAGCAGCGGTTAACCGAGACGCGCTGTACGGCACCGTATTATTTTACACCGTGCGAATTTTAATAAGTGAGTTAGTCGTGCAGTCCGTATTTAACAGCAGCTTTTATTTTTAGTGACCTTTTAATTTTCTATATAAAAATAACTTTGGGAAAATTGTATGGGGTTTTTCCATTACAAATTTCTCAGTAGCAGCGGAATATAATGAGAACGTATTTTTAGAAAGTCAGCTCTCGTAAAATTTTATTACATAAATGTTAGACAGTTTCGTGAAAAAAATACCCTTAATTTTTCTAATATGTAACTTTTTTTTGATAAGATAAGTCTTTATTTGCCTTAAACATGATATAAAGTTGTTACAGTATTATTATTATTTTTTTGGTTTGGATATTATCAAATAACTTCTCCTGCTCTGGGCGGAGCGGGAGGGCTTCTCAGACTTTTACTGTTTGTGTGCCAGGGCCACGATATCCCTTTCGGACAAAATCGCAACCCTTGTTACAGTCTGGTTTTGATAAAATGTCCATGTTTAACTATACAGAAATAATGAATATAATCTATTTTTTTAATATTTATAATATAAAAATTTAAAGGATATCGATGTCTTTGCCCTATCTAAACATAAATTTAAAAACAAATTACTAAGCGCCTTGCTCACAATTTTTAATTATTATGTAGTATTAACGACCTTAGAACTTTGTGATTTTTCATGATACAGTTTTGAAATTTTGCACATACATTCTTTACATAAAAATACTTGACACGCGTTTCGGGTTTCACATATACTAAAAATAATGTTGTATGTCACAAATCACAAGGCAGCTTTTAGCTTACTTGACTGACTTAGGATACTCTCTGAAGTCTGTGTGGAGATGATTTGGTGAACAATCTCTCAGCACTGTACACAAATTTACAGATTTCATACTTCTATGAAAAGTGAATGAAGTAATAATCCTAGTTTAAAAAAAAACCGGCCAAGTGCGAGTCGGACTCACACACCATTATCTATAAAAACGGCAAAAAAATCACATTTTTGTTGTATGGGACCCCTTAAATATTTATTTAAGTAAGTATTCTGTTTTTTTTGTTAAAGCGGCAACAGAAATACATCATCTGTGAGAAATTTCAATTGTCTAACTATCACGGTTCATGTGATAAAGCCTGATAACAGACGGACAGGGAGCCTTAGTAATAGGGTTCCCGTTTTACCCTTTGGGTACGGAACCTAAAAACGGTACGCCGTCTACAATTAATGGTCCAGATGCCTTTTTTTTTTGTTGTACAATAAATGCTCTATCCTTATCCGTACTGTTCCCCCATATAATAAGCCCGTAACGTTTGCCAATGGTGGTTTAATACCGAATACGTGGACATTAAGGCCCGTATTACAGAACATCACTCAATGTTCAAGCATTACTTAAAACTAGTTTCAACCAATCAAATGGCTTGAATCTAGTTTTAAATAATGCTTGAGTATTAAGTGACGTTCTGTAATACGGGCCTAAGTCCTGTAATTATTTTCATTTTGATCAATAGTGTTTATTTTAAAGACACACACTGACCTTATTGGTGATGTTCTTCACAAAGGTCGGGTGCCGAGTACTCGTAATTGGCATGCGTATTACATATGACCAGATATATGAAGGTAAATGAAGCAAAAGGAGTATGTAAGGAGCGTAGGAGGCAGGGGTGAATATTGTTTTTGGCTTTAAGAGCGTTCACACCTTATGGCATTTCCTACAAACTTTCAAGCTTTTGTTTTTCGAAATGACTGAACCGATTCTATTGAATCTTCATAGGCATAAGCAGGATACAAAGGTCTTAAAAGTTAGTAAAGAACATTTTCGAAATGTCTCATTTAAAAACAGATAACTGGAAATCTCTGTTTCTATGGATAATTTAAAATTGGTCTAATTCGGCTGTAACACTATTTTTCGAAAATGTTCTTTACTAACTTTTTAGACCTTTGTATCCTGCTTATTCGTATGAAGTTTCATTAAAATCGGGTCAGTCATTTCGAAAAACGAGGGCTTGAAAGTTCGTATGAAATGCTGGAAGGTGTAAACGCTCTTCAATCCTCACCTATACATAGCACCCAACATTTTTCGTTAGATTTCCATTAGAGGAAATGAAATGGTTTCTTGCATTCTCTTTCTATTTGAATGTCCCTGTCTCAGGAAATTGGACATAGCCAGAACAGAGCCGGGCGCATTGCAAAAACTACTGCAGAGATTCAAACTTCGGTGTTGTACAAAATGTTGAAGTTTGCTAAAATTTTTCAGCTTATTCCGAATTTGGAAGTGTGCCAGACAAACTTGTTTCTAGAAACAGCGGGGTAATTTCGTAACACTTACAGAAGGACTAGGTTTTATTTTGATATTTGAATCAGTCAAGCTCCGGGGGTGGACCCCGTTGACGCCGAATCGGCGGGAACAAACCTTACATACGATGAATTGGAAACACATGTTAAAACTTAAACTCACTTTCCAATTGCCCTTTATATGTTTAACACGCGCAATCACTCATGGATCCCTTTTTTTTATTTTATTGCTTATCACAGGTGTGAGTACTATGTACAATAGAGCTACCATTTACCGGGTAATATGTCTTTCATTGACTTGAATGTGCCCTGGCGGCTAAGAGTATGTCATGCTCACTCAGATGTCTCGCTGATGGTGGCGTGTGTTGGATCATTTAGCTCCCTTCTAAATGGTGCTGATCCATGCGTCATGTTCGTGAACGGGCGCTGTCAGTCGGTCATCTCTTAGCTGTCACGGCTTATTTTTAATTATTTTAGTTTTTAAATGTTTTTTTTTTTGTTTTTCATATTTTTATCACGGACGCTTCTGACGTTTTGCATCGTTCTCACATGTATAATTTCAATATGAATGATGTAACCAATACTTTGTATCAATATTTTAATTTAAAAGAGTGTCCGTGGAGTTTCTTGCCCGTTCTTCTCCATAGGAACCTACTATTTGGAATGGGCAACTAGCTTCATATTTGTAACTGACCGACTTCTTGACAATTCAAAAGTGCCTGTAAATGGTTTAATGAATAAATGCTTTGAGTTTTTGAGTTTTTTTTTAAATTATCTTATTTGTTATCCTGCACCTTAATAACTACTAAATAAACCTTGTGTGAGTGAGATAATTTGACAACACATCCTCCCTTACTTCCTCAAAAAGCGTCTTAAGTTGGTACCTACATGATCATAAGCTTTCTTTGAAGTTTGTCATCTTTATACTCGTATTAACATGATTATTGAAGTGTGGCGACTTTACGCGTTCGTTACACGTCCGTGTTTTGGTCACATAAATTCATGAGTACCAGAATCAAAATCAAAAGTCATATTCAAACTAAGCTGAGTTTCAACACTTTTCGAACGTCAAAATTACATGAGACAGTCCCCCAAAAACGCCCGCCATTCACCACTTCCTAGTGTTTTACGAGTAGCTGGGAAGAAGTGGCGCAACAAACTCCCCGGCAGCACAGCTGTCTGTTCAGTTTCGAATTCAGCTAATGATTATAATGATACATTTATTTGCCATAAAATACAGATGGGATTCATTATAAAATAGTGTACATTGTATATATCTGGTTCTATGATAAAATCTGTACTCAAGTATAAAACCCTGCCTCTTAAACTAGGTAAACCTGTATCTTAAGAAGACAGTGATCAGCCATGAGGGTCTCTTAAACATAGTTAATGACAAAATGTGTTTCAATTCATCCTTTACAATTAAATCTTAGTATTTCATGGAAACAGAAAAAAGAAAACGAATAAAAACTAAAAATAAAAAAAAACTAGCTTAATTAATAATAGTGATAAAATGGTACAAGTTGATGAGCGATGTGCAGTTGTTAAATATTAAATGAAATGAAATGAAATCGTTTATTCTGTAAATAGGATATTAAAATCACTTTTACACGTCATATAAAAAAAAAATGTAGATGTAGCCGACATTTCCTATCTGACTACCCCTGAGAAGAAATGGCGAAACAAACTCAGTCCTCCTCCTCTTTTAAAGTCCAGACATAATCTTGGTCAGATCATGTGAGGACCATGTAGATCCGTGTCCGAAATGGTCTTTTGAGGAAAGAACCACGCAAATTTGAGCGGACCTGTCCAATCAGTGTAAGCATTTGTCAGTAATCGTGCAGCTCAACTCAAACTTAAGGAGCTCAACGACTCGACGAACAGTACAAAAAAAAGGACATTTGGGTATTAAGGAAGTGTAGGTTGTGTCTGCGTGAGTGTGTGTAAGTGTATAAGAATATAAGAAAGTGTTGTGAGGGTTATATTGGTTGAGTAAATGTATTTTTATTATGAAAGTGTGAGCGTATTCTTGTAAAGTATAAATGGCCATTAGGCAAGCTGTTTGTTTAAAACACGAAAACCTCATCAGCACCATTCTCTTGCTGTTATGCCAATTGATTTGGGGTTGGCGCAACATGTCTGTTATGTTTCTTGCATACTTCTTGAAAAGTCTTCATCTAGCCATATCACATTTCACACAGTCCATCCATCGTTTGGTTTTGGTCTTCCTATCTACTCTTAACGTAGGTTATACAGAAATAACGCTTTCAATCTTTGTTTACGTGTACATAGCTATTCGAAACTAAGCCCAGGTATGCACGAGCGATTTTACCTGCGGCGATTTTTTTTTCGCACACGGGATTTTCAACGTTTTTAGCTCTACTCCGAAGCGATAATCCGAAGTATCAGCCGCATGTTCGGTGGTTTTTTAACTTTCAAACTTTCCGTTTTTGACTGAGTCATTACTCGACTTTTATTGACTTTAACTTATCCCTTTGACTGTAATTTCTTTTTTCTTTCGCCGTTGTTAGCCATAGTCAGACTTATTCAGGAAATGGCCGAACATTCGGCCGATACTTCGGATTTATCTTCAAAGTAGACCTTGGTTAGCGCTGAGAGTAGAAAATCTAATAGTGTGTCTTTACGACGTGCTATGCTTGTCTGTTGGATGCTCAACGCTCGGCTCAACACCGAGAGTTCAAAAACCAGTGTGCGGTAAAATCCCGCCGCGATATTTTAACGTCCGTGCGAACGTGGGCTAACTGTATTAAGCTGCGGTCTCACGGTCCGTTAACAGACAGGCCGCGCCAGACGTCGCCACGCCTGTCCTGGCTTGTCGCGGCTCGTGCTCGAGTATTCCCACTACTTGTGTCAGCCTGGTGCAGCCTGTTGGCATTTCAACATGTCAAGTGTCACGGAGCGCCTGCCTGCTTGTGCAGCCACTGTGGTTTTCTTCAGTAGCCAACATTTGATAGACAAAGCAAAAAGAAGCCGGAAGAAACGCGACCGTACAGGTCGTGACAGGCGCCTCGCGCAGCGCCACGCCACGCCTTTGAACTTACCAACTCCCAACGGATCGGACAGGCCACGGAGGCCTCATCGGATGCGATGGTTCCCACGGCTAGTTGGCCTGGCTTGGCGCGATGTGGCCTGTGAGAATGCGGGCCGTGGGGCCGCAGTTTTATGAGAATAGTTTATACCTTGGTAAAAATATTAGCCAGTCAGAGAGGTGTTGCTTTAATTTTGTTTCAGTACGGTTAGTGGAAGTGCTCAGGTGCGGTTCGGTCAAGTGCTGAAATCAGTGCTCTGAGTGGAATACCTCTAAATAACCACTGAGCTAAGAAAAGGATGTTATGGGGCAAAGAAGATCCGGGAATTAAATACAAACAAACCGTATAGTGTAGCGCAGCTGGATATTAAGCATCCGAGACACTGAGTGTTTTCATTTCATCAATGTAGATGTGTGAGCAACCGCAATAGATTTTGCAAGTAGATAGAATAATCAATTATCATGCAGTTTGAGTAATTTATGTGAACAATACCAAAGAAAGGACATTTGGGTCGGCCTTTCTTTGGTATTGTTCGTCGCATCGTTGAGCTCCTTAAGTTCTGACTTAAGCTGACAAATGGGTGCACTGACTGGACAGGTCCACTCAATCTGTGTGGTTATTCCCTCAAAAGACCATTTCAGACACCAATCTACATGGCCTTCACATGACGTGACCAAGATTATGTTTGGACTTTAAAAGAGACTGTGACTTCTGAGTTTGTTTCGGCCTTTCTTCTCAGATTAGTCAGATAGGAAACGCCGACCTCAACTAGTTTTTAAAATATGATTGACGCGTAAAAATGTTTGTACAAACCTATAGTATCATTGATTTTGTGGTGGACTGGTGGCATCAACATTGCCACATGCGAACTACGCAAAATCCTGCATCGTGCAAGCAGAGTTTTCCGCGCACCTAGCATATATACAATATCCCGACATCAACCGTCGGGTGTGTGTGTTAGTTGCTTCTTCACGCTCAAACGGCTGGACCAATTTAAAAAAAAAAATTATGGACGTAGCTGACCTCTGGGTTAAGACATAGGCTACTTTTTATCCCGATATTCCCACGGGATCGAGACTTACACGGGTCAAACCGCGGGGCGCAACTAGTAAATAAATAAATGCAAACATAACTTGCGATATGTGGGTGTACCCTACACCTCTGCTTAAACCTTCAGGGACTACAGGAGTGATGTTATGTTATGTAACTATTTAAAACTATTCGGAGTGAGTAGTGACTGACAAATAAAGTTTTTTGTTTTGATATAATATATGTACAAAAGAAAGCCCTTTTACACAAGTCATTTTACTCCAGTTCGTCTCATTTCGTCAACATTATACAGAATTACAGACTTAGACACTGTAATGAGCAAAATTTGTCGTCAGCGCGCGAATACTCTATTTTCAAGAGTCGGGGAAAATTAGGGCAAAACAAATGAAGATTTTAGGTACATCATACACTTATGGTTATTCTAGCTGTTGCCCGCAACTTCGTCTGCGATCCCGTCATAAAAGTAGCCTGTGTCCTTCTCCAGGTCCTTTTTTTTTTGGGTGGGAAATTATCAAATAATTTCTCCCTCTCTGGACGAAGCGGGAGGGTGTGTCAGACTTTTACTGACTAAAACCCATCCATCATCATTTGCCTGTGTGCCAGGGCCACGATATCCCTTTCGGACAAACTCGCAACCCTGGTAGGGATTGGCCCTAACGGACCCCGTCAGTTGGTGCTGACAACTCTTTGAGGCGCGCGTGGAATACAACGCGCCGTCGACCCGGGCCTGGTCTTTATCGGACGGCGAGCTACCCATCGACGAGAAAAGACGCAGATAGGTTACCTACTCAACATTCAATCTTCAAAACCGGCACAATGTCACACTATTAGATAACACGTGGAAGTAGGACTTAATTTACTTACTTAATCAGCCTATAATGTTCCCACTGCTGGGACACAGGCCTCCTCTCGGTAAGGAAGGAGCTGTAATCCACCACGCGGGCCCAGTGCGGGTTGGTAGATGTCACATGTCGTCGAATGTTTGATTCTAGGACATGCCGGTTTCCTCACGATGTTTTCCTTCACCATTTTGAGAGCAGTGGTGATTAAATTATTTACACAAAGTAAAGCGCCTGCCTGGGTTCGAACCCACGACCTACAACTCGTAAGTCGGGGCCGTTACCCCTGGGCCACCACAGCTCTAACGGAAGCTCTTAATCGGAAGTAGGACGGCATGACGTAATTATCGGGAGGGAAAAAGAGACGAGACGAATAACCTTAGCCCGGGCCCTATCAGAATACCAGCGCTGCGGTATTTATTTTTTAAATATCGCGGCATTATGCTGAGATAGGGACCTTTTTGGCATCGCACAAGTTTTGGTTGTTTTTATTGTTTAAGTTAGTTTTAAATGCTATATTTGTATTTCTTGTGCGTGTCCCGAATAAAATATTTTCCTTTATTTCTTTCTTTTAATAAAACGTGGCTAATTAGCCATATTATGACGTGCCACTTGCCACCTCTTTTTGTATAAAATACCAGTGACAATAACTTGTTAGGTTATTCTGTTATAGGTACATTTATCTGACCAAGACAATTTCTGGACTGTCAAAGAGACTGTGACCTCAAAGTTTATTACGGTGTTTTTTCTCAGAGTAGTCAGATAGGAAACAGACCGCGAATACAAAAAAAAATGTCTAAAAGAGTTTGTACAAATCTGCTTAAGTTCTGAAACGTATTTTTTTTCTTTTTGTCAGTAATAAATATAATTTAAACATTACATTTATTGTTCACGTTCTGGAAAATCAAAACGTAGTCGGGACTACGTTTGATTTTCAAGAATATAAACAACTCTTGTCTATGTCGGAAACTGCAAAATATTAGCTGTAATTAATTAACATCAGACTTGTTAACAAAATAATTACAAGCAAAGAAAAACCGCAAATGAACTAGCAAATTAAATGAATAAATTAGTACTTAATGCTCTCCGAATCTTGATTTGACGCCGACTTCAGTGTGGTTTTGTAAAACAGCCATTAGTTTACATCAAAGGTTACATTCGGAAACAACACTTGTCTATGTCGGAAAACCACAAAATGTTACCTGTAATTGACTGACATCAGACTTGTAAACAAAATAATTACATGCAAATGAAAACCGCAAATAAACTACCAAATTAACTTAATTAGTACCTACTTAATGCTCTCCAAATCTCGTTTTGACGCCGACAGTGTGGTGTTGTAAAGCAGCCATTAATTTACGTTAAAGGTTGCATTCTCAACTTCTTCACTTTTTTATCAACTTATACACAAAATAGAATAACATGGTATTAAAAAAACAGACGATAAATAGTCTAACTTTTGGAACCGCTACGAAACTACAATCATCCTCTTAAGACGCAGATATATGCCAGTGATCTTGAGTGGTTAGCTCACGCAACGCGTCGTACGTTCAGCCAGTAATAGGACTCGCCTATCAAGGAGCGCTATACCCAATTTGACGCATTATTAATTTATAATACACAAAACAAAAGGTATTTTAAAAAAACGCGTATATTAAAAGATCAATAATTAAATTATCTGTAAATTAGTGAAGGTTTCAGAAAAATACGCTTAGTAGATTTTGCGCCATTCTCAGTTTTTTATCCGCGATAGACCTAACTTTACAAATTAATTTCACTATGTAATATAAACATAATGTAAAATATACACATATTAAATTATTGAAGAAATGCTCTAATTTAACATTATATTTTTTTCAAATCATTAATTAACACTACTCGTTTAGACGTGATCTTCAGTATAAAATCATTAAAAGTCGGTTATCGTCGCCTTAACTTTACATAACACTAAAAATTGCTTATCATGAGCAAAAATATATGAACCGCCAACTACACGAAGAAAAATCCATTAGTACTTCACTTTCTTTAGTAATATTGTACACTCGCTTCAAAGTACACTGTACCTATAGCTAGTTACATGTTATTTTTATTTTAAGGCGAATGTGCTAACGTAGCCCGTGATTTTAAAATTTTCTTACGTTTTTTGTTATTTGCAGGTCAGTGTCAGGTAAGAGTTGGGCCGTGTTGAATATGCGTTGGGCCCGCCTTGCACCAGCGTTCGCCACGCGCAAATTCCGCTCCCTCCTCACACCCGCTTATACTACTTATTATTTAATCAAAAAACGCCCTTGATCACAATCAATACGGCACTAGCCGAAGCGCGGGCACAAGGCGTGTGCAGCGCGTGTGCGGGGGGGTGAGCGTGAAGCGAGCGCGGAGCGAGCGCGAGGCGGGCGCGTGGCGTGTACCGATCGACTTCGATAAATGCAATTTCAGATCTATTGATGTGTCACTCAAATTATATCCTACAACAAATTTCAAAGCGAGCGGGGTGGGCGAGTAACATGCGCGTAGCGGGCGCGTGTCGTGTGAACGCAGCCTCATGACTTTGGGGAACACTGATACTACCTCGTATCAGTGTTCCCCAAAGTCATGATTTCATAAATAAGTAATTCAATGGAACAAAATAATCTAACTTAGAGAGATGTTTTCATGATTCTAATTATTATAATCTGTAAATACACATCTGTCTATAATAGTAGCGAATCATATTTTGATCAAGATACAACCTGACGCTGACCTGCAAATAGCAAAAAACTTAAGAAAATTTGAATTTCGTGGCAATTTATTTATTTATTTATAAATAAATAATATTAGTAGTTTATATTTTATTTTGAATTTACCTTAGCGTATTCCCCCTATGGCGAATGCACTAACGTAGCCCGCGAAATTTATTTTTTCATACGTTTTTTTTCATTTGTGCTGCTGAAATTGTAAGTTGATGAAAATATAATCCGCGACTGTAACGAAAATAATTTACAGAATTACATAAAATAAATTTCACGCCTGTGATCCCTGAAGGGTTAGACAGAGCTCTACCTATAGTATCATTCACTTTTTGCCAGCTATGTAGTCTCATGCAATAGGGGGCGAGCCTATTGCCATTAACCGGGCACAAATCCAGTCTCCGAGCTGCTACTGAGAAATTCCTGTTGGGAAACCACTATAACACTTTGCCCGACCAGGGAATCAAAACCAGGACCTCATGCTCAACTGTAATGATAGATTTAAGTTGGAAAATAAATAAATAAATTATAACTCACTAAGTTGCAATTGGCAGGAAAAAGCCACATTTTCGACCAATTTAAAACGTCAGAAGAATTTTGCGGGCTGCCATAGTGAGCATTCCCCTTAACCTAGAGCAAACATTTTGAGTGTTACCTTACACGTTCATCATAAGACCGTAATAACCTTTGTGCCTCTCTGCGAGAGTACACACAGTTTTGGTAAAAGAGCCTTCATTAATTTAGTACTTTTGGAAGTAAACTAATCACTTTTGTTCGCGGAGCTCGCGTTTTTACTAATATTTTTAATGTGTTCCAGTGTTTCACAGGGTTATTTTCTTTATGAAAATAAAATATAGACTTTAAAGTTTTAAGAATTGGAAATAATTTGACGGTGTATTAAAACAGTAAAGAAAAAGATACATTTATTTGTTGAGACATGTGTAACATGATATGCACGTAAAGATGAAAACATAGTTTTACCAGACCTTTTATTACATTTGTTTGATGTTTTTTTTTTAATTTTTAATTTAATGTTTACATGTTTCAGTAAACTTTACTTACGCTATCTAAACAGCCGGCAGTGACAAAGGGACATGGACATCAACATTACAATTATCCGACGATTGTCGGATAATTGTCATTAATTTGTCAATTGCCACTGTCACCTAAACTAAGATCAGCAAGTAAAAGCAGAGTAGTCCACTAAGCAGAGATTGAAAACCGATACGAATTTGTCTCGGTTTTTCATTTCGATTCTTAAAAAGGTTCTTCTTTTCGGTACGGTTCCGGTTTGGTTCTGGTCCAAAGTACCGGTTCCAAATAATGGTTCCAATATATAGCTGTTCCGTATTATTTAAAGGTTGTTACAACATTATGACCATCGTGTCGTGGAACATACTGATAATTTACAATTTACAAATTCCTGAAGCTATTAAAGTCTTTTACAAAAATAAAAAGCTTTTAAAAGAAAAGCATCAAATTTTACAGAAATACCTTATGAACTTGATGACATGACCAAAAAACATCATCATCATTTCAGCCCAAAGACGTCCACTGCTGGACATAGGCCTCCCCCAAAAGGAGTTGCCATAATCGCCACGCTTGGCAGGCGGGTTGGCGATCGCAGTGTGGTGTTAAAATGCATAGAGAACGCTGCTGCCCACTCTTTAGTAAGTCCCTTAGTCGCTTTTTACGACACCCACGGGAAGAAATAGGATGGTGCTATTCTTTACGTCCGGCACAACACGGAACCAAAAAACATACTGACAATGAAATGAAAATTTGCCCGCAAAGCTATCGTCCTGCGTTGAGTGGCATCGTATGAATTCACTCGGACCCGCTTTGAAGAAGAACCGGTAAAATAAATGTTCTTAAAGGTTCCAATTTAAGTTCCTGTTCTGGTTCGGATTCTAGGAATGAAACCACTAAAATACCGGTTCTTTATCGGTATTTTAGGAACCTTTCCAATCCGTAAGGTCAAAAGATACCTACCTACTGCACAATATCCTCACAAAAACTCCACTCTACATGCTAGTTCTTTCCACCCCCCATAGAGACAATCTTTTTTGTTCAAAGCCAAATCCATGACATAGTGGAGCCGTTCAGTGTTGCAACTTGCTCGGAATAATGAATAATTTCAACATTATTCAAGAAAAAAAATAACTTTGTCGTTCTACGAAGGATAGACAAAATTTATTTACTTTCTGTACCATTACACGGTTTGATGGGGCGACGCGGCGTGAATGGAACAGATATCTGGGACCTTAAAAAAATAATTAACTCGCAAGTCACGTCTAGCACGAAAAAAGATTTGAACTGAGGTAGGTACTTATGTAAATTAAAGTGTTGGTCATGAAACTTTGATGTCTTCAAAAAACTTGATTCAAACACCGAAAAAGGTTTCGGTTTTGTAATGTTTTAGGACATACATAGTTAAAAAATTTAATGTGCAAAATAGATTTCATATTCAAACAATAAGTAAACTTAAAAAAAAAAATAAGTTATGCTAAGTACTTTATCCCTCTAACCTCTAAATCAAGTTAAGCTTAGTAACACAGCAATATTGTGGCAGCGACTATTGTTTTTTTTTTTTTTCTTTTATCACTTGTCTTTAGCACTTCTTTAACCTTTAGTTAAATCGTGGACAATGGTGTGGGTTACATATTTGCTAAATTTTAGTTTAAATATTTATATGTATTTTTAGCATGTTACTGTTTTTTGTCCCTAATAAATAAATAAAATAAATAAATAAACCTCTATCCACGATGGTTTTAAAATCGGTTCATCAACAAACTGAGGAATTTAAACGGAAAATCTTTAAATAAATGTTTAAGTATTAACAAACCACAATTATCGAGGAAACCGTTTTCCTCGCGGCAAATTGTATAGTTATATACAGAATGAAACAACCACATTTCTCACGATAGGTACCCACATAATTAAGCAAAAATACTCATTTTTAGTTAAGACCTTCTAAATCCCATGGCATATTTCCAAGGGTCTATAGATAAGTTTCTCTATTTCAAAAGATACACATCCATGACACAAATATTGCCCCAAATAAATACCTTTGATCCCGACAAAACCACAAAAACCATTGTTATTAAAAACCTTTTAAACATATTACATTTCGTAGGTGTCAATTACTGACCCCACATTTCGAGCATCATCCAATCTAAAGTAAACATAAAACTCTACTACATAAGGTGCTTAATAGATAAATAGTTGACCTTACGTGTGAGTTTCGCACAATCGGATACATCGAATATATCTCTTCCTGAGGCTTTCCCTTTACATAACACTTGGATGGATAAAGTGATGTCGGAGGAAAATTGTATCTTTTATACGTAGCGTAAACAATAGGGGGGTGGCAGTAGTGGGTAGGGTAGCGTATAACCGACTCAGTTGATACTTCGATGATGTAGGTTAAGGGTTAGTGAGACGGTGAAGTGTTGTGAAATCGGCAGCATGTTTGCTTAAGGTAGTTTATTTGTGTATAATTACGTAGTGGTTCGATCGTAGAAACCACCATATCGTGATCTGCCTGGCCATTTCATGATTTGGCCGGTCCTTGAGCATTTGGGCGGAGCTAACGGCCCATCTTCGCGCCACTCCACTACCCGTATCGGACACATTTTTAATTTATTATATTAAAAATAATACATATTTAAAAAAAGTAACAAAACCAAATCATTTTCCTTTGTATTGTAAAGCAGCAGATTTTATTTTTATAATCTTTTGATAAAAAATTAAGCAGTAAAATATGGTTTCATCTCAACGATTTGGGATTGATTTTGTGGTTTTTTTAACCGACTTCCAAAAAGCAGGAGGTTCTCAATTCGGCGGTATGTTTTTTTTTTTGTATGTTACGCGATTACTCCGTCAATTATGGACCAATTTTGAAAATTATTTTTTTGTTTTAAAGGGTATTTTCTTATTATGTCCGATCCGATAGAAAAATTATGGCTAAACCAAATTATGAATCATATAATGTAGATTACTATTTTTTTCAGATTTAATTTCTCGGTAAATGTCGACGAAAAATTGCTTTATCTGGATGCTTTTTTCAAGCTGAGAGAGAGATAGCAGCCTAAATTAAAGCAAAGACTTGATTCAATTACGATGCGCCTAATCGAAAGTCAGGCGGATCGACGAAAGCAACCTATTTATCGATATTCCCAGCTGACCACTGGGCATGTCGCAAAGTAGTTGCATTTCACGTCGCTTTAGTGGCACCCCAACTTAAAAAAAAAATGGGTTAGGTTAGAACCATAGAAATATAAAAAAACAGGAGAAGTGGCAAGGGGCGTGTCTGTGTCTACGAGACATGATCGTAACGCTCATGTCACAAACAAATGGTCGTTGCTGCGAACTAGTGCGTTTTTGACCGCGATCGTGATAACATTTAAGAATATCGTGTTGTTCAGTGGTTTCTTGTAAAAACTGAACTAAATACTAAAAACTGTATAAATCATGAAATCACATAACATATTATATAAGTAAAAGTATTTTACTATATTTGTCTTTAAACTCGTAAAAAACAACAAATCGTAAAATATTTTTTGCTTCTACTACGTTACTTTTGTTTTCATATATCACACCGACTGTACCATTTTTGCATGAAATACATTGCTTCTTAACCACTACCTAAGTATGTCGCTAAGTCTTGTTGCCCTACACTAGGAATTTCTCCTGTATTGTGGGTGCTTTTACAAACATTTAAATTCACATACACAAACAGCCAGACCCGGAACAAAGTGAGTAGTGTAAGTGACTGGACAATCAAGGTAAAAATCACAAAACGATACTTTATTTATGCGGATGCATCGCGTAGTACAGCCGCTGTATCTTGCGACGAGAGACTTTCTTATATCTATGGTTAGATAGAGCTGTGAAAAACAGCGCACGAGCCGAGCGAGCGAAACGAGCGGTGCCTCGGCAGTGGCCGGCGAGCGTTATTTATATTTTATTTCGTATTTTTAGGACCCTAAAATAGGAATTATTCTAGTAGGAATAAGTCGAATAATTATTAGGTACCCGACTGTGCGACAGCAAAGACAGCGCTATGTTTTTTACGCGTATCTGGGTTGATATGCAAGCATCGCTGGGCAAATCGTCAATCGCTGAGCGTTGAATATGGCGGATGTTAGACGGTCAAATCATGAATGGGCGGATTGGCGGCGTTTTATGAAATGGCCAGACAGATCACGACACACGATCACACGATTTTAAGAGACTGTCCTTAACTTTTTGAGAAACTTTGATCTGCATTCACGGATTTTTCCCATACATGAGTCTCATTTCCTACGAAATGTACGGGAAAAGTTTTTTGCGATTTACGAGTATGACTTTTCTAGTACTCAAACCTCAATTGGTCCAGTAGAGGTTTTTGATCCTTATATGAAAGAGGATCGATTGGCATAAAAAAAAGTTTTTGCGAAAATTGCCCATTTTCCTGCTGACTTTACATTTTTTCAGTCTTCAAAATCTTTCAAAAATTTAAGGACAGTCACTTGAGACCGTTTTCCTGTAGCTACAACGGTTAAGATAGGTGCCCTTACTGCCCCATCTCAAAAATCCACCCGTTATACGTGAACTATTATTACATATTATTACTATAATTATGATTTTAAATAAGTAGAAAGATTTTTATACGTGCTAGACGTTACATACGAGTAGGTAACGATAACTTGGTCTATGTGGACCCGCAAAAAAATTCTAGTCTTTTCTACGTACAGTGCTTCAAATTAATTAGATGCGAAAATATACTTATTGAAGATGTTTGTTCGTAACTTAGTTATCTTCTTAATTTTTCAGTTTACTTAGGTAATTATTTTAAGTAAGATAGTTTCTTAGATAATTTTAATGTAATACATTTTCTATCATAAAATGTTACTATGTTCAAAACTATGAACTTTAGCAAACAAAGTTGTTCATTAAGAATAACAAAAATAAGTATTTTTTTAAGAACTTTATGCAAAATTCTTACAATACTCATTTCTCAATACTAGGATATTTTTATTTGGCATCTTCAGAATAAAAAGGCCATAGATACCTATATTTTTATTTAAATAAATCAATGCACAACTTTGATATTTAAATGTTTCTACAGTCATTATAACAAGATTATACCTATTATTAGAGGTTTAAATTATGAAATTGCTGATTTAACGTACTGGCCACTTTGAATAAAATTAAACCTGCATGGTGTGAGATTCCAGAGTGAAACTTTTTTTATACTATAATATAACATTCGAAATTTAAAAAATGTACAACATTCGATTGTTTGGCGTACAATTGTTTTTCATTCAGCTTTTACTGTATTTAAATTAGAGTACTTTTTAATACGATTTCCGACGTGGCACTAACGCAGCAGAAACAGCTCGCAACATCAATGCTGTGCTGGAGAGGATACGTCTAATGAACGCACCTTGCGTTTTTTGTTTGATCGCTTGAACTTCGACTTGAAGAATGAACCCCGAGGAAGACGAGCCACTAAGGTAAATTACGATTAATTGAATGCGATGATAGAAGCCGACCCGTCAAACTACCAAGGAATTAGCGGCATGGTTTGATGTTAGTATACCCACAATATTGACGCATTTGCATCAAATTGGTAAGATATAAAAAGGGTCAGACAAATCATGGGGCACCCATTTTTCATTGGTTGTCCCATGATTTGACTGATCTGCAGAGAGAAACGCGCGTTGAAGATTGTCTTATACCTTGGTGAACCGGTATAGAAATTAAAGGATTTTAGGGTGAATTGTAACGTGTGATGAAAAGTGGATTATTTACGATAATCGCAAGCGAACATCACAATAGCTGACTCCAGGTCAAACGCCGAAACAATGCCCTAAAGCGAAGCTTACCTATAGAAAAGTGGTAACTATTTGGTGGTCACTTCATGGTGTAATTCACTACAGCTTCCTCAGATCCGGTCAAGGAATAACATTATCGCTACTGCTGCTCATCCCGTTAAGGGGCCGGCGATGGATGCGTAGTTAATACAAACGTAATACCAAAATAATTGGTAAATCAAACATATTCTTAACCCTTAACTTGGCAAAATGCAAAGCACATGTTGGTACAGTATTCTGGCAAAGTATAAAACTGCAAATTTACAATTAATTTCTTTTTAAATAGCTTTTATATAGCTTAAAATACATTGTAATGAATATTTTTTATGATATTAGTTTGTTACTATATCAAATATTAATAGTGCCCCAAAGGGTAGCTAAAATTATTAAAACACATTGACGTTTAATATATTTATATTGTTTTCACTTTATACAGACCCGTGCTCTAAGTCACATGCCAAAACTCATAATTATCTTATTTTCATGTGTCCTCTAGTACATTTGCCAAGTTAAGGCTAAGGTAGTGTCTTTATTTCGATTGGATTACAGAATATCTATGTTCCCAAATATATATTTTCAAGGACAATGATATAAAGACGAGATATGAGGAATTTAAAATTTCTATAGAAAACTTATTTTTCTCATAACTCTTGTTTAAATTAGTGTCTATTCAAAATATATACTTGAGAATCTAGATATTCTGTATTCCAATTGGAATAAAGACACATTACCTTAAGAATATTTTGAATTTACAAATTATTTTGGTATTACTTTTGTATGAACTACGCATCCATCGCCAGCCTCTTAAGAAGAAAGATTATGATAATAGACCTAATACAATTCCCTCTCAACGCATTAATTGCCACAAGGTCAACGTTCTGCCTGACACATTTAGGCACCGTTGCGTACCAATACAACTATTAATTATGGATTCACAAACACAGGAGTCAGTTGGCGGTAAGCGAGATTGGTTGTAGGACGCCGAGCACGGTAAGCACGCTGAATTACTTGCATGCAAATCAGTGATAGACCGAGAACGCCCGCAAATTGGTATGAATCGATTCACTCGGTAGTAGTTCAAAGACGCTCGCGTCGTTATTGAAATGAAATATTGGTCTGCTTAATATTTCTGCTTGACGACTTTGGGAACTGAAATAAGAGCGTTAATGTGATAACTAGAATAAGAATAATTTATTTGTTCAAAAACATACAGACATTTTTTTTTCCTTCTGGCTTCGCACGGTTTGTGCATTTAGCCAATGTCACGTTTTAGTTCTTATATAGTATTGATGAAATGAATTATAAATGCATGATGATGATATCCCCGCCCACTCCCCTTGAGTTTCAGTAAAGATGTGGCACTTTACTGAGACCTCACGCGGACTTCTTGAGAGAACTTGAAGCGAAGTTGCACTGTTTTGTTTCATTTGCCTACACTAATGCACGTTCACAAACACTTAATGGTTAATAATCCACCATTATTACACATTAATATTCGGCTAAACACAAATTTTGGAAAATTAAACAAACTGCTGAACATGACGCTTCACTTTCCCGCCAAGAAGTCCATACAGACATTTAAATATTAAGGTATACACTATACAGGGTGGATTTTTGAGATGGGCAGTAAGGGCAGCTACCATAACCGTTGTAGCTACAGGAAAACGGACTTAGGAGACTGTTCTTAACTTTTTGAAAAAAATGTACAGTCAGCAGGAAAATGGGCAGTTTTCACAAAAACTTTTTTTAATCCAAACGATCCTGTTTCTTATAAGGATCAAAAACCTCTATTGGACCAACTGAGGTTTGGGTACTATAAAAGTGAGAACACGCAAAAAACTTTTTCCATACATTTCGTAGGAAATGAGACTTGATAATGAATATTAATAATTACAATAAAAAAATCATGGTCTGTAATTTATTGCGTAATGTACAAGCTATAGACTAGACTATACTTAACTATGCTCTGTTAGGCCGCAGGAAGTTAACCGAATTAATATTATTACATTAAATATTTAGCATAATAAGTAACACTAATAAGTTGTTCGAAGGCAGTTAAAAGAACCTTATTTCGTGCATATTGCACCTCATTTTACACGTGCAGCCTGTGGGTAGATTACACTCAAAAGTCGTACAGCGCCCTTCGAATTCAATATAATAATGCGTTCCGGGTATTGATGGGCTGTTCCGCTTCTGTAGCGCATCGGGGAAGTTTGCTGAAACTGGTGTCGATTGCTTCTACGCTACGATGCGAAAAAGATGCGCCTCCCTGGTGCGCCGGGTGCGGGCCAGCCCCAACATTATACTGCAGTGTGTCGCGAGCAGACTGGACTGCTTGTGTGTGAATCGCTGCTGCAAGCTTTCCACATCGGTGTTGAGCTTGTAGCAGGGATTCTCATAACTATGGGGCAGGTGTTTGATTAAATGTGTAGGTTTAGTTTTACTAACATAAGAAATATTGTTACTAACACTTTTTGAGTCTTGTTACTTGTTTATTAAATATAAATAAAAAATAAAATAACATAACTTTTATAAAGATAACGAACTTCCACTGATAATAAATATTTCTTTACTTGATCAATAATTATAAAAACTATACAATATGTTCCCCCATTTTTTAGCCAAATGTCAAAGAATTTTCATGTACCTAACCCAAGATCGCAGGTATTCAGTAATCGTGTGTTGTTGTTAACTTGCGCGATACGGACACTGTCGAGCTATGCCAAGCCAACATTTATGACGAGCTCCGCCCGGGCGAAATATTTTAATAAGCGATACACCGTATTACATGCACGAGTATGCAAGCTTATCAAGCCTGGATAAATATGTGGAAGATAATAGGTAATAAACATTGTAGAAAGTGGCATAATATTTACCTATATGTAGAATTCTGCTTCGTTGTGGTCACAAAAAAAAGGACTTTGTTTCGGTTTTTCTTTTCAGAGTAATCGGATAGGAAACACCGACCTCATGTAGTTTTTAAAACATTATTGACCTGTAAAAGTGTAGTTCTGGGAACAGCAGTCCTCGCGAGCACAAACTTTAATGCAACAATTAATATACCAGCCGATTCCACTGGTAGAAATCGAAAAGTGAGCGATTTACTCCCTTTTGAGGAGCTATTCTGCTCATCACGCCGAAGATCGTCATCAGATCTTCACAAAATTTCTTTGAAACCAATTTAAAGTTACTACTACCTTTTAAATAAGAAAAGAACCATCGAAATTGAATCTCTTGGCGGAGATATACAGTAGCCCTCTTTTTGCCCTATTTTGGGGTTTTTTTTTTATACAATCGTAAAACTTGTATACCAAGTTTCGTCCAGAGCGGTTATAAAATACGATCTGTAGAGAAGTACCAACAAACTAACAGAGGAAAGCAAATTTTGGCACACTTGAAGCAGAGACTCTTCGCTCGCTCGGTCAATAAACCTACATATGAAGATAAATATCATAATTTATATTTTTTATTCGATGACCTTGTGAAGGCCGCAGGAATCCGCTGGATGCGAGAAGCACAGGACCGGTCGATGTGATGACTCTTGAGGAAGGCCTAAGTCCTGGAGTGGACGTCTTTCGGCTAAAATGATGATGATAACTGATGATGTTTTTCCATTAGAGATTTTCAAAGTGTCAATTAGTTTATTTCAAATAGGCACATTTTGTTTACCCACTTTTGAACGCCAAAAGTGCCCAAACAAAAAGTTTGTAAGCGGTTAGTGACAAAAGGTTCGCCCCTATTATTGTGTACCTACATGTGACTTAAATAAAACTGGGGAAAAATGTATATGTGGGTACTATTTGTATGGATAGCCAATTTAGAAGTATACAACTTGTAAGTTCAGTATACTTTTATTACAAACGAAAATTACTAGATATTTTCCCATAATTATTCAGGGTCAAATTAAATTAGCCAGCGAAACTCGGCAGACGTGTTGAATGTCGATATCTAAATACGATAAAACAAAAAAAAAAAACATTTTATTTTTTTGGGGTCAACGACTAGTTACTTGAAATATGAGTTTCAAAATCAGTTTTTTTTTTCGTGTAATCCTCATAGATGTGATGGACATCGGATAATTAAACACGATAAAAAACATTTTACAAAAAAATAATAACCGACTACCAAAAATAACACTACAAAGTGAAAAATAACTTAATTTCGGAATTCGGTGTCTTTGGATCTGTGTTTGAGTTTTTTGCCACCGACTTACGAAATTAAAGTTATTTTTCACTTTGTAGGGTTATTTTTGGTAGTCGGTTATTATTTTTTTGTAAAATGTTTTTTATTTTTCACTTTTTAGTGGGTCAGTTTTGAATTTATCTAAGTTACAATAGCTCATGTTAACTGCTTATCACCTTTTACGAAATATTGCTTTTCCCGATGCCGGGACGTTGATTGTTGAGGAGTTCTTCTGGTAAGTACCAGGAGAACTGCCACTCACCATAGTGACGAGCATAAATTGCTTAATCGCAACCCGTTAAATAGGTACTCATTATTATATTGTTCCGGTGGCCATCTGTGGTCTCCATCATCAGTTCCACTTCACCAAATGATGCTTTCGGAGAGCAAATGCACGAGTTACTATAAAAAATACCCAAATCGTATGTACCTCGGGAGTATACCCAAACCAAAAAAAGAATTTTCAAAATCGGTTCATAATTGACGGAGTAATCGCGTAACAAACATACAAAAAAAAAAAAAACATATAGCCGAATTGAGAACCTCCTTCTTTTTGGAAGTCGGTTAAAAACAAAAACTTAACTACTTCAAAGTAACTTTACTGCCAGTGGTCATTGATTGATCTTTCTTTTTTTCGTTTAATCGTATTTAGATACCAATACCCAACACGTCCACGGAGTTTCGCTAGCTAAATAAATTTGACCCTGTATAATACAGGCTTGGCAATTTTGTATGAAAAATAACATCCACCAAATCTCGAACTTTTTGCTGGTTTAAATGCGATCGTTTTTCATCGTGTTTTTCAACAAATTTTCGCATACTTTATTTGGTAAGTATTCCATTATCAGAATCACAAAAATATTCTGCTTTTGACCACGACACGAAAAAAAAAGTACGGAGCTCTCTAATCTGTTGAATTTTGGGTACCAATTAAATATCATCATTTCTTGGAATATATTGTTTCAGAAAAAATCCTCTCTTAGTATCGTGCTACATCGTAGGTATCTGACTCCGTTTTATTGGAACTACGCCTTTTCGTGAGAGTCAAAATGGCGGGTTACCTTAACTAATCGAATCTTCCCATCTACCAAAAAAATGTACCTAAAATGTACTATTAAATACCTCGGTTTAAAAAAATTGTACCTTCTTCAGAACGATAGTGTATCAAAATTTAGGTACACCCGCCACATTGACGTCAGAATGGCGGGTGTTTGTTAATATATCAATATTTATCCATTACTCTTTAAAAATAATTATATCGAGAAAAATGTACCTAAAATGTACCCTAAATAAAAAAACACCTACACTTGATCATCCCAAGTTTCGTAGTCTATTCACTAATACACACTAAATAATATGTTATCCACTTATTATAAACTTTGATGCACGTATGATTAATAAACAAACACTACTACAAATTATAAATAATTTACCAGGTAACCACATCACACTTAACAAAAGTGTGCGTTTAGGAAGCTCGTTACAACAATGTTTTTTACAAGCTATATTAGATTGCTTTAATTCACATAATCGTTTCCATTTTGTTTGGCAAAACAAAAAAAAAATAGGTTTGCGTCTAGATATATCTAGATAAATATTTCGTGATAATTATATAAATAAGTAATTACGAAACATACTTGTTTTATTTCTCAGGAACTAATCAACTGATCAAATGTAGGTGTTTTTTTATTTAGGGTACATTTTAGGTAAATTTTTCTCGATATAATTATATTTAATGCGTAATGAATAAATATTGATATATTAACAAACACCCGCCATTCTGACGTCAATGTGGCGGGTGTATCTAAATTTTGATACACTATCGTTCTGAAGAAGGTACAATGTTTTTAAACCGAGGTTCGATTAGTTAAGGTACACCCTGCCATTTTGACTCTCACGCCTTTTCTAGGTCTAACTGATTGTTTTTTTTTTTATGAAATAAGAAATCTTTACATAGTTGCAATTGCCAGTCTCAGTAACAGCACAACCTGCCCAGCGCCTCTTCCAGGAATAATGTTGTACTCCACCCACCAGTTAGTCAAAGAAAATGTAGGGGTCCTACGTTGTCAAAAGGATGCTCGTTTTCACAATAGTGAAACATTTGCAAATCATATAAGATTAAAACGGGATTTTAAAAATAATAATAATAACACGTACTATTTTTTTTTAATAATAGGGTACTTTACATTTTTTTTTATTTAGGTTTTGATATTCCAACAAAAAATTTAAGCCACATTAAAAAAAAAAAATATCTCAAAAGAGTGCCGAAGTTGTAAGCCTTTTAAAGTCTATTATTGACAGAGACAGCACTGCTGCAATCTCAACTTCGCGCCATCAGTACAACAATCGTTTTGCGTGACAAGGATAGTAGAATAATTTCAGAAGTGTGTATTTTTTTACAAATCCGTGTTTTTTTGTAACACCTATAAAAATTGACAGTTTAAAAGTGCCTGTAATTGGTTAATTTGAAATAATTTGAGTTGAGTTGAATGGCCAAAAAAAAGTAGTATATATTCGACTTGACCACTCTGTATAATCCTTTGCTGAGGAATACAGACGTGATGGCGTGATTGACTTGTAAGGCATGTTTAATGATGATTTACGCTAGACTGTTGAACTCTGTCTCATTAGCATATGACATTAAAACGATAAGCCACTGTACAAATGAACATGCCATACCCTTAATTACTAACACTACGTATACGTTTACTAAACACGCATAGACTCACGCTTATGTGACATGAAGTTATGGACAAAATTGTCAAACTTAAATATTTTATTGGTTGAATACGAGGCTTTTGGCTACTTTGTAAGTGTGTATTTTATTGTTTTTAGGGTTTCGTACCAAAATGGTAAAAAGGAACCCTTATGGTGAGACTCTGGCTTTCTGTCTGTCACACCTGGATATCTCAAGAACTACTACCTAATGCTATCAACTTGAAATTTAGAACAGTTTTAGATGACGTTTGCCCAATTATTTTGCAAACAAGAAAGAAATTAAAAATATATATATTTTTTGCAAAAGGGACTGAAAGTGGGTCTTAAAAATTTGAAGTGGGGCTACTAGGGCATGTGGGATATCATATGAAAGAACGCTGTTTGCACATTCTTAAACATTTTTTTTTTAGGCAGCATAGTTTCCGACTTTTGATGAAAATGTAAATAAAATACCGTTTCCTTATTAAAATACCCTTTATCTCCGAAGTTTGCATGGATACAAATCTGAAATTATTCTATGTGATAGAAGTTTATGTAAAGATTACAGGAAAAATAAAACGATGTCTCTAAATAGCACAGTTTTTCAGAAATTATCAACATCATATATACGTACGGAAACCTCGGTGCGCGAGTCCGACTCGCTCTTGACCGGTTTTTGTTGTGTAATGTGCGTTTGTTTCTGCAAGATAAACATTTTTTTCTTTCGTTCTTTCTTTTCTATTTCCCTTTTACTATCCACTGATTACTGTATCAACCATGTAAATAAGTTCAATTCATCTTGAAAACTAACCCATTAGTAATAACGGCACTACCAAACTATTCACCACTTAGCAATGATAAAGCAATCAAATGACGACAATGGGAAAACCAGCGGGAATAGTGACAATTGACGTTCAAGAGGAGTGCGATTAATCAACGTGTATTATGACCTCGAACGAATTACAAGGTCAGACACATTCATTAGTGTCGCTAATTGGTGTGTTTTTACACGTAGGTATTCATTATACGCTAATTGTCTAATTGTCTTGATTTCAAGTATACAATTTAGCTCTTGCTGCACAGTAAATATGTCACCATACAAACGTCAATCTATTTAATAAAAAAACCAGCCAAGTGCGAGTCGGACTCCCGCACGAAGGATTCCGTACCATTATCTATAAAAATGGCAAAAAACACGTTTGTTGCATGGGAGCCCCCCTTAAATATTTTTTTTATTTTAATTTAATTATTTCTTTTTAAAGTCAATATATATCTACATATTCTGTGAATATTTCAAGCGTCTACCTGTTGCCGTTATCAATATAGAGCAAAAACGAGCAAAAAAATCACGTTTGTTGTATGGGAGCCCCCTTAAATATTTATTTTATTCTATTTTTTAGTATTTGTTGTTATAGCGGCAACAGAAATACATCATCTGTGGATTTCAATTGTCTAGCTATCACGGTTCATGAGATACAGCCTGGTGACAGACGGACAGACAGACGGTGGAGCCTAAGTAATTGGGTTCCCGCTTTACCCTTTGGGTACGGAACCCTAAAAATCTTAAATTTATTCGTTCACTGAGAGACAACACAGCTTTAACTCCTGGGTCTCGAAGCATGAAACTGTGCACATGAGTTCCTTTTAAAACGAAGGTGAGCAGTTAGGAAGGATTTTTGAAAATTCACCCACAAAAGGGAGTAAACAGGGGAAGGAAGTTTGTATGGAGGTTCGTTATTTTTGCCGATAGGAAATCCCATCGGGGCACATGGTTTGTTATACACCGTGGAATTTTACTCGTCTTACAACGGCAGCCCACTTCATGTATTCCAATGACTACTAATCATTCATACAAGAAAAAAAAATTATTAACATTTGAAAAATTAAAAAAATATATATATGACCCATGACGAAGTTTGAAACACCCTGTTACGAGCCTTGCGTTTCAAGTGTGGCGCGGAATGGAGTGCAAGGCTCGCACTACATCATGCGTCATAATGAATAATATTTTTTTTTTTTTAATTATTCAGATGTTAATAACAAAAATTTTTTTATGAATGATTAGTAGTCATTGCATACATGAAGTGGGCTGCCGTTGTAAGACGACTAAAATGCCACGGGTATATGTATAACGGCGCAGGATAGCTTTCACCAGAAGTGATCAGCAGCTTTAATATCATCAGGATTATGCCGGAATCATGGGCCGGAACATAGCAGTTCGTCGTGGACGTGGTACGACAGCGGCTCCCCTGACATCATCTTCTGTCATCAGAAAACAGCCGCCACGCAACCAACGATGTAACGACGCTCTGCTAGAGTGAGAGTCAGCAGCTAGTGTCACTCTTATCTGACCTTTTCGGTGATTCCAGTAACTTCGGAACAAAAATAGCCAATAAAATTTCAGAATAAAACGTTGATACTATTTTCAATTTAAAGCCATGAAATATCACATCACTCCTTTTATACCGTAAATAAAGCACAAACTGTAAACAGCAACATTGTAATTACCTATACTAAGGAACAGTGGATATCGACATTGGTAATCTATACAAATAAATAAAATTGTGTCTGTTTGTAATGTCAAAATAACAGCTTTTTTTACTAAATGCATAAGAAAGTATACAACATTAGTTTTTGTTTAAACTAAACCCGAAAAGGGGTCATTGTACTCATCATTTTGAACAATTTTTTCTATGGGACCAACCTTGAAATCGTGAAAAAAAAATCAGCTGTTCCCTACATTTGTGTTCACTGAAATCGACAAAATGTATGGAACAGCTGATTTTTATTTCGTGACTAATGTTGTATATACGGTACTTATAACAAAAACCTCCAAGTCTCCAAAACGGCTGGACCGATTTTGACAGAACTTTCACGGGCAGACAAGAAAATAAATAAATAAAAAAACCGGTCAAGAGCGAGTCGGACTCGTGCACCGAGGGTTCCGTACATAATATGATGTTAATAATTTCTGAAAAACTGTGGTATTTAGAGACATCGTTTTATTTTTCCTGTAATTTTTACATAAACTTCTATCACATAGACTAATTTCAAATTTGTATCTATGCAAACTTCTGAGATTATTGAGGGGAACAATATTTCGTTTTACGTTTTTCATCAAAAATCGGAAAATTATGCGGTCTAAAAAAAAAATTTTTGAGAATGTGCAAACAGCGTTCTTTCATAGGATACATGCCCATAAGCCCCACTTCAAATTTTTAAGACCCCATTTCATTCCCTTTTGCAAAAAAGATATCTTTTTTTTTTATTTCTTTCATAATTGCAAAATAGTTGGACAAATGCCATCAAAGTCAAAGTCAAAGTCAAATTGTTTATTTCAAATAGGCACATAAAAGGCACTTTTGATCGGCAATATTTACAAAAAAAAATAGAATTGATTCTAGTCGCCCCTTCCAAAATGTAGTTTCGTATGAAGAAGAATGGGCAAGAAACTCCACCGGTACTCTTTTAAAATCTTGTACAATATTTTTATAGGTACATTAATTATATAATTATATGTGAAGACGATGCACCTAGAATAAAATTACTATACCACAATAGGTAATAAAAAGAGTTAAGAATGAAGCAATGACAGATAAATTAATTAGGTGATAGAACATGGTGCTCACATATTTACAAAAATTGTAAAAAAAATATATACGATTTCCTAAAAAATAACAATAATATCAGTGTGAGTTAAGGTAATCACAGAATTTAAAATAAATGTCATAAAAATAATAAATTATACAATTAAAATAGCAACCTGTTTGATTTTGTCTAGACTCTAGATTGTCCTATGGAGCAGGACCAGCATGTTTCCAAGCATTCTAATCTTGTATATAATCCTCTAATTTGTAATATGCTTGTTTACAAAGTGTTCTTTTAATATGAGTTTTAAATTTTCTTTCATTTAGTTGCAATATATCACAAGGTATTTTGTTGTAACATTTAACACAGTACCCCATAAAAGATGTATGTACTTTAGATAACCTGAAAAATGGTTGATCTATTTTGTCTTTATTTCTAGTATTAAAATTATGTCTATCACTTATTTTATTAAAAAGATCTAAAACTATTCTATATTTCCAAGTTGATAGCATTAGTAGTTCTTGAGATATCCAGGTGTGACAGACAGACTTAGTCTCACCATAAGGGTTCCTTTTTACCATTTTGATACGGAATTCAGAAGCTCGTTTGTGATGTAACCTTCACCTAGTGTTTTATTGTGAATCTATAGCATATCATCTGACCTCATCACATTAAGATGCCTGGTTGAGTCGTGCTCAATATGATATACAATATTTCTCAGAATCAACGCACAACCTCATAAGGGGTCATTGTACTCATCATTATGAACAAATTTTACGATGGGACCAAACCTGAAATAGCGAAAAAAACCGGCCAAGTGCGAGTCGGACTCGCGCACGAAGGGTTCCGTACCATTATCTATAAAAATGGCAAAAACATCACGTTTGTTGTATGGGAGCCCCCCTAAAATATTTGTTTTATTTTTATTTAATTATTTATTTATAAAGTAAATATATAACTAGATGTTCTGTGAATATTTCAAGCGTCTACCTGTTGCCGTTATCAATATAGAGCAAAAACGAGCAAAAAAACACGTTTGTTGTATGGGTTTATTTTATTCTGTTTTTTTAGTATTTGTTGTTATAGCGGCAACAGAAATACATCATCTGTGAAAATTTCAACTGTCTAACTATCACGGTTCATGAGATACAGCCTGGTGACAGACGGACAGACAGACAGAAAGACAGACGGCGGAGTCTAAGTAATAGGGTACCCGTTTTACCCTTTGGGTACGGGCTAAAAAATCAGCTGTTTTCTACATTTTGACGAGTTATGGAACAGCTGATTTTTTTTTCATAATGATGATTACAATGACCCCTTAAGAGGTTGTGCGTTAATTTTGGGACATGTTGTATAGGTTGTTGTCTTGTTGGTGACGGCACTGGCAGATAGCAGATGTTATAAGCAGTAACTAAGGCTTTTATTTTAGAAAAAGCCACGCCAGTGATGCCGCGGCCAGCAGCTAGTATAGAATTAAATGAGCCTTACAATATTAGTTTAAACCACGTCGTCAGTCAACTGAATTTTATTACCTAAGGTCGTATACTTCACGATACTACATTGTCGATATACATAAATAGATATACCCCCATTGAAAATATACTATTGGGTACCTATACGAAAAATCGTAAAATTGTTTTCAATATCTGGTAGTAATAATATACTGTTTGATCACAAGCATAAATACGTTACACTTACGCAAGATTTTTCGTGTGGTGCCGGATGTAAAGAATAGCACCATCCTATTTCTTCCCGTGGGTGTCGTAAAAGGCAACCTAAGGGAGTTACTAGAGAATGGGCAGAAGCGTTCTCTATGCATTTTAACACCATACTGTGATCGCCAACCTGCCTGCCAAGCCTGGCGATTATGGCAACCCCTCCCCCCCAATTAGGGGAGGCCTATGTCCAGCAGTGGACGTCTTTCGGCTGAAATGAATGATGAGGCAAGAAAGTATTGATATTTATTTATTTATAAAGGTACAACAACAGCTTCTGTATACAAAATATCAAATAAAAGTAGATAACAGTCATGAGCTTATACAGTTGCCAATAATAGGTGAACCAGCATTCTCAAATACAGTGATAACCTAAGGTAAGAACGAAATTAAACAAAACTTATAAAAATAAAAATTATGTGGTTTCAAACTATATAAACAGAAGTACAACATGAAACATGAAATAAGGTTGCAAGAAATACCTACGTACCAACACAACAGATCTTGATATGAATTTTATGGTGTACTCGTAAAACTATTATGAAATTCGTCCATTGGAAAAGTTACAATGGTAAGTTCACAAGAAAATCTCTTTTGGATTTTACATAAGTGTTAAAGTAAGTAAGTAAGTGTGTGTGTAAGTGTGTGTGTAAGTGTGTGTGTAAGTGTGTGTGTGGCATAAGTCTATGCTCGTAACGTAATGTCCCCCCCACTGCTGCAACAGTGAGCTCAGTGAGGGAGTGACACGTAAGCAACCACGCTTTGGAAGAATCGTGGCATCCGTGGGTATACTAAAATACGACTGGTCCGTGCTCTAGTTTTTTCCATGTTTTTGTATGGTGCTGAGACTTGGTGCATCAAAAGCCGCGAAAGCAGTAAGATCGATGCTTTCGAGATGTGGTGTTGGCGGAGGCTACTTCGTATACCATGGACCGCCATGAGAACGAATGAATCCATACTGAACGAACTCAGTATTACCAAGCGACTTTCTACAATATGCCAGGAGCGGGCCCTCAGCTTTTTCGGACATATTATGCGTTCCCCTAAGCATGGTTTGGAAAGGCTTATAATACTCGGCCGGGTGAAAGGAAAACGCGCTCAAGGCAGAGCACCGGCAAGATGGTCCGACGCGATCAAGTAGGCTGTTGGAGGTAGCATTTATCGAGCGGTCCACACTGCTGCAGACCGCATAGCTTGGAGACGCGTCGTATGTGGTCGCGATCCCCAGCATTGAGAGACCGACGAAGAAGAAGGCTTACAGAAATAAAAATAATTTATCAAATCCCATTTACACAAAACATTACCACCATACCAACCTTTACCATTTACTTAAAATATCCCTTGAATGTAAAACTCACAAGCTTACAGTATAAATTGTTACTTTGTAGTACCTATATTATAGAAAAGTATAAATATAATTTCCGAACTCACTAGCCATGTATAAGCAAAGGCTTCTGCGGTTTTTAGCATAAAATTATTAACTCTGCGATATACTTTTTATGAACATCAATAAAAAAAAAAATTAAAAAAAATAAGTATTGACTACGCATGATGATAAATGTTTCTTTTTAACTAGCTTTCTCTAAGCGTTCACATAGAAACTGGTTACCAAAAAGTGGGGTATTAATCAATGAACGCTTCGGACATGGAGCGGGCGCAAAGCGGTCCCATAGGAAATTGAAACGCCCCGACCTCGCACTATTAACCCTTAGCGTATTTATGATACTCGTGTATTTATAGTGGTTTTCCAGTAAGGGGAAAAACATCATGTTTCTTTAATAAAATTAATGACAGGTAAATGTTCATCAGAGTGTTTTTAATAAATAATGACATTGGTACAATGACAGTGGACATTGGGCTTGTGACTCGTAATAACAGCCGAAATAATCCTCTGCCCTAGACTAAAGTCAAGAGCAAACCCATGCTAAAAAATAATAATAAAAAATAAAAAAAACTATTTATTTTCAGGTTACAAAGACCCATAGATGAATGAATACCTTAACCTAAGTATAATTTTATATTAACAATTGCTAAGCTACGCTTGACACAGTTGGTTCGTGGATTGGTGCCCAAGACTTGACTATTCTACAAGAAGAGTCAAATCCCAAGAAATATTGCAAATTAGTCGTTAAAGGTATCACTGCCATAAAGTCGAGTTTACGCTGTAATATAAATGTATAGCTGGTTCTCTCTTAATTAGCTATCGCAAAATGTATGATGTATTTATGCAAACATATACATCACATAGAACGACCCTCATATCTCACCCTATAAAATATATCTTAATAGATTAAGAACCTTTAATACCAAGACCCTTCCGTGCATCGGAAAGCACGTTAAGACGTTGGTCCTGGCTGTTATTTGTAGATCTTTGACAGTTTTTAAGGGTCGTCAGAAGCCCGAAAGTCTGACAACCAGTCTTACCAAGGGGTATTGTGTTACCCAGTAACTGGGTTGTGGAGGTCAGATAGGCAGTCGCTCCATGTGAAATACTGGTAGTCAGCTGCATTCGGTTAGACTGGAAGCCGACTCCAACATAGTTGGGGAAAGGCGGGCAGATGATGATGTTACACTAACTGACTTAGATTAATTTACTTTCCACCCAAAAAGACATCTAAAAACACCCAAAAAGACATCTAACTGACTTAGATTAATTTACTTTCCACCCAAAAAGACATCTAAAAACACCCAAAAAGACATCTAACTGACTTAGATTAATTTACTTTCCACCCAAAAAGACATCTAAAAACACCCAAAAAGACATCTAACTGACTTAGATTAATTTACTTTCCACCCAAAAAGACATCTAAAAAATACCAGCCAAGTGCGTGTCGGACCACGCATAATGAAGGGTTCCGTAGATGGGATGAATTTATCCCAAGAACAAACTTAACATTGTAGTTGAAAAACATGATCCCCATACATTCCAACTGCAAATGTAAGTTTGTACGCACAATATTGAGTGATTTACCATGTTATTTTAAGATCACAGACTTCTTATAAGTTTTCCTGTAATCTATAAATAAAGAACAATTTTTCATCTATTTTCTTAAATAATTTAAAAAGTATGTATTTTAAAATTATAAAAAAAAATATTTTTAAAATCCTTCAAACAAGCCCTTTCATTTGATGTGTCGCACGGTACAATTTGAAAAACTTTTTTTTTTAAGATCTTAGTATTGAGATGTAGGATTTTACTTCCTGTGCTAAATTTAACCTATACTCCATTTGAAATAAGATTAGACATTTAAATAAAATTGTTTACAGTCCGTTTAACCGATTTTGACTTCTATTCCGTAAGCATAACATGGCATTAAAAGCAAAAACGTGGTTACAATACCAACTGTTTATTACAGCTGTCATTGGTCATGTCACCAACGCAATAGAAGTCAAAATCGATTGAACCGACGGTAAAAAAGATTTATTTAAATGTCTAATCTTATTTCAAACGGAGTATAGAGGAAAGAAAAACCAAAACATTTTGAAGGCGAGGAAATCGTAGCACGCGTGCTACGGCGTAGCAAGGAGTGGGCTACGCCGTAACTGTGCTACGTGTGACGAGCGATGAACGTAGCACAATGCAAACGGTAATGGCGGAAATTGCTGTAAAAACGTAGTTGACACTAACGCGAAGTCACCTTTAACGAGCCTATAGAAAACAGCACCTCAATTCTACGTGACGTTTACGTCATGAGAAACGAGTTATAAAAAAACCGGTCAACTGCGAATCGGACTCGCGCACGAAGGGTTCCGTACCATTATCTATAAAAATGGCAAAAAACATCACCTTTGTTGTATGGGAGCCCCCCTTAAATATATGTTTTATTTTAACGTAATTATTTATTTTTAAAGTGAATATATAACTAAATATTTTGCAATATCGACCAAAAACGAGCAAAACAATCACGTTTTTTGTATGGGAGCCCCCTTAAATTTCTATTTTTTGTTACAGCGGCAACAGAAATACATCATCTGTGAAAATTCCAACTGCTTAACTATCACGGTTCATGAGATACAGCCTGGTGACAGACGGACAGACGGCGGAGCGGCGTACCCTTTGGGTACGGAACCCTAAAAAAAAGAACCAAAAATGGAACTAACATCATCTTGTTTTCAGGGTGCCGTACCTCAAAAGGAAAAACGGAACCCTTATAGGATCACTTTGTTGTCCGTATGTCTGTCTGTCTGTCAAGACCCTTTTTCTCAAGAACGCGTGGAGGTATCAAGTTGAAATTAATAACAAATACGTAACTCTACGGTCCCTTGGAGCTCTAAAAGAATAAAGCTTCTAAATCAACGCAATAAAAAAATACGGCGATTTATGCGACATTTTTTGATACTCGCAAATAAATCAAAAACTATAGGGTATTTCCCGTTGAACTAGAATCATGAAATTTGGCAAAAAGCAAGGTATCACAGCACAAATAAAGGAAAAAGTCCGAAAATTGTAAATTTTTGTTTTATCACAAAAAAATAAAAGAAAATGCGATTACATACTTACATTTGCAGTTGGAAATTTGGCCGTGGCGTAAATCATCCCAATTACGGAACCCGTGCGCGGACCACGCACAATGAAGGTTTACGTAGTTGGGATGAATTTATCCCAAAAACAAACTTAACGTTGTAGTTGAAAAACAGGTTCTCCCATACATCGATATACGCCACGGAAAATTTTCCATTTCAGCCGCAAGACGTCCACTGCTGGACATAAGCCTCCCCCAAAAAAAGGGGGGGATTTGCTATAATCGCCACGCTTGGTAGGCGGGTTGGCGATCGCAGTATGGTTTTAAAAATGCATAGAGAACGCTGCTGCCCATTCTCTAGTAAGTCCCTTAGTTGCCTTTTACGACACCCACGGGAAGAAATGGGATGGTGCTATTCTTTACGTCCGGCACCAAACGGGATAAGTCTGGCACCAAACGGAAGTTGTAAATTATAAGGTTCAAATACCCTCCATTCATCAGAAGGCAAGGGACCAATACGTAAAGAAACGCAATGTTACAGCTGACTGCCTCCAAAGTTAAAAGATTTATTGATAGTCAGTAGCAGTCGCGCGGAACGATCAGTCCGTGGGGTTAAGCTACTCTTGCCACGCCCCAGTCTCTGGATGGGTGACCATTTTTGACGAGAAAACGTCTTTCACATTGTTTTTAAGTATATGTAGGTATTCGAGCAGAACTTGTCATTTTTAGGGTTGCGTAGCCAACACGGAACCGTTATAGTTTCGTCATGTCCGTCTGTCTGTTTGTCTATCTGTCCACGACTTAGCCCAGAGACTCTTAGTACTCGAAAGCTGTAATTTAGCATGGGTATATGTATATTAATCACGCACACAAAGTTGTAAAATAAAATGATGCAATATTTTTTTTTAAGTTATTGACCTTGCGCGTAAAGTGGGGATGATATTATTTTTTCTCGTCTATCCCATAGTGTGGGGTATCGTTGGATAGGCCGTTCAACAATATTAAGGGTCTGTGGTGAAAAACATTGTTCTATTCCGGGTTCCGTTTGCACCAAGTCGTCGTCGTCGTAACCCCCGTCCCCCCGCCATCAAAATGGTTGTTTTTGGATATGTGAAAAAATCCACGTTTAACGAAGTTAAAGAAAAATCGGGCAGTATACATATAGCTCATAGAAAGCGTTCGGTGACGATGACGCGAGTTTCATGATTTTTGTTCACACAAAAAGTGCTCAACGCGCCTAAAGAAGTATTCACTTCAAAAAAGATCACAGCTATATCACGGCTGTCCTCACGGAGGCGATCGGCGGCGGCGATCTCTCGCGTCCGGCCATGGTTCGGAGCGAGAGTGCATGGGAAAAAAAAAAGCTATATCACGGCTTTACAAGCTAACGAGTAATAATCGACCAACTTGCATTTGCATTTGTTGCAATCTATGGGAGAACATGTTTTTCAACTACAATGTTGAGTTCGTTCTTCGGATAAATTCATCCCAAATACGGAACCCTTCATTGTGCGTGGTCCGACATGCACTTGGGCGGTTTTAAGAGCGTTTACACCTTACGGCATTACTCGAACATTTTCGAAATGTCTTATTTAAAAACAGATAACTGGAAATCTCTGTTTTTATGGAAAATTTAAAATCGGTCTAATTTGGCTGTAACACTATTTTTCGAAAATGTTCTTTACTAACTTTTAAGACCTTTGTATCTTGCTTATGCGTATGAAGTTTCATTAAAATCGGTTCAGTCATTTCGAAAAGCAAAGGCTTGAAAGTTTGAATGAAATGCTGTAAGGTGTAAACGCTCTTAATGTGTTTCACAGATTTTTTTTTCTTCTTTCTGTCTTTATTAGTATCCCATTCCTCTTTTTTGTTTAGATACACAAAAATATCCGAGGCTAGAACAGTACGTCCGTTTGATAGTCGGTTTTAGTTACTAAAACCAGTCGTTAGAGGTCATCAAAAACCCAACATAGGGTTAGTTCGATATCGGTATTTTCCCATTAATTGAATTCTGAGGTCAGATATGAATATTCAGCCATTTTGGGTTCGCATAGAATCCAACCCTAACATTTTAGGGAAGCTAGGCAGGCGATATGGTAGGAGTGCGTCAAACTAGAGAGCTTTCTTTGGAATTCAGTAATATAAATAGCAGGGAAACAATTTAGCGATTTCACCACTACATTCAGTAACTTGTGGCATAGATAGATAGATAGAATTATAGTCTTTATTATGTACACCATCAAAATTACAGATTATTATTATTATTTATTTATTTATTATAAATTACAAGTTACAACACTGAAACAAAGCACACAATTAGACCTCTGAGGTCTGTCGTAGCATGCCATGACCGCTATTAACTATTAAGTTATAATCGAGTTGATGTAATGTTCTTTCAGCTTATGCTTTATGTTTTTACTATTCATTGAGTCTCTGATGTCTACAGGTATTTGGTTTAGTAAATTGGGGATTGTGAAAGAAGCGGTACGCCTGCCATAAAAGTTATTTTTGCGTGGCACTTGTAATGATTTTGATTTGGCTTGTCGTGTATTCACGTCATATTTTACTGGAATTTGAATATCACTGCTATCGAAACGCTCTATTAGGAACATATACTCAGCGCGCGCTAGAACAGGCAATACTTTGCAATGTTTGAATAACCCTGTGTAATTGGATATAAATGTAGAACGTTTAAGGCCGTCTTATCGCTAAAATCGATGTTCTAAAGACCACCTTTGGATGGATTAAGGGGAAGGACAGACAATACTGCAGGTAGTCTGTGGTAGTCATATAGTGCGGTCTTTACACAATTCATTTTGTGTCAATACTTTTGAGGCTCGTTCTATGGCCATTTGGTGGCTTAATTTGTTACATTTTAACCCTACTAAGATGTCCTGCAAGGAATACGTCGAATTACCAGTAACCCTGTATACGCGCCGAACTGAGAACCTCCTCCTTTTTTTGAAGTCGGTTATATGCCATATGAAGTAGGGTATAAACCAGAATGAGTTTCTGTCCAGCTGTACAGTTGGAATAGTGCTAATAAAAGTACATAAAAAATTAAAGTTGGACTCATGCGATTACTTGTATGGATGTTATAAAATTTGGACTCCTGAGAACGTTGGACTCTTGCGAACAAAGGAAAGAATTGGTGGCACGGTTGGCGCAGTGGTTAAGCGATTGACTGCTGCGCTGCGTGTCGCGGGTTCGATTCCCGCACGGAACAATTATTTGTATGACCTACAAGTAGTTGTTCCGGGTCTGGCTATTTGTGTATGTGAGTTTAAATGTTTGTAAACGCACCCACGTTATAGGAGAAATTCCTAGTGTGGGGCAACGTTTTAAAAAAAACAAAACAAAAAAAAATTGCATTGCCATTCAACGTGGCAATGCGATATGGACGAGTACTAAACGCCTAAGTGTCCTTGTTTGTGTTTTTAAATTTTTAGTACCTTGTGTAAATGGTAAGGAATTTAATGTTAATAATAAAGTCATAGATGTAATATCCCTAAAATAGTTAAATTTCAGCACAATTATGAGTGTATGTCACAATCTTATATGTTAGAAAATATATAGAAAAGGAAACTAGGAAAGCATCATATTTTCAACGTAATAGACTAATTTAGTTATAGTTATTAATCAACGTTGGATTTTTCATTTATAATTTTACTATAAAATAATCAACATTTCAGCACCATTTAACATTTAATATTAATGAATCAACAGCCTCTTTATGATATAATTAACAACATACAAACTCCAATATTATATTTATTCATCCTTTTTCAAGCATTCGTTTAATTAAAGTTAATTAAAGAAGGTCTAGCGGTGCCGGTGTGACGACGCAGAAATAATTGTGTGAGCAACCGCCCTTACAAGCTTGTTCGTACATAATTAAACTAGGCTGGGTACAACCGGCATGTAGAGGTGAACGAATTTCGGCTTCCTGATGTGTCTTTAAAGCTGGGTACAGACCACGTTTGTTCATCTCCCAGTTTGGTACATTTTAGGGCGAGTTCTCACGGCGTTTTCATAAAAACAGTCCTCTTTTGTTTCATGTCGATGGTAAAATAGAGAGTTGGACCCAGTAGCCACGCCAATCACCGCATCAGTGGCGTTTTGTAAGTCCTCACAAGTGCAGGTATGGGGGATTATTCGGCTTAGGACAGATTCTGGTTTGGGCAGATTCTTGTTACGGCAGATTCTTTTTTTGGCAGATTCGTTTTACGACAGAAGTAACATGACCAACATATACCATACAATTTATGTTATGGTATATGTAAAGTCAATTTCAAACTAAAAACCTCAAGCTAGCTATCAGATCAGAGGGCAATTCCCGTATTTTTAACAACTTTCGCAATCTCATCTCAGTCTCAAAATACTTATACTTACGTATTATACTTACCTACATTTTTGAAATTTGATTGTTGCTGGCATGAGATTGCGACTTGAATTTGAACGTTTTTAGGTACGAGAATTGGCCTTCAGGTCGTGTTTAGGACCTTCTAATCGCAACTGCTCAACTAGTTGAGCAATCTAGTTGAGCAGTGGAGAAGAAGTGATTCAGCTTGCACGGGGGTGGGAGGTGGCACACAGGGGGGACAGGGGGGGTTGCCTAAGACGAGAGATTTTTTAATTTCGTTGTTTTTTATTAATAAAAAACTTGACGTTTGACACATTTTTTTCGAAAAAGAAACACGAATAATTATCGTAGAATTCATAGTTTACTACATCACTAGCTACCTCCCCGTTGCTGTGGAAAGAATATCTATGTCTCTGTCTTCATAGAAACGCGAGTCTACGGGTCGCACCGTGCTCGGGCAGAAGAGATAACAAGTTGGATAGAAAGAGCTTTGTCGTTTCTTGGTAGAATAGAGATAGAATTGGTCATGCTACGCGTGCAGGTAGTCCCACTGTCACCAAGTCAGAATCTGATGGGGATCCCATGGGAATGAGAGGGAAATCCTAAAACTTTGTAGGCACACCAATAGCAATTTGGATATTTTTTATAGTAACTCGTGCATTTGCTCTAGGAAAGCAGCGTTTGGTAAAGTGGAACTGATGATATTAAGACCACAGATGGCCATCGGAACGATATAATAATAAGTATTTCACGGTTGCGATTCGATTAGGTAAGCAATTTATGCTCGTCACAATGCATATGGTGAAGTGGAGCTCCAGTTCTTCTGGTTCTGACCAGAAGAACTCCTCAAAAATTAACGTACCTGCTTCGGGAAAAGCATTTTTTTGTAAAAGGCGATGAGTAGTTGATATAAATTACAAAGTGACCCAAAAAAAAAGTGAAAAATAAAAATCTATATAACCGAAATAAAGTAATTTTTCACTATGCAGTGTTTTTTTTGGAAGTCGGCTGTTTTTTTGTAAAAAGTTTTTATAACAATATGTTGGATTAAAAAAGTGTCCGTGGAATTTCGTGCCCTTTTTTCTCCATAGGAACCTACTACGCTGTGGAATGGGCAACTAGCTTCATCTTGCTGCCTGATCGACCCCTTGACAATTCAAAAGTGCCTGTAATTACCTTAAATCTTGAGGGCCTAAACAAATTGACATTCTATCAGACGTAAAAGTAAAAAAAACTGACAATTGCGAGTATAACGCACCCGAGAGCATAACCACTTAAACAAAAAAAAATCGGTCTACAATAACGGAGAAATCGGGGAACACACATTAAAAAAACATACAGACAAACATTATAACCTCCTCCTTTTTGGAAGTCAGTTAAAAATATTGGTTATAATAAATTCATGTTGAAATTCATCATACATGTGAGAACAATGTAGAAAGACGTGCACTATAAAAAGTATAAAAACAAAAACAATTACAAAATTAAAATAAATAAAATATAAGCCGTGGCAGCTAAGATGACCTGGGGCCGTATTATGAAGTATAAATGCCATTATGATTCCAGACCGAAAAAGGGATGGTGCTAGCGGTCATGTATAGATCCATCTCTCTCTCGCACTGGAATCATGATGGCATTAAAACGTCATAATACGGCACCTGTACCTACTGACGGCGCCCGTTTACGAACATGACCTCTGCCACCCGGACGTGACCTGCGGGCCGAGCACGGGCATGCCAAGATATGATAAATTATGTCATGTCAATTGGTACTAGCATTTTATGACAAAACATTTTTATCGCTCCAACTGTGATAAAATGTGTGACTCAAGTCATGTCACAGTAGGCTGTGCTCGCCCCGCAGTAGTGGTCTATCCGGAAAGCAATCAATCGACTGCGGGCCCAAGTAGGCCTCTGCAAGCACAACCTAGTGAAATAGGGGATTATTGACCCAACCGACACACGAATGCGGTGGTCCTGACAAAACCATGCCCCATATATTGGCTGGCATGTACAAAGTGCCGGGCATACTGGATTATTTGGTTTAGGACAGATTCTGGTTTCGGCAGATTCTTGTTACGGCAGGTTCTTTTTTTGGCAGTTTCTTGATAAGACAGATATTTTACAGTCATCTACAGAAGTATTATGTATTATCATTATGTCACTAATAAATTAAAATAAATTGACTAAGACAGTCAAATTAAATAAACAATTATATGAACTCATATAACCTGTCAGTAGGTAAGCTGATTCTGGAGAAAGAGCATGAACATTGTCTTGAGTTAATCACAGTAATCAACTATTCTTATCGTTTGCGTAGGCCTTCTGTTACTGTGTAGCATCTAAAAGGAATCCAAGCCATTTATTTATGAAAGTACTGATCAGAGCTTAAACTCGCATTAAATAATATTCTATTAAGGAGAACGGGCTTCATGAAGCAACAAACATAAAAGCTGCAACTGAAACTGGAACTCAAACGTCATTTAATTAAACTTATACTTTGTAAGAAGAATCATGAAGATACTTAAACTAAGTAGGTAGGTATATCTGCAAAAGGATGGCCGGCTTAGTCATGAAACTTTACATGAACCTTTTGAAAGCACATTTCCTTAACTAGGAACTTTCAGATGCAGGTTACTTTCCACGTAGCTTAGCAAATTGGTGCTATCCATCCATCCTAATAATATACATGCGAAAGTTTATCTGTCTGTCTGTCTGTTACCTTATCACGCCAAAGCACTGAACCGATCTTACTGAAATCTTTTTAACTGATAGGTAGCCTGGAACCGAGAGAAGGACATAGGCTACTTCTCATACTAGATATTTGTATTAAAAAAATATTAAATACTAGCTTTTGCCCGCGGCTTTGCTCACGTTGATTTAGAATTTGACAATCAATTCGGGTTGTACTCTGCTTGTAATAATGTAATTCAATCATGATTCGAAAGACACGTGGCGCCATCTATTATGATATATGAACGTTATTGTTGTTTTGCTCGGGAACAGTACTTCTTTTTGAGATGAAAGGTACCCTATGTCCGTTTCTGTACACCTGACATCGTACGTGCAAAATTTCAGGATGATCGGTTCAGTGGTTTAGATGTGAAAAGGTAACAAACAAACTTACTTTCGCATTTATAATATTAGTTAGGATGCCCAACAACGAAACATTGATGCGGCCATCTTGATCACATCTAAAACCAACCGCAATAAAATTCAATATTTAGCACCGATACGACCCCTTGACCCAAATGTCCAGTATACATGGATGCACCAACCTGAACTTAACTCCAGTTAATACATATTAAGTACGCAATGAATGTCAAACACGAAATACAGCCGACACCAACCATATTGGCAATAGAGGGATGATATAAAAAGAAATATATAAGAAGAATAAAAGGTACTTTGAAGTCTGTCTTATTTTTTATTTAAAGAAATTATAATACAGAGGGGTTATTTAATTCTAAACTCGCCATACTTTTACGTTTGATGGCAAGAAGCGCTCTTTTTCATAACAATGAACCCTTTTACCACTACCGGTCGGGTCTAAGATCTCTAAGACCCGTTGTACAAATAAAAACAAGAAGCTCTCTGATCCTACTATACAGCTCATGGAGGAGAGGTGCGAGTTGATCCTGCAGTCTTCTAACGAAGCGCTCAAGCACCGCCAGCTCAATAGACGGATCTCTACGTCCTTGAAAAGCGACCTTTGCCGCTTTAATGCAGACCGCGTTCAGGACGCGATTGAGCGAAATAAGGGCTCCAAGGTCTTTGCAAGAGATCTGTGTATAGGCCAGAGCCAGCTTGCAAAACTGAAGACCGATGATGGCAGGATCGTATCTGCCAAACTTGAGCTGTTGGAAGAGATCCAGTTCTATGGACAGTTAGTTATACATGTCGGATCGACAGGATTTTACTCCGTTAGATTCGGTCATCATGTGGGCAGAAATTGGGTTTCCTGCAATGAAAACACTGGGTGCGATACACAGCGTTTATTAAAATCTCAAAGTGACACAATCACTACACATTTAAACTTCCATAATAACAGTTCCGCGACGTCTTAACTCCGATGCGATCAGACCAGACACTGAATCTTGAATGTCCTCCTCGCCATCGGCTCAAAACATCACGACTCTGTAGGAGCGCGCCAATGGTGTGGGTAGATGACGTCATGTCGCCAGTAGTGGCGCGCTTGTGACTCGTTTCTTGCCCGTACTAATGACCGGATCCGACATACACATCAACAAATAACCCCGGGAGACGCGCTCTTTTTCATGAAAATGAACCCTTACCACTACTTATATATTATACTGTTACGAGTATGGTTTGTATGTATTTAGTTCTGCGTTTTTCAATTTTGTTTTAAGTGATCCCGAAAGAAAGATTGTTTAATTAATTCTATAGTACTAAAGTAGCAGTAACAGCAGTGGTGGCCCAGTGGTAACGGCCCTGACTTACGAGTTGTAGGTCGTGGGTTCGAACCCAGACAGGCGCTTTACTTTGTGTATATTATTTCATCACCACTGCTCTCAAAACGGTGAAGGAAAACATAGTGAGGAAACCGGCATGTCCTGGAACCAAAAAATTGAAGACATGTGACATCTACCAACCCGCACTGGGCCCGCGTGGTAGATTTACAACCCACTCCCTCTCGAAGTGAGGAGGCCTGTGGCCCAGCAGTGGGAACATTATAGGCTGATTATGATACACTAAAGTTTGAAATAAATAACATTTTATAAAGAAAGCAACAAGAAAGCAGAAGAAACGTGCTATAACTAAACAATTAACAGTTTAATCAATCTTTATTTCAATCGAGACACTTCCAACAAGTGACAACGCTCTAATTGACAAAAGGAACCAATTAATTACTTAAAGTCAAGCGAATTAATAAAAAAGCTGTTCTACTCTGTCATCATCGTTCAAAACTTAATACGAACCCAATTAACGAATAATGCTCATTAAATTAACTATTGGCGGTTTCCCGGATAGCGATTAGTCTTTATCTAAAAATAATCCGGTCTAATCAAATATCGTTCTGGTTCCGTTATCGGTCACACTTTACATACACATACATACATACCTTCTTCCCATGGCGGTGACACTTTTGTTACAAATTAATGATTCAATTGTCAACTAAGACAAGCAAACAACGAAGCTAAATGACATTGAATTGAAATAAGTTTACACAATCCTGAATCTACAAACCTTAAACGGTGATGATGGTTCAAAAATTGACATTACACGAACGGCAATTTTAATACACGTAAATAAATACACACTTCTACATACACAATCCTAAATTTATAAACATTAAACAGTGATACTGTGGTAAAAAAAATTACTTACATTTAATACACGAACCGCATGTCCACGTGTCAATAACTGAAAGCTACAAAGGAACATCCGGACATCTCGAATAAACTCTAATTCATAGCCTTTGATAAAAGGAAGTCACATCGGGCACAATATGTGAGAACTTCAAATCGCCGCGCGCCGGGCCAATACTTTTCAAGTCTTCTTTTCAGTATATTTCAGTAGTACTGGCGCGAAATTGGTATCATCTGTAGCTCTAGCTTTTAGTTGACAAAGTACAGGCAATGCAGAAGCATTGAAAAATATGTTCTCCCATACATTTATATACGTCATGGTCGATTCTCCAATTGCAAATGTAAGTTGGTCGACTAGTCTCCTCTTTAAGGAGTGGCTAGAGAGGCACCACGGCGTCCTCACCTTCCGCCTGACGCAGGTCCTCACCGGACACGGTTGTTTCGGGAGGTTCCTGTCAGGATAAAGCGGGAGGAAACGCCCGGGTGTCACCACTGTGTGGATCGCCCGGAGGACACGGTGGAGCATACGGTGGAAGTCTGCAAGTGTACGGACGTGCTGTGACATTTTGTCTACTCATCGGTGATTTGAGTTTTAATAACTGTACCCCGAGTGTAAGTTTGCAATTGAGTAAACGTAACTAGCGCGTTTGCGTTAATATTTTTATTCTCACTCTTCTACTCTTAGCATTATGATCAATAGGTCAAATTTTAACGCAAACGAAATAGTTACGTATACTCTCTTGCAAACTTACACTGTACTGGTTACTTTTGAGTAGTGTCGTGGCCGACGGGTCTTGATACGGAGACGTGCATGAATCGACCAATGAAACTCTCTCGTTTCGTTTGTGATGGGTCGATTCCTGCCCATCTCCGCTCCGCTCTCTCCCGCTTATCCTCGATTAAGTTTACAGTGGACCTAAGCCTACTATCGTCTTAAGGGTCTCCGAAACGATCAATCGAAATTGATTAATTGCCATCAATTTATATTGTAGGGATAGGAGCAGTGGTGGCCCAGTGGTAACGGCCCCGACTTACGAGTCATAGGACGTGGGTTCGAACCCAGGCAGGCGCTTTACTTTGTGTAAATAATTCCATCACCACTGCTCTCAAAACGGTGAAGGAAAACATCGTGAGGAAACCGGCATGTCCTAGAACCAACAATTCAAAGACATGTGACATCTACCAACCCGCACTGGGCCCACGTGGTAGATTACAGCCCAGTCCCTCTCGAAGAGAGGAGGCCTGTGTCCCAGCAGTGGGAACATTATAGGCTGATTATGCTTATGCTTATGCTATATTGTAGTAATATTGTCAATCACTTCAATTGCACTTGGTAGACATCAATGTGTATCAATCGCGTAAAACTTGACAATTCCAATTGATCGTTTCAGGGACCCGTCAATCAATCAATCTGCACAACTATGTCGGGGTTGGCTTCCAGTCTAACCGGATGCTGCTGAATACCAGTATTTCACATGAAATGACTACCTATCTGACCTCCACAACCCAGTAACTGGGTAATACGATACCCCTTGGTAAGACTGGTTGTCAGACTTTCGGGCTTCTGACGACCCGTAACGACTGTCAAAGATCCACAAATGACAGCCGGGACCAACGGCTTAACATGCTTTCTGAGGCACGGAGGAGTTTCGGGACCCATATGATCCTTAATCCTAATCCTAACTAATATTATAAATGCGAAAGTAAGTTTGTTTGTTACCTTTTCACGCCTAAACTACTTAACGGATCATCCTGAATTTTGCATATACGTTGTCAGGAACGGACATACCTTTCATTCTGAAAAAAATTAGTGTTCCCGAGAAAAACAACAATAACGTTCTTATGATAATAGATGGCGCCACATGTCTTTCGAATCATGATCGAACCGTACGGGATGTATTTAATAACACTTTAAATTTGATGAAAACAACTATAAAATTGTATATTAGCACTTTAAAATAACAATACATCTACAATTTAATGTTATTACAACCCTTACATTATTACAAGCAGAGTACCTACAACCCGAAATGATTGTCAAATTCTAAATTAATGCGAGTGAAGCCGCGGGCAAAAGCTAGTATGAAATCCTTATAAATGAGGATAAGATAATCCTATCGGTCGTACGGCTTGTTCTTAATGAATTATAGATAATAATAGAAAAAAGAATATAGAATATTTCTATCTCTCTATCTATAAAGGCTTCTACATACCGGGGCGCGACGTGACGCCACCGCTCGTCCCACGACACGCGGAGCCTTTATGCCGTGTCGCGTCGCGCGACAAGTCGCGCTGGTATGTAGAAGCCTTTAATTGAAACAAAACTTCTGAAATAGCGTTCCTGTGCGCTGTATGCAGTCTGTGTCGGACGTAAATGTGTAGTGCCTAGGTATTTTGTCGCGCACAATCAGTGCCCATTGTGATAGAATTGATTCTTGTCGGTATTGCAGCTTTGATTTCTGATAACTAGCGCACGTATGTGTTGTCAGCAACGATATTATTGAAACCGATACCGAGCTTCAATTGTTTTTTAGTCTTGTTATTTAATTTTCACCGCAAATCACTAAAAACGTTTAGCACTAAACAAAAGCCAATGACCAAAAATGGTGCATTTTAATTTTTACGCGGCCATCAATCAAACATTATTAATCAGATGCAGAATAATACGACGAACAAAAGTTAATATGCGGTAACTTAGCCTATCATCAGTCTGAACACTCGATAACATTTTTAGGGTTCCGTACCTCAAAAGGAAAAAAGGAACCCTTATAGGATCACTCGTGTGTCTGTCTGTATGTCCGTCTGTCACAGCTGATTTGCTCCGAATCTACTGGACCAATTAAGTTGAAATTTGGTACACATATGAACTTCTGTGACCCAAACACGGACGTGTTACGTAAATAAATTAATTTTGAATAATTATTATCTTTACTTTTCTAATCTTTACTTATCTTTACTTGTAGTAGGTTAGAAAATTAAAAAAGAGTTTTGCTGAATGTACTGTGTGACATATCAAATGAAAGGGCTTATTTTAAGGATTTTATATATTTTTTTTATAATTTTGAATACATGCTTTTGTAATTATTTAAGAAAATAGATGAAAAATTACCATTCCCCCCTCCGTATCTCCGAAACTACTGAGCCTAAAATGTTGATAAAAATACAGAAAATAGTTCTTTACTTATAGATTACAGGAAAACCTATAAGATGTCTGTGATCTTAAAATAACATGGTAAATCACTCAATATTGTGCGTACAAACTTACATTTGCAGTTGGAATGTATGGGGATCATGTTTTCCAACTACAATGTTAAGTTTGTTCTTGAAATAAATTCATCCCAACTACGGAACCCTTCATTGTGCGTGGTCCGACACGCACTTGGCCGGTTTTTTTTTTATTCAAACGCAAGTTTGTACAGGTTAGAGCTTATTTTTACGTAAAAATTCAAGTTCAAATATATCATCTCGGACTGCACTTGTAGAAAAATCGTTTATGAATACATTGTTGTGATAGGTTTTTCCAATACCGACGTTACCGAGTTCCCATAGTGATTTGGTCATTGTCCTTTAAAACCTCGTTCTGTTTATGTCGATCGTTTGTAGATGGCAGAAACAGATGGACTATTCAAATATGTTTAACGCTAAACGTAATTATAAGTGATCTGTGGAGCAAGTGGGCCTTAGTGTGGCTCTACATAAGATTGTTAGAATAAGAACATTTTACAAGATAGTTAAATAAAAAAACCGGTCAAGAGCGAGTCGGACTCGCGCACCGAGGGTTCCGTACGTATATATGGTGTTGATGATTTGTGAAAAACTGTGCTATTTAGAGACATCGTTTTATTTTTCCTGTAATCTTTACATAAACTTCTATTACATAGAAAAAAATCAGATTTTTATCTATGCAAACTTCGGAGATAAGGGGGGGAACGGTATTTTTTTGAAAATTTTTCATCAAAAGTCGGAAACTGTGGTGCCTAAAAAAACAAAAAAAAAGAGTTTGAGAATGTGCTAGTAGCCCCACTTCAAATTTTTAAGACCCCCTTTCAGTCCTTTTTGCAAAAAAGATATATTTTTTTTAATTTCTTTCTTGTTTGCAAAATAGTTCGCAAACGTCTTCTAAAACTATTCTAAATTTCAAGTTGATAGCATTAGTAGTTCTTGAGATATCCAGGTGTGATAGACAGACAGACAAACAGACTTAGTCTCACCATAAGGGTTCCTTTTTACCATTTTGCTACGGAACCCTAAAAATAGTACTCATTTGCTTCTAAGTATCAGCGGTAAACTTTAACCCGAGGTTATATGAAGGTGGTAGAGCAGGTGATGAAAACAATTTGATGAATTAAAAGAAAAAATGCGGCAACTTTAAAAGCAACGCCTTATTTCTATATTCCGTTTGAAATAAGATTAGACATTTAAATAAACCTTCTTTACAGTCCGTTCAACCGATTTTGACTTCTATTGTATTGGTGGCATGACAAATGGCAGCTGTAATAAACAGTTAGTATTGTAACTACGTTTTTACTTTTAATGGCATCCTTATGCCTAAAGAATAGAACTCAAAATTGGTTGAACGGACTGTAAACAAGTTTATTTAAATGTCTAATCTTATTTCAAATGGAGCATAGGTGTCGCGGGTTCTATTCTTAGGTTGACTCATGTTTTATGAGGATCTTCCGGGCATTTTAAATAGTATGCACTCGTCGTCAACTGAAATAATTAACTAAATATTTCGTAAAAATCCACACGGGTTTACCCTACCTCATAACGGCAGCCTCTGCGACTAATTTAAATAGGAATAAGTGAATATTAAGTCCCTATAACATATACGCGACCACAAATTCCTGTGTAGTAAAACTTTTCCCAACTGACGTATGATGCGGGTCCAATAACTTTGTAAATAAAGGCGGTTTTTTGCAGTACCTACCTCTGCATAAATTCAGTCGAACCTAACCTGTCTATGATGGCAACGTTCACTGGACGATGAATTACTGTATGATATTTTTAACCGACTTCTAAAAAAGGAGGAGGTTCTCAATTCGGAAGTTTGTATTTTTTTTTTTTATGTTTGTTCGCGCATATCTCGAAGACGGCTGGTCCGATTTGGAAAATTATTATTTTGTTTGAAAGGGTATACTTTACAGTTGGTCCCATTGTCATCACGTCAGGAGCTGATGATGGGATCCTGGAGAAATCGAGGGAACTCTTTAAATATTATAGGCACACTTATAGCGATTTGGGTATTTTTTTATAGTAACACGTGCTCTCTAAAAGCACAATTTGGTGCAGTGGAACTGACCACAGATGACCACCGGAACTACTCAATAATAGTATTTGATGGGTCGCGATTCGATTACTTTAATATAGTTGCTTAGCAGTTTATGCTCGTCACAATGCATGCATATGGTGAAATAAAGCTGATAGTGAAGGAAGGAAGGAGAACTCCTCAACAATTAACGTCCCTGCATCGGGAAAATCAATATTTTGTAAAAGGTGATGAGCAGTTGACATTGTAACTTAGACTATTGTAACTTAGATAAATTAAAAACTGACCCACTAAAAAGTGAAAAATAAAAACAATTTATAAAAAAATTAATAACCGACCTCCAAAAAATACACTACAAAGTGAAAAATAATTTTAATTTTGGAAGTCCGTGGCGCAAAACTAAAACACAGATCCAAAGACACCGACTTCTGAAATAAAAATTATTTTTCACATTGTAGTGTTTCTTTTGGAAGTCGGTTATTTTTTTTTTATAAAAAGTTTTTTTTTATCAACACTCCCGTAATATATCGTATCCAGAGACACCGTTACACATATCAACGTTATTTATTTTAAACCATATGAACAGTGGGCTGTTGACAGGTGATCTTGACATTTTACTTTCAAATATTGTAATGCAGCACGGTGCAAAGGAACTTTAACGCTAGTGACGGTATGCAGTCGTGTGTTTCAGAAACACGTTTGTATCGCTGAAAAAAGTCGCAATTTCTTACTGGTCTTAGATCTACGAAGGCGGCTTATCGGTTATCAGCCCAGATATAAACCAGGGGTATACAAATGACACGGCAAGTGGTCAACATAACCCCGAACCCTATAAAATATACTTTTTGATAATATACGAGCCATAGTTGTTACTCAAAAAGATTTAAATTTCAACTACAGTGGTAAGTTTGTTCTTGGGATATATTCATCCCAACTACGGAACCCTTCATTGTGCGTGGTCCGACACGCACGTGGCCGGTTTTTAATTGACTTATCTTAGTTCCTTTCTTCTCATTTTTAACCGACTTCCAAAAAGGAGGAGGTTCTCAATTCGGCGGTATGAACCTATAGCGATTTGGTTATTTTTTATAGTAACTCGTGCATTTGCTCTCGGAAAGCACCATTTGGCGAACTGATGATGGAGACCACAGATGGCCACCGGAATAATATAATAATGAGTACCTGTTCAACGGGTTGCGATTAATTTCGACTGATAGCGTCACCGATAAGTTTTTTATTTTGACTTTTTAGTGGGTCAGTTTGTAATTTAACTAAGTTACAATAGTCAAGTGCTCATCACTTTTTACATAATATTGCTTTTCCCGATGTAGGGACGTTAATGGTTGAGGGGTGTTCTTGGTAAGAACCAGGAGAACTGCATACATCATATGCATTGTGTCGAGAATAAATTGCTTAGCAACCATATTAAAGTCCCTAATCGAATCGCAACCCCTTAAATACTTATTATTAAGTAGTTCCTATGACCATATGTGGTCTTCATTATCTTCACCAAATGGTTCTTGGCACGAGTTACAATAAAAAATATCCAATTCGGTCTATCTGTCTATAGGTGTGCTTATAAGGATTTCCCTCGATTTCCATGGGATCCCTCATCAGATTCTGACTTGGTGACAATGGGACCACCTCGGGAGCATACCCGTTCAACCAAAAAAGAATTTTCAAAATCGGTCAACAATTGACGGAGAAATCAGTGAACATTCATACAACAAACACACGAACATTATAACCTCCAGGTTTTTGGAAGTCGGTTAAAAAAAGAGTGGTCTATCTATCTATCAATGCTTATATTTAGGTACCAATATGACCCACTTATTTTTTGTTCTGAGATTAAATACACCGTAGCTCAAGGGTATACAACTTTCAATAATAGTACATTGTGATACGAGGGTGGAAAGTAGGTTATTGCAAGCGAGCTGACATTAAGCTATTTATGCTCGTCACTGTGCATATGGTGAGTGGCAGTTCTCCTGGTTCTTACCAGGAGGTCTCCTCAACAATCAAAGTCCCAGCATCGGAAAAAGCAATATTTTGTAATAGGTGATGAGCAGTTAACATTAGGCTATTGTAACTTAGATAAATTCAAAAATTACCCACTAAAAAGTGAAAAAAATAAACTTTTTCCAAAAAAATAATAACCGACTAGTAAAAATAACACCGACTTCCGAAATTAAAGTTATTTTTCACTTTGTATTGTTATTTTTGGTAGTCAGTTATTATTTTTTTGTAAAAAGTTTTGCGTTGCTGCGTTCAGAAACTCTCATTCAAACGCCCAAGTTTGTGACTTTGGATATAAGTTATTTAATTATATGTTATCCAATAAAAAGCCAGTTATAGTTAAAGTTACGTAAATAAAGTATTTTAGCATACTTTATTGGTCTCATAGATTATAATTAAGGCGACGATAACCGACTAATGTTTTTATACTGAAGATCACGTCTAAACGAGTAGTATTAATGATTTGAAAAAAATATAGCATTTTCTCAATAACTTGAAATGTGAATATTTTAGATTATGTTTATATTACTTAATGAAATTAATTTGTAAAGTTATGTCTAACGCGGATAAGAAACTGAGAATGGCGCAACATCTACCGAGCGTATATTTCTGAAACCTTCACCAATTTAAAGATAATTTAATTATTAATCTTTTAGTATACGCGTTTTATTAAAATATATTTTGTTTTGTGTATAATAAATTAATAATGCGTCAAATTAGGGACAGCGAAAGGCGAGTCCTATTACTGGCTGAACGTACGACACGTTGCGCGAGCTCAGTACAGAACACGCAAGCTAACTCAAGGTCACTGGCATATATCTGAGTCTTAATATAAAGTAGAACTGCACGAAAAAGAGGATAATCACTACTCTATTTTAGAGTACGGGTGGCAACCCTAATTTTAACCCTTACCTACCCACTGGGCTATGACGACATTTCTGGCGATGTTATGTTCTTATTCTTTATTAAACATTAATAACACAGACATTGTTACAATAATATAAGGACAGCTTATTTACACACAAAGACGAGCTTAATCCAGAATTGGGTGTGAAAGTGTTTTCAAAAAAACCTAACGCAGTTTCCCATCAGTGCTCTCATCGTTTCAAATAAACAACAAAAGAATTTAGTTCAATATTTCATTAAACTATTCATCTACTATGACGTCAGTTCATTAAAATTCCGGGCTTGACATAGCTTGGTAATAATTCGAGGCCTATCCTAAATATTCGTCATCAGCTGATCGAGTTTCGAAGTGGGTGGATTGCGTGGGATGAAGTTCGCCGATGGTAAGGAACTTTTTGCCAACTATGTTCGACAACTTTTCATGTGCCAGACCAAGAAGTTTTGGGGTTTTCAACGTAGTTATTTATTATTTATGTAAAATTTATCCTCTTTCTGTTTAAAGGCTTCTACATACCGGGGCGACTGGTCGCGCGACGCGACGCGACGCAAAGGCACCGCTCGTCCCGCGCCGCGCGGGGCCTTTGTGCCGTGTCGCGCTGGTATGTAGAAGTCTTTATACGACATCAGACAAAACTCAATTTAACAGTTATCAATACACAATCAACCCAGACGCTACAAGTTTTTTCTAGATCTAAGTATGAGAATTTAACTTTATCACTTTCTACGCCACATCTTTTTTTTTGTTATAGGGGTGGAAATCCTCTTAAATGTCCTCTGCCTTGGGGCGGATGAAAGGGTCTTTCAGACTTCTACTTATTAAAACCCACCCCGTGTTCCTCCCTCGCACACTTGCGCCGGGGCTACGGGGGCACTTAAGCACTCTTCAACGCAATTCCCGACTAGTCCCGCCTCTACGGAGTCCGTCTGGTCAAGCGGGGAGCGTGAGGTGTTTGACTACCCCCGCGACGTCTAACAGGGACACGCGTGGAACATTACGTGCCACCACCTCGGGTCTTATATGATAGAGGGCGGCGGACGTCCCCGAGTCCGCCGTCCTTGGACCCATTTAAGGGGGCCAGAAAAGGGCATTATTTGCCCTCTGCCGACCCGGTACGCCTGCTGCGGGCCGGGAGAACATTCGAAATCTCCTTCTCCCTTTTCGAAATCACCCTCTCCCTTCACCTAGCTTAACTTTCGTGCGTAAAAAGTGCCAAAGTTACGGAAAGAGACACACAGCCATAATAAACATCAGTTTCTGACGTCATAAAACTAACACAAATATTTTACACCTAAATCATAAATTCACAATACACGTCAAAATATTTGTGCCACAGACTAAAAATAACAGCACATCCACCTTTATTCGCATTTTCGCAAACGGTTCTACTGAGATAACCAGCCAGGGTCATTATTTCACGTTACACTGCGTATTTCTTGTCTACAGGGCTATTGAAAAACGGGATAGCGTCTCATTCGCTTCCTTGCGCGCGTAACTCTACGCCCACGGAAACGGAATAGATCTGAAAAACATTGTCTATGACTAAATCTTGTTTTAGTACGAATAGGAATTCTAATACTGGTTGAGTGGTTAATAGGGGCTCGGATATAATAATATCTTCGTTTGTAAGATAGTAGGTAACTTTAGTGAAAACTTTCTTTTCTGATGGAATTGTCGAAAAATTTTTGCATCCGGGAAGTCCCTGAGACGATTGCGGAACTTTTTTCCAACTGCCACTAAAACTGCGCTTGCACAATCCCTTTTACTACCCAACCTTGACATGTGCGTGTGGATTGAGAGATCTTTTCGAAAAACTCTTCCAATCCCAACCAAATTTTAAGAGGATTTAGGAAATAATTGTGAAAACTTCATGGTAAGGTATAAAATTTGTGAAACCTAAACAAAGAAAGTTAGAACTCATTAACTGGATCTCTCAATCTGGACAACTGAAGAAAAAGCCATAACGCGTATCCAAGAATATACTGCCTACTCGTATGTGTTTATAATTTGCATTTTAATTAATTGTGAAGGATTTGTGAAAGCTGCTAAACAAAATTTCGATTCGTTTCAAAGCCACGTTTAAGATTTATAACGGTTTACTCGTATATGGATCACTCAGAGTGGACAATTTTCAATTGAGTGATCTTGTAAAACACGACCTAATACTGAAAAAGTATGAATAATTATCATGTTTATTGCAAATTATGCTTCTGGGAAAATTTGTGAAACAAAAATCGTGATTGAAATCTTACTGGTTCAAGAGATAATGAAAATCTTTTTTTTTGTCGATCGTCTCATTATTTTGTCGATAGTCCCAACTGAGAGATCATTATTTTGTCGATCGTCCCAACTGAGAGATCATTATTTTGTCGATCGTCCCAACTGAGAGATCATTATTTTGAACTATATTTAATAAAGCAAAACTTATAGGTAGAAGGTAGATACATCAGAAATTGTGAAAAATGTTGTACTAAAATTTGACGAATCAGTCGTCCCTGTAAGTGTTATACTTAAAAAGATAAATCATTTTTTACAATCCTTAAGGAAAACGTTGAGTAGGGTAGACATAATTTTTTATTTGTCCGATTTTTTTCTAGAAGATGCAATCTTTATTGGTAATGAAACAAAAACATGTGATTTTTGTAAAGGTCAATTTTTTTTCCATTCAAAGGTTGTCTGTAAAAGATCGCTTTTAGCGATAAGACCGCCCATTGTGTCACCCTATGTAAAATTTAAACATTTATATCTGTAACTTTTATGGTGTACATAATAAAGAGTATTCTATTCTATTCTAGAATTGAATAGATCATTAAAATTTGATAAGTACCAACTGCTACGCTGAAGGATATTTTTTATCCTACCTAGTTTAGATATTAATTTATGCGCTTGTTATTTTTCGTACTCTTCAAACGGGAACACATCAATGTCATCAATACTGTTTGCTTGGCAATCGGTGTGAAGGTAGTCCCTTTTCACAGTTTTTCTGAAGTTTCATGAAGAACCATTTTTCAACAGGTGTTATGGAACATCTCATAGACAACCGCATTCAAGATCAATCCTGAAATACAAAATACTTTCAAGGCACAAGAAACTTCACAAACAGCCTTAACAGTTCACTTGTCAAACCTTTCAGGTACACTCATGTTTAAATTGAGTAATGCCTAGCTACAGTTTATTAAACATCTGCCGGTGAAGCAAGGCGGGTGTGTCAAAAACCACTTAAACCGAACAATTTATCCCTATTCCCCGTGACAGGAGGGCCGCCATTAGCATGTTTGTTGTGTTTATTAACTCTGACATTCCTATGACACGGCTTGTTGCGTCAAACGAAAGTTATAATGCAGCCAGGTTGCAGTTCAAGCAGGAAGAAGGCAAAGAGATTGGCTGTTTAAAATATTTCTTTGCCTTTTTATGACAGTTTTATTAAGCATTTTGTTTCTTACTTGCCGTCCGTTAATAAAAACCGGCCAAGTGTGTGTCGAAACACGTACAATGAAGGGTTCCGTAGTTGAGATGAATGTATCCCAAAACAAACTTAATATTGTAGTTGAAAAACATGTTCTCCCATACATTGATATACGTCACGGTCAATTCTCCAACTGCAAATATAAGTTAGTCGACTATTACTCGTTAACTTGTAAAGTTTGCTTAACTGTGATAGTTCTTCTTTTAACTTTGTTAAGTATACTACTGCCATGATTTTTGTCACATATTTAAAGACAACCATCTAGCTGGCAGGGGGGAAAACTTGACTCTAACAAAAATTGGCACTATAAAGGTGAAAAAATGGTTGTTACACGACCCGCAATATTTTTGAACGGCCTATCCAACGGCTTATACACAATATCAATGTGCGGCCAACCGTTGGACGCATTTTTTAGAGGAGTTCACAGCTTTGACTGTCTATCTAGACGTATTTATATCTTTGTCTATTCTATTCTATTTAAGGTACCTACTTTCGCGGACACTGGCGCCTTAACACTTTTCGACCTTATTACTAGGAGCATAAGGTTGAAAAGTGGTCAGGCGGCAGTGTCCGCGATGGTACCTATTCTGCCTACGCTCCACTCTCGTCTTTCATTGCCACACGGCTCTATGAATATGTTTCGCAATATTCTGTACCACCTTGCTATATTAGCTAGGTAGTCTAGAATTAATCTACCCACTACCATTACCTATGAAAATAGATCCATTGATTCGTTGTACCTAAAGGTCCCTTGCCATTTACTTGGATGAGCACAACGTCCTTCAATAAATTATTTTGAATAATAATCTAAAATATGATAAGGTCAAGCTTGTATGAGGGAACATACTGTATGCTGTATACGTTTTGCACTTAATGCTACCTAACAAAAAGATATTCAGCAGCTGACGTCAACATTGGATAAAAGTACAGTTGACGTCTAGACTAATAAAGATTATAATTATTATATTATATTTAAAGGTATTGTAGGTAAAATAATTTAAATGTAAAATAGATAGGTACGAAGATGTGCAATAACCCAACACTTTTTAGGAATTCTGAAAATACAACAATTTCTTGTTCAATTTAGCCATATAATATATTATATCACGTAGCGGAAGCCGGGGCATTGCGGGCCTTGGGGTAAGACGGACACCCCCTCTCATTCGCAGATTAATAAACTGAGACGTTGAGATATATAGGCTACTTTTTATACCGATATTCCTATGGGATCGAGACTTACGCAGGCGAAACCGTAGGCCGCAGCTAGTTCTATAATACACGAAAGAAAATTCTCCATGAAAGCATACGCAAGTTGCAACCCACATGTAATATTCATTGTGTTGTGTTCCCTTTTAAATCTGGTAAAACAATCGAGTGAAGTGAGGTGCTTTAAAGTTTTATAGCGTGTGCGACTCGCAGCTCCGGCCATCTAATAATCCCACATAATGCACATTCCACTTACTCCCGAGATCGTATCTACATTTTATATCCCTTCTGTAAAATAACGCCTCCCGAGACACCGTAAGATATTTCGTGAGATATACTAACATCACTACGAATTACACAGCTGGTGTAAGCGATAAGTAAATTAATATTACCATACGAAAGTTTGTGACATAGCTCATTCCATATTTCGGGGTAGAACTTAAATGAAATAAAGTTTATTTACACTCATTTACAATGTATAAATCGATAGGTAGGTACGACTTACGAGTGTTAACGATTACAATGTCTATTTTTTTAGGGTTCCGTACCTCAAAAGGAAAAATGGAACCCTTATAGTATCACTCGTGTGTCTGTCTGTCTGTCCGTCTGTCACAGCTGATTTGCTCCGAATCTACTGGACCGATTATGTTGAAGTTTGGTACACATATGAACTTCTGTGACCCAAACACGAACGTGTTACGTAAATAAATTAATTTTTAATATGGAGGTCACTTTTGGGGGTCAAAACAGAAAATTAAAAAATTAAGTTTTGCTGACTGTACCGTGTAACATATCAAATGAAAGGGCTTGTTTTATGGATTTAAACAATATTTTTTTTATTTTTTTTAAATACATACTTTTGTAATTATTTAAGAAAATAGATGAAAAATTACCATTCCTCCATTCATTCCATTCATTTATCTCTGAAACTACTGAGCCTAAAATTTTGATAAAAATACAGAAAATATTTCTTTACTTATAGATTACAGGAAAACCTATAAGAAGTCTGTAGTCTTAAAATAACATGGTAAATCACTCAATATTGTGCGTACAAACTTACATTTACAGTTGGAATGTATGGGGATTATGTTTTTCAACTATAATGTTATGTTTGTTCTTGGGATAAATTCATCCCGACTACGGAACCCTTCATTTTGCGTGGTCCGACAAGCACTTGGCCGGTTTTTTTTTTACAGACACTTATTTATTTTTGTAAAAAGATTCTAAATACGGACTGATTTTTCAATCGTCTGATCTAAAGAAATAACTAAGTCAGTTTGACATAATGTCTACACAAAAACTGTCAAACTGCCTTATTTATTTCTCAGATACAAGATGAACTAACCATTGAAATGTCGGCCCTAAGTACCTAAAGTGAGACGCAAAGCCTAGGTAATCAAGTAAAATTATAGCTTTATGAGACAACTGGCTTCGCCCCGCGGTTTCACCCGCCTAAGTCTCGATCCCGTGGGAATATCGGGATAAAAAGTAGCCTATATGTTAATCCAGGATTCCAGGGTGTCAGCTACCTCCATACAAAATTTTATCAGAATTGGTTCAGCCGTTTGAGAGTGAATAAGTAACAAACACACTCACAAACTTTCGCCTATATTAGTGTAGTGAGAGCCTTCGTCGTTATATGGACTATCCAACACAAAAAGAATACTTCAATTCGAACCGTAGTTCCTGAGATTAGCGCGTTCAACCGAACAAACACTTCAGCTTTATAATATTAGTAGGTATAGATATAATATTAGTGTATACATGAAGCCTGAACCTACTCATTATTATCTCTACAAAGTCAAGTTACAACCAGGGACCGCACAACCTCGGATAAGAGTTAAGCCGTTTATGAGGTTACCTTTATCATGAAGTACCTCTTTGAATGGGTTTTTACTTGAAACCCAGTAAAAGGGAAACCCAGTAAAAACCCATATCGTATGGGTTTTTAATTAACCGCTTAAAAAAACCCCATCAAAAACTCTTTCAATAGGTTTAGCAAAAAATATAACAAAATATTATTTTTTCCTGATGGGCTGGATCGGATTAAATAAATACCTATAATACTTTATACTCTGTTAAAGAAAAGAGGCTGTGTAAGGCCCGGCGCACATTGGCGGCACGGCATGGCAAGGTATTTTGTGGCGATGAATAAAAAAATATAGTAATAGAAAGTATAGAAATAAAGTTTAAATTTCAATGTTAAGCATACCGCGGTATTGTTTTTGTACTTACGACCGTTAACATTGAAATTTCAACTTTATCTCCATAAAATTAAGTTATATTTTTATTCGTCGCCTAAAAATACCTTCCTTGCCATGCCGTGACGCTATTTTAGCCGGGTTCATAGATATTATCCTACACAGATACACCAACCAGGAAACAGGTTTTTTAAAAATTATATTATGCTCTTTTCATTGTGATTTCGTTGGTTCCAAATAAATACATCGGGTTTTATTGCTATTTTAGCATGCTCGCCCACGAGCGATTTTCCCGGCGATTTTTGTTAAAATACATTCTGACAAAAAACGCTCGTGGGCACCCCAGTGCAACAATGAATTACATACAACATTTCTGCACTGATAATTAAACTCCCGGTACCTCAGAATACTGAGCCCGGTCAGCCCGGTACACTGACCTTGAGATGTGGAAATTCATTGATAACTTTTGCGAGAATCAATGCATAAAATCTTGTACCGGTATTAAGATGGAACGTTAAAACACCCTGTTCCACGACTAAAATATCGCTTGACACAGAGTATTGTTTTCTCTTTCACACCAATGAAAAAATGATAAACCTTTCCTGCTGTCACATTGCGAATAATTTCTACTCCGTTGAGTTTTGCTACTGTGTGTGACTGTGTTGTCAAATGCTTGTCAGTTTGTCATTATTTTCTTGTCTGGAAATTTTAATTACTTTCTAAAATACCTCATTCATTTCTCTATATGTAATTTAAATCGCATTGAAACCCAAAATGTCAGCACAAAATTCGCCGGTCAAGGCGTCAAGATCGCCAAGCGTTATTGAAACAGCGGAAGACTTTGATAGCCAGGTATTGTGATTATCCTACGCCTACTTTTCTCTATTTAGACCATAAATACTATTTATCCTTGTATTTTTCCAGGATACGCTGTTAAAACACGTTGATATAACGATAGTGGAGTCAGAAAAGCGCGCTAATGGGACTTTGCACGTCCGTGATCATTACACCGTGTATCTAATCGATCTGAAGTAAGTGGTTCTATTCTATTGTTTTCTTAGCAAATTAGCCGTCCATTATGCGTCAATTAGCCTCATTACTCGTGCCCGCTTTCAAACGTAGCAAGAGTCTGTGATTAAAATTTCAAAGCTAATTAGGTCATATCCTTTTCAAAAAACATGGTAACTTGCCTTCTACTTTTGTTTTGTTGTTGTCTCTCCCATTTCTTGTGTTTTTCATGTAAAGCTTATTTGCAGTGCAGTCATCCCGAAAATTTTTAATACAAATTTCATGACAAACCTGTTGATAACACCTGTATGCAAGTTTGCTTTTAAAAAGTGATTTGGGTGTATTGTAACTATCTACAATTGTAGATTAGACCAGACTAACGAAATAATTGTCCGTATGGTGCCGGACGTAAAGAATAGCACCATCCTATTTCTTCCCATAGGTGTCGTAAAAGGCGACTAAGGGATTTACTAGAGAATGGGCAGCAGCGTTCCCTATGCATTTTAACACCATACTGCGATCGCCAACCCGTCTGCCAAGCGTGGCGATTATAGCAAACCCCCCTTTAGAGGAGGCCTATGTCCAGCAGTGGACATCTTTCGTCTGAAATGATGATGATGATGAATGAAATAATCAGCTTAACAAGCCTCTAATTTGACCAAAATATGCAATGGGATTTGATAAAAGTAGTAAATGCCACCCAATATTATTTGTGTTCATTTTATTTCATGAATTAAGTATTCATTTATTTCAGAGTGACGGATCCAGACTACAGGCTTGTGCAATCAAAGATCAGTACAATATGGAGACGGTACACTGAGTTTGAGCAGATTCACGACTACCTACTTGTTACATACCCTCATGTTATCATACCGCCGCTACCTGAGAAAAGAGTGAGTTTATTTTTTTTTTAATTTACCAATAGTATTATAAACAGACATACAGTATACCCAAACCTTCCACTGAACCAAAAATCATCTTCACATGTAAATTGCACCTATGCGAAGCCGGGGTGGGTTGCTAGTATAAAATAGATTAAAGGACAATGCTCACAAACGTATTTGGAAACTATGTGTCATGTATTTATTATCAAAATGTTCTGTGTAAAATGTGTTTGCATTTTCCTAGGAAACTGATGTGAGTCAGTTTGCTGTTTCAGTAGCCCTGCAAAGCCATTCTAAAACAAAGAATTAAAAAATATCTCAATTTAAGTCTGTATTTGAGAACAGGATGTTTTTATTTGAGAGTCTGTTTGAGGACCACATAAAATGTAAATTATAAAATCTAAAAGCTTTTATAATAGGAAACAGGCTGAATATATAATTTAAAAAAATACCTGTTGTTCCAAGGCAATAATAGTATTCCTGCACATTGTTTGCATAATTATCAATAAATAATTTGTAAACATAGATAATAAAATATCACACTTTTGTCTTATCAGGTTGATGTAATATTATGCCTATCAGAAATTAATTAACATAGATAATAATGATAAAATTTACACAAGAAAGTTACAACTCGTTAAGAAAGTTATTACACAACTACCCAAAAAAAGGAGTGTTATGTTTTCAGGTGTCATGTATGTATGTAAGTATGTATGTTTGTGAGTTTCTTTATTCCACCATAACTTCTAAACGGCTTAACCGATTTTAATGTATGTGGTATAGTTAGAAGCGTTGAACTATTCCGGGTAACATAGGCTAGTGAACATTTAAAAAAATTTAAAGGGGGAGCCATGGTTAATGAAAAAAACGGTAATATTTTTTTTTTTTTTCATGAAAATTTTACTACATATACTATCATCGTCTAGAACTTGCTTAGTACATAACAAAAATATATAACAGTAGTAGTCAATATGCATTCTTTCACTAATTAATAACAAAAGAAAAAAATATATATAATATATTTATTTATTTCTAAAACACTACACTCAGTTGCAGAAACGATCTTTAAATTTTAAAGACTACATTAAACACTAATGTAGCATTAAATCATTGCACAAAACCATTTTTTATTTTATTTTAATGCTCCATTAAATTTAACTAATGAAATGTCAAACCTAATGAAACCGGCCATTTTAAACACTTTTACGTTGCACGTAACTTCATTAGCGCCCATTAGCAGGTGGTGAACTTTAACACTCAGTTGCAGAAACGATCTTTAAATTTTAAAGACTACATTAAACACTAATGTAGCATTAAATCATTGCACAAAACCATTTTTTATTTTATTTTAATGCTCCATTAAATTTAACTAATGAAATGTCAAACCTAATGAAACCGGCCATTTTAAACACTTTTACGTTGCACGTAACTTCATTAGCGCCCATTAGCAGGTGGTGAACTTTAAGTTTGACATTTCAGATTTTTTAATTTTAATGGGCCGAAAAGCATCCATTAAAGAGCAACATTAGTGTTTTGTACAGTACTTGAATGCATTTCTGTAATTGAAAGATGTCTTTAACCAGTCTTTCGTCATTATCTGATTCTTATTTAATAGATTTAGGTACCTCGCCGTCGAATCCCAGACCGAGTGAATTTATTTTTAAAACATGATGGAGAAGAGTTTCGTGTAAGGTATAGAATTTCCAATGAGGCATTTCTTCAAATTTGTAACCTACTTGATTAAGATTTAGAACCAGTGACGCAAAGAAATAAATCCATTAATGACCTTACACAGCTTTTAATATTTTTGAGATTTTTCGCCACTGGATCTTTCCAGAAAGTATTGGGTGATTTAATAAACATAAATAAATCAACAGTTTGTCGGAAACAGGTTGGGTCGGGTTATTTGTCAGTTTGTTTATCCAAAAAGTATCCCGTGAACTAGCAAAATTAAGCCACCTCTATATTAAAATGCCAGACCGGACGGAACTACGTAGAAATTGATGGATATCCACGTGTGGCAGGAGCTCTAGACTGCATACATGTTAAAATTAATATAACATAATAAGGGGGATGCGCTAAGGTAGCCCACGAAATTCAAATCTTATTACCTTTTTTGTAATTTGCAGGTCAGTAACACATTGTATGTTGATCTAATTATGATTCGCGACCATAACCAATATGGCTTTACAGAATTATAATCATTAGAATATGAATCAGAAGTATAAAATTTGCAAAAAACGTTAGTAAATTTGAATTTCGCGGGCTACCTTAGCGTATACACCTTAAACCAGATTATTTAAACTAGACTAAACCACAGAGTACACTGAATACACATAAATCAACTACATTTACTATATTTTATGCTAAAATTGTGGTGTACTTGTACGTACGGATAATATCAGAACGCAAATGTTCACTCTTTTCGTTCAATATGGTAATTTGTTCCTGGCAATATTGTTTAAAGTCTTCTTTAACTAAAGTGACATTAAAAATGTCTAATGCCATCTAAAATTTGTTTGTGCAACTTCATTAAAGTAATGAATTCATTAGCGATAATGCTGCTTTATGTAATGAAGGGTTAATGGTGAGCTTTCTGCAACTGAGTGTAAGTATGACATTTCAGATTTTTTAATTTTAATGGGCCGAAAAGCATCCATTAAAGAGCAACATTAGTGTTTTCTACGGTACTTGAATGCATTTCTGTAATTGAAAGATGTCTTTAACCAGTCTTTCGTCATTATCTGATTCTTATTTAGTAGATTTACCTCGCCGTCGAATCCCAGACCGAGTGAATTTATTTTTAAAACATGATGGAGAAGAGTTTCGTGTAAGGTATAGAATTTCCAAGGAGGCAGTTCTTCAAATTTGTAACCTACTTGATTAAGATTTTGAACCAGTGACGCAAAGAAATAAATCCATTAATGGCCTGACACAGCTTTAATATGTTTGAGATTTTTCGCCACTGGATATTTCCAGCAAGTATTGGGTGATTTATTAAACATAAATAAATCAACAGTTTGTCGGAAACAGGTTTTTTTTTTTTTTTTTTTTTTTGGGTGGGAAATTATCAAATAACTTCTCCCGCTCTGGGCAGAGCGGGAGGGCGTGTCAGACTCTTACTGACTAAAACCCACCCGTGTTCCTTCATTTGCCTGTGTGCCAGGGCCACGATATCCCTTTCGGACAAACTCGCAACCCTGGCAGGCATTGGTCCTGACGGACCCCGTCAGTTGGTGCTGACATCTCTTTGAGGCGCGCGTGGAACACAACGCGCCGTCGACCCGGGCCTGGTCCTTATCGGACGGCGAGCTACCCATCGCTCGCCGTCCGCAAGCCCGCGCCTACGGTGGCCGGAAATCGGCTTGCAACTCCCGACGCCCGGGGCGTCTCCTGCGGCGACTAGAGGCGCGAGGGCGCGAACCTTGCCTCTCCCTCACGCGTTCCGCCTCCTCCTTCGCGAGCATTACTGCTTCGCAGAAGGAGGTGACGGCCTCCCATGCACTCTCGCTCCGAACCATGGCCTGAACCAGTGCTGGACGCGAGAGATCGTCGCCGCCGATCGCCTCCGTGAGGACACGGCGGTGCTCCGCCCAAGCCGGGCAGATCTCCACCGTATGCTCCACCGTGTCCTCCGGGCGATCCACACAGTGGTGACACCCGGGCGTTTCCTCCCGCTTTATCCTGAACAGGAACCTCCCGAAACAACCGTGTCCGGTGAGGACCTGCGTCAGGCGGAAGGTGAGGACGCCGTGGCGCCTCTCCAGCCACTCCTCAAAGAGGGGACTTATCGCCACAATTGTAGCGTGCCCAGCGCTAGGTTGCGACAATCGCACTCTCCATGCCGCCATGAGATCTCGCCGGAGTTCCGTCCGCTGTACCGTGATTTCTCGCGGCAGCGGAGTTTCACCCCGGCGTTTCGCCTCCTCGCGCCACTCCCAGATGTGCGCGAGGACTTTTGCCTCCAGATCCCACGGCGGCAGTCCGGCTAGGAGGCTCGCCGCCTCACGGGAGACCGTGCGGTAACCCCGTACCAGCCTGATGGCCATGACCCTTTGGGACGCGTTCAACCGCTGGGCTGGTCGCAGCCTCAGAGAACGCGCCCACACCGGTGCCCCGTAAAGGGCCATGGACCGCACGATCCCCGCGTAGAGCCTCCGGCAGGAGGCGTTTGGGCCCCCTAGATTGGGTCGGAAACAGGTTGGGTCGGGTTGTTTGTCAGTTTGTTTATACAAAAAGTATCCCGTGAACTAGTAAAATTAAGCCACCTCTATATTAAAATGCCAGACCGGACGGAACTACGTAGAGTTGCAGAAGGTTTTTATGAAATTGATGTATTTCCACGTATGGCAGGAGCTCTAGACTGCACACATGTTAAAATTATTAGAATAAGGGGGATGCGCTAAGGTAGCCCACGAAATTCAAACTTTATTACGTTTTTTGTAATTTGCAGGTCAGTAAAGGCTTCTACATACCAGCGCGACTTGTCGCGCGACGCGACACGGCACAAAGGCCCCGCGTGTCGCGGGACGAGCGGTGCCTTTGTGTCGCGTCGCGTCGCGCGACTAGTCGCCCCGGTATGTAGAAACCTTAACACGTTGTATGTTGATCTAATTATGATTCGCGGCCATAACCAATATGGCTTTACAGAATTATAATCATTAGAATATGAATCAGAAGTATAAAATTTGCAAAAAACGTTGGTAATTTTGAATTTCGCGGGCTACCTTAGCGCATCCACCTTAAACCAGATTATTTAAACTAGATTAAACCACAGAGTACACTGAATACACATAAATCAACTACATTTACTTTATTTTATGCTAAAATTGTGGTGTACTTGTACGTACGGATAATAACAGAACGCAAATGTTCACTCTTTTCGTTCAATATGGTAATTTATTCCTGGCAATATTGTTTAAAGTCTTCTTTAACTAAAGTGGCATTAAAAATGTCTAATGCCATCTAAAATTTGTTTGTGCAACTTCATTAAAGTAATGAATTTATTAGCGATAATGCTGCTTTATGTAATGAAGTGTTAATGGTGAGCTTTCTGCAACTGAGTGTTAGCCTATTTTACAACTTTTTTATAGCCCCACAACGAAAACCTCACAGGGTTTACAGGGTTTTTAGGGGGGTATAACGGTAGTATTCAATAACTCATAGAAAAAAATTGTCTTATCCGTTTCCACGTCGTGTCGCCTTATCCATACTCCCAACGGCAAAGTCGTAGTGGTGGCAGCGTCAACTGGCGTAGCTGCGAGGCTCATTGGAGGCGCTACCTTACATTCCACATTTGCCCTGCCTATTGAAAAGGGCAGGATAGGAAGGAGCGCCTTTAGAGAGAAAGGCAAAAGTGGAATAGTATAAAATGGCTTATCATAGGTGAAATTTCTATGTACACAACTTTAAGAAATATTCAGGGGGACAGATCCTTGGAATAGTTCTTTACAAGTCCCCCGACTGCAATGAAAAGATTGATTTTCAGTTTTCCACTTTTGGGCACAATGGCGTTTTAATTGCACAGTAAATATTATAATCTATTTAATATCTACCTTTTGGCCATTCGCACTAAAATCATGTAACTTGTTTTTAATTCTTTAGTTCACTTTTTGATATGGCAGGCGTGTATTTTAATTTTTTTAATTATTTGTTTTTTTTTCTTTAACAATGAATAAAAATTATATTTGGATAATAATATATCCTTTTTAGACAACATGAGAAAACTTATGTAAATGCTGGATTATTATTTAGTAGTATATTTATACCATGCTACTTATAAAATTATTATTTACTAGCTGACCCAAAAGACGTTGCCCGGTCCTTCAATTTTATTCGAAACAGCACTTTCAGTTTTCTTGAATTTTTTAAGAAACATTTGCCAATTCGGTCCAGCGGTTCTGAAGTGATGCTTACTAACAAACAGCAGTTAATTTTTAGGGTTCCGTACCCAATGGGTAAAACGGGAACCCTATTAATAAAGCTCGCTGTCTGTCTGTCAACAGGCTGTATCTCATGAACCGTGATAGTTAGACAGTTTCTGTTGCCGCTATAACAACAAAATCCTAAAAACCAGAATAAAATAAATATTTAAGGGGGCTCCCATACAAGAAACGTGATTTTTTTACCGTTTTTATAGATAATGGTACGGAACCCTTCGTGCGCGAGTCCAACTCGCACTTGGCCGGTTTTTTATTATATAGATGAGAAAAAAAACTAAAAAGCTATGTGTTGATAGATAGTATATTAACATTCACGAAATATTTTAGGGGGCGATTCTACTCGTCATATTAAACAATTTTCCGTATGAGTAGAATCTTAGCAACTCCAATATCGAGATCCTCCAGAGATTTCAAACATTGCTCTAATTCTATTTCAAGTGCACACTGTACTATTTCAAGTGCACACTGGTTCGTGAGGAACACGGAAATACATGAATACCTGGAGATACTGACCGTCAAGAATCCCTTCTTGACGGTCTGTAAAATAAGCAAGAAATACAAAGAAAAGCTCATTAAACACACAAATTAATTGGCTAAGAACCTATTACAGTAGTACCCAATTGATATGGCTTACCGATGTACCTGCGCATAAGGTGAATTTTAAAAGTGCGGGAAATGCTATTGACCAATCGGCACGCTCCACGCACCGCGGTTCTTTTTCCTGTACCGCTATTGGTCGGCAGCTGCCGCCATGTTAGCGCGCGCCGCGTGGCATGTTTGTCAGCCGCCATACTTCTGATCGAGTGCACGCTAGCAGCTCCAGTGTATTATGAACCTTATAATAGTGACCTAAGGTAGATTGTAAGTTTTAAGCATTCTTTCGTTAATCGTTGGGGCCATACTTTCTTTTCTGTGCGAACGAAGATTCACGACGCGCCTTATCAATTGGGTACCACTGTACCTCGACAGGAAGATGTAACTTGCCTTAAAAGATTGCAAATACTAGACATAGACCAGAGAAACTAACTATTTAGTGTCTACCAACTCATACGGTGCTGCTTAATGGAATCGCACCTAATCCAAATTGATCCCAGAAAACATCTGATACCTAAAATATTTCATGTATATTTAACGAACTTTATATTTACAAACTAGCTCATTGTTCAGGTTCTATATGCTTGGAGGAAATCAGACACCACAGACCCAGAGTTTGTTGAGAGAAGACGTGCTGGATTGGAGAACTTCCTGCTGCGAGTCGCGTCACACCCTCGACTCTGCTTTGATGACCAGTTTATCAACTTCTTGCAGCAGGAGCATGGCTGGCGGGAAACTATTACTGATAGCGGTTAGTTATGTTTAGAAACTAAATACATTAACCATTCCTCAGGACTCCGTCATTGGTATAATTGTGGCAAGCTTAATTGCTAAATATTGTGGTTCTGGGTTGAATACCCGGGGGGTAAGGTGTGGTTAGGTTTTTTCGTCGGAAAATTTAAGTTACAGCCTGGACTCCAGCTTTGTGCCAAGTTAATGGCAATTGTCCGTTTGGTGCCGGACGTAAAGAATAGCACCGTCCCATTTCTTCCCGTGGGTGTCGTAAAAGGCAACTAAGGGAAACGGGGAATGGGCAGCAGCATTCTCTATGCATTTAACACCATACTGCGATCGTCAACACGCCTGCCAAGCGTGGCGGTTATGGCCAACCCCCACCTTTAGGGGAGGCCTATGTCCAGCTTTCGGCTGAAATGATGATAATGATGATGAATGGCAATTGTACCTCCTTCCACGCGAAATACAAGCATGAGTAATGCTGTAAAATGAAGTCAAATTATTTTCTGACAATATAATTACTTTCTACCTTTGCGAAATTAATAATAATAATTATGTGTGTTTTAATAACTTATGCTTTTGATTTCAGGGTACATACTACAAGCTGAAAACAAGATCAAATCATTGTCAGTATCCATCAGACTAAAAAAGCCAGATCCAGAGATTGAGAGTGTTAAAAATTATGGGAAACAATTAGAGACTAATTTAGGAAACTTTCTTTATACTAGGTGAGTCAGTAACATCTTCTTTTATTTATTATATTTTTTAGGGAACACAAACAATGGACATTATACAGGGTGTTTGGTGCATCGTGTGCCAAATTGAAATGGTCGACTGAAGGGGTCATCTGCTAGCCTTTCAGACCCCTTAACACCTCTCATGTCCTGTGGATTTTTTTTATCGACTTTTTATTGTTTTACTAAAAAAAGACTTAAATTTTACATTCAAATACAAATTTTAAAAAAATTATAAGGCGTAGACTCTGAATTTTAATTTTATTTAGATGTGTATTGTTTTAGAGTACTTTTAAGTACAAAATTAGTGACATTAGTCATCTAGTTTTTTTATTTTTATTTAATTGCAAAGGTAAAACTTAAATTAAAGCTGTACATTTTACAGTTGTATACATGGCTACAAAAAAAAACCAAAAGCGACCGGGATCTTCCAACTCCCTCATTAATTCTCTAGTCTATCCTCTTGCTAATGATGTGCCACATGCCATAAAAATCTTTTAACAACTTTGTGAATTAGCTAGAATTGTGAATCGAGTCACTTAATATTCAAAATTATCATTTTAAAAAATATATGCTTAAGATACCTGACAAACCTTTTAAATCTGTTATCTCACTCGTATAAGGTAAAATCTGTGTCGTACCTCTATCTTATTGTTTTATTCTGGTTAGTTGAAAACTTCTGTTAGTAATAGAAATTCTTTTTCAATTTGGAATTCTAAAAAACACTTGTGCAAAACACAAATGTTGACATGTATAGGTTCAGGTCAATAGCTCAACGGATTAGGATTCGAAAATCGGCAGATAGATTAAACATGCTTGAGCCAGTTCAATACCGTACCTTAAATATCGACAATTAAGACTGTTTACACCTTAGAGCATTTCATACAAACTTTCAAGCCCTATGTTTTTCGAAATGACTGAACCGATTTTAATGAAACTTCATACGCATAAGCAGGATACAAAGGTCTAAAAAGTTAGTAAAGAACATTTTCGATAGAAACAGAGATTTCCAGTTATCAGTTTTTAAATAAGACATTTCGAAATAGTTATTTATGATATTAGGGCGGTAATTACAAACGCTTACCATAGTCACGAGTTTGTAAATACCAATTTCCGCGCGTGTGTCATACAAAGTTTTTCAACACATTTGCGAGAAAACAATACAATAGGTTATAAAATAAGCCATCAAAACATTTTAAGAGAATGATTGAGTATTTCTCGTATTTCTTCGAATCTTCCATGATATAAAATTATTGTAAACCATTAAACAGCACTCACGATTTTGGCGGCTCATTCAAGATATCAGGTGCAGTAGATTCCATATTAATATCGGATTCCTCGCTTGAACCCATATTATTATTTTGTAAATATCAGTCGGGAAACTCGCAACAATGTTTGACATTTCTAATATGAAAATGGCGCGAATTTGCAGATGGCGCCACGTGCACATGGTGAAAATTAGTACTACATCTTTAGTCTCATTTTCTCTTAATAATAAAGTGAGATAAACGTATTGAGCAAAAGCGCTTCCAAGAAGATTCGATCATTCAGCTTATTTATTCTCGTAATTTGAAACTCCTTGGTGGAATTCTAATATAATTTTTATTGTAATTAAAAAAAACCGTAAAGGATACGCACGGCGCTTTACAACGAAGGGGGCGGTAAAACATGTACTTAGGTGAGAGTACCTGTTTTACCGCCCGTTCCGTTGTATGGTGCGTAATTTTTAACTTTCGAACAATGTATACAGGCGTCGTAAATGCATTTTTTGAGCAATTGCGTTGAAAATGTTCTGTACTAACTTTTTAGACCTTTGTATCCTGCGTATGAAGTTTCATTAAAATCGGTTTAGTAATTTCGAAAAACAAGGACTTGAAAGTTTGTATGAAATGCTGTAAGGTGTAAACGCTCTTATGGCGAATCCACAGATAAGAAGATACCAGCGGCGAGGTGTCAATTTTTGTATGAGAGAAGCCGAAGCGAAGCCGATTTTAACTTACTTTCTTATCAGTCAAGTAAAAATTAATTAATTCACTTAAAAATAAGTCTTTTCTTTACTGAATTTAACACCATCTATCGTCAAGTAGCAGAACCAAAAAGACGCATCACTACACAGACAAAACTTTCTTGTTTGTTATTTCAACTCAAAGCTAATAAAATAGGCGTTGTTGCTGTTTGAATGTTATGGTGAATTAAATACCCGTAGTGTAACTATATTTTTTGGCAATAGTAAACACTGTTGACTGTGCCATTTTTCAATAGCGGTAGAATTGTTGATACGAACTTCCGAAGGGAAGCCGGTAGGAATCGTGTTATATGGTGCTTTCGCCACTGGAAGATACAACCTGTACCCCAAGTGTAAGTTTGCAAGAGAGTAAACGTAACTATTTCGTTTGCGTTAAAATTTGACCGATAGATCATAATGCTAAGAATATAAGGGTGAGAATAAAAATCTTAACGTAAACGCGCTAGTTACGTTAACTCACTTGCAAACTTACACTCGGGGTACTGATACTGACAAGTAAATAGCAAAAAACGTAACAACATTTGAATTTCGCGGCCTATAGCTGCGGATTCATCTTAAAACATTATCATTATCTAACCGTAGTAATAACATCTAATAGTAGTATATCGTGATTCGTGTGTGTAGTGTGTGTGTATAATGCTGAGCGATAGCCGTTTTGCGTGGATGTGACGCATGTTTCCCCCAACCTTTTCTTATTTTTGTGTTTATGTTCTTTTTTGCGTCATGTTTACCGCAAATAAACGTATTTTCTTTCTTTCTTCTTTTCTTTCTTTTTCAGATCAAAAATAATAGAAAAGAATTACGCCTTATGCAAGCTGCACGCGAACTATGGCAAACTGTTCAGTGAGTGGAGCGTCATCGAGAAGGAGATGGGCGATGGTCTGCAGAAGGCAGGGCATTACTTCGGTATGTTAGTGACTATCTTACCTGAAATTATTTCAAATCAAATCAAATCAAAAATATTTTTATTTCACATAAGCCTACATGGGCACTTAGGAGACGTCAGAAGCTAGGTACACGGTTCCAATTAGTCGTTTCCTATGGAGCAGAGCCGGCAAGAAACTCCACGGTTACACTTTTAAAAAACAAAATTGGCTTTTACAATGTTTTCAAATTACAGTGTTAATAGGTATGAGAGGACAGCGTAGGCCCGTCAAAGTACCAGGTACTTAACAAAATAGAAAATGGTCGACAGATCTACAGTATATTAAGCCTACAACATCCTCACATCAACAAAACTCAGACAAAAAAACAATATAAAATATGATTAAAATAATAAAAGTTAGAACCTTGTTGAAATTAAAATTGTAGGTATATTAATTTCAAATAAGGAAAACATCATGTCAGTAAAGTTTGTAAAAAAAAATAAAAAAAAACATCGTTTTAAATTAAATTACGCTTCATGCGTTTACAATCGTTTTTTAGCAACAAAATTTATTTATTTTTAGGTGCAGACTCTGATAATAAACGCCATATTCACAATCCACAATTCAATTGCTAAAATGGCCCAATGTACAGTACATTGGCCAGGGAAACTAATTGTTGAGCAAAATGGCACCCTACGTCAATCTGTCATGTTATAACCATTTCATAAACTGTCAAAGAATGACGGTTGATACTTGAATAGTTATGAACAATTGGGTATGTAAAGTAAAAATTAACCTATGCCGATTCCAAAACCATTTCGAGATTTTAAGCTTCTAAGACTTATTTTTCTATTAATAGGTCTTAAAATTATAAGAATGTATTTATTTTCACAAAAATACTTAAAATCACTTGAGTTTTATTTGACCTATAAATGCCTTTTTTTATAAAGCACTTATTACTATTCTATTCAGATATATAAATACGTAAATAGTGTAGTTTTTCACCAGCGGCGGACAGTACAAGTCGAATCACATCAATGTATCCCCTCAGGCAAACTTAACTTACGTTCAAATGATCTTCACAATAAAACAGACGCCGCCGACTTGTACTCAACATTTACTTCCTCGCACCATTTCCTTTTTAAGGTTTCTTTTACTAACAATCAATTTGTGTCGGCTATTTGTTGTGGTGTTTCTTATACTTGACGGTATGAAGCACTTAGCAGAAGTAGTCTTTGAATCCATTCATTTTATTAAGCCATATCTTTAAACTAAAGTACGGAAATCGCTAAAGTATGAAATGTAAACAAATTAATTGTCAAATTTGACAGTTTGACTTTACTGAATTTTGGTTTTAAATAAGTGTTAAACGTGGCAAAGATCCTAAGCTATTCAGTTCTACTAGTGACGTCAGTACGAACAATACTTTAAAAAAATATATAAAAATAACTCATTTCATTGAATAAAAGTTTTATAAATCTTTATTCTTAAGACGCCGACAACAGGTAAACCGCTGTCACTGTCAGACTGCATACAAAAGAAAGTGAAGCACGATGACACAACGCTTGTAATTTATTGCAAAATACGTATGGAGAAATTATTTATATACTCAAAAATGAGTTGAGATTTTTTTTTTTTTATGTAAAATAAAAAACAACCAAGTTCTGCATACAAATTAGAAGTTGATATTTAATACAGATATTTTGGATTGAAACTCAAAGTAAAAGGTTAGTTTACCGGTAGTTTGTATCGAGTTTTTTTTTCTAAACGTGTTTTGGTAACAACCAAGTTCTGAGAAATATGTTCAAGAATAACATATATTTTTTCTGCTACCACAAACTATATAGATTTGGCTATTTTTTTGTTTAAGACAAGCCTACTTTTATCATTTGCCTCTTGTCAGCGCCTTAAGAATCCATCTCTATTTATCAAATATCTAAATCCTTATATCCTCTCGTCTATCGGCAACCTATCCCGTCACAATGACTGGCAAATAAATACAACATGAAAACTTAAAACTTTCATATTTTTATTATCTTTCTTCTGCAGACTCAATAGCAGACAGTATAGACTCGGTAGCAGAGGATGAAGAGCAGCTAGCAGACCAATTAAAAGAGTACCTCTTCTACGCGAGCGCGTTGCAGCAACTGTGCAGCAACCATGAGACGTTGCAGCGAACGTTAGAGAACGCCCAGGACACGCTAACTAACAGGTACGTAGACTGTTACAGTAGCTGTTATACGTGCATGTTGCAGCAACCATCAGACGTTGCAGTGAACGTTACAGAACGCACAGGACAGGCTAACTAACAGGTAAGACCTAAAAATAAGATATATACTTACTTTTGTACACCAAATTATAATAAGATAAGAATAAAGGCTTTGTAACGAGTCGTGGATTTTTTCTTTGTTTACTGCAATCTTGATAGGCCGGTCGTGTCATTTAAACTGATAAAATGTCTGCTAAAAGAGGTAGTTGAAGATTATCGCCATCTTAATTCTAGTACGTAGTAGCTTTGATGCGATTGAAATCCTCTGAAATATCGACATTTATTTAATTTTTCATTCTGAGGGCCAGCAACACACATCCATACATCTTTTATGGGGTACTATGTTAAATGTTACAACAAAATACCTTGTGATTTAATTAAATTAATTGAAAGAAATTTAACACTCATTAAAAGTACACTTTGTTTACAAGTATATTATTAAAAATTTGAGGATCATATCCAAGACAGTGCTGTATCATGCTGACCCGGTCAAGTGTTTAGCACCCCTGAGTGAAAAGCAAAAGATCTTTTTTTACTAATTAATAAGCCCAATAAAACAGATTTCTTTCTTTCCTTCTCCCAGAGTATCAGAGCGAAGTCGCGCGGCGGCCGGCAAGTCGGGCATCATGTCGCGACTGTTCGGCACCACCGACCCCGACATCGTGCGCGACCAGACCACGCGCGCGCTTGACGGCAAGATAGTCGGCGATAAAGACGCCATTGAGAAGGCTAAGATGGATTTAGAGTAAGTACCTGCTCATGGAAATAAAATGGTATTAATAGTGCAACCGTCATTTGGAATACATTATGTTGAGACACGCATTCTACTTGACTGTGTAACCAAATCGCTATGTCTAAGATACAAAAATAATTGTTGTTTATTCATTTATTATTTATTGTTGTTTATTTGTTGTTGAAATGAAATAAAATGAAATCGTTTATTCTGTAAATAGGATATTAGAATCACTTTTACACGTCATATAAAAAATATAATCTAGATGTAACCGACATTTCATAACTGACTACCCCTGAGAAGAAATGGCGAAACAAACTCAGGAGTCAAAGTCTCTTTTAAAGTCCAGACATAATCTTGGTCAGATCATGTGAGGACCATGTAGATCCTTGTCTGAAATGGTCTTTTGAGGAAAGAACCACACAAATTTGAGTGGACCTGTCCAATCAGTGCAAGCATTTGTCAGTAATCGTGCAGCTCAACTCAAGACAAGGAGCTCAACGACTTTACGAACAATACCAAAGAAAGGACATTGGGTAGGCCGCATAAAGCGCTCAAAATGCCAGACCATCATTAAAACTAACTGAGAAAAAGAATTAAAAAGGAAAATAAAAAAAAAATAAAAAAATGTCCCACATAGTGCTCACATTCACAATAAATTTAAGCAGTAAACATAATAATTTTCAAAGTAAACATTCATGTAATATTGTATATAATATTCTGCAATGTCAATTTGTATATAAAATCATGCATAATAATTAAAATGTCAAGTTTTCTAGTTTTATCACAAGGCTAGCAGAGCGAGCAGCTCAATCCCAAGCTTTTTGGTCTTCTTAATAATCAGAAATTTGATAGTACCCTTTCTTACAAAGTTTGGTTTTAATACAGATTTTAAATCGTTTAATGGGTAAGTTCTGAATGTCAGTAGGAAGTTTGTTGTAAAAGCGTATACATTGACCCATGAACGAGTTGCCTACCCTGTGGAGGCGAGTGCGATGTACAGCAAGATTGTGTTTATTCCTGGTATTTAAACTATGGATATCGGACATTTTCTTATGTTGTGGTTGAACAGCCTCAAGATTAAAGTATCAATATTAATAAGATAATTATTGCCTTGATTCACAGTTAGTTACAGTAACAGATTCATGTGAATAACATTGAAAAGTTTCTATACCCGACTTTTAATGATTTTATCTAAACGAGTTGTGTTAATGATTTGAAAAAAAAAGTTAAATTAGAACAGTTTGTCAATAACTTAATATTTTAGATTAAGTATGTTTATATTACATAGCGAAACTAATTTGTAAAGTTATGTCTAACGCGGATAAAAAAAACTGGGAATGGCGCAAAATCTACCGAGCGTATTTTTCTGAAACCTTCACCAATTTAAACATAATTTAATTATTGATCTTTTAGCATACGCGTTTTATTAAAATACCTTTTGGTTTGTGTATGATAAATTAATAATGCGTCAAATTGGGGACAGCGCTCCTTGATGGGCGAGTCCTATTACTGGCTGAACGTACGACGCGTTGCGTGAGCTCAATACAGAACACGCAAGCTAACCACTCAAGGTCACTGGCATATATCTGCGTCTTAAGGCCAAAATGAATAATAATCAATCTTAGATATATTTTATAACAACTAATGTAAATTGAAATTTCATGCCAATACCCAATTAAAAGACTAGGCCTGTGTAATGAAGTATTAATGCCATCATGATTCCAGTCAGAAAAAGATGGGCGCTATCGGTCATGTATAGCTCCTCTCTCTGGCACTGGAATAATGATAGCATTAAAACGTCATAATGTGGCACCAGGATCAAGATTTGGATAGAGACACATTCATTTAGTGCAAAAATCGATAAGGAGAATCCTGAAGCAAGTTTAATAATGGATCTATTTAACACCAGTGTAGACCAAGGAGTCTTTCCGGATCTCATGAAACACAGTAAAGTAGTTCCATTGTTCAAATCCGGTGATAGTAAAGAACCCAACAATTATAGGCCCGTGACAATTCTGCCAGTTCTCAGTAAGGTGTTTGAAGAGTTGATGCTCAATCAAATGTTAAGTCACTTTAATAAAAATTCTATCTTTCATGAATGGTACGGTTTTACCAAAAGGCCACTGACGCTTATTTCACCCCAATATAGAACATTTTTAACGCCTGGGAAGAAGGACAAGATGCCATTGGAATCTTTGCGACCTCTCTAAGGCGTTCTATTACGTAACCCATTACACACTTCTACTGAAACTAGAGCACATGGGATTAGGAATACAGCTCTTGATTTACTAAGATCATACCTGAAAGATAGAAAGGTTAAAGTTCAAGTAAACGGCATCAACTCATTTCGCCTTATGGCCTCATAACTCATTTCGTATTAAGCCATGTCAAAATATAAATCTTGTTTTGTAAAACAAGATTTATATTTTGACATGGCTTAAACCATGGAGCCAGTTTTTGTAATAAGAACGTAACATGAATTGAAATACCGTTCTTTATACAAAACTGAAAACTTCGTTCGGTACTAAGTTGTCAGTTTTATGTTTAGGAACTTTACCTTAGTCGGAATAAAGTTCGAAATTCAATAATGGCTCCATGTTTTCAACCTGGGTCTGAAGATGAACCTTGTTTTGTAATAAGGGGGATTAGGTTCTGAAATGGCAATAGGCGTTCCTCAAGGTTCTATATTGGGTCCATTCCTCTTTTTAGTTTACATGAATTATTTACCCCAATTAATTCAAGTTCAACCGAAGATGGTGTTATTTGCAGATGACGCATCATTAATCTTTAATATAGACCGACGGTCACAAAATCTTGACGACATAAATCACTATTCTTCAGGTCCAAGATTGATTTACGGTAAATAATTTGGTAGATTTTTCAGTTAGAACCAATTTTCAGATTATCTAAAGTATATACATCTTTTATGGGGCATGGGGTCCTGGTCCATAGGACATTCTAGAGGCTAGACAAAATCAAACTGCTTGATAATTTAATTGTATAATTTATTATTTTTATGACTTTGATTTTACATACTGTGGTTACTTTAACACACACACTAACTTATTACTTGTTATAGTTTTAGGGAAATCGTCTACTTTCACAATGTTTGTAAATATGTGAGCACCATGTATCTATCACATAATTAATTATCTGTCATTGCTTTTATTCTAGGTGCAACGTCTTCACATAAAACATACAAAATATTAATATAATATACAAAATATTGTAAAACATTTTAAAAGAGTAACGGTGGAGTTTCTTGCCCATTCTTCTCCATACGAAACTACCTATTCTATTTTCCTGTAAATTTGGACGTCCAAAAGTGCCTTTTATGAGTCCATTTAAAATAAGTTAGTTAATATGATTTATTATTTTTGTAGAGAATTCACCAAGAAGGCGCAGGTAGAGATAGAATTTTTCCAAAAACAAAAAGACAAGGATCTCCACGAGTCACTCGTTAGCTTTATTACTCTGCAGGTGAAGGCCGCGAAAAAGGTTAGTAAACTTACTGAACTTACACGTATTTGAGTTTCAAATTGTAAGAGATATTTTGATGAACTACCTAAAAAATGCGGTTCCGTGTGGTCCGGACATAAAGAATAGCACCATCCTATTTCTTCCCATGGGTGTCGTAAAAGGCGACTAAGGGACTTACTAGAGAATGGGCAGCAGCATTCTCTATGCTTTTTAACATCATACTGCGATCGCCTGCCAAGAGTGGCGATTATGGCAACCTTTGGAGGAGGCCAATGTCCAACCGTGGACGTCTTTCGGCTGAAATAATGACCTAAAAAATAAAAGAAAGTTTCAGGTCAATTTGCACCACAAATCACTAAATACGTTTAGCGCTAAAATAATTTAAAACATCGTTCTATTTCTGTCAATCGTTTGAAGGTGACAGACAGAATTATGGTTTATTTATGTTTAGCGCTAAACGTATTTAGTGATTTGTTCTGCAAGTGGGCCTCACTGGAAAGTTCGTGAATACAAAATCAATTGTTTGGAAGTTGGTCATACTATGAATACTTTCATCCCCCAATGTACACTTTTATAATTTCGAACGTGACGATATTATCGTGGACGTCTACGTTCACGTCACGTCACGTCATCACGATAAACACAGGAAAATAAAATGTATGAAAATATAATAGGTTGGGGAAAAAGTTTCTTCGCATTTTTTAAGAAAATTCAAAACATTTTTTAATATAGTTTATTTACATTTAACTAAAGTATGTAGGTACCATTTTGTTCGATAACTTTTTGCCATCTTGTAGGTAGGGACATGATCCCATTGCTATAGACATTTTGGGACCTCTGATGAAAATACCGCGACAAGTGGTTTTGGCAGTCCTCTCGTGATGTTAACCTGACACTGCCTAAAGAATTCTGAAGAGACCGCAACAGGTGGAAATCTGAAGGTGCAAGGTCAGGACTATACGGCGGATGCATTAACACCTCCCAGCCAAACTCTCTTAATTTTTGCTGAGTGGCTAAAGATGTGTGAGGTCTAGCGTTGTCATGATGAAAAACCACACCCCTTCTGTTGAGTAATTCCGGCCGCTTTCTCTCAACTTCTTGCTTTAATCTCATCAGTTGTTCGCAGTAGAGTTCAGAATCGATGGTCCTGCCTGGTGGTAACAGCTCATAATGAATAATGCCCTTCCAATCCCACCACACACACAGCATCACCTTGTTTCGAGTTAACCCGGGTTTCGCCACAGTCTGTGAAGCCTGACCGGCCTTTGACAACGACCTTTTTCGCACGGTGTTGTCGTAAGTGATCCACTTTTCATCACCAGTTATCAGCTTCTTCAAAAATGGTTCGGTTTCATTACGTCGTAATAAAGAATCTCAAATGAGTGCACGGTTCATTAGGTTTCTTTCAGTGAGCTCGTGAGTTACCCAAATATCGAGCTTTTTTGTGTACCCAGTTTTTTTCAAATTTGCCAAAACTTTTTTGTGGTCAATTCCCAGTTCTTCAGCTACGTCGTAACTACTGATATGCCGATCTTGCTCCACTTTTTCAAAAATGGCATCCATTTTATCCGTAATAGGGCGACCAGAGCGACGTGCATCTCTGACATCAAAATTTATGGATTGAAAACGCTTAAACCAAATTTGTGCTACTCTCACAGACACTGCACTAGGTCCATAAACATCGAAAAAAATTCTCGCGGCTTGCGTTGCATTTTTACCTTTTTTGTAGTAAAATTTTAAAATGTATCGAATTTCTTCATTAGATTCACTCATCTTGACAGTACGAAAAACAAATGAAAATCACACATTTTCCTAATTTGAATTTGGAATTAAGTTCTTTAAAATTTAAACTTTCAATGATTCCAAAACCAGCCAGATACAAATAGTATAGCCAAAGAGATTTTATTACAAGCTCATACATACTATAATGCGAAAAGACTTTTTCCCCAACCTAATATGAAGACGCTTTTAAATTTCTGTCCACGTTATAACGTGCACGATTTTCTCTCTTGTCATTGTCAAACTTCTGTTTTCAGCTCTATAGCCTTTTTTTTTTTTGGGAAATTATTAAATAACTTCTGGGGGACTCGGTGTCAGACTTTTACTGACTAAAACCCACCCGTGTTCCTTCACTTGCCTGTGTGCCAGGGCCACGATATTCCTTTCGGACAAACCCGCAAGTTGGTAGGCATCGGCCCTATCGGACCCCGTCAGTTTGTGCTCACAACGCGCCATCGTCCCGGGCCTGTTCGGTCCGTATCGGACGGGGAACTCAGCTCTATACACTGCGCGTGCATCGTGGTTCTTAAATTTATCGACGAATTTTATTATCTTAGGATGATCAGTATTATTTTTCTTTTCAGAACCTACAAGCATGGACGCAGATCAAAGAATGCCTTCAGAACATGCCGTAAGCCCCGCCAAGGAGTTTTTATACCAAATGTACCTACGTGATGTTCGTAACGTTAGTCTTACTACTTTTCTATCTCAATTTGTAAGTAGAACGTGTGACGTTTCGAAACTGAATAAGAATGTACTGACTATCTTAACAACCTGTATTTGAATTTAGAATCAAATAGAGAAGAGGCATGTTGCGCCAACCCCAAATAAATTGGGATAAGGGCAGGAGAATTATGATTTGAATTTTGAATCTGAAATAATTATCGTTTTGGAACAACCAACCTAATGTCATGTCAATACGAAGTTCAAATTCCATTGCAACAAAAAAAAATTGGATTTTTTTAGGCACTCATAAATCAACTTAGAATACACAACGCTATAGTAGATAGTTAAGTGACTTGCGATGAAATGTAAATTGTCTGAGATTATGAATTCGAGCAAAGCGGAGTATGTGATTAAAATGAGATTAGGACCGCCCTCGAGTTCAATAAGGCATAAAAAAAAATCTTCCTCATCATCTCGGCTAAAGATGTACAATGCTGAACATAGGACACCCCAAAAAATGCCCTAAAGAACGGTTGTTGCTGCCCGTATCCAGCGGATTCCCGCGAATTTTATTTTAAAATTTCTTATTCTATAGATATGTTGGGATGATACTGGCAGCATTTTTAATGAAGGTAGTCGGTTATAAACTTACTCCGTTTCGGAGCGACTTCTACATGTTTTTTAACTTAATTATGTGATTTATACTCATGGAAAGACATCGATGTTTATAATAGATCCTATAGTATTTTTTTACTCCGTGTCGTAGAATCGTGTCTGCAATCATAAATTATAATCAAATCACATAATTATTTTATAGTTACATCGACATTTTTATTTAATTTTGTAATTTGTATAGTTCAGTCAATATATTAAAATTGTATGATTTTCCAATTTATATATTTGAACCAAAATATGAATATACATCGTACTCATTCCATAACAATAAATGTATTACGTATAATATTCATATAAAAAATATATACGGTCGGTTCCACTGATCGCAATCATTGTTTTCTCATACCATTATTATTATATTTAACACCTAAATGTTCAAATGAGGTATATAGACCATTGAGTTCTAGGGGCCAATGAGATTCGTGCAAGAGACAATGCGTTTCCGCCGAAAGACAAAAGTTCGGAACAGTGGGGTAATTACGTAACACACAGTAGCAACATTTTTGACAGTTTAACGACATTGAATGTTGTTGAACAGACAAATTTTTCGAACATACGAGCAATGGATTAGCAGTTCCTTCAAAATCATTCAGATTGTGTGTTACACAATTAGGCCCGGCGCCCATTGGCAGCACGGCATGGCAAGGTATTTTTAGGCGACGAATAAAAATATAACTTAATAGTATGGAAATAAATTTGAAATTTCAATGTTAACGGTCGTAAGTACAAAAACAATACCGCGGTATGCTTGACATTGAAATTTCAACTTTATTTCCATATTGTTAAGTTATAGTTTTATTCATCGCCTAAAGAGGCCTTGCCATGCCGTGCCACCAATGGGCGCCGGGCCTTGGGGCGCTGTTTCTAAAAACATTTTAGTATGCCTTTTGTGTAAGTGTTAGATAAAGATCTAGCACTATGTACATTACCGTTTTAAATAATAAAAATATATTATTTTAACTACCTTCTAAGTGTCTACATGAAACAAACCCAAAGATTGCCACAAAATAAATAAATAGTTATTTGGAAATACAAACACAATGTTACTGCTGATAGTGCAAAGGAAAATGCGCAAATTCCTTATTATCGGGTATCTCGGTCAGGTCGCCTTACCTCGATAAATTATCTAAAGTCGTATTTCATAATCAATCAATCAACTCAGCCTATAGCAGTCCACTGCTGGACATAGGCCTCTCCCAGGCTGCGCCACAACACCCTGTCCTCCGCCTTCCGCATCCAGTCTGTCCCAGCCATCTTTTTAAGGTCGTCGGTCCATCTAGCTGGGGGGCGTCCCACACTATGCTTGTCGATACGCGATCTCCACTCCAGGACACGTCTGGCCCACCGGCCATCGGTCCTTCGAGTCCTTCGACAAACATGGCCAGCCCACTGCCACTTCAGCTTGCTTACTCTATGTCGGCTATGTCGGTAACTCCGGTTCGCTTCCGGATAACTTTATACTGATTGCTATCAATTTCCATTTGACCCTTTCCACTGATAATGCATGTCCCAAATGCAATCCAATGTCCTAACTATTATTGTGGTATAAGCTAAAAATAATCTCAAGAAGTTTTTTGCAAATTACTCTGATGAATCGTCCTTTTGCATTTCTTAGGCCATTTTGTAAAAAAATAAGAAATATAAATTCTAATCTAACATATTCTTCTGTTAACCAAAGGTGTATAATGTTCTGAAAAATATACATATATTGATAAATTAAATAGGCTCTGATACGTGTGTTATTGTCACAAGATTTTTAAAGTAAAAAAGTAAACTTTCTACATACCTGCATAGTTAACTTTCGATTTGATTTGAATGAAGTTTTTTTTTTTCGTCTAAAATATTATTTACTTAATTTTTTTTTCTTATAATGTTGCCCGCAGAAAATATACCTTACAAAAAATAGATTGGGTCTGGGGATATTACGAGTACGATTAATTTTTGGAAAAATAATCCTTCAATTGTTTTGAAAACATTTTTTTACGAAACGTCAAGTGAGATACGTTTTCGAGATGTGAAAATTTGTTTTGCGAAAGATCAATCGCATTTGCGTACTCAACAGTTTTTTTGATATATTTTTCGCAGGTAACGTTACACAAGTCGTTACATTATTAGCACATTCGTTTGCCTAGGCTACCAGTATTTTACATGGAGCGACTGCCTATCTGACTTCCTCAACCCGATTACTGGGTACCACGATATCCATTGGTAAGACCGAACGGGTTGTCAGACTTTCGGGCTTCTAACTACCTGTAACGACTGTCAAAGATCTACAAATGACAGCCGGGACCAACGGGACCTCTGTCGCAAAATGACCACTTCTCAAAATTACAACTGGTAGCAAAATGTCCCTTTCTCAGAATGTCCCCTTCCTCAAATTCATCATTCTGAGTTTTGTCATTTTGAGAAGTGGTCATTTTGTGACAGAGCCGTTTATTAGCACATTATTTTGTAAATAACAAATTGTCGTCCATCTCAAACATTAATACTCATCTGTGATTGTAATACGGAATCAGAAATAATTTGTATAAAGTGTATAGTGTAGCTTTCGTTATTAACCTAATTTGGTAAACAAATAATTATGGCGCATTGAGATTTATATTTTGAGAAAATGTATGTGTTTAATTAGTTAATTCGGAGCTGTTATTATTTGCATTGTATATGTTTCATGCAAAACAAGACGTGAATTTTATCGTGTGGCTAGCTGACCTGGCAGACGTTGTACCATCCAAATAGTTCATATAAAAATCCCATAGAAAAAGGACTTTGATTTTCCTGAATTTGGAAAAACTCCGGGTTGTTTTCCAATTTTTCTTTCCATAAAAATCTAATTCGGGCTATTACGAACATTTTAAAACAAAAATTGCTAAATCAGTCCAAGCGTTCAAGTTATTTATAATAGTATTTATTTATTGATTTTGTTATTGATAGATTGATGCGAAAACTAATTTTTTTTACCGTGTTTGTTTACCAAATCAGATATTTAAAGCAAAAAATACTGTATTTATATTGTAAAGCTACCTATATTATTATGCTTCGTTGACTATGTTTAATTTATGTTGATTATTTTTGAAGTATGATGAATCAGTTTTTAATAAACTTAAACACTTTTTATAGCTGTCTTTAATTCTTTTTAAATCTTCTAACTACCTAATGATAATATAAACAGATATGATAAACACTCACAAAATAATCGAAAAAAGTGTTTCACGCAGCAGTGGCAGCACACATACCCACTTTTCATTCATTTTACATTTCACTACAAGTAAAAATGATAGAAAAGAGATGCCTTGATAAAAACAACAAGAAAAAAAGAGACAGCTAGTGTTGTCAATTGCGCGTGAATGTAAACATACACTATTCTGGCCACCAATCACCGAATGTTGGCATCACAGACTAACAAATACGTCCCAATTAGGACGTTTTCGAGTCTTCACGATTGTGCGCTCACAACATATCTGTTTAATATAATATCATTGTAACTACCTAAGACCTTTTAATTTTTAAGGTACCCAATTGCAAGCAACATAATACATATATAATTATAACTCTGGGGGCCTACTCCGAGCGTTAATTCGAAGTATCGGCCGTTTTATAACTTTCTTTCCTTATTTGACTTTGAATCCTTACCCGACGTCAAGTGACATTTGGCAAAAACGGAACCCTTATGGATTCGTCATGTCTGTCTGTCTGTCCGTCCGTATGTCACAGCCACTTTTTTCCGAAACTATAAGAACTATATTGTTTAAACTTTGTAAGTAGTAACTTTGTAGTAGTCTTTGTATTCTATGAACCGCATTAAGATTTTCACACAAAAATAGAAAAAAAACAATAAATATTCCCGTATGGGTTCCCCATACTTAGAACTGAAACTAAACATTTTTTTTTCATCAAACCCATACGTGTGGGGTATCTATGGATAGGTCTTAAAAATGATATTGAGGTTTCTAATATATTTTTGTTCTAAACTGAATAGTTTGCGCGAGAGACACTTCCAAATTGGTACTTCTAAAATAAGTGAATGATAAAACAAAAAAAAAATATATGATGTAAACCACATGAACAGGTTACATTACCATGTAAACTTCCACCTAAAATTGGTTTGAACGAGATCTAGTAAGTAGTTTTTTTTTAAATAAGTACTTCATAAATCGTAAACCGCAATTTACCTTTATAAAGACTGATAATGGTACGGAACCCTTCGTGCGCGAGTCCGACTCGCACTTGGCTGGTTTTTGTGTTCTTTCGTGTAGTTTTCCATAGTTAGCCGTAGTCAAGAAACGGCCGAACTTCGGCCGATACTTCGGATTTATGTTCGGAGTAGACCCCATGATTCAAATCAGTTGTAGATGTCGTGGTCTCATCGTAAAAATGGCCATATCGTGATCTGCCTGGCCATTCCACGATACGCCTAATCGAAAGTTGGGTGGATCAACGAAAGCAACCTATTTATCGATATTCCCTGCCCACTGGGTATATACCAAAGTAATTTAATTTCACGCCGCTAGTGGCACCCCGACCAAATAGTGTATTCCCGTTGTCCCCGTATGCCATATCCCCGTCACGGGGACAGCGGGACGTGATTAAATTTATTTCCCGTTGTCCCCATAATGTACGAAGTAAACCTATTAGGTTAGGTTAGAACTGTGACCACACAACGCACGAGCCGAGTGAGCGTAGCGAGCGGTGCCGCGGCAGCGGCCGGCGAGTGCCAGAAACATATTTTTGAATGTAAAACCAAACCACGGGGACAACGGGAAGTATTTTTAAATATTTAATTGAAGTACCGCTGTCCCCGTAGGACCAAATAGGTTAGAAACTTAGAACTGTGACGCCGGCCGTGGTCGAGTCGATGGTCGGCAGCGAGGAGTCCTGGGACGCGGTGATATGTGGGGCATACTGAAAGTTTCTGGAATTGGCCACTTACAATAAAGAAATAAATAAAGCAGTTACGGAATTTGAAAATGGAACTCTCTGGGAACATGTTACTTTTTAATTTGCGAGACTGTCATTTGTTTTTTCATTGTGGCGTCCTTTAGAAAATTGTGTGTCGCTGTTACAATGAAATTAGCTCGTGAAAGTTTTCGGTTAATGGTTTTTTACGACTTTTGCTGCAACTTAAGTCAACAAGATAGTTGCCAGAGACTTTAATTGGCATTTGGTGATGAAACCCCATGTCGCAGCTCTGTGTATTCGTGGTTCAGAGAATTTAGACGTGGACGTGATCATCTCCATGACGATCTACGTGAAGGTCGGCAAGCGACGGCGGCTACAGAATCCAATATTGATACCGTACGACAACTGATTGAAACTGACAAAAGAATTACTTGTCAGCAAATTTGTACTGTATCAGGCATTGGAATGAGCTAACTGCAAAACATTTTGCACGTGCATCCAAAGGTTCGGAAGCTTTGCACTCAATGGATACCGGATGATTTAACGGAAGATCAGAAACGACTGCGTGTCGAGTGGTGCCGTAAAATGATAAAAAAGTTTAATGGAGGACAGTCATTGGCTGTCTATAATATCGTGACAGGTGACGAACCCTGGGTGTACTGCTTTGAACCGGAAAGAAAAAGCCAGTCGGCAGAATAGGTCTTTGCTTTTGAGGATTAGCCGACGAAACTTAAGAAAAGTCGAAGCATTGGTAATGAAATGGTTGCTTCTTTTTTCGATAAATCATGACATTAGACAACAGTGTCGCTTGTAGACCAAAGGACAGTGACCGAAAATTGATATGTCACCACATGCTTCCCCAGAGTATTAGAGAAGGTTCGCGAAAAGCGTCCTCGAAGCAATATCCTCCTTACCACGATAACGCGTCCTCACATTCCGCTATGGAAACGGAAAAGGCTTCAGTTGTAGAACTGATGACCTATCTGCCATTCAGCCCAGTCCTCGCACCTTACGACTTCTTTTTGCTTCATAAAATTAAAGACAAACTTAGAGGCACACGTTTTACGAGCACTAAATCGGCGGTGAATGCGTTTCGCGAAGCCATTGTAGAGGTCCCTAAGGAAGACTGGCCCAACTGCTTTTTACAATGGTTGGAACCATTGTAAAAAGCAGTTGGGCCAGTCTTCTGGCGAATCCAAAAATCTATAAATTGTGAGGGCATATAATTTGAAAAACAACAAATGTATCATAAGTCTAATAGCTGGTCGTATTTATCAAAATCCAGAAACTTTCAGTATGACGTAATTAACCCTTATATGCCCAGAACTACTTTTGTTCTCCGATATCATTTATTTTTGAATATGTGGATACCTGAAGGGTTCTTAGAAAGACTGCAAGTGAAGATTTGCGGTGGCAGTTGGAGAAGGCTGTTTTTTTAATGGGTCGAAAACGACCCCTTGGTCAAATGTGTTATTTTAAATTAATGATGAATAAAAATGCCATTATTTTATTTATTCTTTATTTACCGTCATAATTTGAGACAAAATTCAAAAATGAAACAGAGAAGCTTTTTCATGTAAATTGACACCACATTTACTGTACCTACGTCATAAAAAATATTGTCGCATTAGACAAAGAAATCTGTATTCGGACACTCATCCTGTACTTTAGTTATCAGTTTATTGATAACGTGACGCCCCAATCCCGAATCAGCACGCTTAGCACCCTTGGTAGGGATCAGCATACAGGCAGTAGCCCAGTCTCGTCGCAGCAACCACATTTTGAAGCCAAGTCTTATTGGCTTCCATCTAGTATGCTGTTTGCAACCATATCTACCGTAATACGGAACCATGGATTCATCGATACTTATTTCTTTTTCAAAAGGTCTACCTTTTGAAAAAGAAATGAGTATCGATGAATCCATGGTTCCGTATTATTATTATTCCGGATGCTAAATTTCTACAGTTTTCTCTAGAAAACTGTAGAAATTTAGCATTTAGCTTACCAATTAGCGGGCGTATTTTTGCCATCTCGTAATTTTCAGACAGTTCAGTATTATCTGCCACATGGAAATAACGCAATATCACTTCGAATCGATTTCGATGCATACTTTTTTGTGACAAGTTAGTACGAGTATATTGTGGGTATCTTCATTGCTCTCCCAGTAAATGCGGCGTCGCGTCAAAGGAGCATAACCAGACAAAATAAGGATAGCAATAAAGCAGTACCTATATTTATTTGTCCGACATAGATAAATTCATATTTCCTGCATAAACAGCATATAATAACTGTTTGTCTGACTAAATGAATGATTACTTCTCGATCGAAAAACAGCTCAAAGAATATGACAGGGTCACTAATTTCAGATAAAGTTGTACAGACCTAGGTAGCGGTGTGGTCCACTCACGATTGTACCTGGGAAGATCTGTCTTCATCCAAGTGCGCTCCCTACCCACTTGGCGTTGAGTAGCTGTTTCTCGCCCCCACGTGCCCTTCTGCGACTGACTTCTTCCAGTGGTCGTATATCACCAGGCTCCTCATCGTCGCTGAACGTAGTTTCTTCAGCAAATAGACGCCTCAAAGTATGACACTTGCAGGTGCGAGTAGCTTTCGACGGGATAAATGATGGAAAAATACATCTTCTTTATCGCCGGAATTACCGTCACCCTGCCCTCGCCAGGAGGGTCAATAAAAATATCAGCACCTTGTATCTCATTGGGGTCTAAATTTTACAACACCTCTATAATATCGTTCGTTTTAAGCGATATTCTAGAGTCTAGAATGTAGACCTAGAAACCAAAAATAGCGACTATATCTTCCCAAGGGGTCGACCCACAAATGTTTGGACAACTATCTCTGTGTAATAAAACATTTATTTCCGAGCTTTTCACCTTTATGGGATAGATAAACTATATAATTTTATGATACAAACACCCCCCCCACCCCCCCACCACCAGACCAGAGGTGGGATGGCATCACAAGTCGCACTTGATACATGATCCCGGTGTGAAAAGAGAACACTGGGGTGGTTTTTAGTCAGTAAGAGTGTAACAGACCCCTCCGCCCACCCCAGGGCGGAGGACATCCACGAGGATTATCCATCGCGTCGAAAAAAAAAGCTTAGAACTGTGACCAACGCGCTGCATGGTTGCAGTTACTTGGCTGTTTAGTATTTTTAGGACCCTAAAATAGTCGTTATGCCCAAGCATCGCTAGGCAAATCGTCGAGAGCATTGAATGATAGGTATGGCCGTTAGATGATCAAATCATGAAATGGCGGCGTATCGTGAAACTGAAATGGCTAGGCAGATTACCTATTTGAATTGAAAACAAAGAATAATAACAATATTATAATGATTTATTGTAAGTAATAATTTAATTAAACACATTTTGGATCGTACAATTATTAAAATGAAATTTTTGCAATATAAATATCAAAGAAAAATGGCGGGATACGACATGAATTCGAATAACCTTTAAAAGGACTTCTTGGCGGGAAAGTGAAGCGTCATGTTCAGCAGTTTGTTTAATTTTCCTAAATTTGTGTTTATCCGAATAATAATGTGTAATAATGGTGGATTATTAACCATTAAGTGTTTGTGAACGTGCATTAGTGTAGGCAAATGAAACAAAACAGTGCCAACTTCGCTTCAAGTTCTCTCAAGAAGTCCGCGTGAGGTCTCAGTAAAGTGCCACATCTTTACTGAAACTCAAGGGGAGTGGGCGGGGATATCATCTTCATGCATTTATAATTCATTTCATCAATACTAAGTATACAAGAACTAAAACGTGACATTGGCTAAATGCAGAAACCGTGCGAAGCCAGAAGGAAAAAAAAAAAAAAAAACATTTAAAAGATTTTTTTTTAATTACGGCGCGCTGCGCTGTGGTTGCTGCGGCCGCGGCGTTTATACGCGCGTGCATGACAATGTTCTGTTTTTGAAATGCATAAAGATACCTCGAATTGAGTTGTGAGAATGTGGCTGTTTGATGAGTAGGGAAGGGATCGAAAAAGCAAAGGAGTTGCATAATGACATTTAGTACAACATTATAATTCGTCCCCTATCCCTATTATCATCCAATCACTCGTTTGGATGATAATAGGGTTACTATAACACTGGTTGTTTTAATTTTGGCATTAAGCTAACTGTTTCAGAAACTTTTATAGTGGATTTATAGCATGGGTGTAGATAAAAATAAATAAACATGTCGCCCTCCGCTTTATACCTACTTGAACCATAAAACTTGCTAACAACCTTCCAAGGACAAAGAAAATAAACAGTTTTATTTCCTTTTAGCAGCCAGATCGATAGACGTTATAATTGCAATAAGTTCCCACGAAGCAAGACAAAGGAAACCCTGATAAAATATGAATGTTATGCGGCAGCTGTGGTATGAAAGAATTGTTGGAACATTTCGACCATATGGCACAGTTGTACGAGCCGTGGTTTCACACGTGATAATTGCCGCCCGCCAGCGATGGTTTACTTATTGATTTATCGATTCCATGTGCTCGTAACATTTTTATAAGTCATTGAAGGTATTTTATTGGGGTACCTATCTTTTAGGCGAAAACTAAAGCAAAAGTGCTGGTTAATTATAGGTAGGTAGACAGTTTTACGGATGGTTTTACACCATGGGATAGACGAGAAAAAAAATCATCCCCACTTTACGTGCAAGGGAGGTACCTACCCTAAAAAATGTATTACTAGCTTTACCCGGCACGGCGTCGCACGGGTAGCGCTAAGTATCTACCCTACCCTATCTACCTACCCAACCTGCTTAAGCTACCTACCTACCTACCCTACCCATCTACCCATACCTACCTACCCTACCTACCTACTTCACTTACCTACCCTACCTACGTACCTACCCTACCTACCTATCTACCCAGCCTATCCCTACCTACCTACCTTACCTGCCCATCTTACCTACCTACCTACAACCTACCCTACCAACCTTTTTTACTTATTTTTTTGGCCCGTTTTAAAGCTTCCCTGAAGTTCACAAATATTTGAAAACCAAAATTAGCCACATCGGTCTAGCCGTTTTGGGGTTTAGCGAGACAAACGAACAGCAATTAATTTTTATAATAATTATCATATGTTTATTTTTATTATGTTATTTCATTCATCTATTTTATTTCATTTAATTTATTTCCTAATCTATCCGTGACATCACATCGGGCCCTATCAGAATACCAGCGCTGCGACATTTATTTTTAAGTGCCGCGGCATCATGCTGAGATACGGGCCTTTTGGCCTCGTACAGGACTTTCTTTTTATTTTCTTTTTGTGTACTTTGTTTTATTTTTGGTTTTGTTCTTTTTTTTTGTTTCTATGAGTGTGTTTTATTTAATTTGTGATCTGTGCGAGTCCCAATAAATGTTTTTTCTTTCTTTCTTTCTATAGATTTTAACACTTTATCGGCGTGATTAATATGTATGTCCATGCCTAGAGTACTAAGAGTCTCAGAGCTAAGCCGGGGACAGACATACAGACAGACGGACATGGCGAAACTATAAGGGTTCCTTTTTGGCTACGAAACCCTAAAAACTCGATTGAGTACCTACGGTATAATTCGTCCGAAACGGCGCGGTGGGAATAAAATGTTTTATTTTTATTTATTTTAATAGTCATGGTTTCGCGTAATAGACATCATTGCTGTGCTCTAATATTTTAATCATTCTTGATTTTCCTCAATCTTCAGACATGCAGACATGCGTTAGTAAGTGCAGTGCACGGTAAAGGATTCTGACGTAGGTTCTTTATTAAAAAGCAATCGACCGACGTTTGGTGTGTTCCTCAGATCATAGTGTTTCTAGGACCTGAATTGTGTTCAGTCGTGTAGCCCAGGCTAGGTTCTGAGTTAAACAGCGAATGCACTTTTATTGTGCAAAAACTCCCTTATTAGTTAATCATTAATTTTCATGAAACAGTCCTCCAGACCGAATTTCGGCCATGGCGACCAATCTCAGCGCAGACCAGCCTTTGGCGCGGGAGATATTATGTGTGCGCGACACTGCAGGTGAACTCTCTCTTCCCTCTCTCTCATAGTCCGATGGGACGGCAATCCGACAAGACCGGAGAGAGCGAAATACCATGCACGGACACAGTTAGGCAGTTGAATACACCAAAGTCTAATCATCGTGACTACCTTCTATCTCTCATCTTATCAAGATTGACACAGACCCAGTCCTAAGAAAGAAAAAAAAGAAACAGAAAGAAAATACGTTTATTTGCGGTAAACATGACGCAAAGAAAGAACATAGATACAAAAAGAACAAGTAGGGGGAAAAGCGTCACATCCACGCAAAATGGTCACCGCTCAGCATAATGCTGCGACCCTATTCCAGACAGAGCCCCAGCGCTGGTTTTCAGCGATAGCCGGCGTTGACGTGATGACGTCGACCGGTGCGGCCGGTGTGCCTACTTGTTTTGGTTCAATCAACTCAGCCTATCGCAGTCCACTGCTGGACATATGCCTCTCCCAGGCTGCGCCACAACACCCTGTCCTCCGCCTTCCGCATCCAGTCTGACCCAGCCATCTTCTTAAGGTCGTCGGTCCATCTAGCTGGGGGGCGTCCTACACTACGCTTGCCGATACGCGGTCTCCACTCCAGGACTCGTCTGCTCCATCGGCCATCGGTCCTTCGACAAACATGGCCAGCCCACTGCCACTTCAGTTTGCTTACTCTGCAAGCTATGTCGGTAACTCCGGTTCTTTTCCGGATAATTTCATTCCTGATTTTATCCTTCAGAGACTCCAAGCATAGCCCGCTCCATAGCGCGCTGGCGACCTTGTTTTGGTTAACCAAAAATAAACCTATGCAACCGTTTTTAGGATAACCTAACTCCTTGACACACTTGGATCAAAGTACAAATAACTACTTACGTTCTTATCAATTCTATAATAATAATTTCAAGGATTTGATAAACATAACTATGGCCCCTATTATAATATCCTTACGTAGTTACGATTTTATTTGTATTCAGCACGGAGAAACATCTATATTTGTCTTTGCAAGGTGAGCAGATGTCGTTGTACGATATTGTGTTAATTAGTATCTACTTATTGTGAAACTTGAGGATATCAAGGGATTGTAAAATATATTAGGTATTACATTTTATTTGTAAAGCAGAGGTAAGTGGAAACGCCGGGAGGGGACGCCCTAGAAGGACATATAGTGACCAAATTGGTGAAGTTCTTCAGAAAGGTCAGGTGCGTAGTACTCGCAACCGGCGTGCATGTAATGACTAGATGTATGAACGTAGGCGAAGCAAAAGGAGTGTGTAAGGAGCGTAGCAAGTGGCGTTCTATAGTTTCTGCCTACCCCCATGGGAAGAAAGCGTGAGTTTATGTATGTGTGTAAAAGATATTGTTCTATTGCAATAGCGCTTACATAAACAGCTTCAAGAACTTTGTTGGTGAATATCTCTTGTCTTTTGCGATTGGTGCAACTTTTATTTTTCTTCCAAACTTCTCTTTCAGTCGGTAGTCACCACTTTCTAGCCATGTCTTCTTTGACACAGTCCATCCACCTTCCAATTATCGTGAAAAGCATAGCATGAAACTTCAAATTTTACACGAAAATATCGGAACCAACGTGAGACGATTTTGAAACGTACCGATTCAGTGCACACAGACAACTAGCTCAAAGCAAGACGAGTTACCTAACAGATGCAAATATACTGAACCTCGAAATAGAAACTCGAAACCGAATAGGTAGGAACCTGTCGTACCTACAAATGAGGAGGGGATCCACTTTAGGAAACGATGCTTCCTCGGCAGTTAAACATTACAAATATTAATAATTAAATATTTGTTTTAATTATTTTTGTTGAACAGTTTTTATTCATTGCTTGCTATTACATAATGTATACCGATTCTTAAAACGTAGGTAGAAGGAATAACAGGGTTTTTGTTACATGTTGTATACAATATTACCTAGTTTTAGAATATATTATGCGAAACCCGAAACACGTGTCTAGTATTTTTATGTTAAGAATCTATGTACAAAATTTCAAAACTGTATCATGAAAAATCACAAAGTTATAAGGTTGTTATGTTACCGGGTTGTCCGTACAAAAACATGCTAACGGCGCCCCCGCGCGTTCATTGATAATAATTTGGCAGTAGGTACCTAACCGTACGGCGATCGTATTGTATGTAAGTAATTAAATCGTAATAACATTTTCCATCACACTTAAATATTTTTGGGACAAAATATAATATAACATGGTGTAAAAATTATAGAAATCGATTCAGTTCCTTATTCTGAACAAACTATATTCAGGTTTCGCATATACTAAAAATATTATTGTCTACATATGTACATAATATATAGCTTATTTTATAGATATGAAAATGGCGTGCAAGCAAGTGGGTGGTGGCAAGGAAGCTACTAGCTATCCAAAATCTCTCGACTGTTGCATTGCAATATTCATACCCGCACAGCAATTCAAAGAATGTCCGGGCAGGGGGCCTAAAATGGACGCTTTGGCAGAATCATAATATGATCTGCATACAATTCATGAATCCCGCAATTCATCTGTTTAACAGCTGCTTTTTGACATTAGACTTCAATAGAGCAGTTCATAATTTGTGGACTATTTTACGAAACTCCATACAAAACTGTCAAACAGATGAGTTGCGGGATATGAATTGTACGCAGATCATATTATGAATCTGCCAAAGCGTCCATTTTAGGCCCCCTGGTCTTGCAAATATTTCAAAACCCTGGCCTAAAGCTGCATGCTATGAGAATGTATCTATTAATAGGGAACAGACTCCGGTAGAAATACCTATGTTCGGTCTCATTTTGCATCGTTTTTCATTGTATTGCAGTCAGCACTTGAAATGCTTGGGATACTTCAGTGTTTTATTTAGTCAAAGAACAATGAACTCCAATACCTGCCTAGTTATTTAGATTAAGTATGTAGGTACCTAGTGAAAACTTACCAACATATTTCATAATTATGTAGGTTCCCAATTCAACAATCATGTTAAACCCTAACCCCTTGGGCGTTGCCAAATTGCGGCTTGCTCTACGTTGTTGTTTAGATAAATAGATAAAATTATAAAAGGTAGTTTAGTCCGCATTTAGTGTCCATGACTAAAAAGTCTGTACCTTTATAATAATTATCCTCAACCGAGGAGATTAGTTGAGCTACTTAAGGGGACGATAACCGACTTTTAATGATTTTATACTGAAGATCACGTCTAAACGAGTGGTGTTAATTATTTGAAAAAAATATAAGATAAATCAGAGCATTTTCTCAATAACTTGATATGTGAATATTTTAGATTATGTTTACATTACATAGTGAAATTAATTTGTAAAATTATGTCTAACGCGGATATAAAACTGAGAATGGCGCAAAATCTACCAAGCGTATTTTTCTGAAACCTCACCAATTTAAAGATAATTTAACTATTGATATTTTAGTATACGCGTTTTATTAAAATACCTTTGTTTTGTGTATAACAAATTAATAATGCGTTAAATTGGGGACAGCGCTCCTTGATGGGCGAGTCCTATTACTGGCTGAACGTACGACGCGTTGCGTGAGGTCAGTACAGAACACGCAACCTAACCACTCCAGGTCACTGGCTTATATCTGCATCTTAAAGGTATTTACATTTACAATCACCTACTGCTACGGGGTCACGTTGTCTTTCGGTCTTATTTTATTTCTGTAAGTAGGTAGGTTTGTACAAACACTTTTACACGTCAGTCATATTTTAAACACTAGATGAGGTCGGCGTTTCTTATCTGACTACTCTGAGAAGAAAGGCCGAAACAAACTTAGAGGTCACAGTCTCTTTTAAAGTCCAGACATAATCTTGGTCAGATCATGTGAAGACCATGTAGATTGGTGTCTGAAATGGTTTTTTGAGGAAAGAACCACACAGATTGAGTGGACCTATCCTGTCAGTGCACGCATTTGTCAGTAATCGTGCAGCTCAACTCAGAACTTAAGGAGCTCAACGCCATCACGCCTGTAATACACCAACATTTCGCCAGTTATGTTTAACTCCCATGTAATAGGGGGTGAGCCTATTTCCATCAACTGGGCAGAAATCCAGACTCCAGGCTGCTACTGAGAAATTCCTAATGGAAAACCCCAATAACACTTTGCCCGAACTGGAAATCGAACCCAGTACCTCGTGCACAGCAGTAGCCGTTAGGACCACTAGACCAATCAATCATCAATGGCTGTAAAACGTGTTTAAGCTTTTTCAATACACTTCCTCGAAAACTGGTTCATATCGCACTACGATTAGGTTCACAATGCAATGTATTTCACACGCGTGCGATTTTTTATTTTCCAACACGTGTGCGGGAATAAAAATTTCCACAGATAACTTATACCTATACTTAGTCCAAATTGGTTCAATGTCTCTATTCACACCGTCTCGCGCCAGAGACGATCTCTATTCGGAGGTGATATTTTTTTTAATCTCGGCAAAGATGCGGTTTCACGGCGTTAATATTTTTGGAATATTTAAATAATGTTTTTAAATAGAATACCATGATTATTACAATAAAAAAAAACGTTTCTGAACAAATTAACATTTATTTGTGTTCTAAACTCAAAAATATTTGAATTTTCTATTTTTCATATTAGGCTGTTTATCGGCTTTATACCTTTACTTCTCCTTCAACCTGGCGAAAGCAAAGCGCGGAAAAAAGAAGAAAATTAAATCATAGTAATATCCTAATAATTCATGACAAAAATATTTTTCGTTATTTTATTTTATTTCTTCAAAAGTGTATTGAAAAACGTCGTTTGATACACGTGGACATTTGTTATTGCAGTTCTCGGCTCAAAAACAATCTCGCCTACGGCTCGGGTGTTAGGTAATTCCGCCTCGAATGCAATAACAAACATTCTCCACTTGTATCAAAATGTACTATTCTTCACACGTTTTACAGCGGTTTAAGTTTTGCACTTTCAAACCATACACGACGTACGAAGAGGGTGCCCAAATTCTCGAATTTTCTTCGCTCGCTCTTGCATCCAACATTCTCTATTTTTATAACAGGCTTTTTGAAGTGACGTACAAACAGCTATCTATGTGCGTTGAGCGATTTTTGATAAGAGAAAATCATGTGGGTTTACATCAGTATATTATTATCTAAAGCTGTAGCTATGAGTACTTAAGTATGACATGTTGCGCTTGTGTCTCGGAGTGCCAATGATGTGAAAACCAGACTAATGTTAATAATTTAAACCTACAAATTATGAAATTAAAGAAATCAATATGAAAGAAAAACGAGTGTGTTTTAGACCACACGTCTGAAGTAAAACAGAAATTACCGTTCGCTAGCAAAAGAAGTTTTACTTCAAAAAAGCTGCGTGAGTGTATAAAGTCAAACAGCCAGTGTGAATTAAAAAAAAATACCTATTAAAGCGGGACGGCCCGCGGCGGTGACGCGGTGTGTTCCATGTTTAAAATTTAAACAACTTCCGTACTTCCGTAGCCTCTTTCCGTAACGCCCTCGTCACGCATTCACCAGCTTACTCCTCTAGTCAAGCGTGCTTAAAGAAGTTTTACTTCAATATTAATACTAATTATACTTCCGTAACGCTCTCGTCATGCATTCACCAGCTTACTCCCCAAGTCAAGCGCGCCTAAAGAAGTTTTACTTCAATAAGAAAAAACACTGTTATTTCAATTAGTTCTTAGTTTTCACTTCTATCCCCATGGCAATCCCCATGGCCTTTTTTCTTAAAGTTTTGTATAAATGCCCATCGAGGTCACCGTAGCTCAAGTAGGTACAGTTCTAAGTTAGTAAGACAGAGTTAGCGCGGAGTTAGCTCTCGACAGCTTGAATGATTTTGGGGGTCATGACCCCCGTGACCAAAGAGACCGCGCCTGATCGTGACAAAATCTCTCCATAATCGTTTGCGCAAATACAAAGTGCCTCTATTTTAAGAACTTTATGAGATGTTGTCAGCGTCAGAATTAGATCAACAGCTCATATCGGACGTTGCCCTCGCGAACTGACTTCCAGTTCAGATAATTAAGAGCTAGACTCTTGATTTTACCAACTGTAAGGAGGACAGTAAACAGCTTTGTGTCATAAAGTAATAAGCACTTTTGTTTAACTTCTGCGAAAGTTATCTAGTCTATTTATCTGTTTACCTCGTTTTCGAGGCAAAACTACTGAACTGATAAGATTTGTAGAGGGTCGCTGGAGACGGACAGTAGTTTTCCTTATGATCCACACGCATTTGGTCAAACCCATGCTGCTGGCGCGTAGTCATTCAAAACCAACTATTCCAGTAGCAGCCCAGAATTCGGAACTGTGGCCTATACAATAATGACGACAAAATATATGCAGACCGAAGAAAAAAAAGTAAGCCTTTGCAACAGTTTTCCCCAGGAGACCTCCTGGGGAAAACTGTCGCAAGGCTTTATCATCATCATTTCAGCCGAAAAACGTCCAGTGCTGGACATAGGCATCCCCCACAGGGGGGGAGGGGTGGGGTTTGCCATAATCGCCACGCTTGGCAGGTGGGTTGGCGATCGCAGTATGGTGTTAAAATGCATAGAGAACGCTGCTGCCCATTCTCTAGTAAGTCCCTTATGGTCGCCTTTAACACCCACGGGAAGAAATTGGTGGGGAAAACTGTCGCAAGGCTTACTTTTTATTGTATCAAATATTTACTTACGAAAAGTTTTCAAGGAAAATGGTAGTTACCTCTGAAGTTTTCTGTATTTTTTCCATACCATTCCATTATTTTAAATATTCGTTAAGGTCTGAAGCAAAATGAGAATTTACGGTGCAGTCGCCTTTTACGAAGCTATAAAAACATTAGTGTTGCCTGCACTGCTATTTACAGAACGAATCTACGTTTATTTTTAATAAAAAGGGAATGAGATCATAAATAGGTGAGAAGGTACCTAGGTACCGACATAGAATTGCGACCTAAATGAAACTCTAGGTAAAAAATAAACCTAGGTAGGGCTACTTAAATTGACTACCTATACCTAGTAATTAGGTCTACATAGCAAACACTAATGATTTTGGTTTTCCTTGACACATGTCATTTTATTTGTTAAAATAGCCGAATTTTTCTTTATTTATTTATTTATTTGTTTTCTTTATTGTAGCTTCCTGGCCACCAAATTGCAGCTAATAGTTAGGGGTAGGTACAGTAGGTTTTTGTTTAGGAAATATGAAAAAATAAATTAAAAGCGTTCAATTTAATTTTTCATATCAAAGTTGACCACGTCTGGCTGCATCAATTATTCGTGAAGCTACGTCCACATAGAATCGATAGTAAAATGGGTCACTGTCATAAACACAGCCGTTTCTTACGGACCATTACTCACGTGGCCATTAGACCGTTACGACATAAATCACTTTCATGAACATAACATCTGTTCCAAATACAAAAAAAAAAACGGGAAATACGCGCGAAAATTTGAATTTGGAACGAAAAAACCAAAAGACAGTAAATATTCCACTTTTAAGCTAGCTCGTTCCAAATTTAATTTTAAAAAAATGAAGCACCAGCAAGTCAGTGTGGATTACTGGGCAATGGTAAAGTCTATGGTCATGTATGGAGTGCTGACACTGTTGGGATGGATAATGCTGAGGCTGTTCAATGCTGTGTTCTCGCTGCCAAGGAGGTTGAGAACGCAGCAGGAGAATATACAGGCTACCCTGGAGGAGTTTCAGGTTAGAACAATTTATGTTTATGACGTAGGTAGGTCTGACTCTGCAATGATAAATCTTGCTTGCGTGTGTGTGTGTGTGAGTGGCTATTAGGAGGATTTGCTTTCTCTCAAGAAAGGAGCCTCTTTTATCGGCAATTAACATGAATAGTGCTTATTTAATATTTCCTTACTTATGTATAAGTCACTGGACCCCTCAAATTAATTTCATTCCTTCATCATTCTGTCTTCAAGAATACTTGCTTTCAAAGTGTTTGTCTCTCTCTCGCTTCGGTTGTCTCTACCTTTGAATAAATAGGTAATTCGTAGTCTTTTAAACTGGACTGTGGACAAAGTCACTTGAACCTCACCTCATCTCACTATCATGACTCAAACTCAACTCAAACTCAAAGCATTTATTTCAATTAAACCATTGACAGGCACTTTTGAATTGTCAAGAAGTCGGTCAGTTACAAATATGAAGCTAGTTGCCCATTCCAAATAGTAGGTTCCTATGGAGAAGAACGGGCAAGAAACTCCACGGACACTCTTTTAAATTAAAATATTGGTACAAAATATTGGTTACATCATTCATATTGAAGTTAAACATGTGAGAACGATGCAATACGTCAAAAGCGTCCGTGATAAAAAGATAACAATTCAAAACTAAAATAATTAAAAATAAGCCGTGGCAGCTAAGAGATGACCAGTCCCAACTGACAGCGCCCGTTCACGAACATGACATATTATATCATCGCAGTTCTAAGTTTTAACAGTACCTATACTTATTTAATTACTACCTTTCTAACCGACCGCCAGTTGCACGTAAGGCCATTAATTTTACTTCCCCATTGACAGTAATGCGTCACTTTCTGATACTTTCCGTTAGTTAGAGAAAGACAACGTTACTTTTAATCGGGAATTAAATTTAATGGATTTACGTGCAACTAGCGTTAAGCCCTTATCTATAACATATTTATGAACCTATGATATTTAGATGACGAATTTAATGTTTGTTTCTACGCTTCAAATATTTGCCCTCATATCAGCACTTTGATATCTAGTAAATATTCAATAAAACAAATATTGATTAATACAATTATATTTCACGGAAAATCCATTGCTTGTTTTAACCTTCTTCTAAAAAGGTAACAAATTATGGAGAATAAGATTAGATAAGATTTATTTCATAAAAACAGTACCTACTTATTAGATTACATTACAGTTAAGTAATTGCTATGATAAAACAAGAGTAACACAAGTTTTAGCATCTGAAGCCGAACTAAGAGGACCCGTATTTCGGCTAACAGCGCAAATCCCCTCTAGTTACATTAGATTAGAAAGGAAGAGAATGAAGAAAGGTTACTACTGGCTTTCCATGTTTTTTCCTATATTACAACTTCTGTAGGAAAACTGATAAAGAGATGGACGGGAATATAGCCGGAGTAGGTCTCTTATTTTAATATCTTACCAAAGCCAAAAGTAAACTACCTATAGATAATTCTTGCTTCATCCATAGCAGCTGGACATAATAATCTATCTATTGTTCTATTCCAATTATATTACTTACCGACATAGAACATAAATCTCCCAGTTAAATAGAAAAAAAACTAATTCTCGTTTCCAACGGTTCACAGAGGCGATACCCCGACCTGAACGTAACAGAAGATGATATAAAAAATGCTGAAAAAGAACTAGAAGAATGGACCAAAGAAATGGATGAGAAAAAGACAGATAAAGATGAACCTAGAGAAAATGAGGCTTTCACTGAAAGACCAGAAACGACACCTGCTATTGAAGCCTCGGGCAAGAAAACTCTTTAATGACCAGCGATTAAGCGACTACGGGGCCCGTAGCAAATTGTATCGAGGGACCCAAAAAATTAGAAAAAAAAATGGATAATTATGATTACTAAATTATAAAAATAATGTAGACGTTAAGTCTTACAAATAAATATACAATTTAAAAGTTTTGAATCGAGCCATTTTAATTCTGCTACGCATCTACACTGAGTGCCGGGTAATGGTGCTCGCGCACCTCAGACTTTTTGTAGGGCCGACACAAAGCTTACCTTTATTGACCGGTCGGAGTGAACACTGACGTGGAACAAAGCCCCCGCCTCTTTCTTGCCTTTATTGGCCGACTTGAATGGAGATTCGCAAGAGCAGACGTGCTCGGAGGTACACTCCCTGTGTTCCAATAAGATGCTGGTACGGATCTTGACCTCACTTCGGGGATTGTCCTGATAGCCGTCGAATACCTCTCCACTCATAAGCACCGCAGGGTATGTTGCGCCCTTGTCGCTACGACACTATGTGCTAGCAACAGTGTTCGACGGCCCATTATTGAGTGAGCAAGTCACCCCCGGTCATTTTATTTGTGTATTGTATGTAAAAAAATCCCTCTCACAGAGAGGAGGCCTGTGTCCCAGCAGTGGGAACGTTATAGGCTGATTATGAGTCCACTTTAGCCACCCAAAACCCATAGTTCAATATCCTGCACGAACCGGAAGTTGCCTTTGGGCACACTTGCATAGCGCGAACAGGGAACATCGTCGTGGTGCCTCATTCTATTAAAAACGTGTAACAGGCCTCTGGGGTGACTACGTTCCCGCGTACGCTCCAAAGGTCCGGGAGCCCAGGGGTCGCGAGTTATGTGAAATCATAAAAAATATATAACAAAGAAACTCTAATTCAAATTAATTAATTTGCTAGAATGCTTTATTTGCTAGAACAAATCAAGAACTTATGAATATTGTGGCCCAATTTCATTCTACCATTACATAATTATGGTGTGCAAATATGTCATAATAACATTTAATTTATTAATAAAAGGTAATTTAACAATGCGATTTAAATTATTAAGATTATTATTTATTATTAGGAACATAAATTAATTAACGACAAAATAGAAAAAAGAAAAAAAAAGATAATTCAAATAAAAAGAATTTATATATTAAAATGACAAATTACAAATATACGTAATGCAAAGTCCATACTCCTTGTAAGTCACGATTCAATAATATTAAACATTAAATTAATTATTATAAGCTTACATACAATTTCTAGAAATAATTTATAGAAGCAATTCTACTCTATTAGGTGTAATTCTAATTTATTCAAGTGAAAAAGTATGCACAGTAGGTGCTTAGATAAATTTTGATTTCATCACGACAGTAAAATGAAAAAACTATCCGTGAATTTTCTTTTCATTCGACTGCGAGCTGCCGTAAAAAGTTGTAAAAATGTAATGATGCAGCTAAAATGTCATCATCATGATGCTTCATAGCAGTCATAATTATAATAATAATCATAATTACTTCCTGATCCATCTTCCATGCCTAATACGATGACTAATGCGATGAAAAACAAATTATCATAAACAGGCACCTACATTTACCTACGCCACGTTTTTGACAGATGTAGAATATGTTGTGTGCAGTTGTACTAATTTACAAATACTGGAGAATACTGGAGCTTACTTGGAGCGGGCTATGCTCAAAGTTTCTCTGAAAGATAAGATCAGAAATGAAGTTATCCGGAAGAGAACCGGAGTTACCGACATAGCCTGCAGAGTAAGCAAGCTGAAGTGGCAGTGGGCTGGCCATGTTTGTCGAAAGACCGATGGCCCGTGGAGCAGACGAGTCATGGAGTGGAGATCGCGTATCGGCAAGCGTAGTGTGGGACGCACCCCAGCTAGATGGACCGACGACCTTAAAAAGGTGGCTGCGACAGACTGGATGCGGAAGGCGGAGGGCAGGGTGTTGTGGCGCCGCCTGGGAGAGGGCTATGTCCAGCAGTGGGTGCTATAGGCTGACTTGATTGACTGGAGCTTATGGCTAAGAACTCGAAATAACAGCCGCATGAGTCGATCGATCAGGTTAAGCTACGCTTGCCGCGGTTGGTCCGTGGATGGGTGACCATCTTTTCATACTAAGATTCCTCCGTGCCTCCGAAAGCACGTTAAGCCGTTGGTCCCGGCTGTCATTTGTAGATCTTTGACAGTTTTTACGGGTCGTCAGAAGCCCGAAAGTCTGGCAACCAGTCTTACCAAGGGATATCGTGTTACCCAGTAACTGGGTGGTGGAGGTCAGATAGGCAGTCGCTCCATGTAAAATATTGGTATTCAGCTCCGTCTGGTTAGACTGGAAGCCGACCCCAACAAAGTTGGGAAAAGGTTGGGCAGATGATGACTGGTGTCTCTCCTCTTAACGTATTGACGCTAACAGGATGGACAACAGAGGGCCTAGACAAATGGCATTCGCTTCGGAGCGATTCTATTTCTACAATCGCTATCATTATTTCACTTTTTGACAAGCGTTATCGCTAGTTTTCGATTCGAATTCCTACATACGAATAGAAAACTAGCGATAACGTTTGTCAAAAAGTGCCAGTTGGCTACGCATCTCTATGGAAGTTATTGTTCGACGCTGTCTATTCGTTTCATGGAACCGAATGATGATAACATTGTCTAGCTAATTTCTATTCGTTGACCTATGATTATGTGATTAAACGAACTTGCCTGAAGTGAAGTTCTATCATAATTATACGAAGCTCCTTCTCCGAGACATATTAACGAGTAGTAGCGCGGGATTGTACCAGCGCCATCACAAATATTTCAAAGCTAAAAAAAAAATAAAAACTGTTCTCTCATTGGGCAACATTGTACTGTCATTTCGTTTAAAGCTAGATATGTCGTTATTTTTAAGCAACCCTATAGAAGGGAGAACTTCAGTAGGGATGGGTTGGGAGACCTGTCTCGGAGAAGGAGCTTCGTATAATTATGATAGAACTTCACTTCAGGCAAGTTCGTTTAATCACATAATTATACTTACTCCTTCTCCGAGACATATTAACGAGTAGATGTTTGAAGTCAGTCAGGGTTGTTTATGGGTTAATAAATACTTGGTTGTAAAAATAGTGTTTATTAAAATAACAGACTTTTTGTGTTACAATATTAATTCAGTAACTTAACAAATAAAATAATGAGATCAACAAAATCAAGTCATATTATTTATGGTGTTACATATTACATTACTGAACACAGTTGGTTCTTGAATGACCGGCCTGTTATAATGTCTAGCAAAGGTGGCCGAGTTCTGAGACCACCCAGCTGTTCTTTGTATTTGGTCTACACTGATCCCAGATCTTTTAGCAGCTGACGTAGAAGCATGTCTGGTGCTGTGTGCTGTGAAAGTATTTACATCAATTCCAGCCTCATGTAGAGTTGTTTTAATCCAACGGCTTATAGTTTGGGTTGAGGCACTATGATGTGGCTTTTTGAAGGTTAGTATTAGCTTATCAGTATCTCTTCTCAGTGGTTTAGTTCTATTAATATAACATTTGACAGCAGTGACTGGACAGATCTCAATTCTATTTTCAAAAGTTTTTAAGTGTAATAGTGGCTGAAGGCTACCTGTTTTGGAGGTTTTTATTATGTCTGGAATGTAAATCTGAATTCCATCATTCATGACTTTAATATTTTTAATATTAATTAAAGATAAAGTTTGTACTCTATGACCTGTAGTAAGGGCAAGAATAGTTACTACTTTTTTTGTTAGTTTTTCTAAGTCTATGTCTTCATTGGGGTAAAGATTTGCTAAATATGTTAATACAACTCCAGGGTCCCATGTAAAATTATACTTTGGGGCAGGTGGTTTTGTACGGTATACTCCTCGCATGAATCGTTTAATCCTTTCGTCAGATCCAATTTTAGAACTGATTAGCAGTGAAAGGGCTGATCTGGTAGTATTTATTGTACCATATGAGGCTCCAGATTCAAAGGATTCACTTAAAAAATTTAGAATATAGGGAATAGAAGCTTCATAGGTGTCTATGTTACATTTCTTACAAAAAAGCCACCAAGATTTCAATGGTGAGTCATACTGTTTCATGGAACTATTGGACAGTGAATTTAACATTATTTGAAGGGCTGAATTTGGTGTGCCCCTTCTTATGTATGCCTCGCTGAGAGCAGCCCTGCAGCCAGGGTAAGTTGGTGGTGAAGGGGGTGACTTTCTCTGAAAGGAGAGGATAATAATTTTATATTTGGGTCAAAGATTAACAATTTCTTAGTCAACAATGAGTCCAATAGTGGGAACCATGGTTGAGATGGCCAATACGGAAAAACTAAGATACCAGTTGCTCTATCTGTCTTGATTTTATGAAGACATTTTAATATTAGTGAGAATGGAGGGAATGCATAAAAAAAATCATTTGACCAGTTAAGAGTGAATGCATCAACTTGGAATGCTTCAGGATCACGTTTCCAGGATACAAATTTTTTGCATTTACTGTTTATTCTAGACGCAAACAAATCTATATCTGGTGCCCCAAAACAATTTACTATTTTACTATAAGCCATTTGAGAGAGCTCCCATTCAATGTTGATTTTTCTCGATTCTCTGTCGGCTTCATAGTTATCTTTGGTATTAATATAAGATGTATAAATCCAAATATTTCTTTCTTCGCACCATTGCCATATATCTCTAGTAATACAATTTAAGTGGGGGAACTGAACTCCTCCCATTTTGTTAATATAAGCAACTGCAGTAGTATTATCCACTCTTAATAACACTTCACAGTCATGTAAATCTTTTGCAAAACATTGGAGCCCTAAGAAGGCAGCTTTTAATTCTAAATAATTTATATGGTAGTTCTTTTCTAAATCTGACCATGAACCTGAAGCTTTATTTAGTTCACACACAGCTCCCCAACCAGTAGTTGAGGCATCTGTTAGTATTTCTGTTTTAAATTTATGTTGCTTTATTGGATTACATTTGTATACATTCTTACTCCACCAGTCTAATTCTGGATGAACTATACAACCTTTGAGGGGCATTATTGCATCATAATTATCTTTTGACTGTAGCAACCCTAAATATTTCTCTCTCTCCAAAATCTTGGTATATACCCAGCCATAAGGAATGGCTGGACAAATTGAGCTTAATGTTCCTAATAATTGAGAGAATTCTCTAATTTGACATTGACTTTTTATTTGATAAATTTTAATTTTTTCTATTATTGCTATCTGTTTTTGTTTGGGGACCGATAAAGTAAGATTTGTTGATTCTAAAATAAAGCCCAAATACTGACAAGATTGGTTTGGTTTAGTGTGACTCTTTTCAAAATTGATGACAAACCCTAAATCTTGTAAAAGATTTACTGCAAATTTTACATTTTCCTCACATTTTAATTTTGATTTATGAAAATATAGACTATCATCTAAATAACATGTCATGATGATGTTATTGTTTCTAAGGTAAGTACAAACTGGTTTTAGTAGTTTTGTAAAAACAAATGGTGCTGTACATAAACCATAGGGTAGAGAATTGAATTCAAATAATTTGCCATCAAAAGTAAACCTTAAATATGTCTTATAATTTTCTGCTATGGGTATCGAAAAATAGGCTTCTTTTAAATCAATAGAGGCCATAAAGCAATCTTTTGATATAAGTTTGCAAGCTGTTCTAATATCTTCTAATTTGAAGTGTTCTGTATCTATAAAACTATTGAGTTTTTTCAAATTCAATATAAATCTATATGAGCCATTAGGTTTGGGAACTAAAAATATTGGAGATGTAAATTGATTTGGACAGAAAGAACACTTTGAAACTGTACCTAAGGTAATTAGTTTTTCAATTTCTAGTTGAATTAAGCCTTTTTCTTTTTCTGACCAATGTTGTAGCAGAGCTTGGTGAGGAGGTGGAGTTTCCCTGAATGGAATCTCATAACCTTCAATCCATTTAAGAAGTACTGGGTCACTGGTCAGTTTGCACCAGTTGTTCCTAAAGAACTTAAGTCTACCTGCATGTACCTGAGGGTTTATCTGCGGTATCTGGGCCTGGAACTGGATGGAGCTGGCTTCTGAATCTTCCAGCGTGTTTGATCTGGTCGAGGTTGTCTCTGATGGTTGTGTTGTTGAGGCTGATGCCCGCCGCGAGCTCGTTGCTGTTGTTGGTACTGCGGCGGGCCTTTCCAGTTTAACTGTTTCCTCTGAGTCCCTGGTTTCATTGTTTTCTTTTCAGTAGTCTTAATCAGAGAACCTGCTTTTTGGATAGCTTGCGCAGCCCTAATTTTTTCAGCACAGTCTGTCCCAAATAATGTGTCATCTGGTGTCGCTGTTCGTACAGCATCTTGTACCACCTTATTGACGCCAGCCAAAGCAAAAAACCTTCTTGAAGAAGAGTCCTGGTGGTAAATTTCAGCAGCAAATTTGGCTGCGTCACTGATTTCTTCAACAAGTACTTTACTATTTATGTTACCCACCAGGACCTTGCTTAAAGATTGCCCTAGGCAAGTCATAAGTTTTCCAGTGAGGTTTTGTCTATGGCTGATCCTTTTATCCCTTTTGAGGGTTGGGTCTGAAAGTGAAGCTGATATCTCCGCATTCATTATAGGAGCCACTGCCCTTGGGAAATTGATAGGGATAGGATATTTCTTAATAATGGCCTCTCGAGATTCTTTACAAAGTCCTGTCTGCATGATTCTCGTCCAACGTAGTGCTAGTTCTGGTCGAATAGCTTCTCCAACTTCTATTATCTCTTCGCCTTCGGTTCCCAGGGCTTGTAAGAGTTCTTCAGGTAGATTGTCCTCTGAAAGGTTGAAAATAAAAGATATAGACATGTCTATCCGCTTAGTGATAGCGCTAAGTCAATAGTATTCCAGTGTGGAAATGAATTTTTGGCATTGTCTACCCGCAGTGTGATAGCGCTTGCCATGTATTTTGTGAGATTTGACACAGTGTCCACCCGCATGTGGTGGCGCGTATGTGTTGATAACATATCCCACTATTGGGATCACCCAGGCGTTTAAAGAAGTAACATTTGTAGGTTTACTAAAATCCGGATATCGTAAGGAATTTCATGTTTTACAGACCTGTATTAAGTTCTTCTATATCATTTTGAGCAGGTGGCGGTGTAAGCACAGGTGGCGACGGTGCTTCGGTCGGTTGAGTAACCGGAGGCCGCGACGGCGGAGAACATGGCCGCGGTGAGCATGGCGATGATGAGACTTCTGAATGTTCCACTTCGACTGGTATCTTGTCCAATTTCTTTTCCAATTTTCTAATCTTTTCCTTGATATAGTCCTGGTCTCTATTCTTCCGTTTACCCATTTTTTGTTAAAACACTGAATTTCATTTAATCGAAGACAAGACGAGAAAAAACCAGTATCCGCGAAAAAACCGTTAGCGGAAAGGAAAGCCATAAGTTTTTAATTTGAGTTTGAGTAACTATAATAGTCAATGACAACCGGAAATAGTCGTTTGACGTAGAGACGAGCAAAATTGCTGTTTCTATTGTACTTTTTGTATTAGGAATTTTCCGTAGAATTCGTAAAAAACTTAAGTCTTACCTTAATACTGCTTCGATAATATGATCGTTCTTCATAATTTCGATAATTACATACCTTTTTCCTTTGCAAACATACCCAAAAGTCAACAAGACTCACGCCGGTACTCGAGTCCACTGCACTTGTTATTTCAATAACTAATGGACTACACACATCATTTATAATGAATATAATCATGGTAATCAATTTTATTATGACTTTGTACATTAATACCTAAGAAAATGTAATAATATTTGTATTTTGTTGAGAGAACCTAGTGACAGCGCTAAGCACAAAAACACGTAAAATGACAGTACAATGTTGCCCAATGAGAGAACAGTTTTTATTTTTTTTTTAGCTTTGAAATATTTGTGATGGCGCTGGTACAATCCCGCGCTACTACTCGTTAATATGTCTCGGAGAAGGAGTAAGTATAATTACGTGACATTTCGATAGCTTATGTCAACCCCATACATTTTGTGGCTTTTCTACTAGCGTCATCGCTAATCGAATGTTACATTGTCTAGGCCCTCAGATGCCACTCCGGTAGAGATAAACTACGATAACATGGCGCGCCCCTCCAAAATCCAAAACGTTTGTAAGTATTTGTGACAGTGTTTACAAAGCGCTACCAAGACTCACAACGCATTACGTGCGTTATACTGAGACAGCCATCAAACAAAAATAAATCCAATTATTTATTTATTCGTAACGATTTGACTACATACATTGAAACGGTAATTAGGAGGGGCGCGCCATGTTATCGTAGTTTATCTCTACACCCAAGGATGTAGTGAAAGAACATTATTATTACTGTTTTATCCCTGAGTCACCTTAGGGTAGACTAGTAGAAAAATATGCTTAAGGCTAATAAGTCTGCCTTAGTTCGGTTATTTTCACTTGTGCATACAGTTTTAATAAATTAATAAATAAACATTACATGTTGCCTGTATTCCCGAAGGAGGTGTTTACTACCCTCATATTTCACCCGTACCGATCAACCTAACCTGTACCGATCAACATAATTATAACTAGTGAATGAATACATAGGTACTAAGTATGTAGGTACTTATAACATTAATCTATAATAATAATAAGAGGTAACAGAGGTTAGTGGAAACACCGGGAGAGGACGCCTTAGGAGGACTTATAGTGACCTAATTGGTGATGTTCTTCAGAAAGGTCAGGTGCGTAGTACTCACAACCGGCGTGCGTGTATGACCAGATGTATCAACGTAGGCGAAGCAAAAGGAGTATGTAAGGAGCGTAGCAGGTGGCGTTCAATAGTTTCAGCCTACCCCCATAGGAAGAAGGCGTGAGTATATGTATGTATGTATGTATAATAATAATCATTTTATTTCAGAAAAAACTATGTTAGTAAACATGCAGGTTCGACGAAATAACGGACGAGCGGGCAATCAAATCCCGCAATGACATTCAGGAGACTGTTCAAGCTGCCCCGGAACCTCTGCAGCAGCGACGCGCCACGCTTACGTCTGATCGCTGCGAAGTCATCAGTGTGCGCATCAGCCAACATTCCCGACGCAATGCAGAAGCGTGGAAGCCACAGCAGCATCCTGAATGCATTGTTGTATTGAACTCAAAGAACATTCATGGCTTTCTGCATACAATTTGTCCAGAGGCTGCACGTGTAAAATATCGCATAGGGATAGGGGCTGGTAGTATGTTTGCCTGGTGGCCATAATTATTATAATGATGCAAAACTCGATACTTACCTTTAAAAGGTCAATTGTTTAACTAGCTCCTCTGCCTAACCCTTCAAGGCGTACAGGTGTGAAAATGTTGTGTGTGTTAATAACTAGCGTAACTTCAAAAACGAGATCGATATCGATAATATGTAATTGCAGAATTTGTTTCAAATGTACAGTAGAACGGACGTTTGTGGTAACAAAACCAGTATAAACTGGCCTCCTATTATTCAATTGCAACTCCGTACTACGCTAGGCCAGCTCAAGGTCAAAGTGTTACTACAGACGTGCGGTCTATTATACAAGAAACAATATATGCTCAACCCCTAGAGGAACAGCATTTACAAATTCCTGATTTTCCGCAGTGCCTCTACTATATACTGTGTACTACTTAATCATGTATGTGCCTACCTATGTATGTATGTATTTGTGTTTACACAACACAATCTCCAAATTGATTTGGGAGTCAGTCATGCAGGCTGCAGATTTGCATTCAGCAGAGTTCACGGTTGGATTCGCTCCGCGGTTCACAGTCAGCCGATCATGGTCGACGCATGGGGAAGCATGTGCACTTCCGATGTGGTGACGACGGGTACTTATTTAATTATAATTAGTGACTCTATGAGTATTTTGACGCCGCAGTGATTATCCATAATGTGTTAATTGTGAACATATTAAAGACAGACCAGTCTATAAATATTGTAATATAGATATTATAATAATAAATAATGTTTATTTACTCAAAAACAAAGCATTGTAGTACACGTTAAAAAAACTAACGAAAAAAATATTATCGAGGAAAATTAAATTATTATTAATTTAAACTACCTATGTAGTTTCTCTAGCAAATAACAAAATATTACCTACTGCTGAGGAGGTACCTATTCGCAGATACATATGTTATGATAATGTAATAATAAATGGCAAATATTAGACAAAAACTGTTGGATCTAATGAAACTGGAAACGGCTTTCCCAGACTAGAGGCGTAGGAAACCCTCCTGTGACGTTCTTACGGGTAGAGAGCAGGGGGCCTAAAATGGACGCTTTGGCAGAATCATAATATGAAACTGCGTGCAATTTATATTCCGCAATTCATCTGTTTGACAGTTTTGTATGGAGTTTCGTAAAATGGTCCACAAATTATGAATTGCTTTATTGAAGTCTAATGTCAAATAGCAGTTGCAAACAGATGAATTTCGGGATGTATGAATTGTACGCAAATCGTAGTATGATTCTGCTAAAGTGTCCATTTTAGGCCCCCAGATTTAAGACCTACATCGATGCGCAAACTTTTACCATGAATTCAGGAGATGATTTTAGACCCCTTAGCGTAGAAATTCAGTCAATCAGTTGTTTTATACAAAAGTGCAATCTATGCTACACGGCAAAACGTATGGAACAGCAAAGTTTTTTTATTATAACTGAAAGTGAGGTAAGGTGAGTCCGCTATATTCAAAATATTTTCCGGACTTTTACTTGTCTAACTGGTGATATCCTGATAGCCCTTTTTTTTTTTTGGGTGGGAAATTATCAAATAACTTCTCCCGCTCTGGGCGGAGCGGGAGGGCGTGTCAGACTTTTACTGACTAAAACCCACCCGTATTCCTTCATTTGCCTGTGTGCCGAGGCCACGATATCCCTTTCGGACAAACTCGCAACCCTGGCAGGCATTGGCCCTAGCGGACCCCGTCAGTTGGTGCTGACAACTCTTTGAGGCGCGCGTGGAATACGACGCGCCGTCGACCCGGGCCTGGTCGTTATCGGATGGTGAGCTACCCATCGCTCACCGTCCGCAGGCCCACGCCTACGGTGGCCGGAAATCGGCTTGCGACTCCCGACGCCCGGGGCGTCTCCTGCGGCGACTAGGGGCGCGAGGGCGCTAACCTTGCCTCTCCCTCACGCGTTCCGCCTCCTCCTTCGCAAGCATTACTAATTCGCAGAAGGAGGTGACGGCCTCCCATGCACTCTCGCTCCGAACCATGGCCTGAACCAGGGCCGGACGCGAGAGATCGCCGCCGCCGATCGCCTCCGTGAGGACACGGCGGTGCTCCGCCCAAGCTGGGCAGACCTCCACCGTATGCTCCACCGTGTCCTCCGGGCGATCCACACAGTGGTGACACCCGGGCGTTTCCTCCCGCTTTATCCTGAACAGGAACCTCCCAAAACAACCATGTCCGGTGAGGACCTGTGTCAGGCGGAAGGTGAGGACGCCGTGGCGCCTCTCTAGCCACTCCTCAAAGAGGGGACTTATCGCCACAATTGTGGCGTGCCCAATCCTGAAATTTATTATTGTATTACTTATACCAAGTGGTAAAATATGTATTTTTTTTTAACTGGAGTTAATGATTGTTTATTTATTTTATTTGCAGAGACTAACTGGGTACTAAACTTTCACTAGATATTCGTTTGTAAATCAAAATAAAAGTTGCTGCCAACAGTGCCAGATTACCCAAAAGTCAATAACGTGATGTTTCATAGTGATTATAAAGCTGTCATCGGTACGGATCTGGATAAAATAAACACGGTTCACATGTATAATTGTTTGTTTTTCAATGTCAATTGTTGGCCGCAGTTCTTGCAGCTGTCTTAGAAAAAGAGAATCAACTTCTTACTCATCACTGTGAGTAACTCGTTTGTCTCTTAGGTAAAGTCTTGAAGTAAGCTATTTATAGTCACATTGAATATCATCTATCTAGAAGAATCACTGATTTCTGCCGAAATTGATAATTATCATAAATGGTGATGCAGGTAGTTACACATTTCCAGTATAAGCTGATTTCGCATTGTGTAGGATTTCCGTACAATGAGAGGTCAGCGTTTACTGGAAATGTATAGTTTGAAGTGTAGCCGTGTGTACCTACCAAACAAATAAGAGTATTAATTTTGTTTACAATAATTTATACGTAATAAACAAAAACCAGTAGTCATCAAATCCTTTACCTTTATGTCAATATTGACGATACGATACCCTATAATTATAGGATGAAAATCATCCTGGCAGTTACCGAAAATTAGGCCCAGAAAAAAAACCAGAGCTAGGTTCTATTTTTAAACACCCTCAGCTGGCCGCGCAATCAATACTTGGCTGGAGCACTCCACAAGTTTACAATAGACTCGTTTAGGCGTTCACCCCATGAAATTGAAGTTCAAGAGCCCACCGATAGATGGCACTAAACTAAATAATACAAAAGCTCGCGAAACCGGCCCCCCGAGGCGTGGTTCGAAGAGCTTTCACCCTAGCTAAAACTTTATTGATTGCTGGCCTGAGTACCAATGCAACAGTAAATACACAGCCGTATTCGGCGTGTTTATTGTTATCATTTGAGTCGTCGATACGAGGAATATGGCCTCGATGTACAGATAAGTTATCAAGAGCCGGTGGCGTAGTAAACAGTGGGAGTGTTAATCAGTCTGTTGCATGGTGTTCGATCTGTCAGGCGCGTCGATTGCTCAAATAACTGTATCGTGATTAGTGATGTGTTGTGAACTGAGGTGGTGACCAGGTGATCATCATGACGAGGTCCAGCTACAGGCCGCTGGTGCCCAGGTCGTCCAATAACTCCTTGGATACGAGAGACATTGGGTAAGTTTTAAATTGTTTTATTTATGAATATTTTCTTTGGACTATCTTCTATTTCAGCCTGCATTAATTAAAATAGTAGTATTTCGTAGCTCAATGAAATTAATTAAGTAGGTCCTTAATTTATTGTTCCTCGGAATTTAAAGATAAGGTCGGGTACCTGCATATAGTGTGGTATTTAAATTATTATGGTAGGGGGACATTTCAACGAGTTCCTTAGCAGGTTTTGCAGAGCCTGTCTGCTCACCGTTCAGGAATGTGTTCACAATTTTACGACAGTAATTTAGGCACTTACCGACACTTATTATCATCCGCCCACTTGGTAATTTGAGAACGAAATCTTAAACTGGATTATTGAGGTACCTACCTACATAATTATACTCGTTTGAAATATATGTTATTATTTCTAATCATCTAGTTGTTGTGCTAGGCTAGGCTATTGAAATAAAATACCCCCTTCTATACGCACACACTAATAATCACGTCAATTATAAATAACTTTATGTGCTTTTAAGTTGAACTCGTCTATTTTCGGCAAAGCTAACTGCAAACTCATTTTAATAATAATAAAGGTTAGGAGGTTCCTCTCTCTGCAGCCCTGACCGCGGCGTAGCTTGGACCCTGTTCCTGATACCGGTGGGCTACTAATATATATATATTTTTTATATTTTATTATTTAAAAAAATAATATATAAGTAATGAAATACAGGAAATAATAATAAACATATACCGCCATAATACAAAACAAGATTTATATTTTGACATGGCCTAAACCATGCAGCCAGTTTTTGTAATAAGAACGTAACAGTGATTGAAATTCCGTTCTATAAACAAAACTGAAAACTTAGTTCGGTACTAAGTTGTCAGTTTTGTGTTTAGGAACTTTACCGTAGACGGAATATAGTTCGAAATTCAATAATGGCTTCATGTTTTAAACCTGGGTCTGACGTTAAACCTTGTTTTGTATTATGGGGGATTGAGTTCACAATGGCCCAACATACTTTACAAACTAACATATCGTCTGCTTACTGCGAAAACATGTTAGATGCAGGTTTTGTCATTTCGAGTAAATGACTTTTGAAAGTTTAAGTTTTAATTTGATCTATTTCAAACTCAATAATTAAAAAACTGTTAAAGCAAAATGTAGCACTAACTACCCTTCTTTTAAGATTTACTCTTATTTATTATTTGGTAATAGTAAAAACTGTATAAATTAAAATTTTGATCGAAAGGGGACCGCATTTATCAGGTTTTACCTGTACTACACAAAAGTGATATATCTTCTGAATTAAATGATTTCAAAAGCTCATTTCTTTTTTGCATAATGGCCTATTGTATTTTATACCAATTACTTGATTGGAAAGATTGTTTTTGACAAAATTCGGTAAAATAATGATGATTTTGATACATTTAACCTGTTTTACCTGTAGAAGTTTAGTGAAAGTACGTCACTTATTAGGTACTTTTGTATGAAGAAAGGAAGGTAGCTACTTTTGATGATGAATTACGGACTTTTTACATAGGTAATCTATGAAACGATAATAAAAGAAACGATTTATTAATAAATCCATCAACTTTATTTCATACCACATAATTATGGCAATCAAACGTCGATCATTAATGAAGAACAATCAAAGTCTATTTAAGGCGAATCCTATTGGGTAAACGGCTTTTAATTCAATTATCTTAATAATTATTATTCCGATGACTCTTCGTCAACCAAAGGTTCAGGTAACCGATCTACTTGATTGGTTACAGTTGGTAAAGAAGAGTACCAACCATGGTATTCCTCAGGAAAAATTCTTTTAGTGCAAAACTACATACCGCGCGGCGCGACTAGTCGCGCGTCGCGACGCGGCACAAAGGCCCCGCGTGTCGCGGGATGAGCGGTGCCTTTGTGTCGCGTCGCGTCGCGCGACAAGTCGCCCCGGTATGTAGAAGCCTTTAAGACAATAGAATTAGTCTGAGGCGTAGTGTTATCTATGCGCTTTTTAGCTCTAGTACCGAGACGTTGAGAAGGTTCCGATTTTTTTGAGACATCGATGTATCAGAACGTTTCAGACATGTCATAATTAAAATACATTTTTGAACTTTCTTCCTTGAGATATCGCATTCTCTTTATTTTCAGCCACTTCACTTGATTTCCTTCATTATCTTTTGAGCGATTGAAAACTGTTTCATCGGCTAATTTTTTTAAATCATAAAATTCGTTGAATTTAAATTCTTTGGTCTTGTAGGGCGTTTTCATGTAAGAATTACCTCCAACAGTTATTGTTCGTTTCGATCTTGCTCGTTTGAAAATTGTTGTATAATCAGGCATACAGTAAACCTCCGAATTTTTCTTTGCTGACTCAATACTACTGTGCATGCTGTCCACCTCCATATAGCTGTGGCCTGATTCAAGAAACTTGTGTTCAATTTTTCGTAAGTGGGAAATGTTTTGGACAGCTAATAAAAGTAATGCAGCAACAAATTGGTTGCGGTTTTGTCCTCCGCACGTATCAGAATACAAGCAAATTTCGGTTACATGAGAAGGAACGCACGTGGAAAGGTAGTGATGCAGGATACTTCCGTTTTCGGAACTGCCTCTTTTGCCATTAATTTCGAACCAAGCAAAGCAATATGCGTCGGTCGTTTGGCAGCGCTGCTTCGTAAATACAGAGATTGTAAACACATAGTTTTCGACAATAATAAAGCTGTCCCATTAGTCCAGAAGGTATCTGTAACACAGCTTGTAAGTCGAATGTTACACAGCAAAACTCTTTATCTTTCTCTGCTTTTTCTTTGTCCTTCGCTTTTTCCGAGTTACAGGACTCTTTCCTTGCTAAATGGAGTTAAATATCATAGAAACTCTGTATGTACCTACATACATTGTAAAAAGCTATGTACATAGTAAAAACTCAAAACAAGCAAACATTTCACAGGTAAATCGTTGAACAAAACAAAAGCTACCAACATAACCTTAAAATTTACAAATAATGGATGAATCACTCACCTTCAAGTATTTTAGGTTTATTTATCATGGAAACTAAACTTTTTCTTCTGGATTTCATCATCATCGTCATCATCATCAGCCCATAGCAGTCCACTGCTGGACATAGGCCTCTCCAATCGCACGCCATTCAGCTCGATTCTCGGCAACTCTCATCCAGCTGCCACCAACCACCCTGCGAAGATCGTCGCTCCACCTAGCCTGAGGGCGTCCTACCTTACGTTTGCCAATTCGCGGTCTCCACTCTAGAACACGTCTACCCCAACGGTTATCGGTTCTACGGCTAATATGGCCGGCCCATTGCCACTTCAGCTTGCTTATTCTGTGGGCTATGTCGACAACTTTGGTTCTCTGCCGGATCACTTCGTTCCTGATTCGATCCCTCAGAGAGACTCCAAGCATAGCCCGTTCCATAGCTCGCTGAGCGACCTTGAATTTATGGACCAGCCGTACCGTGAGTGTCCACGTTTCGGCTCCGTAAGTCATAACAGGTAGGACGCACTGATTGAAGACCTTCGTCTTTAGGCTCTCTGGATTCCATCAATCAATCAATCAACTCAGCCTATCGCAGTCCACTGCTGGACATAGGCCTCTCCCAGGCTGCGCCACAACACCCTGTCCTCCGCCTTCCGCATCCAGTCTGACCCAGCCATCTTCTTAAGGTCGTCGGTCCATCTAGCTGGGGGGCGTCCCACACTACGCTTGCCGATACGCGGTCTCCACTCCAGGACTCGTGAGCTCCATCGGCCATCGGTCCTTCGACAAACATGGCCAGCCCACTGCCACTTCAGTTTGCTTACTCTGCAAGCTATGTCGGTAACTCCGGTTCTTTTCCGGATAATTTCATTCCTGATTTTATCCTTCAAAGAGACTCCAAGCATAGCCCGCTCCATAGCGCGCTGGGCGACCTTGAATTTGTGGACCAGCCCGACTGTCAGTGTCCACGTTTCGGCACCGTATGTCATGACGGGCAGGACGCACTGGTTAAAGACCTTAGTCTTCAAACATTGCGGGATAGGCGACGAGAAGACTTGACGCAGTTTTCCAAATGCCGCCCAACCCAACTGGATCCTTCTGTCGGCTTCTTTCTCAAAGTTGTGTCTACCGACCTGAATGACTTGTCCTAGGTAGACATACTCCTTCACAACTTCGAGAAGCGACCCTTCGATGTGGATTGGACTCGGCAAGACGTGCGTATTGTACATGACTTTTGTCTTGTCCAAATTCATGCCGAGGCCAACCCGCCGAGAGGCTCCATTTAGGCTGTGCAGCATCCGGTCTAACTGTTCCAGCGTCTCTGCGATTATGACGATGTCATCAGCAAAGCGAAGGTGTGAGATGTACTCGCCGTTAACGTTGATACCCTGTCCAGTCCATTCCAGCGTCTTGAAGACGTCCTCCAACGCATTGGTGAACAGTTTTGGGGATATCACATCCCCCTGCCTCACCCCTCTGAGCAGTTGGATGGGGCTGGTTTTCTGATCTTGGATCTGGACAGTCATCGTGGCAGCGTCATACAAACATCTCAACACTTCTATGTAGCGCCAGTCAATTCGACATCGTTGCAGAGAGGCCAGAACTGCCCATATTTCGATGGAGTCGAAGGCTTTCTCGTAGTCCACAAATGCCATACACAGCGGCTGGTTGTACTCCTCGGTCTTCTGTACAATTTGCCGAACAGTATGGATGTGGTCTATGGTACTGAAGCCTTTTCGAAAACCGGCTTGTTCTGGCGGCTGGAACTCGTCAAGTCTCCCGGCGAGACGGTTCGTGACGACCCCCGAGAACAGCTGGATTCCATAGTTATCACAAAACACAACTTCTTACTAAACTATTGGACTATTGAAATTAATTATTTCTACATGGAGCACATGGAGCACGAGCGCACGCAATGTGACAACTGCGATCGATCGCTCTCGTTCTTACTGGTAAAAAAGCATAAATGACATTTATTTTGTTTTTACTGTAGGAAAATTAACAAACCAAGTAGAAGTATCTTACTGGTGAAATGGAATAAATAACTTTAATATACTTATGGTGTTTAAATTATAAGGTTCACAATATTAAATGCGTTTATGACCTTTTCTCTGAACAATTCTTAGCAATATGATGAAATGTAAAAAGCTTTAACCGTATTTATTATTTTTTAACTGTATATACCGACACGAATTTATGCCATAAGATTATTTATTATGTAACACTAGTATATGTTTTTTTCAAATGTGCGTAGATATCACTTTTACAAACTCATTATCTCGGCAGCCATTGGACCTAGCATTTATTCGCTTTTACCAGTAGATAGCGCGTAAAAAATTACATATAACTACATTTTTAACTCATTTTCGTAAAAAAGTGCATTTATCATGTTTTCGCAGTAAGCAGACGATATATAAAGTAACTATTATAATAGTAATTATTTTAACTGCTGTACTTAGACTGGATCACAAGACAAAATAATATGTAGATATTAAACATCAACGTACGGTTAGTATTAAATTAATAACAAGAACGTCTTATTTGTATGCAGAACTTGGTTATTTTTTATTTTCGATTTTAGTAAATAAATAATTGCTTCATAATTTGCAATAAATTACTCTTTCTTTTGTATGCAGTCTGACAGTGACAGCGGTTTACATGTTGTCAGCATCTTAATATTCACAACTGAAAACATAGAGCATTTCTGAAAGACTTTCTATAAAAAAACATATATCGACACGTCGCTACATGCATCATGCTGAGCATTGCGACACGTCGCTACATGCATCATGCTGAGCATTGCTACACGTCGCTACATGCATCATGCTGAGCATTGCTACACGTCGCTACATGCATCATGCTGAGCATTGCTACACGTCGCTACATGCATCATGCTGAGCATTGCGACACGTCGCTACATGCATCATGCTGAGCATTGCTACACGTCGCTACATGCATCATGCTGAGCATTGCTACACGTCGCTACATGCATCATGCTGAGCATTGCTACACGTCGCTACATGCATCATGCTGAGCATTGCTACACGTCGCTACATGCATCATGCTGAGCATTGCTACACGTCGCTACATGCATCATGCTGAGCATTGCTACACGTCGCTACATGCATCATGCTGAGCATTGCTACACGTCGCTACATGCATCATGCTGAGCATTGCTACACGTCGCTACATGCATCATGCTGAGCATTGCTACACGTCGCTACATGCATCATGCTGAGCATTGCTACACGTCGCTACATGCATCATGCTGAGCATTGCTACACGTCGCTACATGCATCATGCTGAGCATTGCTACACGTCGCTACATGCATCATGCTGAGCATTGCTACACGTCGCTACATGCATCATGCTGAGCATTGCTACACGTCGCTACATGCATCATGCTGAGCATTGCGACACGTCGCTACATGCATCATGCTGAGCATTGCTACACGTCGCTACATGCATCATGCTGAGCATTGCTACACGTCGCTACATGCATCATGCTGAGCATTGCGACACGTCGCTACATGCATCATGCTGAGCATTGCGACACGTCGCTACATGCATCATGCTGAGCATTGCGACACGTCGCTACATGCATCATGCTGAGCATTGCGACACGTCGCTACATGCATGTGCATCATGCTGAGCATTCGACACGTCGCTACATGCATCGTGCTGAGCATTGTTGCACGTCGCTACTTGCCTCATGCTGAGCATTGCGGCACGTTGCTACATGCATCTTTCGGTCCATTGCGACACGTCGCTACATGCATGTGCATCATGCTGAGCATTCGACACGTCGCTACATGCATCGTGCTGAGCATTGTTGCACGTCGCTACTTGCCTCATGCTGAGCATTGCGGCACGTTGCTACATGCATCTTTCGGTCCATTGCGACACGTCGCTACATGCATGTGCATCATGCTGAGCATTCGACACGTCGCTACATGCATCGTGCTGAGCATTGTTGCACGTCGCTACTTGCCTCATGCTGAGCATTGCAGCACGTTGCTACATGCATCTTTCGGTCCATTGCGACACGTCGCTACATGCATGTGCATCATGCTGAGCATTCGACACGTCGCCACATGCATCGTGCTGAGCATTGTTGCACGTCGCTACTTGCCTCATGCTGAGCATTGCGGCACGTTGCTACATGCATCTTTCGGTCCATTGCGACACGTCGCTACATGCATGTGCATCATGCTGAGCATTCGACACGTCGCTACATGCATCGTGCTGAGCATTGTTGCACGTCGCTACTTGCCTCATGCTGAGCATTGCAGCACGTTGCTACATGCATCTTTCGGTCCATTGCGACACGTCGCTACATGCATGTGCATCATGCTGAGCATTCGACACGTCGCTACATGCATCATGCTGAGCATTGTTGCACGTCGCTACTTGCCTCATGCTGAGCATTGCGACACGTCGCTACATGCATCATGCTGAGCATTGCTACACGTCGCTACATGCATCATGCTGAGCAGTGCGACACGTCGCTACATGCATCATGCAGATCCTGGGCATTGTTAAGGCTCGTGCAGACTGCTAAAATGAAATGAAATGAAAATGTTTATTTCAGACCAAGCACACAGTAAATTATACAGGTCCATATTATGTTAGTAGGTACATACTTATAGCTATGTTAGTAAAAAGAAAAATATTTATTATTTTGGACATGAGTGAGCGACCAATGCCACAGGATTTGGCTGTCCACTCTGTCCGACACCACGCTCAGGAGCATGTTGGAGCTACCATTTACCCGAGACCACAGGGAGGCCGTTCTATTGCGAAACACCGCCTGGAAGCCGGCCGTACTGTAGTCGGCGAACATGCCAGAGGCACTGCACCGCCATAGGAGCCCCAACAAGCCCCTGAACGCGTTGTTATACTGGACGCGCAGGGCATTGTAGGCTTTTTTAGTGTAATTGCTCCACAGGCTGCACGTGTATAACGTTTGGCAATAGCCTTTGAATAATGTGACTTTAACGTCACGTGAGCATCGCGCAAACCTGCGAGAAAGCATATTACCCTCACTGACAATGCCCTGCGCTCCCTATCCATGTCCATATCATCGCTTAAATTCTCATTGACCCAGGGACCCAAGTACTTAAATTTTGACACTTGCTTTAGGACGGTTCCATTTAGTGTGATCGGTAGAACAGGGTAGGTTTTAGTCCCAGCCTTAAAAACCAGCAGCTCACTCTTCCGAACAGTGTACTTAAGCCCATGAAAATGCTTAACAATGCCCAGCATCTGCATCATTTCAGCCGAAAGACGTCCACTGCTGTACATAGGCCTCCCCCAAAACGGTGGGGGTTGCCATAATCGCCACGCTTGGCAGGCGGGTTGACGATCGCAGTATAGTGTTAAAATGCATAGAGAACGCTGCTGCCCATTCTCTAGTAAGTCGACCTTAGTCGCCTTTTACGACACCCACGGGAAGAAATAGGTTGGTGCTATTTTTACGTCCGACACCACACGGACAGACCAGCATCTGCATGATGGGCGATATCGCGGGTGCAGCACAAATTCTATGTCACTGCTTGTCGCGCCCGCGATATCGCGGCAGTCTGGACGAGCCTTTATCCAGTGCCACTAGTTTTAAGTACCTACGACATAGATTGACATCCCCCTCAAACACTTGTACACACGGCTACACATCAAGCTATACACTTCCAGTATACTCTGACCTCTCATTGTACGGAAATTCTACACATTGCGAGATCAGCGTATACTGGAAATATAGTTTGATGTGTAGCCGTGTGTACCTACTTAGTTATTATTTATTATCCCAAGAGGTATTGTGTTATCCAGTAACTGGATTGTGGAGGATAGAAGGCAGTCGCTCGATGTAAAATACTGGTTGTACGGTCAGCAACCGCACATTGTACTTTAGTTAGCCTAGTTACAAAATACTGCAAATATTGTTAAATAAGAAAATGTAGTACTCGTATCATCACGGACGCAAGTACGTCAGTCTTCGGTTTAGCATCGAGCTCGCACAACATTCGCATTTTATACATTTTTTATTAAGTTAATTTAGTGTAATTTATCATTAAATACATTCTTAGAACATTAACATTTATTTTATTAACATTTAACATTACATGTAGGGCTTGCCCTTACATTTTTGGTCCTTCGAGCCGCTAAGTGTAAAATCAGTGCCGTGGTACGGTTTCACTCGCGGGAACATTTGTACAGAACATTAAAAACAGTGTTAACAGTGATATCGAGTGAGAGCACAGGTCGGGGTGGAGTATTAGCAGCAGGCGTAAGCAGCGAATCCGGTGAGCACGTTCCATATTACCTACGTTACTACAATTTTGGATTTTTTGTGTACGCTAAGCACTGATAAACTACAATGTCTTCGGTTTAGCATCGAGCTCGCACAACATTCGCATTTTATACATTTTTATAACATTTTTTATTAAGTTAATTTAGTGTAATTTATCATTAAATACATTCTTAGAATATTAACATTTATTTTATTAACATTTAACATTACATGTAGGGCTTGCCCTTACACTGGTATTCGGCTGCATATGGTTGGACTGGAAGCTGCCCCAGCATAGTTGGGAAAAGCCTGGCAGATTGATATAAAGAAAGAAAGAAAGAAAAAAATATATTTTATTTGGGACACGCACAAGAAATACAAAAATGCCATAATATACAACATTAGTTTTTGTTTATACTAAACCTCTTAAGAGGTCATTGTACTCATCATTATGAACAACTTTTACTATGGGACCAACCTTGAAATCGCGAAAAAAAAACAGCTGTTCCCTACATTTAAGTTCGCTGCACTCTTCAAAATGTAGGGAACAGCTGATATTTTTTTCGCGATTTCAACTTTGGTCCCATAGTAAAATTTGTTCATAATGATGAATACAATGACCCCTTAAGAGGTTTAGTATAAACAAAAACTAATGTTGTATAGGTGATGGTATAGGTAGGAAAACTTATAGGTATGGGGGATCAGCCCAGGTGGCTACTACTTAGTACGTGAACTGGTGCTAAGAATAAAGAATATAACCTTTAAGTTACTTCAAATAATAGGTATACTTCTAAGTATTATTCATCATCAATATGACTACTTAGAAGATTGTTCGAAATACCAATCTGTATCTACGAGAATATGACGCAACTAGTACCTATGAGGAAACTAAATAAAATACCTATGTCCTTACATTATTTACAAATAATTAACAGGTAGGCACTTATAAGATAAATAATAGATAGGTAGATACCTACTATAGAATAGGTTTAACTTACACTATCTATTTTATATATTATTCCGCTTATCGGCAAGCGTAGTGTGGGACGCCCCCCAGCTACATGGACCGCCGACCTTTAAAAGGTGGCTGGGACAGACTGGATGCGGAAGGCGGAGGAGGACAGTGTTGTGGCGCAGCTTGGGAGAGCCCTATGCCCATCAGTGGACTGCAATAGGCTGCGTTGATTGATCGTTGACATATTCTACAATCATTTGTTTTTCTATTTAGTAACAATGCGTGTAAAAATATCTTATCCATTTTGTTTACAAATCATATTCCTTTGTTTTCTTATAACAAAAGAAATATTTTTCTTGGTTAAAGGAATGTTATACTAAGGCCGAGACCTATAAACGTTACTTAAGACATGTTCCCGTCTCCGTCTTGCACTTGTAGTTTGACAGTTGTATGATGGTGACAGGAATAACGCTTTGGCTAAGTACGTAGCTATGTAAAGTTTATAGATCGAGGCCTTTTGTTTTTTTTGTTTAGGTGGGAAATTATTAAGTAAAGGCTTCTACAGACCGGCGCAGTACACAATCCACCCATCGTATTTTTGCTACCAAAGAATATAAATCGAATTGCTACTTCCCTTGACGTCACTTTTATTAGATTCGTCCTATCCGTATTCAAATGAGGAACAACTTGTTTGCCCGGTCGTTCGGCGAAAATATTTGCGACCTTCAAGAACTTTTAAGGTTACTTGGCAAAGGGACAAAAACTTATTGTTGGTAATAAAGCTGACAAGGCAACAGACCCAGAACAGCTTGGTACACGAAGAAAGTTCTATAAGGAAACGAATTGGCAAACTTTGTATGTAACGAAAGGTGACAAGTTAGTGGCGCGGGCGCTACATATCGGGCTGTTGAATAATAAGTTCATACTGAATGGCTTACCATGGATTCAAAACATAATTCTGGAACCCAACTGAGTTAAACATTTTCGTAAGTAATGGAAAAAATAAACAAGCGAGCGTTACAGTAGTCTCATAGACCTATGCCGCCATATTACAAAACAAGATTTATATTTTGACATGACTTAAACCATGGAGCTAGTTTTTGTAATAAGAACGTAACAGTGATTGAAACACCGTTCTTTATATAAAACTGAAAACTTAGTTCGGTACTAAGTTGTCAGTTTTGTGTTTAGGAACATTACCATAGTCGGAATAAAGTTCGAAATACAATAATGGCTCCATGTTTTAAACCTGGGTCTGAAGATGAACCTTGTTTTGGAATAAGGGGATGTTGTATAACATCTGACATCTCACCTCGGTAATAAGCAACTAAGCAGCGACAGAAATTAACCTCAAAATTTAAAAAGCTAAATACTGAAACATTTATTATTAATTCGACCCCCTCTGCTTAGAATCTATATGTATAGTACTTACTAATTCCATAAGTACACTAATTCCATGATATTATAAAGTACTTACTAATTCCATGCTATTAAAAAGTACTTACTTATTCCATGTTCAAGTTGTCACTTCCTGTTGCACACTTCCGTCCCTTTTCACAGAATCTTCCACAGGAAGCAAGAAAAAAGATGTTAGGTGCACATTAAAAATGCTGTTCCATCATTTTTAGGGTTCCGTACCCAAAGGGTAAAACGGGAACCCTATTACTAAGGCTCCGCCGTCTGTCTGTCTGTCTGTCCGTCTGTCACCAGGCTATATCTCATGAACAGTGATAGTTAGACAGTTGAAATTTTAACAGATGATGTATTTCTGTTGCCGCTATATCAACAAATACAAAAAAAAACAGAATAAAATAAATATTTAAGGGGGCTCCCATACAACAAACGTGATTTTTTTGTTCGTTTTTGCTCTATATTGATAACGGCAACAGGTAGACGCTTGAAATATTCACAGAATAATTAGTTATGCTTATATTCACTTTAAAAATAAATCAAATATTTAAGACACAACAAACATGATTTTTTTGCCGTTTTTATAGATAGTGTCCGACTCGCACTTGGCTGGCTTTTTTTTTCTTTTGATAACCTACGAAATAATTCTACGCTAGCCTTTAGGATCATGTGCTGAATTCATGGTTATAGTTTGCGCGTCGATGTTGCCACCCTGTAAGTAACTAAGTATATGCGCACAAATGTTGGTGGTCTAGAGCTCGATTGACTTTAAACTGCAGGTGCCGTACTGTCTTTAAAACGAAAAACATTCTAAATCCAATTATCTACTCAATCATTTATTTGCAATCCACAATGACGTGTACTTCGGTGGTAACTTAAAATTATAATTATGTGAAGATCGCAATCACATTAATATCTGTAATTTTTATGGTGTAAGTACCTACATAATAAAAATTGTATCTGTGGTGCCCAAAGAGTAAGTCTTTGGTGGTGCCGGACGTAAAGAATAGCACCACCCTATTTCTTCCCGTGGATGTCGTAAAAACCGACTCAGGGACTTACTAGAGCATGGGCAGCAGCGTTATCTATGCATTTTAACACCATACTGCGATCGCCAACCCGCCTGTGAAGCGTGGGGATTATGCCAACCCCCCCTTTTGGGGGAGGCCTATGTCCAGCTGTGGACCTATTAACACTGTAATTTGAAAACATTGTAAAAGCCAATTTTATTTAGGAGTTTCTTGCCGGCTCTTCTTCATACGAAACGGCCAATTGGAACCGTGCACCTAGCTTCTGACGTTTCATAAGTGCCCATGTAGGCATAAGTGAGATAAAAATATTTTTGAATTGATTTTATTTGATGATGATGACATAATAAAGAGTTCTATCTATCTATGTGGCCATTGTGGACCCTGTCGGACACATCGTAAGAAGATAAAAAATCGTTAGTCATAAGAAAGCGAGGTAATCAATCCTGGATTTTTCTTCGTGAGCCATTATACCTTTATCCTGCTGAAGAATAAAAACAGATTGATAGACCAATGTCAAACGTATTCTACATCAATTCAAGCAAATATTATCACGCATACCTTCTTACGTCACAAACAACAAATAATCTTATTTGCATTATTCAGAAAACGTCTATCATTGGAATGAGAAAAACAACAGCTACCTACCTACCGATTTGAAACGTGTCGAATCGTCTACGGCTACGCTTCCATTGAAAAACGTTTTCATTGACAAACTGTCACGATTGATACGCCATCTTACAAAAACAACTGACGAACGACAAATAATGAACAAAAGACGATAGAAGTGCGCCAGAATGACCTCATGGCTAATAAAACACGTATCGTCTTACTAGAATATGATAAATTAAGTATAAAACCAGGTAGAACATGTCACGATGTGTTTACTGGTAACTTGATAAGTGAGTAATGCACGTTGGTAGGTGATGACGGTCATCGCACGGAATCAAAGTGCACTCACATCAAGCATTTTATACATTACTAGCTTAAACCCTCGACTTCGTCCTCATTAAACTTTTTGTTTTTATTTGGGATGAGTTTGCTCTTGACCTTAGTCTAGGTCAGGGGTGACAGAGACAAAGTCGACGATGGAGTGAGCTTATCCAGAAGAAGCCTGTGCACTCTCACTTTGAAGAGATTAGGGTTTTATGCGTTCGGAAACACAGACGCAGGCAGAGAGTTCCACTCCTTTGCTGTGCGCATTATATAGGACATTTGGAAACGCTTAGTGCGAATTGGTGGACTAGCAACCAGAAAGAGATGGTAACCTTCAGTGCGCCTAGGTGACCGATAGATAATAGAAGGGGGCTGGTGGAATGAGCTCGTGTAGCTCTTGGGCACACTCACCGAAGTACAATCTGTAGAAGACCAACAAGCAGGCAATCTTGCGGCGCGGCGATAGGCCAAGCTAGCTGTGAAGGAGCTCGAGCCGTTTTAATATATTAAAATGACACTCGGCAATACTGTATCTTCCCCTTCAAATCAAATCATTTAAGTATTTGCTTGAATATGGGTACATAAACTCTTCATTGTCAGCCATTTTTGGCGGGAAACGTCTATCCGTCACAATCTGACGTTTCGCACCATAAATCGACCTGAATCAGGTCGTAATCTTCGGAATTAAATCAGTAGTTCCAAAGATACTACCTATACAGGGTCAAATTTAATTAGCCATCGAAACTCCTACTGGGCATCGATATCTAAACACAATAAAAAAAAAATATGATGTTTTTTTTTCTGGGGATAATGACCACTGGTAGTGAAGTTACTTGAAGTAGTTGAGAAAATTAGTTTATTTTTATTTTGATCGTATTTAGGTAACGATACTAATCACGTCTGTGAAGTTAAAACAGAAAAAAACAACTATAACACTCAGGTAGGCGTGGAAATAATTCAAAACGGTTTTAATGCAATCACTTATATTTCCTCGATTTTACAAATTATAATCAACCTCATACGAAGGCGCAACTAGTTTTTATATCGGCTGGCTGGCTGGCTGGCTGGCGTGGCGGCAACTGTCACACCCCCCACTTAGGCCTTGTGGTAGGATGTGACGTCACGGCGATGGCGGTTTGGCTGGCTGGCTGTCACTACAGTGGCGACATCTTTGGTGGCGTTACGCAACTGATTTTGAAACTGATATTTCAAGTAAATAAAAAAAAAAACAACTAATATTTTTTTTCGTGTTATCATATTTAGATATCGATTCTGATCACGTCTGCGGAGTTTCTCTAGCTAATTTAATTTGACCCTGTACCTATAGGTACAAACTTACAAATATTACCTCTTCATAATATTCATCATTTCAGCCGAAAGACGTCCACTGCTGCACATAGGCCTCCCCCAAAGGGGGGTTTGCTATAACCGCCACGCTTGGCAGGCGGGTTGGCGATCGCAGTATGGTGATAAAATGCATAGAGAACGCAGCTGCCCATTCTCTAGTAAGTCCCTTAGTCGCCTTTACGACACCCACGGGAAGAAATAGAGTGGTGCTATTCTTTACGCGCGGCATCACACAGACATGGTATACAATGGTGTTAATAAATTTTTTAACACCATTGTTTATCAATTTTTTTTTTTTTTTTTTTAATCGTTGCCCCACACTAGGAATTTCTCCTGTATTGTGGGTGCGTTTACAAACATTTAAACTCACATACACAAACAGCCAGACCCGGAACAACTTCTTGTAGATCATACAAATATTAGTTCCGTGCGGGAATCGAACCCGCGACACGCAGCGCAGCAGTCAATCGCTTAACTAACTGCGCCAACCGTGCCGTAATTAAATGGCACAAACATGTTTAGCTAGGATAAAATACAACACAGCATGAAAATTGCAGGGTTTTCGTAAATGTTCTTTCGTAAAACTCTGCAGGGGCCTTTTTTAAGTTGTAGATTTTAAGTTGTAGATTGCGTGTTATTCAATTACTATTACTACCTACTAGTAGTAAACTAAACCGGCTCTGTTGCTGAAATCCTGAAAGTTTAATACAAAACATCATAATATCCTATGGGCTCATAAAATGATTTTCAGAGTATTTTGATGAATTTTGCCATCATTTTCAATATTGACAGGCCCTTTGGTTATTATTGTTTAAAATTATGACGTAACTAATTGAGTTGTAACATTTAAAGGCTTCTACAAACCAGCGCGACACACGACGCGACACAAAGGCCCCGCGTGTCGTGTGACAAGCGGTGCCATTGTGTCGCGTCGCGACTCGCGCCAGTATGTAGAAGTCTTAAATCAGAGGAACCATTATGCTTATCAGTCACACCTTGTAATGCCCTCACTTAGTAAAGCCTCAATTAGATAGGCAACCCTGAACATAATCTTTCAGCAATCAACTGACACTATGGAATAAAAATCACGATTGTTGACAAAACAATATGATTGATCTATCTTTACTTGTATTGATTTTAGGCTCATATTATCCAGCGTTTATGAACTTCCCTCCGTAAACTAAGTACATAATGTCTGTTTTCACTAACTTAAGGCACTAGGCTTTTCCCAAAGCCCGCTGTTGGATTTACAACTTTCGGCGCTCAGCCAGGCGTTGAAAACCTCACGGCGCGGCGCTTTATCATTCATTTAGGTACTTATCGCCTAGTGTTAGTAAACATTAACTTAGTAGAAATTGTTCCTTGAAAAAAGTCTGAGAAAACGGTTCAGAGTTTTACTTGTCCTCGGGGCATGGTTTTATCAGAATATCGGATAGGCACAATTTTTTAGCGTAAGTCGATTTTCGATTTATACAAGTAGGAGTAGATAAGACGAGATCGCTTTTTCAACTAAGCATTTTTACTATAGGGGTTGATCCATACTTACTAGCACAGAGTCGAAGCGCAGCGAAGCGTCAATCTAAAAGATAGCATAGCAAATTCACCCTTATCACTAACTGTGACCGACCTGCGCACAAATCAGCGTTGGTCGCTCGCAGACGTACGGTATTTCGTAGAATGCGCGAAAATTCGCACGTCTATTTTGAACTCGATACAATTATGTGCATTAAATTGTAGAGATAAAGGTGAATTTGCTATGTTATCTTTTAGACTGACGCTTCGCTGCGCTTCAACTCTGCGCTAGTATGAATCGATTCTAAGGTGCTTCGTATAGGTACTCTACAATAAAGCAATAGGCCCCGTCACGAGGCGATAATCATTACGATATTTTATTACTTATTATAATTTTGGGATCATAATTTACTTTCGTGCCCCAACTTTAACTGTACAATATCGTACAGGGCTGGGACACTAGCACCATGTAAACGGCCGAGGAGAGCAGACTGGAGGTGTACATATGGAACACATATTTCGCCATTTCGAAAATCTATACTATTCTATTACTATAGAATAGATTTCAAAACTCATCATTCGGAAATATGCAAATCTTAAAAGCTAGGCCACGTAAATGGCACTTAATGTTTCCAAATTCAGTAGTTTCTTGTAAAACGATGATCAAACGTCACTCCTAGCGTCATTTTTTGGAAAACCTGTTGCAAATTTTTTTAATTTTCCAGAAATCCTTAATTAAATTGAAAAAATCCTTTCCGCCACATGCAAAACAAAGAATCGGACTTTACAAATCACAAATAATTTTGTTTAAATTCTTTTTCCCTTTCCCACAAACAATGAACAAAATTGATCAAAATCAGTCGATTTCGTGCAGGGAGCCTTAACACAATAACAAGAAACCTTATACCTATATATTACGAATCCCTAATATGCATTTAATTCATCAGTAAGTGCCATCAAATTCGGAGCATCGATAATAATTACTCCCATGTCTCGAGATGGCCCAGGCTTGATTAGCGATCGTTCACACGCTGGTGCTAACGTGACAGTTACAATTAGCAGCCGTTTAGACAACAAGCAAGTTAATTAGTTTATCGGTAATTGATAGAAAACAATGTATGGGAGATTATGTATTTATAGTTTGTAAGTAGGGGCGATAGTGTTTTCTCTCACAACACAAAGAGATTTAGAAAATTGCAATGCCTGGTGGTCGAGTTAACCATTTTGACGGCTCTGTGGTATTTTTTAGTTAATTACCAACATTTTTAGGGTTTCGTATCTCAAAAAGAAAAAACGGTACCCTTATATGATCACTCGTGTGTCTGTCTGTCCATTTGGCACAGCCGAGTTGCTCCGAATGTACTGAAGCAACACAATAAAGTGCCCAAACACTAACGTGTAACGTACAGACGGCTACACATCAAGCTATACATTTCCAGTATAAGCTGATCTCGCATTGTATAGGTTTCCGTACAATTCGAGGTCAGCGTATACTGGAAGTGTATAGCTTGATGTGTAGCCGTGTAGTTTTGAATATATATTCACTTTTAGGGAAATATTAGAAAATTTAAAAAAAAGTTTTGCAGACTGTACCGTGTCACGTGTGATATCAAATGAAAGCAATTTTTTTTTTATAAATTTGTTTTAAACATACTAAAGAAAATAGATGACAATTTACCATTCCCTCCTTATCTCCGAAACTGCTGAGCCAAATAAGCCGCCAGTTGCCCGCACACACGCCTCATGCTTGCAGTAACACCTATCATAGCGCCGTTGTATGAAGCTTACCCTCTGTCCTTTTACTCTGTGCTACAGCTGTGCATAAAATCCTATGAGCCATTGTCATCAGTTTATTCGCACTTTGACTCGACACATGTCTCAATATATACATCTGCATCGTTTATGTACGCCACGTGTATGTGTTGTATAAAGTATCTATACAGTCTTATTCTTTTCGTGTCGAAGGTACATAGTCGCCGGCACGTAAAGGCTTCTACATACCAGCGCGACTTGTCTCGCGACGCGACACGGCACAAAGGCCCCGCGTGTCGCGGGACGAGCGGTGCCTTATTGTCGCGTCGCGTCGCGCGACAAGTCGCCCCGGTATGTAGAAGCCTTAACTCGGCAAGGTTTTGGCGTAGTGGGAGTGAGTTCACGCATGTAAAAATTGTACTTTTATAGCTTGTCATTATTCTATGGTTATTGCCAGAATTTATTTTTAAACGTGTCTGTTTAGAAGAAAGTTATTTATTTATTTATTTGCTCGCATGCACATCACACATTTTACAATAAATTACTGTCGGCTTTAGTACATGAACCCTTTCAGGGGCACTGCTGTTACAGAAAGGTGAGAAACTCTCATAGTCACCGGATCTAACGATTCGGCGACTATGACTATACTTTGGTTGATTATTATTATATTGTTTGGGCCGTTATTATTGTTTTTAATATGTAGTTAATTTTAATAGCTATATATATTTTTTTGAATAATTTATCTATTTTCTTTTTTTTTCCGTTTTTATTCCCGTTCGTCCCACTGATTTTGTTAGTGAGACGAACGGGAATAATTTAGTAATTCTATTTTAAAGTACCATTGGTCTTACTAAATAATTTTAGTCTGGGTGTTCAATGGTAAAATAACACTTATATATGTATATCCTAACTAATCATATAATAAATGCGATTGTGAGTTTGTTTGGTTATTTGGTTATACTTTCCCACCAGTGGGATGATGTGAGCACTATGTGGGTCATTTTTTTTTTCTTTAAATATTTTCCTTTTAATTAGTTTTTCTCAGTTTTAATGATGGACTGGCATTTTGAGGGCTTGATGCGGCCTACCCAAATGTCCTTTCTTTGGTATTGTTCGTCGAGTAGTTGAGCTCCTTAAGTCTTGAGTTGAGCTGCACGATTACTAACAAATGCTTGAACTGATTGGACAGGTCCACTCAAATTTCTACCATTTCAGACACGGATCTACATGGTCCTCACATGATCTGACCAAGATTACGTCTGGACTTTAAAAGACACTTTGACCACTGAGTTTGTTTCGTCATTTCTTCTTAGGGGTAGTCAGATTGGCAATGTCGACTACATCTAGCTTATTTTTTTTTTATAAGACGTGTAAAAGTGATTCGAATATCCTATTTACAGAATAAACGATTTCATTTCATTTCATTTTTTAATTTCACGGCAGTGGGACGAACGGGAATACACGATGTTTAGTATGCTATACACAAAAATATGTATGTATTAAGTTGCACCTAACTAACATGGTTTATTTTCGTCACCGATAATACCTCTCTGATAACAAAGTAAGTAAGTATGCTATACTAATTGATTATTTATTTTAATTATAATGCGCCGTTTCTGTTAAGCTATAATAAATTGCGCTCTGCGTATGTAATTGCTTGTCCTATAAATATTAAAATCATGTGCATGCCAAGTGTCAACATTATGTATCTGTTTATAATATCTATGTATGTTAGATAGATATAGGTCTATGACAAATTACTTATTTTTGAAAAAAAAAAAGAAGATTTTCAAAAAAATCCAGGAAATATTAGTGGTTTACATAAAATATTATGAGGAAAGACGACGTATAGGATAGCAACTTTGAGTTCTTCATAAATAGGAATAAAATTCACTACTGAATGTGATTCCTAGAATAAAAAGCCTTAGCGGCAAAATTAAAGTCAAAGTCATCAACGCAACTCTGCTGAACGTTTTTTAAAGTTATTAGTACATTTTTCATCTGAAACCAGCGTTTCAGTGTTTCAGCTTCAGCGTGCATTTTTAATGAAGTCTTTTCATGAAAATATTGGAGCTTAAAGTGAAGTTGAACGCACGCGTTTGCGTTTAATCCAAAACTCGACCACCGGCTGTAAAATATTTTTTTCTCATTTTACGTTTACTAAAACTGTTCCGTGTTTGTGTGTGTTTAACTAGGTTGTAATCTTTGTTATGAAGTAGTCAAATAGCCGCTTGTCCGAGAAGATAGACAAAGGTATTAAATTAAATACAATTAAATCGTTTATTCTGTAAATAGAATAGGGGAATCACTTTTACACGTCTTATTAAAAATAAGCTAGATGTAGTCGACATTTCCTATCTGACAAACCCTGAGAAAAAATGGCGAAACAAACTCCGGTGTCAAAGTCTCTTTTATAGTCCAGACATAATCTTGGTTAAATCATGTGAGGACAATGTAGATCCGTATTTGAAATGGTATTTTACTATGGATCCACACAAATTTGAGTGGGTCTGTCCAATCAGTGCAAGCATTTGTCAGTAATCGTGCAGCTCAACACTCATTATACTCTTTGTAGACGGTATTTATATGTTATATCTGTAATTTTTATGGTGTACATATTAAAAGTATTCTATTCTATTCTAATAAATGTTCGGTTTCCGCCACAATGATTTACTTATTTCTGCAAACAAGCATCACTGCAAGTGCTAGGTATTACTTATATCTTTTAATGCTTTGTCTTGGTTTGAGTGGTTATTATTGCCGGTGAAATAACAGGCGCATAAGACTTGTCATCTTTGTCATAAATGTTGACAACGAACCTATCAACAATACCGTAGATTCCTATAGGCAATCACTTATGATAACCGTAAGCCTTATACCTTATCCATAGGACCGTGGACATAATAGGCTTGAACTGTATCCATAGCTACCTTTCCATCAATAACCTGCCTATCGCATTCCACTGCTGGACATAGGCCTCTCCCAGGCTGCGCCACAACACCCTCTCTTCCGCCTTCCGCATCCAGTCTGTCCCAGCCACCTTTTTAACGACGTTGGTCCATCTAGCTGGGTACATCCCACACTACAACAGCCGATACGTGGTGTCCACTCTACCTTTCCATACTTCAAAGAAATTACTAGACTTAGTTCATATATCATTTCAGCCAAAATACGTCCACTGCTGGACTTAGTTCACCACTTTGTAACAACATTTAATTCCTAGATTCAAAATCTAAACAATGTTCTTTTTGTTGTAACTTCTTGCCATATTCATCTGTTTTTCATTAAAGTTTGCCACTTAATTAATCCACTGTCTTTTGTTTATGAACAGTTACATACTTACTTAATTAGTTACACAATAATTAACTTTGTAGGTTTCTCGTAAGTAAAACGACTAAGTACCTATTGATCAGTAGGAGTTAACATAAGTTGAATATAGGCTACGTATGAATTAATTAAGTTTGATTTATTTGAGGAAGCCTGATAAATGATTAGTTTGTCTTTTATTGACGCTATTTAATCCAAAGCCTCGATTAAATGTTATTTTCAGCTGTCCTAAACATTGTTTTATTCGACTATGCCCATAATCTTTAGCAGTCACAATATTTATCTGTTGTATTGGCAACAATAGTTCTAATTTGTCGGGTGCGTAGTACTCCCTTGATAGGAATATTTGGAAACATGCTGGTCCAGCTCCATAGGACAATCTAGAGTCTAGACAAAATCAAACTGGTTGCTATTTTAATTGTATTATTTTTTATGACATTGATTTTACATTCTGTGATTAGGATTACCTTAGGTAAACATTTACTTTTACGATGTTTTTAAATATGTGAGCACCATTTATCATAATTAAATTATTTTTCATTGCTTAAATTTTGAACTATTTTTACCTATTATGGTATAGTACTTTTTTTCTAGGTGCATCGTCTTCATATTATATAATCATAATATAATTGATGTACTCAAACAAAATACCTATTGTACACTATTTCTAAAAGAGTAACGGTGGAGTTTCATGCCCATTCTTCTCCATACGAAACTACCTTTTGGAAGGGGCAACTAGAACCAATTCTATTTTTTTGTAAATGTTGACGTTCGAAAGTGCCTCTTAGGTGCCTATTTGAAATAAATAATTTGACTTTGACTTTGACTTCGCACGCGCAGAGCATTGGTGGCCCAGTGGTAACAGCCCCGACTCGCGTATCGATAATAAAATCAAATAAGTACGGAAAAAAATTATCTATACTCCATTGGTATAGGTAGTTAAATAAAGGTAAACAAATCATAAAAAGGGTTTTTATAGATGACACTTCTTGTTTAATAAAAATACGTTGTACCAACCAAATTGTATTTATTTTTTATTTTAACGATAGTTTCCTCTTTTATTACTGTATGATAAACTGTACCATAGATATTCTTAAACTACTCTTCGTAGATGTAACTGCTTGAACACACATTTTTTTGTGGGATTTATAAAAATACTACAATATATTGTCATCTATCTATTGTAAAGAGCCCAAAAACCCAGGTCCTCTAAACGTCAACGAAAAAAACGTTGCTAAATTATAAAGTACAACTGTGACGTAGCATGACAACTGAAGTTACGGCTATTACGTTTAGTCGGTTACTTGACAGCTCCTAGTCACGTGTTTTTTTTTGTTTACCTTTATTTAACTACCTAAACGAACGGAGTATAAATCATATTATCAAATAGGAAATCACATAAACAACATTTCAAAATACACCGTCAAGCACCGTAACTGTAACACGGTCGACATTCAAAATAGGACGTCGTAAGTATAATAACGTAGTATCTTTAGACGCCATTTTCTCAAAATAAAGTTCGTGTGGCTTGTTATTGTATTGCTTATCAGCGTCCGTATACCCTTATCTGCAAAAAAAAATACGGTCTGTTAAACATACTAGACTACAAAAATCCCCAAACAATATTGGCCTAGCCTAGGTAGTGGTTTTGGCAACTAGCCGTATCGACATATTACATGCAATGCAAGCCTCTTTTTGAGAACAGAAGCCCGGCTTTCGATCAGCTTGTCTTGTTCACTGAACATTCCATTTGCCGCCACATTACTGAAAGCATGTACGGTTGAGTTTGAACAAGCTGACTGCAGAACGTAGGTAATCCAAGTGCTGCCGATATTTGACCTATTTCTGCTAAAAGCGCTGAGTAGCTTTTATACTCGTATGGTAAAAGCCGGCTGTCATTTAACTAATCATATGCTTCGCCTTTTCCCAACTATCTTGAGTCGGCGAACTGTCCAACTAGATGCAGCTATTTTACTTGGAGTTGCCTATCTGACTTCCACAACCCATGCTCCCAGTTACTGGGTGATAGCCAGTAACCTTACCAAGGGGTATAGACTTGTTACTACACTTTCGGGAAGTGAACCCCGAAATCTGACAACTACCGTTAGACTTTATTGCTTCTCTTCAGAAAGTCTGGCACGGGTTGTCAGACTTTCGAGCTTCTGACGACTTGAATCGTTGAATGAGCCCAAGATTTTTCTTTCAAGTCTTTGTCTCTAAGGACTCGTTAGGCATTGAGTGCGCAGCATTGTAGAACAGGAAATGCAACGCATGCTCCTTGACTCACATTGAACAAAATAAATAACGCCAAGTTGCGCTCGTCTAGCCATACCCTAAGGTTAAAGAAGGTTATTTGCCACGTGTTGCTTTATGTGATGATGACGTGTTAGACGCCTTCAGTGTATGCAACAGGCTGATCAGAAGGTTTAAGTTTTGTTTTAAAAAACCTGCAGTTCTTTCGTAAAAAAACACTGTCCTACAAAACTCAAAATCTATTTTCTTTCAAATATTTTAAAAAAGATTTCAATAGAAAACCACCGCTCGCTTTTCCCGCTATGCCGTAGACTCGTAGAGGTTAGGTTAACCCGCCCCAGGGCGGAGGACAAGCATGAGGATTTTCCAACCCGTGAACAAAAAAAAAAAAGGTTAGGTTATTTATTAATTGCATTCTACGTGTGTATAGATTGATTCATACAATTTTAACAAACCGAAACGTATCATAAACTACAAATTGAACAAAAATAATACCATCATCATCATTTCAGTCGATAGACGTCCACTGCTGGACATAGGCCTCCCCAAAAAGGGGGGGATTTGCCATAATCGCCACGCTTGGCAGGCGGGTTCGCGATCGCAGTATGGTTTTAAAAATGCCTAAATAATGCTGCTGCCCATTCTCTAGTAAATCCCATAGTCGCCTTTTACGAAACCCACGGGAAGAAATGGGATGTTGCTATTCTATACGTCTGGCATCAAACGGAACGAACGACGGAACGGAAAAATAATATAATAATTTAATAATAATATTATTATAATTGACACCAAAAATATTAACATTATAACAACCATATTTATTTATTTATTAAAACATGGAAGACCTACAGCTTAAAAACGTAATAAAAAGGAAACAATAGTCAACAGGAAGCCAATTACAAGTCTTCGCGTATAGAATTAGATTAGAAATTTATATAAACTCAAACTCAAAGCATTTATTTCAATTAAACCATTGACAGGCACTTTTGAATTGTCAAGAAGTCGGTCAGTTACAAATATGAAGCTAGTTGCCCATTCCAAATAGTAGGTTCCTATGGAGAAGAATGGGCAAGAAACTCCACGGACACTCTTTTAAATTAAAATATTGGTACAAAATATTGGTTACATCATTCATATTGAAGTTAAACATGTGAGAACGATGCAATACGTCAAAAGCGTCCGTGATAAAAAGATAACAATTCAAAACTAAAATAATTAAAAATAAGCCGTGGCAGCTAAGAGATGACCAGTCCCAACTGACAGCGCCCGTTCACGAACATGACGCATGGATCAGCACCATTCAGCTCAACCATTTTGAAGGGAGCTAAATGATCCAACACACACGCCACCATCAGCGAGACATCTGAGTGAGCATGACATACTCTCAGCCGCCAGGGCACATTTAAGTCAATGAAAGACATAATTACCCGGTAAATGGTAGCTCTATTGTACATAGTACTCACACCTGTGATATGCAATTATATAATACAAAGGAGATTCGAGTTTATACAATGAAAAGATAGTCTTCCAATCTTCATCAGCTCCAACAGTATTTTCAAATGTTAATAAATTAGTTGTGGTTGTGGAGCTGGACCAGCATTGAGCCAAGCATTTCTATCAGCGATGTAATCCCCCAACCTATAATATGCCTGCTTGCATAGTGTGCGTTTTATACAAGATTTGAATTTCGTCTCATTCAGTTGAAGTATGACTGGAGGGATTTTATTATAACATTTTAAACAGTACCCCATGAAAGATGAGTCTACTTTTGCCAGTCTGAAACCTGGTTGAGCTAATAGATCCCTACTTCTAGTACTATAATTATGTCTTTCGCCTCTTTTACTAAAAAGATGTAAATTTTTTCTTACGTACATGATGTTTTCATAGATATATTGACAAGGCACCGTCATGATGTTAATATCCTTAAACACAGAGAATCGCGCCTGCGGAGATTATATATGGCTCTGATGGCTCTTTTCTGCAGAATAAAAATAGACTCGATGTCTGCAGCCCGTCCCCAAAGTAAAATACCGTAAGACATGATACTATGAAAGTAACTAAAATAGACTAGCCTCGCGGTATCTACATCAGTAAATTGACGGATTTTTCTGACAGCATATGCTGCTGAACTTAGCCGTCCTGCAAGAGATGTTAAATGAGGACCCCATTGAAGCCTAGAGTCGAGCGTGATCCCCAGGAAAACAGTTCTATCGACGAATTCTAGTTTCTCTTGATTCAATACTATCTCATAATCACTACTTTTTACATTTGGTAAAGAAAATCGTATGCACTTCGTTTTTTTTCCATTTAATACTAAATTATTGGCAGTGAACCAATTTTGGACCTGCAGTAAGGCGTTATTTACGTCGTCAAAATTTGTAGCACGTCTATCTACCTTATATGTATTAGCATACAACAGCAATACGTCATACATTTTGTATGCATATCATATTGCATGTTAGTTGAATGAAACATTTTACACTCAACTAACGAAAAACAAACAGTTCTTATCTAAATCAATTAACAACTTTAGTGGAAACATACAGAAGCACACAGAGTAATAATAGTTGCCTACCTCCGAGTATTTACCATTCATTATTTGCTATGTATTATCTCTTTATATAAGATGATAAGAGATAACAATGCATTCTGCAAAACCAGACAACGCTCCCGCAACAACGGAAGTTATAGGTTTTACGAAAAAAAAATCTGCCGTTCCCTACATTTATGTTCTGTTATCTCGTCAAAATGTAGGGCACAGCTGATTTTTGTTTCACGATTTCAGGTTTGGTCCCATAGTAAAAGTTGTTCATAATGATGAGTACAATGACCCCTTAAGAGCTTGTGCGTTAATTACGTGACATGTTGTATACGACAAGCACATGGCCCTGATAAGGTGTCACAAATAAAATGACATGCAAATAAGCATGAGTTTCACATAAATTGCCGTGAAGAAAATATCAGGTATTCAGTAAAGTTGATAGCGTAGCGGCGCTGGCTGCACCAAGTTGTGTCAGTACTTAGCATAATAAGCCTTTAATGTTGCCACTGCTGGGACTCAGGCCTCCTCTTTAAGTAAGGAAGTGGGTCGTAAATTATGGCTCACTTACCGCACACGGCGCGGGCGCCCGGTACGCCGTGCTGGTTAGTGGATGTCACATATTAATTATCTTCGAATTTTTAGTTCTAGGAGATGCCTTCATCGTTGACATCCTTCACTGTTTTTAAAGCAGTGGTGTAGAAATAATTTACAAAAAGTAAAGTGTCGGTAGATACCTTTTTTTTTTTGGTGAGAAATTATTAAATAACTTCTCCCGCTCTGGGCGGAGCGGGAGGGCGTGTCAGACTTTTACTGACTAAAACCCACCCGTGTTCCTTCCGTTGCCTGTGTGCCAGGGCCACGATATCCCTTTCGGACAAACTCGCAACCCTGGTAGGTGCTAAAGTTAACTTAACAGAACCTCGTCATGTCATGGTGTGGTGGGTGGTGCCTACTTCAGTACCCCGAGTGTAAGTTAGCAAGTGAGTAAACGTAACTAGCGCGTTTGCGCTAAGACTTTTATTCTCACTCATATACTCTTAGCATTATGATCTATCGGTCAAATTTTAACGCAAACGAAATATGTTTACTCTCTTGCAAACTTAATTATACTTGGGGTACGGTTTTGTCACACGTAGAGACTCGTTCGATCTTATGCCTTAACAGTATTGCATCTCTTGATATAACCCCAAAATAATCAGTTGATACGTTTCATATTTATTTGTGTGCTGTACTTGTATCAATATAACCAATAGATAAGGTATTTTTATCACAATGATAACAGTTTGTGGGCACGTTTCAATGACAAACCTGTTTACTTAGTACCATGTTAGATATTCCCGAAAACGTCGGTTTTAATAATTAAATATATCGGCGCAGGCTTGCCTTTACCAGAAGTGGTCTTCGTATTAGTCGTTCAGCAACTTCAATATTATCAGGATTGTTCCGGAATATCTAGAAGTCAGCTGCCACACAACCATCAATGCAACGCGGCGACGCACGCTCTGGGGCCCAAGTCTGCTATTTTTATAAATTCAGTCATTCCAACACGATCCCATTGTCATGCCATTGTCATTTTGCTAAAAGTTCGTAATCTGCTAAATTCATAATGGTCGATCATTGGTCGGTCAATGTTCTCGTAATAGAATTGTGTTAATAAATTGGCATTGTCGTATTGCCATTATTATAAAACCCATTAGTAGAAATGTCATTCATTTGTCATTATGTACGAGATTACCAATAAATGATTTTTTTTTCAATGTAGTGTCAGTGGCCGTCCTTTGGAAAGTCATAATGCCGCCATTATAATAGTAGATTACCAAACTTGTCAAAATCAACAATTATGAAATCAATGATCGACAATTCTGACACTATTGTAATAGCAGTTTTTTTTTTTTTTTTTTTCCTTTTGGCTTCGCACGGTTTGTGCATTTAGCCAATGTCACGTTTTAGTTCTTGTATAGTATTGATGAAATGAATTATAAATGCATGATGATGATATCCCCGCCCACTCCCCTTGAGTTTCAGTAAGGATGTGGCACTTTACTGAGACCTCACGCGGACTTCTTGAGAGAACTTGAAGCGAAGTTGCACTTTTTTGTTTCATTTGCCTACACTAATGCACGTTCACAAACACTTAATGGTTAATAATCCACCATTATTACACATTAATATTCGGCTAAACACAAATTTTGGAAAATTAAACAAACTGCTCAACATGACGCTTCACTTTCCCGCCAAGAAGTCCCCAATAGCAGACTTGAAGCCCTGCTAGAGTGACAATCACCAGCCAGTGTCACTCTTATTTATCTGAACTTTTCCAGTGACTTCGTAACAAATCGAGGCGGCGCCACTTGCTACGCCGCCGTCATATAATTATTCTTGTACCTTTGATAATGTTACTCTTATGGTGAAGGTACCTCTGCCATAAATGATGTTTAAAAAACTTAATGGATGGCTTATGACACTGGACTATGACACAACCGAAAATCTACTTTCTATAATCGACTTTGAAAAAAAAATCTGCTGTCCCCTACATTTTGACGAGTTATGAGAACATAATAAATGTAGGGAACATCAGATATTTTTTTTCGCAATTTCTGGTTTGGACTCATAGTAAAAGTTGTCCATAATGATGAGTACACTGACCCCTTAAGATGTTGTGTGTTAATTCTGAGACATGTTGTATACTATCAATTAAACCACAGGCACTTTTGAATTGTCAAGGTAGGCCCATTCCAAAGCGTAGTAGTTGTATATGGAGAAGAACGGGCACTCTTTTAAATTATAATTACATCTTTAATTTTGAATTTATAACTAAATGTGAGGACGATATAAAAAAAAACCGGCCAAGTGCGTGTCGGACCACACACAATGAAGGGTTCCGTAGTTGGGATGAATTTATCCCAAGAACAAACTTAACATTGTAGTTGAAAACCATGAGTCCCCATACAGTCCAACCGCAAATGTTAGTTTGTACGCACAATTTTGAGCGATTTACCATGATGTATTAAGATATAGACTTCTTAATAAAGGTTTTCCTGTAATCTATAAGTAAAGTAGTATTTTCTGTTTTTTTTTTTTGAAATGTTAGGCTCATTAGTTTCGGAGATAAGGGGGAATGGTAAATATTCTATCTATTTTCTTAAATTAATTTTAAAGTGTTTATTTTAAAATTATAAAAAACATAATCATACGTAAAATCCTTAAAAGTCCTTTCATTTGATATGTCACACGGTAAAGTTTGCCAAACTTTATTTTTTAATTTTCAAATTTGCCCCTTATAAGAAGTGACTCACATAATCAAAACTCATTTATTTACGTAAAACGTCCGTGTTTGGGTCACAGAAGTTCATACGTGTACCAAATTTCAACTTAATCGGCCCAGTAGATTCGGAGCAAATCGGCTGTGGCAGACGGATAGACAGACGAAAAGAGTAAAAGAGTGTCCGTGGAGTTTCTTGCCCGTTCTTCTCCATAGGAACCTACTACGCTTTGGAATGGGCAACTAGCTTCCTCTGACTGACTGACCCCTTGACAATTCAAAAGTGCCTATAATAGGTTTATTTGAAATAAATGCTTTGAGTTTGAGTTTGAGACAGACAGACAGACACATGAGTGATCCAATAGGAAACCCTAAAAACAAAAAAAAACGCGTAAATTCTAACGTATTATTCTAAATTCTAACAATACACCTACAAAATGACAGCATAAAACTGGAAAAAGACCTACATAAAAGGGCCTACATAAAAGTTTCAAACTTATAATATGTGTCCTAAACACACTCCATTCAACGTCAAATAACTATCACAAATTATCAAGATCTCCCAAATCATACCTAAAAGTACCACAAAACTATGTATAAATACTATAATCATTTGACAAAAGCTGCTGACCTTAATGACATTCAAAGTTCTGTTTTCAGGGCGGGTCAATACATTTTATGACTTTGGGTACGTACTTGCGTCCAAGTACTTGCAAAGTTACGAACAAAGGAGGGTAGAAGAACTTAGTGCGATCTTATCGGCCTGGATTGTTCAGAACTTAGGAGTTTGCCCTATTTTCTACAAGAGGGCTGAGTGAATAAATAGATTTCTTACTTGACAAGCTGAGATCTGGGGGCCTAAAATGGACGCTTTGGCAGAATCATAATAATGATCTGCGTACAATTCATACATCCCGCAATTCGTCTTCCCCCCACGTAATTTTAGTCATTGCTTTAGGTTCTTGTCATTTGCCATCGGAAGATCTATTAAGGCTAGGTCTTCTAAAAAAAGGGGCGTAGGTGTTAATAAATTAAGGCTTGATTAACTAAAAAATTGTTATAAATAATATTAAAGTGAAGTTGTGGAAACGTCCTATACGATTTTCCAAAATTCCACTCCTGTGGGGGGTGAAAAGAGGGGATATAGTTTATACGAAAAATTATTCCTTTGATAACTAATCTTATTTTTTCTTAACATATTTAATAACGCATTAAAGGACAAATATAATGCTGTTGTTAAAGCAGAACTTCACTATTTGATGCAGTTTGGCTTACTGTAAAATCGGGTATAAGTTTGATGGTGCAACATTAGATACTGCATAAATAAAATTAATAATTATTGTGTTTATTGATTGAGCATATTAGTTGTAATAAATAAGTCTCTTGTCTTTCATTTTGTCACTTGTTTGGTAAGATTGGGAAATTCACAGGGGAAATTATGGTTAAGTGTGCAATTTAGATGCAGTCGGACCCAGCTTAGATAAACTGACGCAATCTAGTTTATAAACAAAATTAATAAAGAAAAAAGAAAAGAAAAAAAAGAGAGTAAAAAATTAAAGAAAAAGAAAAAAAGGTGAATAAATAACTATTCTATGCCCTAAAAGTATCTACCACCTAGGTACCTACTGCACATTATTTTCTGCTGTAAATTTCCCAATCTTACCAAACAAGTGACAAAATTAAAGATAAGAGACTTATTTATTACACATAATATGCTAAATCAATAAACACAATAATTATAAATTTTATCTATGCAGTATCTAATGATGCACCATCAAACGTAATTTATTATCTACGGAGGTATTATATGTCTAAAGTCCATTTCACGAAAGAAGTCCCGCAGACGTGGCGCTGCAGGCATGGGTTATTTTAGGAATGTTGTTAACTTAGCGTATAATAATAATTAGTTCCACTTATTTCCGCGGGACTTCTTTCGTGAAATGGACTTTACGAATTATTTACGATTGGCCCGCGGTTTACTAGCAAACTAAAGGCTCGTACAGATTGGTGCGATATCGCACTTCTATCGCACCGATATCGTAAATTGTGCTACTAGTGTCGCGCTGCGCCCGCGATATCTCACCTGTCTGTACGAGCCGTCATACTTGACAACACCTTTTAATGACAACATTTTATAGAAAAGCATGTAAATAAGTACCTACTAATCAATAAACCCCACCAACTAACTAACTTCCAAACCATTCCCGGCCACCGTAGTCGCGGGCTTGCGGACGGTGAGCGATGGGTAGCTCGCCGTCCGATAAGGACCAGGCCCGGGTCGACGGCGCGTTGTGTTCCACGCGCGCCTCAAAGAGACGTCAGCACCAATTGACGGGGTCCGAAAGGGCCAATGCCTGCCAGGGTTACGAGTCTGTCCGAAAGGGATATCGTGGCCCTGGCACACAGGCATTTGAAGGAACACGCTGGGTTTTAGTCAGTAAAAGTCTGACACTCCCTCCCGCTCCGCCCAGAGCGGGAGAAGTTATTTGATGATTTCCCCCCACCCAAAAAAAATGAATTGATGAACCGTCACGGGCGACTGGCAGAGGTCCATGTTCAACCACCTCAATCTTTACCCCTGATCATGTTGAACCCCTAAATGTTTCCATGTTCAACCCCCCAGGGGTAGAACATTGTTTTGTTGATTGTTTGTTTTTTTTTTGAAAAATCTTGGTACAATTTTTTTATTTTGAAATTGAAACATCGTTTTATAGATAACATTGATACGACAGGACAGCATGTATAAATGTCAAAGCAACTGTCAACTGTCACCTGTCAACAGGGTTGACGTTAAGGGGGATCACTCTATCAGACTATATCCGGTTTAACAGGCCAGTGCCTGAGAGGTGAATGTTTCACATCAAAAAAGCATTATTTCATAATCATTGCTTACAACAAACATAACACACATACAATCTACCTCCTAGCTAGGACTACACATTCCTCATTTTACGAATGCACAATCTCATTACACGCGCAGCTCATTCCAGAATTAAGCCCTGCTGACAGGGAGATTATCACGCGACCCAGATTAGACCGGCGAGAGACAGGCAGGAGCTGTTCTGTATCAAAGGGTACATGACCTCGAATGATATACAGAACTACGTATTTTTGGATGATAGTAGAAGTATTCGATATACGGTAGAAGTCCAGGAGATGGTATAGTGAATCGTCATCACAACACGGAGTCTGATTCAAGTGTGGTAACTTTTAGTTAATTATTTTATTGCACATCACATTACCCTTAGTCGTTTTTTACAAGATAATAATGATAATTTAGAGGGATCCATGAAAAAATACTCTATACCAAAACCTATTGGAACAGAACTGCCCCATAAGAGCGTTTACCACTTACGGCATTTCATACAAACTTACAAGCCCTTGTTTTTCGACCAATTTTAATGAAACTTCATACGCGTAAGCAGGATACAAAGACCTAAAAAGTTAGTTAAAACCATTTTCAAAAAATAGTGTTACAGCCAAATTAAACCGATTTTAAATTTTCCATAGAAACAGAGATTTCCAGTTATCTGTTTTTAAATAAAACATTTCGAAAATGTTCTTATCTAACTTTTTAGACCTTTGTGCTTATGCGTATGAAGTTTCATTAAAATCGGTTCAGTTATTTCGAAAAACAAGGGCTTGAAAGTTTGTATGAAATACCGTACGTCGTAAACGCTCTTAATCAAGTCGATCAAGCTCGGCCAAACACCATTTTCTCGGAGTAAAGGCTCCCATACAGGCGCGGCGGGATTGTGGTGGAACAATTTCCATGAATGTTTCATTGAAATTGTTCTGCTAGAGTCGTGTCGCGCTGTCGCGTCGCGCCTGTCTATGGGAGCTTTTAATCATAATTCGCCCCTCGAACCACTTAGTATGATCTGTGTCCAACAATAGATTTTCATTTACAATTTATTGTGATATAATACATAACATTGTCATAACATCGCTTAATCTCTTTGACTACGACAGTCAAAGAGATTAAGCTAAAGTTTTTTTTTCGCCGTAGGCAGCCATAGTTAAGTCCAGGGCCGGATTTAAGGCAGGGCAAAAGGGGCCCTGGTCCCGGGCCTCCACAAAATAGGGGCCTCCACAATTTGTATTTTTTTATAGATAAAATAAGTTCACATTCACAGGAACCTTTTATCGAAGATGAAAAATTATAAAGAATAGAATTCTGACTACAATGACACAAAACCGCCTATCAAAGTTATCCCTACTGAGTATTGAGAGTGATTTACTCCGAGAACTGGATTTCACCGAAATTATCAATGATTTTTCGACGAAAAAAGCTCGCAAAGTTCCATTCGCCTAACATTTATCTTTTTTTCTTTTGTATCTTTGATGAATTTGAAATAAATGATGATTTGATTTGATTTTTGATATTTCCAGTAGATTTATAAATAAATGAAAACCGTGAATTTTTGTTTACGTCTGTTGCAAAAAAAATCGGGGCCTCCACTTCTTGGTTGCCCCAGGGACTCCACCTTTAAATCCGGCCCTGGTTAAGTCAGCAACGGCCGAACATTCTAGACTCCCAGGACCTCATTCTCAGCAATAGGGCTTGCGACGACTACACCAACGAGGCAGTGTTGCAATACTACACACATTTATTATAACCTCATCGTTAAATGGTCCCCATAAAACTAAATTCAGCATATAACACCATAATACGACACCAGTAAACCACAACAGCGTTAGAAAACTTTATAACAAACATCGTGTTTATGATCGTCATTAACCTCTGCTCCGTCAAAGCTTGCGTAATTTAAGGTAAAAATTACGTTCAGTACTATGACCCGGTTCCTGTATTTCAAAAGTGATGGTTTTCCTTACCAAACGTAGTGTTTTGTAATCTCAAACTGTTTTTGTATAAACATACCACTACGAATCAAATCTGTAAACATTACTGAAGAATTGATGGACTTGCTACGCCATTCTACGCTGTGCTACGCTAACCTAGTCTGTGCTTCGCTGTGTTTAACTGTGCAACGCTATTCTTCGCTGTGTTAGATTATCGTGATATTCTTCGTTACTTTCATAGATTTACAATAGTCCTAACTAGAAATAATGATTCGATATTGGATAGGATCCAGGGATAAGATGAAACACAAATCTTTAGGATAAATAAAACATTTTTTTATCTCTTACAATAAATCGTTTAAGGCCGGCTCAGCAAGTGTTCATCATAACTGTCTCGCAAAACTCAGCGCCTCTAAACGCCTGTCGGCCATATTTCATCCATAGGACATAAACCATCTGCTCAAAAACTGTCTAGATTTTAAGTTAGGTTGTAAAACCTAGAGTGCATGGGGATATACCAAGAGTGGATGGGGATGTACCTAGAGTGGATGGGGATATACCAAGAGTGGATGGGGATGTACCTAGAGTGGATGGGGATGTACTTAGAGTGGATGGGGATGTACACTAGAGTATTCATGTACCTAATTTGTTATCATTTAATTGTGGTTTTGTGTGTTGTGCTATTTCTTTTGTGTGCACTTAATATATGACGTATCTATCACACATGTTAATCGTTTTAATAAAACCTGATTCCAGAATTACTTCGCACTAATAAATATAATTATGTAAGAGACCATTGCATTGGTCGATAGTAGACCTTAAGCTGTAATTTGTGCTGATAAGGAGTAAAAACTGTATGTATGCCTTTTATTAAGGCAAAAGGACAATTCTTTTATAGTTATAGTTTTATTAAAACGATTAACATGTACTCCAGATAGATGGATAGAAAAATAATTTATTAAGTGCACACAGAAGTCACTTGCTTTCTTAAACAGCCGATCCTTATCAATATTCTGAATCTAGGCCACCATATTATAATAGGTAACGACAAGCAAATCTATGTCAATATCCATCAAGATTTCATGCATGATTACCTTCTTGTAAGTATAGAGCTCATTGCGAAAACCTTTCTCCTCCTATAGACCTGGAATATCCAGAAATCTACTTATCTACATGAAACTTGATTTCGAGAAAGTAGGTTAGGTACATCTTACAACTTGGAGCTCACAGATCGTAGGCACTGGGCCAGCGGGCACTCCAATACATATTGCGAGGTTTGCGCCGACATCAGCACTTATACGATTGTTGTTTTCAATAAAATTTTGAGAGGAAATATATCGAAAACGTGAGTGATCCTACATTCGGAACTTACCCATTAAACGATTTACAAATCTGTATTAAAACCAAACTTTGTAAAAAAGGGTACCTACTTTAAAATTTCTGATTATTTAGAAGACAAAAAAGCTTAGAATTGAGCTGCTCGCTCTGCTAGCCTTCTGATAAAACTGAAAACTTGACATTTTAATTATTATGCATGATTTTATATACATATTGACATTGCATTATAAACAATATTACATGAATGTTTACTTTGAAAAGTATTATTTTTACTGCTTTAATTTATTGTGAATGTGAGCACTATGTAGGTAATTTTTTTTTCTCTTGAAATATTTTCCTTTTTAAATCTTTTTTTCAGTTAGTTTTAATGATGGTCTGGCATTTTGAGCGCTTTATGCGGCCTACCCAAATGTCCTTTCTTTGGTATTGTTTATAAGTTTATTTATTTTACTGACAAATGCTTGCACTGATTGGACAGGTCCACTCAAATGTGTGTGGTTCATCCTCAAAAGACCATTTCAGACACGGATCTACATGGTCCTCACATGATCTGACCAAGATTATGTCTGAACCATAAAAGAAACTTTGACCCCTGAGTTTGTTTCGCCATTTCTTCTCAGGGGTAGTCAGATAGGAAGTGTTGGCTACATCTAGTTTATTTTTTTTTATTTTTTATATGACGTGTAAAAGTGATTCTAATATCCTATTTACAGAATAAACGATTTCATTTCATTTCATCATACATCAATATTATCTGTAAATAGCGTATAGTTACGTAGCTGCCCTTCTGTAGTCGGTACCTTTATGTTCCCTGAAATGTCCTAGGGACACGCGTTTAATGTCCATAACAATTTTGGGGCGGTACTGTCCTACGGTCAAGCGTGTCCATAACTTAGTTCGGCGTGTTAAGTACGGTCGCCCAAGAAAGTGGTCTACCTTTCAGTTTTGACAACATTTCCGAGCGAAAGAAAATATACGCCACCTATATGTACATACTTACATAGTTACACAACTTGGAAAAATACTATAAGGCCTATAACGCACTAGCGGCACGCCGTATTCCGGCTAACCGTATAGTCTCGGTTCTATTGCTGTCCGCCACATTTCGAAAGAAATATTGGACATGATGGACGTCGATGAAGTTGCTGCAGCTAATTATTTATATTACTATCTTGGAAAACGTCGTAAAAATAAACAGGTTTTGGATACACCCTCTACTGTGACTGACTAGGGCTAGGGCGGGAAGCACTAACCGCGTCGAGTGCGTGGGGAGGATGCGGCGCGCCGCTACATTCAACCGGTGCGAGCCGCCGGGCCGCAGCTCCAAGACAACCGGAGCGGTTGACGGCTGCCCGCAAGTCAGTGCGTTGATATCATGCGGTTTCATATAAAAACTAAAGTGGGGCCTGCCGCAACGGCACGCCGCATCACGGTCAGCCGCTAGTGCGTTTTAGGCCTAATACCCCATGATATTTTGATTTAGATTTGTTTACCTACTCGTAACTTCCTAACAATTGCCTGTGGGGCGACTTGAGTCACACATTTAATCACAGTTTGAGCGATAAAACTATTTTGTCTTAAAATGCTAGTACAAATTGACATGACATAATTTATCATGTCTTGTCACAAACGTCTTGGCACGCCCGTGCTCGGCCCGCTGAAGTCATCATCAGCCTAGCCTTGTCCCAACTATGTTGGGGTCAGCTTCTAGTCCAACCGGATGCAGTTGAATACCAGTATATTTTACATGGAGCGACGGTCTATCTGACCTCCACTATTCAGTTACCTACTGGGTAACACGATACCCCTTGGTAAGACTAGTTGTCAGATTTTAGGGCTTCTAACTACCCGTAACGACTATTACAAATGACAGTCAACACCAACGGTTTAACCAGCTTTCCGGGGCTCTCGGAATGTAATGGATGGTCCCTCATCCATGGACCGACCTTGGCAAGCGTTGCTTACATAATCAGACTATAATGCTCCCACTGCTGGGACACAGGCCTCCTCTCTGTGAGAGGGAGTGGGCCGTATCCACCACGCGAGCCCAGTGCGGGTTGGTAGATGTCACATGTCTTCGAATTTTTCGGTTCTAGAACATGCCAGTATCCTCACGATGATTTCTTAAAAAAAAATGAAAGAAAATACGTTTATTTGCGGTAAACGACGCAAAGAAAGAACATAGATACAAAAAGAACAAGTAGGGGGAAAATATGCGTCACATCCACGCAAAACGGCCACCGCTCAGCATAATGCTGCGACCCTATTCGAGACAGAGCCCCAGCGCTGGTTTTCAGCGATAGCCGGCGTTGACGTGATGACGTCGACCGGTGCAGCATACAGTGAGATTATAAATAAGAAACAAAATAAATACAAACTACTAACATAAAGTTTATAATATATATTTACAATGGCAACATTTCGTTTCGTCGGTAACGACGTGCGCGCCACCGGCGTTCTTCACCGTTTTGAGAGCAGTGGTGATGTAATAATTTACACAAAGTAAAGCACCTGTCAGGGTTCGGACCTACGACCTACAACTCGTAAGTGGCCGTCGTTACCACTGGGCGACCACTGCTCTGTTGAAAATCGACCCATGCTGCCCTTATTTCTTAGGCCCGAATCCCCAAATTTTCTGAAGCATAGTTATAAAATAAAGTCTACCTATTAAAAGCGCATTACCTAATAGGTCACGTCCACCGGAGACGCGTGTGGTACGTTTCATTGCATTGCGCCTGTAACCTAGCAACAAAGTAGGAAAGTCTTGAGTGGCTATTTCACTGAGGTCCGTAAAATTAGGTTAGTCGTATACTATCCTGAAAAAGCTCTTCCATAAAGAGCTTTACTACTAAGTCCAATTCAAACTAAGACGCTGTAAAGGTACCTAATTTTCCATAGTATGCGTTATTCAGAATCATTTCAGCCGAAAGACGTCCATAGCTGGACATAGGCCTCCCCTAAAGGGGGGTTTGCCATAATCGCCACGCTTGGCAGGCGGGTTGGCGATCGCAGTATGGTGTTAAAATGCATAGAGAACGCTGCTGCCCATTCTCTAGTAAGTCCCTTAGTGAATACTATTCTGGTATATGGTACTATTCTTTACGTCCGGCACCAAACGGAATGTTATCCAGAATAAGGAAAAACATAATATATGATCACGCCTGTATTCCCCGAAGGGTAAGGCAGAGGTGTACGTACCTATAGTACACCCACATTTCGCCAGTTATGTTTAAGTCTGCAAACGTAATAGAGGCCTATTGCCATCAACTGGGCACAAATCCAGACTCCCGGTTGCTATTGAGAAATTTCTGATGAATAAACCCAATAGCACTTTCGAACCCGGGACCTCAGCCCTTGCGACAACTAGACCAACGAGGCAGTCAGCAGCGCTTCTTCTCATAAGGACAGATTCCCAAAAAGACAGATTCTCAAAAGGACAGACTGTCAAAAAACCGAAAATGGTAGGTACAGGTGCACACACAAATTAATAGAAGGAAATATCTTGGACACTGTTCCCACAGTATAAATAAGTACTTTTCCTAATACCAGGCTTGTACCTACTATGGATAACTGATAGAATACATAAATATATTTGTATAATTACATTAACTTAAAACCTACAACCAACTAACCAACCAACCTACTAAAGTATTTTTTTTCTATAAATTCTAGTCGTTTCTGGCTCTCGTTGGCCGCTGCCGCGGCACCGCTCGCTACGCTCGCTAGACTCGTGCGTAGGAGCTCACAGTTTTAACCCAACCTAACCTAACTATTTTTCTTTTAAATACTTAACCTAATCTAACTAGTTCGCGTTACTGAAAATAACGAAAACCTACAATTTAAATTTCAACAAGGTTCTAACTTTTATTATTTTAATCATATTTTATATTGTTTTTTTTGTCAATGTGAGGACGTTGTAGGCTTATTAGACTGTAGATCTGTAGACCATTTTCTATTTTGTTAAGTACCTGGTACTTTTGACGGGCCTACGCTGTCCTCTCATACCTATTAACACTGTAATTTGAAAACATTGTAAAAGCCAATTTTTTTTTTTTAAAGAGTGACCGTGGAGTATCTTGCCGGCTCATCTCCATAGGAAACGACCAATTGGAACCGTGCACCTAGCTTCTGACGTTTCATAAGTGCCCATGTAGGCTTATGTGAAATAAAAATATTTTTGATTTGATTTGATTTGAATGAATACATACAATTATTAAACCAAATGTTTATTGTTTGCTCTAATAAATCATTTTTCATTTATCTGCTTACGTGTCCTTTTGAGAATCTGTCTTTTTGAGTATCTGTTCTTATGAGAATGAGGTGTCAGCAGCATGAGGAAAATTGAATATATTTTATGACAATAACACGTAAACCACCATTTGTTTAGGGAAGATAAATTACAAATAAGTTCATTCCACCCGTATCTTACCAATCATCAAAATATTCAATAAGAACTGTTGTTTATGCTACCAGAATCATAACTCCTACGACGTGCGTAAGTGAGATAAGTAGGTATTTCACGGCATATTGCGTCTGTGAGCTAAATAAAGCCTACGATAAACTCTAGGGGCACACACGCAATCACATAGTGTGAATAACACTTGGCCAAAGTATTGTTGGGTAAACGGTAAACATGGGTAAAATATTTATTTTATTTATTAAAAATTTATGCACAAGTAAAAAAAACTACTGTACAAAGGCGGACTTAATGCCTGATCCATTTTCTACCAGTCAACCTTAGGGTGATGCAGAGACAAAACATGGTAGCTGAAATATGGGGATATATAACTTGAAAAACAACAATATATATATACAAAGATACATAAATACTTTTAAACAAAATAAAAAGTGTCAGGAGAAAAAACGATGAGACAAATTACTGTGAAGGAAAACAAACATTTTTAACCCACCCTTAAGGCTCGTGCAGACTGACGCAATAACGCGGGTGCGACGCGAAACTAGAAGCACAATTTCTTTGTCACTGTCCGTCGCGCCCGCGATATCGCACCAGTCTGTACGATCCTTTAATCAAATTCCGGATTACAACTTGGTTCGTTGGCCTTATTTTATTTGACGGTCCTAAGCCCGTTAAAGTACGAAGAGACTTATTTTTTTTTATGTTTAATTAAATTTTCTGTTTATATATTTTTTTTTTATTGCATTTTTTTTTCTGGGTTTCTTTATCGATACTGACTTACCCCTAAGCTATGGCACGCAATTACTTTAACAACCCGTGCTTTAACAACTATACAGCATGTCTCAGAATTAACGCACAACCTCTTAAGGGACCATTGTACTCATCATTATGAACACTTTTTATTACTATGGAACCAAACCTACAATTGCGAAAAAAAAAAATTGCTGTTCCCTACATATATGTTCGAATATTTCGTCAAAATGTAGGGAACAGTTGTTTTTTTTTTAACGATTCAAAATCAGAACACGTCAAGCAGTTTGACTTAATGGTTCGACGTGTCACCATGTCCCTTCATGTGGTCTCTTCAATGACCTTTTCCCTCAATTGGCCAAAAATATTCTCTCTCGCTTTTCGACTTAATGGGTAGGTAGTACCTACATAGGTGCGGACTACAGCAATAATATTTTATAATTTTTATAACTTTCTGAAAATACATGCCAGTATTTATTGATTCGTTAAATGTTGAATTATAATCAGTAGATTACAGCGGCAACTTCCATTGCCTAGTATACATTTTGTTGATCGTTGCTAAAAGGAAGCTTTAAATCTACATAAACATAAAAAATTGCCACGGCGATGGACGTTTCCTTGAAACAGGAGTCAGAAATTACATTAAACATTCTATATTTATCCGGTGATTGTTTTCGCAATAAACAATAGAATTATTCTTGCTGAAATATTCATGACTTTTTGTACAAACATAGAAGTAGTACCTAACCTATTTGTGATGTGCCACAAGCTGGATTTCGCGGGTAGAGATTTTTTTTTTTTGGAACTTCTCTGAATATTTATGAAAATAAGTTAAGTACGTTTCAGGAATACCGACTTCATTTAATGATTTTATTTAATGAATCAACTGGAAGCTTAATAACTATACTACTTAGTTAAAAACGCATTTAATAACAAGAAAATCTTTATCTTTTTCTTAATTATTATTATCTCCTCTCAATCAGAGCACCCGCCATCTTATCTCTTCACCACCCTTAGTTGAGTGGTGAAGAATGCCTAAGGCATTAAGCCCTCCTTTGTACCTTATTTTGTACGGAAAGTTTAAATAATTAAATAAAATCATAAACGGAAACTTTTTTCCGTGAAACTTAATAATTTCAGCGAACAGTTTCACATTGTTAAATGTTAATTTTCCGCCATTTTCCTTTTTCATAAGCTTTTGTTCAATGGTAGCTGAGTGAAAAGCATGGCCAGGAGCTTAAAATGTCTGAAGTTAACAATTAATGAGCCTTTTTAAAAGTTCTTCTGAAATGTTTGCAAACTGGCATGGAGAACGAGGTACCTATAGCTACTTATATATTGTTTCGATGAGTCTTGGTTCCGTTTGGTGCCGGAAGTAAAGAATAGCACCATCCCATTTCTTCCCGTGGGTGTCGTAAAAGGCGACTAAGGGACTTACTAGAGAATGGGCAGCAGCGTTCTCTATGCATTTTTAAAACCATACTGCGATTGCCAACCCGCCTGCCAAGCGTGGCGATTATGGCAAATCCCCCCCTTTTTTGGGGGAGTCCTATGTCCAGCTGTGGACTTCTTTCGGCTGAAATGATGAGTCTTCGTTTCGCCATCTCATTAGTTTTTCAGTTTTTTGAACTTTTCTTTGTTGTTCAAAGTAACTATTATTAAAAATGCAATTGAACTTTTACGATAAGAACATACTAAAAAGAAACGACCCTTTGTCTTTCAGCAGTGCATAATTGTATTCCGTAATGATATTTGTCTGTAACATTGTTATTAAATCTTCAAGGCTTATATACTTTGTCAGAAAAAACAACAACACGGGCCACATCAAAAAAACATTGCCCACAGGGTAAAAATAAATCTTCTCAGTTCATGGCGCTCCCTGATCTGAATTTAATGTCATCTGAAAATAAAATCTATACTAGTAAACGAGTAATAAAGCTGAAGAGCTTGGTTACTTGTTTGTTTGTTTGAACGCGCAAATCTCAATCTCTTACTACGTTGATTTGTATAATTCTACTAATATTATAAACGCGAAAGTTTGTAAGTCTGGATGGTTGGATGGATGTTTGTTACTCTTTCACGTAAAAACGGCTGGACCAATGTTGATTAAATTTTATAGGCAAAAACATATAGGCTACTTTTTATCCCTATATTCCCACGGGATCGAGACTTACGCGGGTGAAACTGCGGGGCGCAGCTAGTTTTATTCATAAATGTTCCTATAGCTATCTGTGATTTTTAAATAGCATTTATATTTTTCGTTTTATTTGAGTACCTATTACATTTAGTTAATATTCTCGCTATAAAAAGGTTTGTCTTGATTTTACTTACATATACCTAATTTAAAAAGATTTTAGATTTGGATGATATGATGATGGAGATATACAACATGTCCCCGAAACGCATAACCTCTAAAGGGGCAAATCGCAAAATAAAATTTGATGTTCCCTACATTTTGACGAACATAAATGTAGGCAGTAACAGTTGATTTTATTATCCCATGGTAATGACCCCTTAAGAGGTTGTGCATTAATTCTGTGACATGTCATATACATACCTAGCAGTATCCTTGATGACGGGGAAATATTTTCATATAGAGAGTGAATAACATAAGAGAGGACAGATATGTATATTCAACAAATATCAACTTACCAAATGCAATAATACTTACATAATGATAGCATAGTTCTTAAAATAACACAGTGCAGCTGTTTATCAGTTACGCTGGTGTGAGTGACTTGTTTATGAGATGATGTAGGTACCTTCTATCATCCTGCGTCGGGTGCATGAGCGCAGTGGCGCAGAGATATTTTATGGCTTACTGTAAGCTGCAGTTATTGCAGATTAAAGTCCGGTCGCGAAGCAGAAATAATTTTGTACGATGACCCCTCATTACTTATCTCTATCGCTCGCGCACAATTGTATTGCTGTCGTACTCGCACATTAGAAGGATCTTAAAATGTGCGAGCGCGATGGCAATAAAATTGTGCGCCAGCGATAGAGATATCAAATAAGTAATGAGGGGTCATTGTACGAAATTCTTTCTGCTTCGCGACCGGACTTTAGTTGCGCCACGCGGTTTCATCCGCATAAGTCTCAATCAGGATAAAAAGTATCCTATAGGTATGTCCTAACGCAGGTCGTGGTGTACCCATGCATGTGCCAAATATCATCCAAAGTTCCAAACGATCCGTTCAGCCGTTTTACCGTGAAAGCGTAACAAACAAACACACTTTCGCATTTTTAATATTAGTTAGGATACGCTGTGTATGCTGGGCGTTTTGTGGTATCGAGAAAAAACCGGCCAAGTGCGTGTCGGACCACGCTCAATTAAAGGTTCCGTAGTTGGGAATTTGGGATGAATTTAACCCAAAAACAATTTTAATATTGTAGTTGAAAAACATGTTTTCCCATACATCGATATACGCCACGGTTCATTTTACAATTGTAAATGTATGATAACACTACAAATTTACGATTTTTGGACTTTTCCTTTACTTGTGCTGTGAGACCCTTCTTGCCCTTTTTCATGATTCTAAGTCAACGGGAGTACCCTATAGGTTTTGGTTTATTTGTGAGTATCAAAATATGTCACATAAATCGCCGTATTTTTTTATTGCGATGACTTGCTTGGTGCTTGGTGCTTGGTAGCTTGGTGGTTTTAGAGCTCCAAGGGACCGTAGACTTACGTATTTGATATTAATTTCAACTTGATACTTCCACGCGTTCCTGGGAAAAAGTATCTTGACAGACTGACAGACACACGGACAATAAAAAATTGTTTAATCCAGGTATTAAACCCATAGCAAAAAAAAATACAATTAAAGTGATTGGGTTTAGTTTTTTCCTTTTGAGGTACGGAACCCTAAAAACGAGGATAGGAACCTGAATTTGTTGAATTCACTTCCCATATGTTTAGACAGCTTCTACACACGTGGTAGCTGACTGACTACGATAAACGAGCGAACATTGGCTTCTGCAAAAAATTTACCAGTTTGGTTAAGTCTGTCATATTAATGTTGAGCTAGCTAAGTTGCGGTCTAAAGTCCAAAATCTATTTTACGTACAATAATGTTTAGCACTTGAACATCTGTTGAACATTGATCCTCTTATTCGCAATTGGATTCACTACCAAAGCAAATATAATCTCAGTCAACGTTCTCGGTCACATTAATACTATACTACTATTAGGACTATTAAAAAACTATCACACCAACAGATACAACATGGTTAAAATACAAAATGAGTATAGTACTAAGCTTCCATCCACGCAAGGAACGGCCCAGGGCTCAATTATAGGTCCGACAGAGTACTTAGTTTACGTTAATGATATGAGTAATGCTATAAATTCAGGTTCTGTATACCAACTCGCCGACGACACGTGTATATTGGTCGCTAATAAAAACATACATGACGCTGAGGAATCCCTACAACGTAACTTCGACCAAATGTGTAAATGGGCTCATGATGTAGGATTGGTAATAAACGCAACAAAAACAAAAATTATTCACATACATTCATCACATAATAAATGCTCCACTATACCTACAGTATAGTGTATAGCTCACGAACACACTTGCCTACATAGCTCGCCAAAGACATGCAAGTGCCCGACATTACAAGTAGTTGATAAACATTATGTATATCGGTCTAATGGTGGATAGCCGATTCTGTTGGCGACCGCACATAGATTACGTTTGCAATAAACTGAGGTCTATTCTAGGTAAGTTTAGTATACTTAAATATAAACTGCCTTACAAAACGCTTAGAATGTTATACATGGCTCTAGCAGACCCGGTTATCAACTACGGACTCAGCAGCTATGGGAGAACTTATCATACATACCTGACAGACATTTATAAGCTACAACTAAGAATATTAAAAGTAATTACGCCAAAACATTTAAACAAGAAATTCAAAAACAGTGACGACGATCTCTTTAAATACTGTAATGTTATGAATGTTTTCAATAAAGTAATTTTTTTTACTCTTACGGAAGTCAATAGACCTGAGCTGATAATCGAAAAAACAAGACCTGACTTTTTGATAATGATACCACTTAAAAATAAATACATCCTACCTAAATTTAATAATGTGTACGGGATGAGGGTTGCAGATTATTTAGTACCTTTTTTTCTTAATAAACTTCCAGACGACTTGCAAACGTTATACAAAACGAGTTCGAAAAGTTCTAAGTACAAATCAAAGCGTTTCCTTACACAAAATGACTCCTAATGTATGTATGTAATAGAGTATGTTTAAATTATTATCATCATTGTAAAATAATATATCATTGTAGTAATTAACATTTAAAAATAACATGTTAAACATAAAATGAACGACTCGCCGGCACACAGATAAACCCTGTGAGGTTTTCATTGTGCGGCTATAAAAAAAAAATTGTAAAATAGGCTAAGTGTTTTAGAAACAAAAAAAAAAAAAATATTATGAATCAAACAAAAAAAAACGAGTGAGTCTGACAGTAGTTGCATATGAACTGACATCTCCCTTGGTAATACGCAACTGAGCAGCGACAGAAATTAACCACAAAATTTAAAAAGCTAAATACAGAAATATAATATTTATTCGAATAATTAATTATTCATTGCTAGTGGTCACCCATTTGTACTAATTACATGCTATTAAAAAGTACTTACTTATGCCATGCTCAAGCTGTCAGTTCCTATTACACACTTCCGTCCCTTTTCATGAAATCACTCCCACGGATAGCCAGAGGAAATCATACACAACAAACAAAATTATATAATACACCTTCGGTGTTGTTACAAAAACTAGGAATTCCGCTAATAAGCTGTAATTACTGACGATAATCTCTACAATGTATGGCTTCTAGAAAGGCTCCCGTAGACAGACGCGACGCAACAGCGCGATGCGACACTAGTGGCACACTTACTATGAAAACTTCATGGAAAGTGTCGCGCTGTGCGTCGTCGCGCTGCCTATCGCGCCAGTCTGCACGAGCCTTAACCTTTGGCACTGCAACGTGGATCACAATACACAACAAACTATATATCTCCGAGTACAGACGCCAGCACATAAAGCTACTACAATCTGTCAAATTTCTTTAATAGATTTTCAACTTTACCCCTACAGCATATGGTTTAAGGTAGATTGGGAAAATTTGACAGTTTCGCGTAGCTTGACTTGCTGGGGTCTGTACAATAATGTCACCGAAATTAGCAACCCTGTAACCATCGTATTAGAATTCCTCTCACACAATAAAATCGAGTTTGGTAGTCAAAAATAAGGTCAAATATCAGACGAATAAATCCTACCAAAAAATATTTAGCGAGCAAGTTCTGTCTTTAATTACACTCAAGGGAATCCTTCGCGCCGTCATTACCATTTTAATTAAACGCTGCGAAGATACGATGTGATGGAGGCTCGTCACTCACGCTTGTTTCAGTATGAATGCGGCCGGGCTGTTAACTTCAGGGGACTGGCGGGCTGCCAATACCTCGTTATGACTATTGTCAGTTTTGATGTCGAAAAGTCGTAAAGGAAAATGGTTGGGTTGTTGTTGTGAATATTTTGATGTCATTTTAATATTCGGATTTGTGAGAGAACAAAATACAGCAACGTTTGTTTGTAATTAAGTTTAAATAGCACGAGTTAAGTATAGATAAATGGAGAAGACACTGTTTCTTATACATTACATAGATTTGCCCAAAGGGAAATGGAGAGGGCTATGCTTGGAGTTTCCCTACGTGATCGAAATGAAGAGATCCGCAGGCGAACCAAGGTAACCGCATAGTTCAACGAATTACCAAACTTAAGTAGCAGTGGGCAGGGCACATTGCTCGCAGAACTCATGGCTGATGGGGCCGAAAGGTTCTGGAGTGGCGACCGCTTACCGGCAGACGTAGCGTTGGAAGGCCTCCTACAAGGTGACCTTGTGAAAGCCGCAGGTATCCGCTGGAGGCGGGAAGCACAGAACTGGTCGAAGTGGCGGTGCTTGGGGGAGGCCTATGTCCAGCAGTGGACGTCCTTCGGCTGAAATGATGACATAGATTTAAATTAGACATAAATTATGACATACGTATCTAAGTATAATAGATATAATCATATTTTTGGTTTGTAGCATGTCTTCACTTGCTTTTTGTGGGAGTGATTTCGTGAAAAGGGACGGAAGTGTGTAACAGGAAGTGACAGCTTGAGCATGGACTAAGTAAGTACTTTATAATAGCATCGAATTAGTGTCTTAGTCATGGAATTAGTAAGTACTATATATAATAGATTGTAAGTAGGGGGTCGAATTTCGACCAGTGGGCGACCGTTAGTAATAAAATAAATAATAAATAAATAAAACTTTATTGCTAAAAAGATTACAAACGTTGAATGACGTTGTTGATGAATAATATTATTCGAATAAATATAATATTTCAGTGTTCAGTGTTTTAATTTTGAGGTTAACTTTGGTCGCTTCTCAGTAAATCATAGAATTAGTAAGTTCTTTAAAGATTGTAAGTAGAGGGGTTCAAATTTCGACCAGTAGGCCTAAAATGGACGCTTTGGCAGAATCATATTAGGATCTGCGTACAATTCATACATCCCGCAATTCATCTGTTTGACAGCTGCTATTTGACATTAGACTTCACTTTATCAATTCATAGTTTGTGGACCATTTTACGGAACGCCATACAAAACTGTCAAACAGATGAATTGCGGAATATGAATTGTACGCAGATCCTAATATGATTCTGCCAAAGCGTCTATTTTAGGCCTACAGTAGGTGACCACTAGTAATGAATAATATTATTCGAATAAATATAATATTTCAGTGTTCCGTTTTTTTTAATTTTGAGGTTAATTTCGGTCGCTTCTCGGTTGCTTATTACCAAGGTGAGATGTCAGATTTTACAAATCATCTAATACTGTAAGGCTCGCTCGTTTTTTATTTTTAATTTTATTATCTCAACATCATAAAACAGACTCTGGTTAATAAAATGCACAATCTTAAAGCTCACATTGTGCAATTTCCTGCTTCACTTTATGAGACACCGGTCTAACACTAGATTAATTCTGAACCCGGTATAGAGATATCAACATGAGCAGTTTATTACCACCAATGACGTATTATAAATAGACGCGTCCTATACGCGTAAGCCATGATTGTAGCTACATACTTGCATACAATCATACAGCGCGTGAAAAAAAGGAAAGACCTATACCGATATCTGTTGTTAGAAAGAGATGAACATACATATTATTTACGTCACTAGCTGGTGCATGTTCATCGGCGCGTACGTAATAATAATTATTATTATTGTAAATGTCAGGCAATTGCCTGGCATTTACTTTGCCATTATGTAACGCATCTAGAGGTAATACATCATTAATTACCACGAGTTATCTCGTTTAACTGTCTCTCTAGGCAAGAAAATACTGGATTTATGAGTCATACCTTAGTTAATGGTTTCTCGGACCTCTCAGTTCACCTTTACAAAGGGACAATCATTAAGGAAATAAATCAATTTATACAGGGTCAAATCGTGAGCAGTGGTAGCAGTGGCAACGGCTGCGACTTACGAGAGACATGAAAGATGGGTTTCTTCAAGTTATGTCGGATGATAAAGATAAACTTTGCACTGAGTGGAATTGCTTCAGGAGGATGCCATTTGGTATTTCTTCAGCACCTGAGGTGATGCAAAGAATAAGGTCGTAAGTTCGGACCCAAAGTTACACTTTACTTTGTGTAAATTATACATCACATTATATAATCACCACTGCTCTCGAAACGGAGAAGGAAAACATCGTAAAGAAACCGGCATGTCCTAGAACTAAAAATTCGAAGACATGTGACATGTACCAACCCGCACTGGGCCCGCGTGGTGGATTATGGCCCACTTTCTTTTACAGAGAGGAGGCCTGTGTCCCAGAAGTGGGAACATTAAAGGCTAGATTATCTATGTTATGTACCTAAGTTAATGATCTCTTAACTAGTCTCCTTTAGAAAAGGGACAATCATTATGGAAATAAATCAATTTATATAGGGATATAAAAATAGTCTCCTTTCAAGAAAGCTTTGACCATACTAAAAATTAAACAGCTATCGTAGATAAAAATTCTCATTCGTTTCATGAAGGTGCTTCGGCTATCTTAAAGATAGAACGCTCAGTTCTAGAAAGCACTAAGACAAGGAGATCTTTTACTACAGCAATAAACACATGTCATACGAACGGAAACCTACACATAACAAGTTATTATCCTGCCTATAAACTCAAGGTCTCAACGACTGATACTCAATGACACGAACCAAAATAAAGCAACAAATCTCCTCCAGCTAATAGTACCCACATCCATCTTTACATTGCTCTAGAATTCAGGGTTGTTGCTGATGCATATTTTTTTCACATCAGCGGATGCTGATGCTGATTTTTTATCATAAACATCAGCGGATGCTGATACTGATGCTGATTTTAACTAAATTTGCTTAAAAAAGCAGGGAAAATGTAGTGACCATTATGAATTTATACCTAAAAGTTGCACAGTTTTCCTTGGTATAAAATATTGTTTTAATCTTTTTGTTACTTTTAATAGAAAATAGAATCAAACGACGTACCTAGTTTAGTAAAAATCAATACTAGATTAGTAATTAAGTACAGACCTAGACGAATAGATAGCAGGTTATGTACATGCTCACATGCATGCATGCTAAAGTGCTATGCAATCTTTGTCGTTGAAGTTTGATAGTGTCATGGCCCTTTTCTTAATAGATCCTTCGTCTCTAATAATGCATGGACTTGCTCTTTGGAAATTTTCCATTAATTTAACATTGTCTCGTATTTCCGGGCAATGTGATGATATTGCAAGTTCATTGCATTATTGGTCAAAACTCGCAAACAAGAACAACACGTGCTATAAGCCCCGCCCCCTTTGCGGTCATGTCACGACTCAAACTTCAGCATTAATAATCAGCATCGATCAATGCGGATGCTGATGCTGATGTTGAAAATGATGCTGAAGTTCCGCGGATGCTGATGCTGATGTTCGCAACAACCCTGCCTAGATAACTCACAAGTGCGCAAGGGGCCTCAGTCCTGACAGCAAGCGGATTGGAGGCCCCAAGGCCGCTTTGCCTACGCCACAGGATAGATATTACGCAATCGTCACATTACTTATATACAATGGGATGAGAATCATCAAATAATTTGACATGTCAAATTGTCGTCAGTAAATGGTGTACATGGTCTGGGCCTCAAGTCTGCTATTACAATAGTGTCAGAATGGTCGATCATTGATTTCATAATTGTTGATTTTGACAAGTTTGGTAATTTACAATTATAATGGCGTCATTATGATTTTCCAATAGTCGGTCACTGACACTACATTGAAAGAAACTGCATTTATTGGTAATCTCGTACATAATGACAAATTAATGACATTTCTACTAATGGGTTTTATAATAATGGCAACACGACAATGCCATTATAAGTAACACAATTCTATTACGAGAACATTGACCGACCAATGATCGACCATTATGAATTTAGCAGATTACGAACTTTTAGCAAAATGACAATGGGATCGTGTTGGAATGACTGAATTTATAAAAATAGCAGACTTGGGGCCCTGGTAAAAGGTTTGACTCTTCAAAAGTAAAATCGAAACTTAATATTATAAACAGGTCAAATTGTTTGTTTGTAATTTTTTTTCTCTGAAAGTTCTAAACCTTTAAAAAAAATGATAAAATGCTACACTATTGCTGAGTGCCATAGGATTATAATAATAATATATGTTTTATGGTGAATTCCACGCGAACGAAGTCGCAGATAGAAGCTAAAGTTCTATAAACAGACAAAATAACTTTTCTTTCAGCTTCTCGCATCATCTATCTCAATTTATCAAACGTAATTCCAATCCCTGGCTATCATTTAAGTTTTATCAAACAGAAAATCGTAATTACGCTTTTTGTCCGATTTGGTCCGGACTATGTAATTAATCTAGGTCCCAAAGGTTCCACAGCTGTTCCATTTACCCAATGAGAAGTATTTTTGGAGTAGGTACTTACTGGCAAACATAAGTAGATATAACGATTTTATATAAATTCAGAAGTCCACCAAACCAGCGATGCCAGACGTACGATAATTATCGTAAATGTACGATTATTATCTACCAAAGTAGATATAACGATTTTATATTTATTCAGAAGTCCACCAAACCAACGATGCTAGACGAATAATTTCGACACCGGTACGATGAACGATACAGTATGTATTATCGTACGCAAAAGTACGATAGCTTGCAACTCTCCTCCGAAGTGAGATGAAAAGACTAGTATTCAGTGCCTTAAATTCATTCAAAAATACAGGAAACCAACCTGCAACAAAAATGGTAAAAGGGTTTTACTTTCAGCGCAATGCGTAAAAACTCAATCAAAAGAATGCTGTTATGGTTTTAAAGCAATTGAAAAAATGATGTCTCAAATAACTTCAGCAGTCCTTTATTCAAAAACTGCTGGCGCTGCTGCAGAGGTAGAAGTAAATACTGACTCCGATGATCGCATTTTTTTGTAAAATCATATTTTACTTTTTTAATTTCTTTGCCATTTCACAACTTCCTAAAATTCTTACCCTATTTCTAGTTTTGCGAACTAGCTACGCGTTCCGGGCAGCTCTGGCAGTTGTACGATAATTTTTCATCTGGTGCGATAATTTTCGAATATTGATACGATAATTCACTCGCACTCGTCTAGCAACCTTGGTCGAAACGTTCCCCGTTTGCCCGGAGTTTGGATTTGTGCCTGGTTGGTGGCAATAGAGTTCCCCCTTATTACAAGGGACTTAAACATAACTGGCGAAATAATGTTGGTGTTACTGTAGGTACAAGCTCTGCCCAACCTCTCGGCGAATACAGGCATGATGCTATGTTAGGTTCAAAAAGTTAAACTCCAGGGTACATATTTTAACGCCGGTTATAATTAAAACCAACGAATTTATTTGCATGTAATTACATTATACGTTCCGTGTCGTGACGGACGTAAAGAATAGCACCATCCCATTTCTTCCCGTGGGTGTCGTAAAAGGCGACTAAGGGACTTACTAGAGAATGCACAGAGTTCTCTATGCATTTTTAAAACCATACTGCGATCGCCAACCCGCCTGCCAAGCGTGGCGATTTTGAGGGAGGCCTATGTCCAGCAGTGGACGTCTTTCGGCTGAAATGATGATGATGAATACAAAGCAAACACACACTCAAACAGCTTTTGAACTTCGAAATGAGACTTGGTGCAAGAAAGCAAGAACTAGGTTGTGTCAACAGCCCCCTGAATGTTCGCTAAAAAGTGGGTCGGGTTTAACTTGTTAATGTGTAGGCTGCACTCGCCCGATATACAAGCAAGGCTTTTAAAATTTAAATATAAAACTGCGGTAAAGTTCTATTTTCAGCCATTACCTATTAATTTTAATACGGTCATAGAAATGGTCAAAGCTAATGAGATTGTTTTCATTGGCAATACTGGTTGAAATGTAAAATAGGATTTAATTAATTTTTCGATTTCTTGGTATCAGCTTGAGGGTTGGAATTGTGCCCAGGAAATAGCGATTGGCTCACCTCTGCTCAAGGTTCCTCTGTGATCGCTGACTAACTGTGAGCTCACACCAGAAAATACATACTTGCGTCCTATCGATTCGATTAAATGCTTCGTAGGTTGTTATACAAATACAAACTGTAGGCTACTGTATGTAGGTAGGGTAGACTGGGTACGATTGAAACAATTTTGTTTTGAACGCGCCTAGCACAGCCATTTTGAAACATAACAAACAACAAAACACTTAAAATGAGAGAGTAGATTTTTGTCTTCAAATACATAACAGAATTAAAGACTCAACTAAGACCATAGTTATGTACTAGATAGGATTTTTTTTATAAAATAATGTGCCACTGTCTCAACCGTCCTCACACCAGGAGCGGTTGAAACAGTGATGGGGGTCAGTTGAAACATAAACAAAATAAGTAATAAAAACTCTGTTTCTTTATTCATAATCAACAAGAAATTGTTAAATACAAGTTTGGCAGTTTTTCTATCAGTCTTAATAATTGCTTCCTGTCTGAATAAGGTCTTGTTAAAACTTGTTGCCCTGAAGAGACTGCTGGTTGTGCGCACCGACAATTCCACATTTCTCCTCATAGAGCGAAACCACTCTTCTCTGGCGACCTTATTTCCGATCCACGAAGGAGGTGTGTTTAAATTATATTTGTTAGCGAGCTCGAATGCAAATTTTCTTACTTCTTTGACAGGTATACCAAGGTATAAATCGGATCAAGTATTTTGAAAGTTTATATTCCTGGTCAGGGGTAAATACTCTGTTGTGGGCTACATACCCCACACTAACCTAACCTAACCTCTTCGGTTACTGCATCTCTTGTTTTCTTGTATCGCAGAAGAGCAGAGCGGTGAACTCCGTACCTACATCTTTGAAGCTCTTCGTAAAGAAGTCCCTTTTTTGAGTTCCTCATAAGCGTTTTCGTAGAGAGTTATATCACACTCGCCTCTAGATGTTTTTTTAGAGTTCCGTAGTCAACCAGGAACCTCTATAGTTGCGCCATGTCCGTCCGTCTGTCTGTGCCCGGCTTAGCTCAGAGATTATTAGTACTAGAAAGCTGTAATTTGTCTTACACGTAAAGTTGGGATAATATATTTTTTCCTCGTGGGATAGACGAGGAAAATATATATAATGATGTGGGGTACCGTTGGATAGGCCGTTTAAAAATATTGAGGATCTGTCAAGACCATTTTTCGATTCAGGGATCCATTTGCTTTGTGCTACTTTTCCTGTGTTGTGAGTAAAGTGTCCCCCCCCTGCCAGCTAAATGGTTGTTTTTGGGTATGTGAAAAAATTCATGGCAGTAGTTTATATTCGAAATTAAAAGGAAAACTATCACAGCTATGTAGACTTTACAAGTTAACGAATAATAGTCGACCAACTTAAATTTGCAGTTACAGAATTGGCCGTGACGTATAGGCTTCTACATACCGGGGTGACTTGTCGCGCGACGCGACGCGACACAAAGGCACCGCTCGTCCCGCGACACGCGGGGCCTTTGTGCCGTGTCGCGTCGCGCGACAAGTCGCGCTGGTATGTAGAAGCCTCTTATCGATGACGTATGAGAGAACACGTTTTCCAACTACAATGTTTAGTTTGTTTTTGGGATAAATTCATCCCAACTACGGAACCCTTCACTTGGCCGGTTTTCATAATTCTCACATTCAGGAGCTCACACCCACACCCTAAAGGTCTTATCGGCATAAACCAACTCAAACAAACTAACTGGATCTCGTAAACCACATTCCCTTGAATTTTAGATAGATATCGATGATCCATACTGTTATCAGTCCCCTGTCATCATCATTCCCCTGGCGCGACCTCGTAACTATAGAAACGATCGTAATTCGGGCAAAAGCATTGAGTGGAACGTAGAACTCGGCCCATTTACCCTGGCAAGTTATCCCTGGTACAGTACACCGCACGCCAGTGGGAAAAAACCAGTACTAGCTGGCCTCTTATTCTATTGAATCTTGGTACTACACTTAGCCAGCTCAAGGTCAAAGAGTTATCATCCACGTGCAGTCTACTGTTCCTAATAGTTATTTAGGTCGGCATGTTGGCCAGGGGAATGACAGAAACGTGGCGAATGGTCCTCCATTAATTAAACTATGCCAGTTGGCGCCCCTGTTTGGATACATTAATGGATTAGTTTCTTTGGTAAGGTGTCTTGATATTTAGTCCCTGGAGGGGTGAGAGATCTAAATTAGAGGTTTAAATTATTTAATGGTACTGCGATTATAGTATTTGGATTAAAGGTTGTTTTATTATATTTTTGTAGAAAATAACAAAAATGGAGGCTACAAAAAAGAGATTAAGAAGGAGAGGGAGGACTTTGCCCAGAATTGAGACACTAAAGACTTTTTTTTTATTATTATTCTCAAACGACACTACATAATAATATGTACCTAATATGTATATTATTATCATCATTTCAGCCGAAAGACGTCCACTGCTGGACATAGGCCTCCCCCAAGCACCGCCACTTCGACCGGTTCTGTGCTTCCCGCGTATTATTATGTTTGAGAGTAATTAGACTTACGAGTGATAGTTTCATTCAAAATTCCGTTCAAAGTTGAAGCAACAACGTTCGCCGGCACGCACACAAGCTAACTGTAATGTTGCAAGACAATTTCATTTTCCCGAAAAAGTGGGGAAAATGGAACTGTTCCAACACCTTAACTTCATCAAAACAAAATAAAATCAACACATTTTTTCATGACACGTGCGTGGGAACCCTAATAATATTTGGCAAATCAAAATAAAAAAAAATACTTTTGATGTAAAATAGGCAGTACATAATTATAATAACAAAAAATGGCGTAAAATATTTTCCTTTGCCTAGCAACATTTTCAATGTAATGGCAACGTAAATTTACGATTTATTAATCTGTTTTGATAAATGTTTTATACAAAAAATATAAGATGCTAGGCTGTACTTACCTGTGAAATGGAATCTTTAAATTTTTCTCGTGATTATGTGATGAGTTGTGACACCCTTTCACTACACAGTACGTCATTTTTTTGTAAAATTGCGCGAGCTCTATGCTGTAATACTTGGTCTTGATTACTGACGTGCCGAAAGTCTTAGGTAGCCTTTAAAGGCTACCTAGGCTTTGCATACGAGTACTACGGTTCTAAGCCTATTACTTCTATACAACATTAGTTTTTGTTTATACTAAACCTATAAATGGGTCATTGTACTCATCATTATGAACAACTTTTACTATGGGGCCAACCTTGAAATCGCGAAAAAAAAATCCGCTGTTCCCTACATTTAAGTTCGCTGAACTCGTCAAAATGTAGGGAACAGCTGATATTTTTTTCGCGATTTCAACTTTGGTCCCGTAGTAAAAGTTGTTCATAATGATGAATACAATGACCCCTTAAGAGGTTTATAAACAAAAACTAATGTTGTATATGTACATACATTATTTGTTGATTTCACAATGTCACTCGCCAAACTTTCCAGTTTGATGGCGTTACCTTGCAAAAGAGTGTTCTATTTTACATGCTAAATGCAATAATGAGTCATGTCATATGGATGTATTAATAGACCGATGTCTTATGTCACGCCTGTACTCGTAATACTAAGAGGTATAAGTGGATCGTACTTAGTAGTCGGTCACATAATCATAAGTCCTACATAACGTATATAATATTATAAAGGCGAAAGTTTGTGACTGTGTGTTTGTGTTTGTTACTTCTTCACACTCAAACGGCTGGACCAATTTTGATAACATTTTGTATGGAGTAGGTAGCTGACATCATAGGCTACTTTTTATCCCAGTATTCCCACGGGGTCGAGACTTATGGGATGAAACCACGGGGCGCAGCTAGTAAATAATAGTAGATTGTTATTATAATGGGCTAAAGCGAGGTAAATAGGAACCGAGATATAATGGGTTTTTAGCGCCGTGTGTAAGTGTTACACTATACTTTTCACTACGATTGTGAGAAAATAAAATATGGATTATAGACGTAAACACCATAAATACCTTGACGGCAACAGATTGAAAATTATTTATTTTCCTTTCTCTTCTATCTGCAAATACGGTTCTCCATTCTCACTAGAGATGATGACACACTGTTGTAAAATAAATTAAGGTCACTAATTCAATTTGGTAATTAGAGAAAAAAAAATTAAAGATTTCGCGCCAATGCCTTTTTTTAATTTCTTCTGTAGCCGCAACCAAGGAACATTTTTAAAGGAGTCACATAATTATGGCGAGGCAGCAACGCAATGCACGCATTCTACCGAAGAGTACGCCGCTTTTAGTTCCATTTTCAAAAAAAAAATGTTCTTTTTTACGAAACAGTAATAAGTCGAGTCTTTATTCATGATTATGGTGAATCCGCAGCTGTAGTCCGCAAAGTTTTTTGTTACGTTTTTTTGCTATTTGCAGGTCAGTGTCAAGTTGTATCTTTATCACAATATGATTTGCGACTTTATCAGATATGTGTTTACATAATTATAATCATTAATACATCTACAGCTACAACTGTTAAAAAAATATTCTTTTTTTTACATATTCAGGTATTTTTATTGTTTGATGTTTTTTTGCTAAATTTTATTATTTTCTATACAGTGACATTTAATTATTATTTTATACACAATGACATGAATATTTACTTGTAAAGTATTATATTATTTTAATTATTGTGAATGTGAAGACTATGTGGGTTTTTTTTTCGTTTTTTCCTTTTCTTTTATTAACAGTTAGTGTTAATCATGGTCTGGCAGTTTGAGTCTTATAAGCGGCCTACCCAAATGTCCTTTCTTTGGTATTGTTCGTCGCATCGTTGAGCTCATTAAGTTCTGAGTAGAGCTGCACGATTACTGACAAATGCGTGCACTCAATCTGTGTGGTTCTTTCCTCAAAAGACCATTTCAGACACCAATCTGCATGGCCTTCACATGATCTGACCAAGATTATGTCTGGACTTTAAAAGAGACTGTGACCTCTGAGTTTGTTTCGGCCTTTCTTCTCAGAGTAGTCAGATAGGAAACGCCGACCTCATCTAGTTTTAAAAATATGATTGACGTGTAAAAGTGTTTGTACAAACCTACTTACAGAAATAAAAATCATTTATCATTTAACTGCGGATTCACCTTAAGAATAATGACTTTTTGGTTTTGTAAGCTCGTTGGCACCAGACAAAAAAGAAACACTTTTTCCCCTAGAGGATGATATGCTATTTTAGCCCCGCTCTGGTACGCTAAAATGACGGACTTTTTGAGCAAAAGTAGTGAAAATAAATATGTTCAGTGACGTTATTTGCCGGAAATTTGCGGACGCTATGTGGCGGCCATCGCTCTCCTAGGTAAAAGCAGCTTTAGCATAAGATATTCATCAGAATATTATATCAGCTGTTATTGCAGATAGATGAATGGATGCTTGCATGTTACACAACCGTATGTAAATGATTATGAATACTAATAACCCAGAGTATTGGACGAAGTTCTGATGGAAATCCTGCTGGTAGCCGACAGATAATTTAACTTGGGCTGAACTACGAGCAGAATGGTGTTGGATTTTATACCGAACACGGAATTAATATTATAGGTTTCTTTTTAATGAGGGAGCTGTTTTTTTTGTTATATTTTTGAAATATTACTACTATAATATATTTTGGTTTTTATACCTACTATGTATACCTACTTTAGACTACAATAGGACGTATGTTAATCGTAGATTAATTACTTAGGTTAGGCTATAAGTAAATTAACAAGTTTTCTGAAATGTTTTTCAGTTTTGAGTTTCAACGCAGAATTAATGCTTTGTAAATGTAAGTTATTGGAATAAATATGTCAGTTTATAGCTTTTTAAAATTTTGAGGTTAATTTCGGTCGCTGCTCAGTCGATTATTACCAAGGTGAGATGTCAGATATATTATTATCATCATAATTATGCGACTACTGTAAGGCACGCTCGTTTTTAGGGTTCCGTACCCAAGGGGTAAAACGGAAAACCTATTACTAAGGCTCCGCTGTCCATCCGTTTGACTGTCCGTCTGTCACCAGGCTGTATCTCATGAACCGTGATAGTAAGACAGTTGAAATCTTCACAGATGATGTATTTCTATTGCCGCTATAACAACAAACACTAAAAAACAGAATAAAATAAATATTTAAGGGGGCTCCCAACAAACGTGATTTTTTTGCTCTTTTTTGCTCGATATTGATAATGGCAACATAATCACTTTAAAAATAAATAATTAAATTAAAATAAAACAAATATTTAAGGGGGGCTCCCATACTATAAACGTGTTTTTTTTATTATTTTTTTGCAGTAGTTAAGCGTTTTCAGGGCATTGTGAAATTTGTTTAATATAATTTCGGAAATAACTACGTAGGTACAGACAGCACATTAAATTACCACAAACTGTCAGGTTTTCTCATTCGACTTTGAACTTAACCCTAAACATTTTAAGGCTTATAATCATTTGGAGAAATTTGGCAGTTTGGTTTATCTTGATGTGCTGGCAACTGTCCCTACACACTGAATCAATCACTAATCTCTCTCCTACTTTACGTAACCGCCAGACTTAAGGTCACTCGATGACTGCCATTTCTTTTCATCTTTTTACACAACATTGTCTGAAATATTGTAATAGAAGTTAATTTTCATAAAGCCAGTCTAAGTAATGTTATTTTAAAATAGCTTAGAGGCAGTAACCAGTAACATTATACTGTATTAGTCTCGCAACATTGTTAATTAAAAGTTTTCGTTCAATAATGAGTAGGTACCTACTGGTATAAAGAGCATTTCGTTTTAAGGCGACGATAACCGACTTTTGATGATTTTATACTTAAGATCACGTCTAAACGAATAGTGTTAATGATTTGAAAAAAATATATGTTAAATTAAAGCATTTCCCCAATAACTTAATATGTGAATATTTTAGATTATGTTTATATTACATAATGAAATTAATTTGTAAAGTTATGTCTAACGCGGAAAAGAAACTGAGAATGGCGCAAAATCTACAGAGCGGGTTTTTTGCTGAAACCTTCACCAATTTAAAGATAATTTAATTATTGATCTTTTAGTATACGCGTTTTATCAAAATACCTTTTGTTTTGTGTATAATAAATTAATAATGCGTCAAATTGGGGACAGCGCTCCTTGATGGGCGAGTCCTATTACTGGCTGAACGTACGACACGTTGCGTGAGCTCATTATAGAACACGCAAACTAACCACTCAAGGTCACTGGCACATATCTCCGTCTTAATATTAACTAGTTGACCCGACAGACGTTGTCCCCTTTCTACAAAATGTTTAGTCTACAAAATTTCCATAGAAAAGGCAGTTTCAGTTTTCCCGAATTTTACAATTTTCTAAATATTCTTTTTCAATTTTCAAATTATGGCATCCCCCGTGGTTGCCATAATCGCCACGCTTGGCAGACAGGTTGGCAATCGCAGTATGGTGTTAATTATAACACCATACTGCGATTTTTTTATCATTTCATTTTACTAGAGAATGGGCAGCAACGTTCTCTATGTATTAAGATAGAGAACGTTGCTGCCCATTCTCTAGTAAATCCCTTAGTCGCCTTTTGAGACACGTTGCTATTTTAATTACGTCCAGCACCACACGGAAATCTGATTACAATAGTGGTTAATAACATTATTATGAGTAGTAATAATAAAACCATCACAACTTATGTATTACGTTATAGTAACCACGTTACGAGTGCACGTGGTTTGGAGTGCTGCCTAACCACTTATTGAGTGTATCGTGTGTATTTGCTCATTCGAATAAATCTCGAGCAGCAAAAGTCAAACAAAAAGAATTGTTGAGTTTTCCTGTAAGGAAATTTCCCGCTGTGGAAAGTTCTTCGCTCAATAAAAAGTGCCGAGTTTATGTAGATGTCTTTACTTGAACAGCTCAAGGTGTTGTCCTAATAACGCCTATCTCACTAAACTGCTTCATTAAACCTTTTCAATACACTTCCTCGAAAACTGGTTCATATCGCACTACGATTAGGTTTACAATCACACGCGTGCGATTTTTTATTTTCCAACACGTGTGCGGGAATAAAAATAGCCACAAATAACTTATACCTATACTTAGTCCAAATTGGTTCAATGCCTCTATTCACACCGTCTCGCGCCAGCTTCGGTCCTGTCTATTCGGAGGTGATTTTGTTTTTAAATCTCGGCAATGTGCGTCTTTACGGCGTTAATATTTTTGGAATATTTAAATAATGTTTATAAATAGAATACCATGATTATTACAATAAAAAAAAACGTTAATTGAACAAATTAACATTTATTTGTTTTCTAAACTAAAAAATTTGAATTATACATTTTTCATATTAGGCTGTTTATCGGCATTATACCGTTGCTTCTCCTTCAACCTGGCAAAAGCAAAGCGCGGAAAAAAAAAGAAAATTAAATCATTGTTTCCTACTTTGTTCTTAGGTTTCCTAATACTTCATTCATGAGTTCATGACGCAAATACTTTTCGTTATTTTATTATAATTCTTCAAAAGTAGTTCTCGGCTCAAAAACAACCTCGCCTACGGCTCGGGTGTTAATTCCGCCTCGAATGCAATAACAAACATTCTCCACTTGTATCAAAATGTACTATTACCTGATAAGCTTCATCGTTTGCAGTAATAAAATACTTATAGTAAAAAAAAAATAGTATGGTATGTTAATTTTAACATTTTACCACCTGCAACAATAGGTGAAGGCTCCTACGAGTATTGTAAAGTTTTCTTTGATTTTTAATAATTTCAAACGTAAAAAAAGGGTAGGTAAATTAATTGTTAATCAAATTGCAGTAATAGAAACATTTCATAAAACTGTCAAAATGACAGTTGTGATTCCATTTCGTTTTGTGATGTTGAGTTGGGTTAATAATAAATAGCTTAGCAATTCATTTCTCTGACTTTACATAACTTCTAGCGCTTAGCTTTATAGTGCTAGCGCTGAGTTGTTTATATCGCACGCTGGTATTCCAAGTTCAAGAGGATCTATTATTAAAAAATAAACAACATTTCATAGATCAAAGGAGCAAAGTACGAACTGCAAACAGTTGGACTCCTTACATAATACTACGTGGTCAAGTCACGTGTACTCGCGATTTACTAGCGTGACACTACGTTATACCGCGTAATAACATTAAAGCTCCCGAAGACAGGAGCATCGCGACGTGCGACTCGATTCTTGTAGAACATTTCCATAAAATGTTCATAGAAATTGTTTTACTAGAGTCGCATCGCGCCTGTCTACGAGGTGGCGCCGCGTAGTGTTCCACGCGCGCCCCTTTCAGCGCCCCGTGGCCCGCAGAGGCGAGCCGGCACTAGCCGGGGATTGCGGAAGTAATAATAGATCCCACGATCCCCGGTGCAAGTGTGGGAGGGGAATACTGGGGTGGTTTTTAGTCAGTGAGTCTGACAGACCCCTCCGCCCGCCCCAGGGCGGAGGATATCCATAAAAATTATCCACCCCATGAACAAAAAAAAAATGTAACAGTGTTGTTTCAATAAGGGATGGGGACCAATGCAGGTATTTGTATAACTCTTGGTACAACTGGTTATGTTCGGTTCAGTATCAAAATAGCCATGAAAAAGTTAAAGACTGGTAACTTTTCATTTTTAAACAATTTTGGGTCTGAAGCCAAGGCTTTTCCGCCTAGCTATCTTTTATAATATTGGTCTCCAAGCAGCAAACTCGACTGTAGCTTACTGTTTTTAACTTGACGCGTGACGCGATTGGTAGCACTGAATTAAGCAGTCATGTGATTGGTAGTTCTGTTCTGTCAGTCGCCATTTTGAACTCTATTAGTATTGAAACTATTGACTTATAAAGCTATGGACTTACCATAATTACTTACAAAATTAGCGTGACTACCTACAAAAATCGAGCATTTAAAACGGCCGCCTTTCGTTGGGTTGTTACTGCGAGTGCGAGATAGAAAGCAAGCAACCGTTTGACAGCACATTGCCGAGTTTTGTACCACAAAACTTGGCATTATACATGGCGACCGGTCACGCATAGAGAGATTTTGACATCACACAAGTCTTGCCAAATTTGGTCCTTGACAAACATTTAGATGTCTCTTTTTTCGTATGTAGCTCTTGATTAATTAGAAAGAAACAATACGCTTTATGACATGTCTGTGTCGATATGATAGATATTTGTATAGCTATTCTATATATATTGTGTAGAATATGCCATCTCCATAGTATTCCTACCTCAATGATTGAAACTAAGACTGTAAAATTCAGTGCTGCCTATCGGTAGCACTGAACGCGTCAAGTTATAGTGAACGAACTACAAAGCTGAACAGTAAACTGTGAGATAATCTTTTAACCACCGACCCGAACATAATTTTCAGTTACACTCCAGTGTGAAGTGACCTTTCTACAACATGTATCGTATCTGGTGGCTTGCCAAATGGCGGTGAGGCAGTGACCACTGTTATATGCAGCCAAACCACGACGTTGCTATGCTATTAAATAATGCAATACCTCTTAGATATTGGTTCTGTGGGCACTTAGGTTCTGTTATATATAGATGTAGTTTTGTTTATAGTGGTTCTGTTCACATTTCACAGAACCACTCACTGTGACGTCACCTTCATGCTCACGAAAATAAAAGACAATCTATAGTTGTAGGTGAAAACTACTGAATTCAGGCCATGAAAAATGTTAATGATGTCAGTCAATTCAAATTAGCTGTTTTATTTTGGTCAAACAATCAAAGGTCGACAACATTTATACCGATAGGACATTCGATGAGGCTTTGGAGTTTGGCCAGCGATTAGTGAATTAAAAAAATTCTTAAGCTGGCAACATGAAATGATAGTCTGAAATGTTAAAATAATCTTACATTCCTAATAAGAACAAACTAATTACGTAAACATACAAAAGTATGAAACTTTTATTTTTCAGACTGTTTGCCACATAGAAATATAAAAAACAGGTAATGTCATGATAACAGCTGATGATTTTTTAAATTTGCCGCCATTTCCTTGTTCCACAACTCGGTCCGTATAATTAACTTTTTATTTTATTATTAACGTCTTATTAACTTTAACTCCGTCTTATTACAATACAAGATTTATATTTTGACATGGAAATACCGTTAATTATACAAAACTGAAAACTTAGTTCGGTACTAAGTTGTCCGTTTTGTATTAGGAACTTTACCTTAGACGGTATAAAGTTCGAAATTCAATAATGGTTCCATGGCTTAAACCTGGGTCTGAAGATAAACCTTGTTTTTGTAATAAGACGGTTATATGCTATTTGACTCAAAGAACTTTTTAAAACGTCCTTAGGCCTCGTCCACACGATGATGATCAGTACCTACGTTATTTTAGTACAAAGCTTAAATTACTGTAGTTTTTCTGAAGTTAAAAACTTAACAGACAAAAATGTAATGAGATAATGTTGACATGCTAATAAAATACGTAAGTACATGACTGTATTATTTTCCTTTGTATTTTGACATAAGGATTGTATATTGACATTAGTATTGTATATTGATTGTCTTATTATTTCTTTTCAGTCTGTGTGTTGACATGCACTGTAATGTTTTTGTTGCTTTTGTTTTATTTTTTATATTTTTTCACTTTTTAGTGAGGTTGTTTTCTATTGCAATTTTTTTTTTCCTTCTGGCTTCGCACGGTTTGTGCATTTAGCCAATGTCACGTTTTAGTTCTTGTATAGTATTGATGAAATGAATTATAAATGCATGATGATGATATCCCCGCCCACTCCCCTTGAGTTTCAGTAAAGATGTGGCACTTTACTGAGACCTCACGCGGACTTCTTGAGAGAACTTGAAGCGAAGTTGCACTGTTTTGTTTCATTTGCCTACACTAATGCACGTTCACAAACACTTAATGGTTAATAATCCACCATTATTACACATTAATATTCGGCTAAACACAAATTTTGGAAAATTAAACAAACTGAACATGACGCTTCACTTTCCCGCCAAGAAGTACCTATTACTATTTATGATTAATTCATTTGAATGATGAAATGTGCGATTCCTTAAAACTGTTTTTTTTTGTCCAGGCATATTTTCTTTATTTATTTAGAGTTGACTGGGTTGATTGCTGAATTACAAACATTTATAAGCTCTATTGCATAACATAGCGCACTCTTTATTATCTCTATAGCATTATTATTGCACCTATATTAAACAAATAAGTAAATTACATGATTACCTATGACTTATTTTACTGCACAATTTTGGGATCATAACATTATGGCATTTTCATACTGCGTTTTTTTTTCCGTATGAACAGCGGGATATTAATCTTATTTTACTGTACAATTTTGGGATCATAACAATAAGGCAGTTTTATACTGCGTTTTTTTTTAACTGTGTGATCCCAACTTTTTACCGTTCAATATCGTACAGATCATCGCATGAACAAGACCTAAGGAGGTTTTCAAAAGATTAAAATTAGTAGCGTCATAGAGTGTCTTATCGGTATATCTGTTTTCCAGCTTTGATTTTGATTGGTTGACCAAAATAGCAATTTATAAGTATTGATTGACATCATTTACATGACTAAAATAACGTGGCACGGCAATTTATTAATAGGTAAGTAACCAATAATTTAAAAATTCCTTTCAGCCCACATGTCGAACTCAATTATGAGTTCATAGACACTTCTACAATGACGTCAAACAAGATTGTGACCTCACGACCGCGACGTATTAATTTATTAAGTCAATGGCTCAATTAGAGGGTATTGTTGTAGAAACGAACAAAGTAGGCAGGCACGAAGGTGTCTTGATAAGAGGGTAATCAGAGGGTGTAGATAATTATTTTACATTATTTTTTGTAGCACATCATATAGACCAAACAACGCTATACTACATTTTAAATAAGATTAGACATTTAAATATAAATAAAGTTTTTACAGGCCGTTCAACTGATTTTGACTTCTATTATGTAGGCATATGGATAGCATTAAAAGCAAAAACGTGGTTACAACACCAACTGTTTATTACAGCTGCCATTTGTCATGCCACCAACGCAATAGAAGTCAAAATCGGTTAAACAGACTGTAAAAAAGGATTATTTAAATGTTCTTATTTCAAATGGAGTATAGGTTTCTATCGTCAATCCAAACATTTTACACGTTATGTAAAATCATACAATATTGAAAAGAAACACCTTTTCAAACTCAAACTCAAAGCATTTATTTCAATTAAACCAATTACAGGTACTTTTGAATTGTCAAAGAGTCGGTCAGTTGGTCAGAAAGTTGAAGCTATTTGCCCATTCCAAAACGTAGATCTCTATGGAGAAGAATAGACAAGAAACTCCAAGGACACTCTTTTAAATCAAGATATTACAAAATCCTGGGTACATTATTCTTGTCGCTTCTATATGTGAGAACAATGTAAAAATATAAATTATTAAAAAAAAAAACAAAAAAACCAAAATATAAAATATTACAAATAAGCCCTGGCAGATAGGAGAAGACCAGTCACAACTGACGGCGCCCGTTCACGAGCATGACGCGTGGATCAGCACCATCCAGCTCAACCATTTTGTAGGGAACCGAATGATCCAACACACGCGCCACCATCAGCGAGACATTTAAGTGAGCATGACATACTCTTAACTGCCAAACTTTTTTAAGTCAACATACATCATAACATAATAAACGGCTCCATGGTACTCACATTTACAAAAATTGAAAAAATGCTTTTAAGTTATACAAAACTATAGCTAGCAATGCATTTCAAAGATAAATAAAATTTTACTAGCAAAAGGATAAACATATTTACTTATTGAAGTATTCAACAACTAAAACTTGATTAACACTAGAAACATTTCTGTATGCTATGTATGTTTCTCTTGAACACATACAAACTTTGTACACAGCAATATTTAACGAACTATTTAACCAGGTACCTACTCAATATAATAACAAGTATAGGCTTTAGACATCTTGAAGACAACCTTTAGGATCCGAGCTTGATCAGAATCAACTTAGAAACTAGGCGACACTCCAAACGTCATGTTTCCCTCCCGTTCCATTAAAAAAAACCCGTAAAGTCCATTTCACGAAAGAAGTCCCGCAGACGTGGCGCTGCAGGCATGGGTTATTTTAGGAATGTTGCTAACTTAGCGTATAATAATAATTAGTTCCACTTATTTCCGCGGGACTTCTTTCGTGAAATGGACTTTACCCTTTTAAACAACTGTCAAATGATATACTTTTAAACTTCATGACTACACTGATACAAAAATCATTTGAGGCAATTTCACACACCAAATATTTAGCATTTAAAATCCACTACAGAATCTCATTAATATTTGAAAATCATGACATTATAACAACATTATATTGACATGTCGACGGAAAAACTAGGCTGGGGGAGTAGATATAGTTAATTAAAAAGGCACAACACCAATTACATTAATTAACATAGAAACAATTATTACGTTGAAAATAATTATGTTGTATATAATTTAATTTAAAACTAACATGGAACAGTGCACTTCCTTGCATACATTCTCTCACAGAACACCAGACTTATATACGCATAATTTTACTCTATTCATCCGCAAACACATCATATTCAGGGTTGGCAGTCAGAAGGGCATTTAAGGCGCTGACAAGAGGCAAATGATAAAAGTAGGCTTGTCTTACAAAAAAATTGCCAAATCTTTATAGTTTGTGGTAACGGAAAAAATATATGTTATTTTTGAACATATTTCTCAGAACTTGGTTGTTTCAACCTTGGTTGTACCCAAAACATGTTTAGAAAAAAAATCTCGATACAAATTAACGGTAAACTAACCCTTTACTTTGAGTTTCAATCCAAAATATCTGCATTAAATATCAACGGTTAGTATTTAATTAATAACAATAACGTCATATTTGTATGCAGCACTTGGTCGTTTTATATTTTCGATTACTCAACTCATTTTTGAGTAAATAAATAATTGCTTCATATTTTGCAATAAATTACAAGCGTTGTGTTATCGCTCCACAACCAAGTTACTGGGTAACACTTTTCGCTTTCGAGCATAGACAAGTAGGGTTGCCATATTTGTTTAAATCAGAATCTACTAAATTTTGCAGAATAATCATAAAAAATAAATAAATATTGCTGACGTAATCGCCATCCGGACCCCCCGTCCCCCATGTCATCAAAAATAAGCAAAGCGAAGACCCCCCCACCCCCCTTTGGTGTTTACGTAATACTTGAATGGCCCCAAGTTACGTAATACTCATATACGAATACAACCCCATTAGGTACTGCGGTCCATTTACGAGTTAGTTTCATCCTAACATTATATTATATTTACAACATAAGCTAAAGTTAAGTGGACTGAGAAAAATAGTAGTTCATTAAAAGCTTTTGTTGTGAACGCTTACAAAGGATTTACTTTGAGAATTATCTTTGAATGTATACTTAGTTAAATATTTATGAACTGGAAATAAGTAGGATCTCTGTTGTTTTTAAATATATCTTGAAACATTTATCACACTAATATTATAAAGGCGAAAGTTTGTGAGTGTCTTTGTTACTTTTAGACGCTCAAACGGCTGGACTAATTTAAACCGCGGGGCGCAGCTAGTTGATCATAATTCACTGATGATTCACACAGAGTTGGTAATCTAACTTTTTAATCGTATCACAATGGGTTATCCCCCAAAAAACTGGAACAAACAACTCTGGATGATGAAAATATTATGAAACACTATGTTTTTAATTATAATACATTCATGGTTTTTTTTTTTTGGGAGAGTAATTATCAAATAACTTCTCCCGCTCTGGGCGGAGCGGGAGGGCGTGTCAGACTTTTACTGACTAAAACCCACCGTGTTCCTTCAAATGCCTGTGTGCCAGGGCCACGATATCCCTTTCGGACAAACTCGCATCCCTGGCAGGATTCATACATGGATACATTCTACAAAATAATAATTTGTCGATGGTTGAAAATTTATTCAACGTCCAAGCACTGCATCTTCAAGCAGACATTTTGATTTGTTTATTCCTATAAAGATAGATGAGATGCAACAAATAGAGAACTAGGAATCTGTGTACCATCCATGCAATATTGTACAAGACCCAAGTATCGCATATACGCAAATGATTATTATAGGAGCACCGTCTATCACTCCGCAAAAGACGAATTTTCAGTAGCGTAACTACATTTACATATTTCTTTTTATATAACATCACGCCTTTATTGAGACGAAGGGTTAGGCAGAGGTGTACTTATAGTACACCCCCATTTCGCCAGTTATGTTTAAGGCGACGATAACCGACCTTTAATGATTTTATACTGAAATCACGTCTAAACGAGTAGTGTTAATGATTCGAAAAAAATATATGTTAAATTAGACCATTTATCAATAATTTAATATGTGAATATTTTAGAATAAGTTTATATTACAATAGTGAAATTAATTTGTAAAGTTATGTCTAACGCGGATAAAAAACTGAGAATGGCGCAAAATCTACCAAGCGTATTTTTCTGAAACCGTCACCAATTTAAAGGTGATTTAATTATAGGCGTTTTTAGTATACGCGTTTTATTAAAATACCTCTAGTTTTGTCTATAATAAATTAATAATGCGTAAAATTGGGGACAGCGCTCCTTTTGGGCGAGTCCTATTACTGGCTGAACGTACGATGCGTCGCGTGAGGTCAGTAAAGAACACGCAAGCTAACCACTCAAGGTCACTGGCATATATCTGCGTCAAAAGTCCCATGAAATAAGAGGCAAGCCAAAGGTGCCATCAACCGTGCACAAATCCAGACACCGGGCTGTTGCTGAGAAATTCCAGATGGAAAGACGCAATAACACTTTGCCCGACCCGGGAATCGAACCTAGGATCTCATGCTCACAGCAGTAGCGCTTGCGACCACTAGACCAGCGAAAAGATGTACCTCTTTAAAAATATTCTTCTGCACCCATGGTGACCCCCCAAAATCTTGGGCTGCAACCGCGCCTGAACACCATAAACCAGAATTATTAAGATAAACTAGCAAAGGAGATGTTTCATTTTCGGCCATATAGTGTACGGTAATGAAAAAAGAGGGAAAACATCCACGAATTCAGGAAAAATATTCTTTCCTGAATATTTTCTAGACTACTTCGGCACAAAAAATAATAGATTTACCATATTATTGCCATATTCTATTTATCATGGCGTTGTCTTACTTGCAGTCTGCTTTCGTCCAGAAATCATGTTACATTAAAACGTAACAATATCACGTTGACATTATTTATATAAATATGAAAGGCATGAATTTCTGTGCTATTAAGATAAGATAATAAGATAGCTATCTTAGACAACTTTATTAGCTAATTATAAGAAAGTGATCGATAAAAAACCGGCCAAGTGCGAGTCGGACTCTCGCACGAAGGGTTCCGTACCATTATCTATAAAAATGGCAAAAAAACACGTTTGTTGTATGGGAGCCCCCTTAAATATTTGTTTTATTTTAATTTAATTATTTATTTTTAATTAAAGTCAATATATATCTACATATTCTGTGAATATGTCAAGCGTCTACCTGTTGTCGTTATCAATATAGAGCAAAAAAATCACGTTTGTTGTATGGGAGCCCCCTTAAATATTTATTTTATTCTATTTTTTAGTATTTTTTGTTATAGCGGCAACAGAAATACATCATCCGTGAAAATTTCAACTGTCTAGCTATCACGGTTCATGAGATACAGCTTGGTGACAGACGGACAGATGGACAGACAGACAGACGGCGGAGCCTTAGTAATAGGGTTCCCGTTTTACCCTTTGGGTACGGAACCCTAAAAAATATATTCTATTTTTGTAGATTGTAGATTTGTAGGTATTTCTGGACGAAAAATGGCTGGCTGTCGATGGTCGTAACAACATGACAAACGTCAAACATTTTCAGTTTTTATTTAGTGCCTAAAAAATATTAGTTATTATGAAAAAAGACATTATTTGTTGTATTCCGGGGATCGTTTCCCAGGTTTTCTAAAGCGTACATGTTATGGCCGGAGTCCTATACAAAAATGAAACGTCTCCTTACCCAATGTTATTGAACACTCTAAAAATCAGCAAATAAACAAACAGGGTCGGCCTATATAGTAGGACTGACTCATTCGACAGCTCTTTCAACAAATTCAAGGAAATCTCATTTTTACCGGAAACATGGTTTACCGAACAGACGATTCCTGAACTCCATGAACACGACTTTTTAATAAAAAAAGCATTTCGTTTTCCTGTAACCTCATTTCTGAAAAACCTGTTAATTATTTTTAATACGCGAATTTACATCGTATTTATATCAATGTTACCAGTTACAAGGAATATTCCTGGGATTGAAATCGCGCTCGATAAATTGGCATTGGCCGACTTGCTGATGTGCCGTGTGGTGCCGGATGTTGAGAATAGCACCATCCTATTTCTTCTCGTGGGTGTCGTAGGGAGTTTGCAGCAGCGTTCTCTATGCATTTTAACACCAAACTGCGATCGCCAACCCGCCTGCCTAGCGTGGCGGTTATGCCAAACCCCCTTTGGGGGAGGCCTATGTCCAGCAGTGGACGTGTTTCAGCTGAAATTAATCAATGAATGATGACTAGCTGATAGATATTATCGCCTAGCTACTCAATTCAACTCAACAATCATTTAATTCTCTCTTCACAAAGCTGACTTAAAGTTAATCCGCCTTATTACAAAACAAGATTTATATTTGACATGGCTTAAACCGTGGAGCCAGTTTTTGTAATAAGAACGTAACAGTGATTGAAATACCGTTCTCTTTACAAAACTGAAAACTTAGTTCGGTACTAAGTAGTCAGTTTTGTGGTTAGGAACTTTACCATAGTTGGAATAAAGTTCTGGATTCAATAATGGCTCCATGTTTTAAACCCGGGTCTGAAGATAAACCTTGTTTTGTAATAAGGGGGATAGTGTATAAAAAATGTCTCAGTTGTATTCCGCCTATGTGAGAGACTGATGGTGTCTGATATAGGTTATTGGGAAAAACCTGTGTTACAGGTCACCAGCTATTAACAGATTAAAATATTTGGGGGGGGAGCAACGGTACTAACAGGCTGGGGAGAAACCAAAGATAAATTATAGTTAGTTACACTGTCACATCACATCCGTTTGGGATTTTTAACGTGACTATTCCCTTTAGCCTGGATTACACCTACTACAATTTTACATGCTTGTTTGGTACTAGGTAGCATGCTCATTAGTAGCATGCTACCTAGCATTAGCATGCTCTGTGACTGCAATAATCTTGCTCTTTTCGTACCAAAAGACTACTTTATGTTTCGTACACACATGCTAGTTGAACTCTAGCCCCCTTATTACAAAACAAGGTTTATCTTCAGACCCAGGTTTAAAACATGGAGCCATTATTGAATTTCGAACTTTATTCCGACAATGGTAAAGTTCCTAAACACAAAACTGACAAGTTAGTACCGAACTAAGTTTTCAGTTTTGTATAAAGAACGGTATTTCAATCACTGTTACGTTCTTATTACAAAAACTGGCTCCATGGTTTAAGCCATGTCAAAATATAAATCTTGTTTTGTAATAAGGTGGAAAGTATTTATTTCAATTAAACCATTTACAGGCACTTTTGAATTGTCCAGGAGTCAGTTAGAAATATGAATCTAGTTGCCCATTCCAAAGAGTAGTAGGTTCCTGCGGAGAAGAACGGGCAAGAAACTCCACGGAATTCCACGAAAATTGAATGCTACTAAGTAGTATTTGCTCGAAACTAGTACTTTATATGCTAATATGTAGCATATGAATTCCGGGCTTATTTGTTTACATTTTAAAACATTGCTTACCATAATAATTGAGTAAATTCGTTGAATAAAAGTGAGTAGGGGGATAGTATTAAATTATTAATAACTTTGTCGCACATTGTCATGCCGCCGATGGGATCAAAGGTGCAGGAAGCGTGCAATATTTACTGCATCCTACACAGTTACATTGTATGAGTCAGAAAATTGGCCCGTTTGAATATATTTATGTAGTAAATTCTACGTACCTACATGTAATCACACAGTACCTAGAGTACGTATCAAAATAATATCTGTTAAACAGAAATCGCCTAAAAATAAATCTCCTGCTATTTTTGCATATCTCGACAAAAAGTGGGCAACAGCTGATTATTGAAATTCGTAGAGAATAGAATAGAATAGAATAAACTTTATTTCCAAATTTACAATTTATACAAGGGCGATAGGTTAGTACGATTTTTTTTTTTTTTTGGGTGGGCTATTATCAAATAACTTCTCCCGCTCTGGGCTGAGCGGGAGGGCGTGTCAGACTTTTACTGACTAAAACCCACCCGTATTCCTTCATTTGCCTGTGTGCCAGGGCCACGATATCCCTTTCGGACCACCTCGCAACCCTGGCAGGCATTGGCCCTATCGGACCCCGTCAGTTGGTGCTGACAACTCTTTGAGGCGCGCGTGGAATACGACGCGCCGTCGACCCGGGCCTGGTCCTTATCGGACGGCGAGCTACCCATCGCTCACCGTCCGCAGGCCCGCGCCTACGGTGGCCGGAGATCAGCTTGTGACTCCCGACGCCCGGGGCGTCTCTTGCGGCGACTAGGGGCGCGAGGGCGCGAGCCTTGCCTCTCCCTCACGCGTTCCGCCTCCTCCTTCGCAAGCATTACTGCTTCGCAGAAGGAGGTGACGGCCTCCCATACATTCTCGCTCCGAACCAGGTGAGGACGCCGTGGCGCCTCTCTAGCCACTCCTCAAAGAGGGGACTTATCGCCACAATTGTGGCGTGCCCAGCGCTGGGTTGCGACAATCGCACTCTCCATGCCGCCATAAGATCCCGCCGGAGCTCTGTCCGCTGTGCCGTGATTTCTCGCGGCAGCGGAGTTTCACCCCGGCGTTTCGCCTCCTCGCGCCACTCCCAGACGTGAGGTTAGTACGATGACAATATTGTTTTTTTTTTAAACTGCGTAAATCACTGATTATTACCTCCGGCACCCAAGCTAAGATTACACTTGTGTTATGGGTGCCAGGGCTCTCTCTATTAATACATTTTTCGAATTTATACAAACTAGTACGGAGTTGCGTTGGGTTAGTAGCTATCGTTTGAGTACAACTATAAAATAAAGTTATTAAATTAAATTAAAGAAACAGAAAAAAATTATAAAAAATTGTACAGCCTCTCTAGCGTGAATTTGGGTTTGCGAGGGTATGTGTGTGAGTGTGTGTGTGTGGTGTATGTTTTGAGTTGTCTAAAATAAGCAGGGACTTATTTTTTTTTTTTTAAGAAAAAGCTTTCCAAGCAACTTTTCAACCTCCTCGTAAGTAAGAGTCATGAGCCATTGACACACTTTCCTTTTACCTTCGAATTTATTTAATCGATAAATATTGCATTGTTTATACAATACAATATTTATCGATTAAATAAATTCATAGGACATGATAAGGGTTTTTTTTTTTATAAAAACGCTCCCTTAAAATATATCCCTCTTTTAACCCACCGTAACACACCGTATACACACGTCCGTAAAAATGCAAACAAAGTAGGTTTAGTGAGTAGAGATTTCCCTGAAGTTTCCAATAGCAATTTTCCTGTAAAGTCAGGAAGTTTACGAGTGTGTGACTTCACTTGAACCGAGGTCGACTTTCGACCTCGCTGAATGCCTGAAGAGCTCATGAATAAAGTCTTGAGTCCGAAATACGAGCGCGAGTAAAGCCGGGTAGAATCCTTCAACGTGAACTGTCACGTTGCACGAACATAAACAAGATCAAATAAAACTAACTGGCGGAACTTTACGGATGTGATGGGTATCGATATCTTATATATATTTTCTGTATCTATCCGTAACATCACAGCGCGGCAGGAAGAAATTGAAAAGGCTTTCCTTGACCATTGGGTAAATTTAGTAATTTTTAACCTGGTGTTGTATAATGAAAAAAAAATTATGAAAGGCACAGATATATCCCGACTAATAGGAAAATCTCTTCCGAGAATGCAATTTAATAAATATAAAACAAAATAAAAAAATAAAAATTTGAATAAGTACCTATTTGTTGTGTAGTTCTCCGTATTTATTACGTTACCGATGAGCTCATAATTATATGAACTCATTGGTCTTTTGCTGCTAATAGCAAGAAATTATACTTGAGATCTGAATACCTACAACGGGGTAATTCGCCTTGTGCCTTTGCCAAAAACTCAACACCTGAATTTAAAAAAAATAACTGTCGTGTCGTGTTCTATTCTTCCAACTTTTGACAATCTCTACATTCTCTACTTACCATTTTCTCTGGGGGGTGGGTCTGGGGTCTGTGGACCTACCAGAATACCAGCGCTGGGAGCCTGCGACACTTATTTTTAAGAGCCGCAGCATTACGCGGAGATAAGAGCCTTTTGGCCTCGTACAGGACTTTCTGTTTTTATTTTCTTTTTACTGGTTTTTTTTTGTTTTTTCTTTATGTTTCTATGAGTGTATTTTATAACCCGACTGCGGCGAAGCCAAAAAAAGAGGGTTATTGTGTTTGAGCTGTATGTATGTATGTCCGTCCGTATGTTCCCTCGTAACTAATAAACGGCTGAACCGATTTTAATGAATGATGTATCGTTAAATTGTTCTTTAATAAGCGAGTGTCACCAGTCATATGATTTTTTTTAAATAAAAAACGCGGCAAAATCATTGTTTTCGAAAAAAAAAATATCTTCCAAGCCTATCGAGTGGGACATCAAAATGAAGGGTTTTAAAAGTTGATTACAAAAATATGTACAAATGACCTATATGTTTAAATGTAATTGAAAAGAGATATTATAAAAAAAACTATCACGAACCTTTTGGAGTGCTTAAGAGGTCGTTTATCACCCGATTATAAGTGAGTAAATAACCTAATTTACCGTCTTATAATCTATATATATAAAATTCAAAGTCCTGACTGACTGACTGACTGACTGACTGACTGACTGACTGACTGATATATCAACGCACAGCCTAAACCGCTGATCCTAGAGACTTGAAATTTGGAGGGTGTGTTCTTTGTGAAGACTAGGTATCCACTAAGAAAGGGTTTTTAGAAATTCCACCCCTAAGAGGGTGAAATAGGGGATGGAAGTTTATATGAAAGTCCGTCAGTTTTGAAGTTAGAATCTTAAAATTTTGTGTATAGGCTGACGATTGAAAATTAATTTACACGTGTTTCAGCGTTTTTGATAATTTCACTCCCGAAGGGTTAAAAAAGGGGATGAAGTTGTGTATCAAAGTCCTTAATTTTCGAAGTAAAAAACACTAAATATATTATCTAGGCTTATGCTTGGAATCTAACGCAACGGTGTTGTTAGAATTTAAACCCTTAAGGGGTGAAAAAGGAGATAAAATTGTATTTTTAATTAAAGTTCTTTTTAAGTTAAAATCACTAATATTTCGGCTTATTGTTGTAAACTATAGGCATCCGCTAAGAAGGGATTTTTTGAAATTCAACCTTTAAGGGGTGAACAAGGGGAATAAATCTTATTCCTTGAGTTAATAAACCTGAAACTTGGCACGAATACTTGTCATCCGCAAATCCCCCATTAAGGAGAAGTTTAAAAAAAAAAAAAGGTCACTCTTAAATTATAAAGTGTGACCTTTTTTTTTTTTTTAAACTTCTCCTTAATGGGGGATTTGCGGATGACAAAGTTTGTATGGAAGAATTTTAACGCGCGGTCCGATTAACTCGAAACTCAGTATTTATACTGTAAACCTAAAATAAATAACAGATTTTATCAGTTTTTCCAAAATTGACCCCCTTTTTTTGAGTGGGAAATTATCAAATAACTTCTCCCGCTCTGGGCGCCGCGAGAGGGCATGTCAGACTTTTACTGACTAAAACCCGTGTTCCTTCCGTTGCCTGTGTGCCAGGGCCACGATATCCCTTTCGGACAAACTCACAACCCTGGCAGGCATTGGTCCGGTCAGTTGGTGCTGACATCTCCTTGAGGCGCGCGTGGAACACAACGCGCCGTCGACCTGGGCCTGGTCCTTATCGGACGGCGAGCTACCCATCGCTCACCGTCCGCAAGCCCGCGCCTACGGTGGCCGGAAGACGGCTTGCGGCTCCCGACGCCCGGGGCGTCTCCTGCGGCGACCAGGGGCGCGAGGGCGCGAACCTTGCCTCTTCCTCACGCATTCCGCCTCCTCCTTCGCGAGCATTACTGCTTCACAGAAGGAGGTAACGGCCTCCCATGCACTCTCGCTCCGAACCATAGCCTGAACCAGGGCCGGATGCGAGTGATCGCCGCCGCCGATAGCCTCCGTGAGGACACGGCGGTGCTCCGCCCAAGCCAGGCAGACCTCCACCGTATGCTTCACCGTGTCCTCCAGACGATCCACTCAGTAGTGACACCCGGGCGTTTCCTCCTGCTTTATCTTGAACAGGAACCTCCCGAAACAACCGTGTGTGGTGAGGACCTGCGTCAGGCGGAAGCGGAGGACGCTGTGGCGCCTCTCTAGCCACTCCTTAAAGAGGGGACTTATCGCCACAATCGTGGCGTGCCCAGCGCTGGGTTAAGACAATCGCACTCTCCATGCCGCCATGAGATCCCGCCGGAGCTCCGTCCGCTGTTCCGTGATTTCTCGCGGCAGCGGAGTTTCACCCCAGCGTTTCGCCTCCTCGTGCCACTTTGTGATGTGCGCGAGGACTTTTGCCTCCAGATCCCACGGCGGCAGTCCGGCAAGGAGGCTCGCCACCTCATGGGAGACCATGCGGTAATGACCCATAACAGGGTGAAAAAGGTTAGTAAATTTTACAAGGGAGGATTCTACTGTGTGGCTTGATTAACCCCAAAATAAGACGTAGGCATCAGCTAAGAAGGGGTTTTTGGAAATTCAACCTTTAAGGGGGTGAAAACGGGGATTTTGTTTGTATGAACAGAATCTTATTTCTTTTTATATATAAACTTGAAATTTGGGTTTTCTTACAAATAGACTGATGGACACGTAGGTAGGTATATTGAACAAGTATGTACAAAACGAAGTTGGTTTTATATGCTATATCCTCCGTAAAGTTGTAAATCAAACTGCACTCCTATCTGCTTACCACGCTTACGTTGGTTCCAACTAAGATATGGTATAATGTTTTGGGGAAATGCTGCTGATAGAAAAGCTGTTTTTTTTTCGACATCCACGCGGGGAAGCCGCGGGCGATAGCTAGTCCTAACTAAAAAGTGTAAAATAAAAAGGTCTAGGTATGTAGAGATGGTCACCCATCCACGAACTAGCCCCGGCAAGCGTAGCTTAACCTGATGGATCGACCCGTGAGCTGATATTACTTAGCCACAAGCTCCTCAACTGTATTGTATGGTACTGCCATTATTTAAAACTGTGATCAGACGAATCGGCAGTCACAGTGTGTTTCTAGCACTTAGATCCCCCCCTGATAAATCATAACTATTAGTAAAGCAAAATAACTGAGACTATAGACTAAATTTAGACTTTCAGGATGCCTAGGTGAAGTACTGAAAAAAATCCAGGTAACAGGAAACACAACTTTATTCTTACTCACAACCTTCTCGACCTACAGCTCGAGTCAAAATGTTCAACCGACCTTTTCCCGCCTCCCAGGTTTACGATAATTTGCGCGTAAAATCGAGTTCTGTGATTGGTTAACGGTTTAAAGTCGTCAACCAATCGCAGATGACAATGTGCTTGCCTCTGATTCATTACCAGAACCCAGCATCCAACGACCAACTGCCAAACTAAAGTGTTGCCAGTACAAAATATTCGAATCAAATAGTTCCTGGCCTGGAAACTAGTCTTTTTGCGTTTCAATTTAATTAAATAAAAATGTAAATTAGCGAACCCTAACATAACTAAAGACATGTTTACTGCATCCACGCAGAAGAACATTGATTTAGGTATTCTTCGCCAATAGATAACACGTGATCGTGTTTACGCAAAGATGAGATACCTCTACCCTCTAGGAATACGGAAAACACTAAAATAAAATACGTTATTAGGAGAAAAGCGTTCACATTCTGCCGATTGACTAAGTTTCTAAGAACGCCCCCGATGTTAGTTAATACATTTCTCATTATCACCACGTTTTGTTTGGCTCTCAGCCAAAACTGTTGACGAGAGCCGTAACAGCTCTGAATCACATCTATCTCATTGCAAGGATGCGTGTGCGTCGCCGAACACGTTTCTCAAATGTTAATCATGTTCTTTGTTCAAATTATGCGCAACATTTTAACGTTCAGGGGCAAAATGTCCAATTCTCAAAATGTCCAACAGTCCAGAAACTATACGAACTTTTTGAACGTTAGTTCGTGTAATTATGTTTTTTTACGCCTAAGCGAGTGAGTAATGTTTATCAACGTTTTATGATAATCTCTAATCAATTCTATTTGGGGAGACATAAGACGTCAAGTAGACTATCAGGCATTTCACGCCGATTTAAAAAAAAACAGTCACTTTTTTCGGGATTTTAAATCACATAAAAAGGTATCTGAGATATTTGATAAGCGGTCGACTAGTCATTGTAGGATGTATCGATGTATTAATTATTTCACTATGTTACAAATACCATTTGGCATGCTTCGTTATTATTCTCATATTAATATATTACGAATACCTATCATAAGACATACCAAACATGTTTATTATTATTATTATAAGATCGAAGATCTATAAGTACACTTAAATCTATGCTTATACTAGCAGACGTCATCATCAACTATCGTCATTAGATGTCATCGGCAGTCGCCATCAAATGATGGCGCTTGCCGATGACATCTCTTGGATCGTGGCACATTCCATTAATCTTATTGTAAATAACGCACATTAACACACGGCTGCCAAAACGTGCGTACAATATTAATAAGAAATAATGAATTATTATTAATTCAGTAGAGCCTTATTTAATTGGCTGTGCGACAGATGTTTTAATTCAATAGATGAATTTGAAATCCTTTTGACATTGTATGTAATGTATTTGACATAGTGATTATTTTATTATTTTCATCAACATCATCATTTCAGCCGAAATACGTCCTCTGCTGGACTTAGGCCTCCCCCAAAAAGGGGGGGCTTGCCATAATCGCCACGCTTGGCAGGCGGGTTTGGCGATCGCAGTATGGTGTTAAAATGCATAGAGAACGCTGCTGCCCATTCTCTAGTAAGTCCCTTAGTCGCCTTTTACGACACCCACGGGAAGAAATAGGGCGGTGCTATTCTTTACGTCCGGCAGCACATGGCACTTGTTTGCTGCGCAGTATTTATCGTCCCCCTTGTGGGAGGACGTCTTTCGGCTGAAATTATGGAACAAGTACCTATGTTTGCAGCGAAGTCATCATCATCATTAGCCCATAGCAGTCCACTGCTGGACATAGGCCTCTCCAATTACACGCTATTCAGCTCGATTCTCATCCAGCTGCCACCAGCCACCCTGCGAAGACCGTCGCTCCACCTATCCTGAGGGCGTCCTACCTTACGGTTGCCGATTCGCGCTCTCCACTCTAAAACACGTCTACCCCAACGGTCATCTGCTGCGCAGTATTTATCGTGAATTTTAATGTTATGTGGAATGTGTTTATCTAGGAAAACACATCGGGTTTTGCGATTACGAATCGCTCTTCCATTAAATCAAAGTAGATAAGAAACAGATTGTCTTTATATTCTGGAAATCTAAAAGTTATCAGAACTCATTTCGCACCTCACTTCACTTATCTTACACGCTACACATTTATATTCATTCATATTTACCTACAGAGTCAGTAACTTACGTCTTTTTACCAATACTGAGAACGAATGTGAACTGCGTTCAAGAGCTGTCAGATTGCGTTCAGTTTCATTGGTGTAATTCGCCGTAAATATTTATCTATTCCGTTAGGTGCCGGACGTAAAGAATAGCACCATCCCATTTCTTCCCATGGGTGTCGTAAAAGGCGACTAAGGGACTTACTAGAGAATGGGCAGCAGCGTTCTCTATGCATTTTTAAAACCATACTGCGATCGCCAACCCGGTTGCCAAGCGTGGCGATTATGGCTCCCCCCTTTTTGGGGGAGGGCTAAGTCCAGCAGTGGACGTCTTTCGGCTGAAATGATGATGATGATGATCTACCAGCAGAGGCGGACTTTCCCTATCGCCGACCCGGGGGTTACTCCGAACATAAATCCAAAGTATCGGCCGAATATTCAGCCGTTGCTTGACTACGGCTAACTATGGCTGACTACAGTGAAAGATAAAAAAAACAACAGTCAAAGAGATAAGCCAAAGTCAAAGATGTGACTTTAAGTCGGGTAAGGATTCAAAGTCAAAAAAGGAAACTATGGAAGTTATGAAACGGCCATTAACGCTTCGGAGTAGACCCCCAGGCCCGGGCCTTGGGCAGCCAACCTGCGCCTGCGGCTGGCAATATCTCAGCTCAGTAAATAATAGAGTGATGACGGCTAATTAAATAGTGATGCTAACGTAAGACTTCTAACCGAAGAAATAGAACATTTTTGGTTACCGCAATGTTTCAGCAGAAAGGGGCCGGCGACTACTAAACGGCCTAGGGTGGCCGGGACTGCTAGTCCACCTCTGTCTATCAGCTGATGTTAGCATAAACTGTTGAACATGGGCATCAGAATAATCGATTCTTCTTCTTCTTTCGTACTGTAAAACGATTAGACAGTCAGCAAGCTTAGCAGCAGAGTTGACTACTACCGAGACAGTAAATAATCATTGAATTAAAACAATCAACACGTTTCATTGACACGTGTGTATGTAAGTATTGATCGCTCAAAAGGAAGAGGACTTAATCTTATTAGTCGCCATATTCTACACGAGTTTACAAGGTGTGGCCACATCTTTGCAGGAAACATCACTATTGGCTCACAAACTTCCTCGTTTGAAAAATTCTCCCTAAACGCAAAGAAAACAATTAATAAAATGTATTCATCTCTGTAGTCTCATGAAACATGAGGCTTCTAGGGCGATGAATCTTTGGGTTCATTCGAGCAATCGAGTTTGGTACAACCACGCTGGAGTCGGTGCATTTCATTCATTCATTCATAAAGAAATACGCTGAACCTAGGGCAGCCTATGCTCTACCTATGTCGGTAGTACTATTACATTTCCGCTACCCTAATCCTAAGTTCCTAACATAACTTTATCACACTAATATTATAAAGGCGAAAGTTTGTGAGTGTGTTTGTTACTTCTTCACGCTCAAACGGCTGGACCAATTTAGATAAAAAATTAGAGGTAGCTGACACCCTGGATTAACATTATAGGCTACTTTTTATCCCGATATTCCCACGGGATTGTGACTTACGCGGGTGAAACAGCGGGGTGCAGCTAGTCCTAACTTCCTAACTATCCTAATATTATAAATGCGATAGTAAGTTTGTTTGTTTGTTTGTTACCTTTTCACGCCTAAACCACTGAACCGATCATCCTGAAATTTTGCATTTACGTTGTCCGGTGCACAGAAACGGACATAGGGTACCTTTCATCCCGAAAAAAAGTACTGTTCCCGAGGAAAACAACAATAACGTTTCTATGATAATAGATGGTAGGCTAGTATTTTAAAAAATAAACCTTACCAGCGAAGTATCAAAAAACCGCCTAAATATCTGAATAATTAGTTTGGCAACCTTTATAAAATACTTTTCATGGAACTTGAAGGGGTGAATGCTTCCCTCTTAAGCCTTTTAAACCCTCGATCGTCATTCTAAGGCCTTAAAGTGTAATGACCTCTGTACTAAGAGAGCAAAGCTGTGTAAATCGTACCTACTAATAGGTTCTAAAGTTACGCTAAGCTGTCTGATCGCCGGCTAATGAATCCATCCAACGGAGGATGACGTAGAAAATCAGATTAGACTGAATTAGAATTAAGTGAGTTTTTTGTTGGGTAAGGTTACTTTTGGGAATCTGTTTAGTAATTTAAGTAAGTTGAATATCAAAAGGTTAACGTGCTGAATTAGTGAAAAGTATAAGTAAATGATATCAACGTGATGCAGTTTATATCTATAATGTAGGTATATACAGTTCAGCTCTAGCTCCGCCAAAGTAAATAGCAAATTAAGGAAGCACTCTCTTGGAACAACATATTCTACTATTTCATTTATCAACCAGCATCCGCCCAGTTTAGTTGTAGGTCAGCGAAGAGGCCCCCATTCATGTGTATTATAGTAAATATGAATGAATGTGTATTATATTTATAAGATTGTAACCTATGTATGTACTTAATCTAATATGTTATCTTTTTATAATTATTATCTCCTCTCAAGCAGAGCACCTGCCATCTTATATCTTCACCACCCTTAGTTGACTGATAAAAATTCCTAAAGCATTAAGTCCACCTTTGTACCTTATTGTGTGCGAGAAGTTTAAATAAATAAATAAACGATATACTATTATAGAAGCATTTGATGAAAAAATATTATAAGTAACTCTTAAGTAGAGTTAGTAGGCAAAAGCTTAAGATGTTTATTTCCTTAGAGGATAAGAGATTTATTTCGTTTATCCTAATTCCTTAACTTCCTTTCAATCTTATGTAATACCTAACTCCCGTCAACAAAGAATAAAATAAAATAATAAAACACAACACAAAAAATAACCACAAAAAATTTCAACTTTTTATAAATTCTTTAATTTTTATGGTGTAATATAATAAAGAGTATTCTATTCTACTCTCGTCCACCTTTCCAGCAGTAGGTACCCAGTTGTATTTAGTCACATTCCCTGTCTTTAGTTTCTCTTGTAAGTAGGTAACAGTAGTCGCGAACATCCAAATAGCGTATTCTGCATTCCACACTACATCCTGTAAGTTTTCAAGTATCGGGAGGACTCGAGATGTGAAGATTAGACAGTTTTATTCGACACACGTTGCTGAAATGGAATGTGGCAATGTGCCGTTTTATAAGTAGATATAGTGTAGATTTTTCTATTGTTATTATGGTGTAGAAGTGAAGACGTGTGTGGTCAAGTACCTATCTATGTTTTTCGAAGTGTCTTGACCTAAGCTTTTCATTTAGCAATTCCATCACATCGATATGTTTGCTCTTTTTGTTGATGGATTCAAAAATATTGTACTCAAAACACTAATCATTTTAATTATGATTTGCATGCCTATAACGAGTTTTTATTTGTTTGCTGAATTTACTTTTGTTTTACTATTTAGCACATATAAATGTTTTCTTAACTTAAATTATTGTTGTTTCATAAGTCCCTGCTTATTTTAGACAACTCAAAACATACACCACACACACACTCACACACATACCCTCGCAAACCCAAATTCACGCTAGAGAGGCTGTACAATTTTTTATGATTTTTTTCTGTTTCTTTAATTTAATTTAATAACTTTATTTTATTGTTGTACTCAAACGATAGCTACTAACCCAACGCAACTCCGTACTAGTTTGTATAAATTCGAAAAATGTATTAATAGAGAGAGCCCTGGCACCCATAACACAAGTTTAATCTTAGCTTGGGTGCCGGAGGTAATAATCAGTGATTGACGCAGTTTAAAAAAAAAACAATATTGTCATCGTACTAACCTCACGTCTGGGAGTGGCGCGAGGAGGCGAAACGCCGGGGTGAAACTCCGCTGCCGCGAGAAATCACGGCACAGCGGACAGAGCTCCGGCGGGATCTTATGGCGGCATGGAGAGTGCGATTGTCGCAACCCAGCGCTGGGCACGCCACAATTGTGGCGATAAGTCCCCTCTTTGAGGAGTGGCTAGAGAGGCGCCACGGCGTCCTCACCTTCCGCCTGACGCAGGTCCTCACCGGACACGGTTGTTTCGGGAGGTTCCTGTTCAGGATAAAGCGGGAGGAAACGCCCGGGTGTCACCACTGTGTGGATCGCCCGGAGGACACGGTGGAGCATACGGTGGAGGTCTGCCCAGCTTGGGCGGAGCACCGCCGTGTCCTCACGGAGGCGATCGGCGGCGGCGATCTCTCGCGTCCGGCCCTGGTTCAGGCCATGGTTCGGAGCGAGAGTGTATGGGAGGCCGTCACCTCCTTCTGCGAAGCAGTAATGCTTGCGAAGGAGGAGGCGGAACGCGTGAGGGAGAGGCAAGGTTCGCGCCCTCGCGCCGCGCCGTCGGCGTCGGGAGTCACAAACTGATCTCCGGCCACCGTAGGCGCGGGCCTGCGGACGGTGAGCGATGGGTAGCTCGCCGTCCGATAAGGACCAGGCCCGGGTCGACGGCGCGTCGTATTCCACGCGTGCCTCAAAGAGTTGTCAGCACCAACTGACGGGGTCCGTTAGGGCCAATGCCTGCCAGGGTTGCGAGGTGGTCCGAAAGGGATATCGTGGCCCTGGCACACAGGCAAATGAAGGAATACGGGTGGGTTTTAGTCAGTAAAAGTCTGACACGCCCTCCCGCTCGGCCCAGAGCGGGAGAAGTTATTTGACAATTTCCCACCCGAAAAAAAAAAAAAAATTGTAATATAAACTAAAACCTACTTAGTTTATAATAGCATGGTTCGCAAAGATTATTTGCATGTGTATTCCGTGGAAAATGTTGTTGGTTACACATTTGGCCGTATCTTTTTTGTATTTCTTCCTACAAGAAGTAATGTGACACAACAGTGACACAAAGTGAAAAGCTTACTTTATTTTTATTTTATTTTATTTAAGTATTATGGAAAACAAACATGAATTCCTTATTATATAAAATAAAATTAAAATAAACTTACTTAATAAAAATACGCTTTTGCATTCAGCTGGCAGTTCAATTTTTACATAAGCACCCGGTGGGGGGTCTTTGCTTTGCTTATTTTTGATGCCATGGGGGACGGGGGGTCTGGATGGTGTTTACGTCAGCAATATTTATTTATTTACATTTTCTGATTTTTCTACAAAATTTGGTAGATTCGGAATCGAACAAATATGAATTAAAAATTACTTTTTTTTTATACGTAATACTTGATTGGCCCCATAGTGCTGTATTAGTTAGAGAAATATTGCCAATAAAAAGCCGGGAAGGGAGAACTGCAAGCCTCCTTCGCATGGACTGCTGCAATGCTGCAATGTAAAGCCCTATGGATATTAGTGATGATGTGGTATTAGTTAGGGGGGGTGGCGTTTAGTTGATGCCTTTTACGACATATTTTATTCCACAGGATGTGAACATGCGTTTCATTTATTACCAGGAAACCACTGAACTTATGCAGTGCCAAAGAATGCACTTATTCCAAATATTTGGATGATTTGAATATTTGATGACGAAATTCTGGAGAAAATAACACTTCAAATATTTCTATGGAAAGGAATCTCAAAAAGTTCAAATTCTTGTCACCGACTATTTTAGTTCACCGTCGTCAGAATTCCAGAAATCCTATCTGATGACGCATCTAACTCACCCATTTCCATTTTCACTGACAATGAATATCAAAACAGTGATCATTTTTAAATTTCTTTTTTCCTTTATTAATAAGAACTAAAGTTCTTAATAATTTATTACAATCTAGCCTAATAGTGTAATAAGTAATTTAACTTTAACTTATTATTTTACATGATAAGAATAATGTCAATTTGCACTTTTACACAATTCCGTAGCACTTTCTTAATTTCTGATAATTCATAAAAACACTTTGTTCATGTGTTACATGTCTAGCACAGCATTGTTACTATATTATTCATTCACTATTTATACACTACACTAACTCAAACGTTTTTTTAGAATAACACGAAAACCATGCCAAGCCCTTCCTTCTAGTTTTGTAGTCTGTTTTGAATGTTGAAAAACATTTCATGAATGTTAAAGTTGACTTAACTTGATCTTGACTTTTGTGATCATGGTCATTTTATAAGGCCTCCAAACAAATACCCGACCGATAAGGACTCCAGCCAAATACCCGACCGATAAGGCCTCCAGACAAATACCTGACAGATATGGCCTCCAGACAAATACCCGACAGATAAGGGACAAAAAGTGAACCAAAGAATAGGCTGAGGCACTACTGAACTTGAGAAGTTGTGGTTACCTTAATAATCTTGTAACCCGTAATTCTACCTGGACCTAAGTAAAATACAGGGTGTTAGGTTAAACTAGGGATATAATTTAGGGGAGATAAGGGAGGGTAGTACCTATTTATGAAAATGAAAAATGGGACTATGCCTATGGGACCAACCAGAAACCGTGGAAAGAAAATCTGCAGCTCCATACATTTATGTTCGTATAACTCAACAAAATGTAGGGAACAGTTTTTTTCTCATATTTCAGATTTGTTCCCATCGTTAAGGTTGTTCAACCTGAGGTTGTTGGTTGTTGTGCTTTACAGATTGGCAGAGGTAAAAATATATTTCTGTAAATTAACACTTTTTCTTTTTTCATTGTCATGAGTACTACACTCCCTTAAAGTATGTCCCTCGTTTAACCTAACATTCCGTATGTATACGAATGAGTGTATACACTCATTCCCCTACTTTTACACAGAATATGAATAACAGGATGCTATTTATAAAGATGAGCTTTCTTAAGTGTCTACATACCTACTTAATGGCCTGAAACTGACACTACTCCCACGGTATGTGCAGTAATAAAGATTGACACTCGTTTTAATACCGCTGTTTACTGCGACGAAATATATTTAATAAAATTGCATAGGTATTACAGATATTTTAATTTTCACGTTGAGTTTTAAGAATGATCTTCAACAGTTTAGAGGTATTAAAGTAAATGCACTAATCCAGTCACTAATGAATAATTCCATAAATGTTTTTAGTAAAATTATGAGATATATTATGTCACCGTAAGATGGTGAGAACCGTTAGTATCAGTATTATTTTCGTTAGATTATAAACTGTCGAAAAATTGTGAAATGGGTTAGGTTATGTTAGAACTGTGACAAACAGCGCGCGAGCCGAGCGAGCGACGCGAGCGGTGCCAAGGAAGCGGCCACCGAGCGCTACTTCCAACTTGCTCGCAGCTAGGCAGGTATTTAGTATTAGCGCAAGGTGCGTTACGTCGCAAGTAAGTTTGATACCAGAAGGCCTAAAATAAAATGGACGCTCTGGCAGAATCACAATAAGATCTGCATACAATTCATACATCCCGCAATTCATCTGTTTGACAGCTGCTATTTGACATTAGACTTCACTATAGCAATTCATTGTTTGTGGACCATTTTACAAAACTCCATACAAAACTGTCAAACAGATGAATTGCGGGATATGAATTGTACGTATGATTCTGCCAAAGCGTCCATTTTAGGCCCTCAGTTCATAATTTTTCGGTTTCCCATGGATATATTATAAACAATCAAAAAATAATGCGTGAAATTGTAAATGATTCGTTGCAGTTCACAATTTTTCGACAGTTTATATTCTAACGGAAATAATACCGATAGATTATATAGTAACGAAGGTCATCGTATAATTTACGGTGACATTTCCTTGCAGCAATCATAAGAATGTAACACAGTAGGAGGTTAATTTTCTTACGTGTTTCGTTTATTTATAGCTCTCCATTGATACTTAACACCGACCACGTTGCAGTTACAAAACAGACGAACTGAAACTGTCGGTATCCTCTTAAAAATCCGCTTAAAAATAGAATGTTCCTGCGACACGTCTCGAGGTCGTTCAACTTAAAAAAATTAGAATTTTATGCAGTACGGTAGGTATTAAAGTTTTTGGATGTAAAAGCGTTTAGAGTTTATATTGTAATGATTCGTTAAGCTCTATGTACTTACTTATGTAGGAAAATTGCAATACGTGTAGAATTATTTTATTATACAATTATTTATAAAACTTATGGGGGAGGCCTATGTCCAACAGTGTATGTCTTTCGGCTGTAATGATGATGATGTGATAAAACTACCAATTAACGATTTTCAGTCATTTTCCTTTAGTTTTGCTGTGAGACTTTGCTTTTTGCCGAATTTTATGATTCTAGGTCAACGGAAAGTACCCACCCTATAGGTTTTGATGTTCAATTTTGACTTCGCTACTATTTTATTACATATGTATAGTTATCTGTTTGATGTTATATATAGGTACAAAATATCTTCCACATTCCAGAAACCCTGAAACTCATAATTAAAATCGGGTTTTCCATGGCGAAAGCAAAACATTAAGGTCTGTATTGAGCGCGTTAATGAACAAAATTCAATCAGCGATACTCAATTCCATCGGAATCGAATACCGAGTTACGAGTACCCAACACGAAAGATGAGATGACACGGTCACCCATCCAATTACCGGCCATACAATCAGTAACTGAACGCCATCGAGTGGCCGATATAACGACCCACTAACTCCTAGACGTAACTATACGTTACAAATACAATAGGTGGTCGGTATTAAGCATTAAGCGATTTTAGCACAGCTGTTAAGCTAGTTTACAATATTGACTCCATAATGATGTTGACAAAACGCGTAATACCTACTGGTTTAATGATTTTTTTACCCAGAACATAGTGAATGGATACTCAAATTAGTTATAGATTTCAGCACGAAAACATGTTTTTGTTGGTATAGAATCTATGTTGTCAGAATCTGGACTAAAATACTGTGATTAGATAAGAACCTGTATTTTTAGAACGTAGTTTTTGAAGTGGATTAATCATGGAAACAACATGACATAACATCTCGCCTGTACTACCCCGAGGGTAGACAGATCATGTCTTCATAATAGTAAAATCACATGTAATATACATTTAGGTCCCATACTATGTGTGTGCAAGCCTATTACCATCAACCAGGCACAAAAATCCAGACAGACAAATTTTTGAAGGATAAACCAAACTATCGCATCTACTAAAAACAACGAGACAGGCAAGGAATCGAGTTGATGAATACTTCAAAACAAACTTAGATAATAATGAGTAACACAAGATCAATAAAGAAAGGGCACCTTGGGCCTCCTGGTTTTTATTTTGCTTCGTCATTGAAGAAAACAAAGGGATGAGGCAAAATTTATAGGAATGTAAACAATACCTACCCTGGCAAATATTCACATTCCAATATGCAATGGGTCTACACTGCCAGCGTCACGCATACACATACTGTGACGAACTAACAGTCAAAGTATTTATTAGTGTGATTTTTGGTGATACAGTAGTGGTCTTATAGTTAGGTTATGGTAACTCAAAAAACTACCCATTAGGGCATACACTATTTAACAATATAAGAATTTCAAATCGCTATTACAAACAAATTAACAAAAATTTCAATATTTAGAATACAATACACTTTTACAACAAACATTTAGTCTAATAAAAATTAAGTCAAGCTTTTAAATTTTCAGGCATAGATTTATAATTATCATTTAGTTAGGTTTAGGTAACTTAAGTGTCAACTCACGTGAACATTGGTATGTTCATGAGAGTTGCAGCTTTTACGAATGCTCGGCATAAATGTAAAACTGAAAAAGTCCGCTATATAACAATACTGAATTGGCAAAAGTCGTGATGTTATAAATATACCTATTGCTGAAGAGAGAAGAATTGTGTTTTTGAAGTAAAACTTCTTTACGCACGCTTGACTTGGGGAGTAAACTGGTGAATGCGTGACGAGAGCGTTACGGAAGCGAGCGAACGGAAGTTGAGAGGGACATATAAGTTGGTGAAGATAGAAAGAGAGAGAGTTACGTTTCGTATATTACTGTAGGGGCAAGAGAGTGAGGTGCGAGCACACATTTTCTTTCTCTCTTTCTCTCATAGCCAGTTGCGTTTCGTATATCTAAGACACAGTGCAGGCCTATTGTTGTAAGTAAGTAAGTATAATTAGTATTACTATTTGTAAGTTTTACGTCAGTCGTGTGGTCTAAAGCACACTCTTTTTTTTATGAATGTAAAGAACTGTAAAGAAAGAAATAATTTTCAACCAAGATCTTAACTAGATTAGATAAGCTTATTCCTAGATATAGTTTTGAACTTTTCAATATAATTTATATTGCTGAGTGTTGATCACCTTAATTAAAACCACGCATAAACATAAATGATTCATCTAAATAATGATAATCACTACTTAATAATCTTCTAAATTCAGCAAGTTTAGTATTGAACGTTTTGAGAGAAATTATAATGTTCATGAGTCAGAGTCATCCTACGCTGTATCTCATATTATAATCTGATTCATTTCTCAGAATACCATTTTAAACATCGGTTTAGTCTTTGGGCCGACCGTCATTTGTTTTATGACGATATATTGCGAACTATATCCATACATAGGTTATGCCGTATCCTTAGATGAATGTACCGTTTTCGAAATTGCTAGCTGATACTATCTGCAAATAAGAAGTAAAATCGAGTATGTTTGGTGGGTCCATCAATACAGACATTTATTATATACAATTTTATCTAAATAAAACGGTACCTACCTTGATCAAATAGGGCATCGTTTATATGTATGTCACCGTATTATTATGAACTTTGTTAGTTTATAACGTATGTATGATGATAGTTAACTGCCGAAAAATTGTGAACTGCAACAAACCATTTACAATTTAACGCATTATTTTTCGATAGTTTATAATCTATCGATGGGAAGACCTCAAATTGTGAACTGGTATCAAACTTGGTTGTGACGTAACGGACCTTGCGCAAATACTAAATAGCCTGCCTAGCTGCGAGCAACTTGAAAGTAGCGTGCACTGGTCGCTGCCGCGACACCGCTCGCTTCGCTTGCTCGGCTCGCGCGTGGTTTGTCACAATTCTAACCTAACCTAACCGTAATGGGTTAGGTTAAACACTGCCGAAAATTATGAACTGGGTGAATTGACCCAGTTCACTTTTTCGACAGGTTATAATTTAACGGAAATAGATTATCTGATAGATTACGGGGATTGACTAACTGTTCTCAGAATCTTACAGTGACATCTAAACAATGTAAGCTAGAATGTGATTTCCATTTAAGCAAAAATAGGTCCAGACCTAAGATCATGTTTTCTCTGAGAGCCTGATCACTGTCATCAACTCATCACCCAAAATCTGTTTCTTAGGAAAATTTAAAGGAAAAACAAAATAGCCACCTAAAAAAGAAGCACAAAATTGTTGACCTTTAGTAAGCGTGATAAACAATAAAATATGAATACCTACGAAAACAAATTAACTGTTTTTATACCCAACCCTTTTTCATACGAAATTATAAGCACGTTTCCCTTACACGTGTACCAAAAGTACAAACAAAAACCGGCCAAGTGCGTGTCAGACCACGCACAATGTAGGGTTCCGTAGTTAGGATGAATTTATCCCAAGAACATACCTACTTAACATTGTAGTTGAAAAACATGTTCCCCCATTGTGCGTGGTCCAACACCCAATTGGCCGGTTTTTTTTCGTTTATAGGTACGGAGCCCTAAAAACCCGTTTTGTAAGTATTTTAATTTCTAACTTTATTTTATTTTATAATCTGTTGTTATAGAGCGGCCATAGTGGCACACACTCTGTGAAAATTCTACTATTACGCTTCAAAAGATACAGCCCTGTGACAGACGGACGCCGGACGGATGGACGGACGGTTGGACTGACGGAGAGCGAAGCCTAAGTGCCAATTTCACCAATCAAACTGAACGCGATCAGCACATCTAAACCGAGTTCAAGAGCTGTCAGTGTCAATCTAACAAAGAAAATAATGACACTGACAGCTCTTAAACGTAGTTTATGTGCTGATCGCGTTCAGTTTTCATTGGTGAAATTCGCCCTTAGTAATAGGGTCACGTTGGCACCCTTTGGGTACAGAACCCAAAAACATGGCGGCCTGAGATATGAGAAAACGTGAGTTTATTCGCGTCCCGTGTCCCCCAACACGACTCCTACTGGTTTTATGTAACCGATACGAGCGCGGAACACTCGGTCCTTGTCGCTAAGCTTGCGTAATGCTAATGTATCTCTACCGGGTTTCTGAGATTTAGATCTTCAGTACCTCCGGGTACTGTAAGTTTGCAAATGAGTAAACGTAACTAGCGCGTTTGCGTTAAGATTTTTATTCTCACTCTTATAGTCTTAGCATTATGATCTATCGGTCAAATTTTAACGCAAACGAAATAGATACGTTTACTCTCTTGCAAACTTACACTTGGGGTACAGAGCTGTGACCGAAGCATTGCCTTCGTGGGAAGTTTCCTACTCAGTAATCTAGAATGATTAATCTATTTACCCAGGGTACCTACCTTACAGTTACGCAAAATTCAAAAGTAATATTCTCGTGAAATGAAAATTGCACCTATTTCATAATTATGTATGTACTACGTTCGTAACGCCATCCTAACTAAAATATTAAAAATGCGAAAGTGAGTTTGTTTGTTTCTCGCTAAAATGGCTGAACGGATTTGGTTGAAATTTGACACATGGGTAGACAGTCGCTCCATGTAAAATACTGGTATTCAACTGCATCGGGTTAGACTCGAACCCCAACATAGGTAGTTGGGAAAAGGCTATGCAGATTATTTTGTAAAACGATTTCAATTTTATACGCGAGAAAAACTCAAATATAAAGTTGTTTGTTTTTACGGCAAATTTTTCACCGATTCGCCTGATAACGGTAAAAAGAACTTCAGAATACTTCCAGTTAGTGTTGCCAAGGCTTGCCTACGTATGTATATAAATATATTTTATTTGTGTTCTAAACTCAAACATATTTGAATTTTATATTTTTCATATTAGGCTGTTTATCGGCTTTATACCTTTGCTTCTCCTTCAATCTGGTCAAAGCAAAGCGCGGCAAAAAAAGAAAATTAAATCATAGTTTCCTATTTTTCGTTATTTTATTTTATTTCTTCAAAAGTGTATTGAAAAACGCCGTTTGATACACGTGGACATTTGTTATTGCAGTTCTCGGCTCAAAAACAACCTCGCCTACGGCTCGGGTGTTAATTCCACCTCCTATGCAATTACAAACATTCTCCACTTGTATCAAAATGTACTATTTATATCGTGTCACCTCCTCAAAGGTCTTGTCGAAATTTCACGACTCTAACAAAAGAAGTACAAGTAGATTGATTGATTGATAATGTTGTTGAACTGTCTAAATTAAACCAATTGCTACTGTAATTGTTACGCAAAGGGGGCTGGTATATGGACAGTTGGGACTCTGCATCAAGTGGGTCATGTTTTTTCGTTGTAACTCAATAACAAAGATAAATAAAAACAGCAAAATCCAATCAAGGGAAAATAAATTGCTGAAAAATTTTCAAGTTTGGTGTGTCAACGGCAAATATTCACATTTCAAATTTTCAATATGCAATGTGTCTATAATGCCAGCGTCAAACGCATTCTGTGTCGAAATAGGTGTCAATTCACGTGCACATACCAGAAAGTTGCAGTTTTTACGAATAACTATCAGCCAGTCAGTTCCACAGATGTGTGAAAATACCAGTCATAGAAGCAACTAGTCAAAACTATTTTCGATTAAATCAGTTAAAACAAACTTCCGTTATGCAATGTCCGGACAATGTAACATTATAGTGTGTTCGAACTTTAGTTTGCAAACATCAAAAAAAAATCATAATCAAAATCATTTATTTATTATTTTTTTTGAATAAATAATAACAAAAATACATACTTAATCAAAAATGTAATGTATAATATTGTTAAAAAATAATTTTATTTTAAATAAAATTTAATAACTTTTTATAATAATTATAAATTAAAAAAAAGTATTATATAAAAACATGTAAACAATATTTGTTTTTAGAAATATAAATTAAATGTTCTGTTTTCGTTACAACTTCGTTTTTGTCGATTTTCAATAGTAGGTACTAGTTATTCTCAAATCAACTTTCTTTATAGGTACTACTCGTACTAAGTTGATATTTGTATTAATGGAAATAACATCAATTGGAAACAACGATTTGATTAATGGAATAGATATTACGTCTCCGGTAGGCTCCTACATTGTGCTGTAGGAAGTTTCTGAACAATGCTCTCGAGTCTCCAAGCTTGTAAGTGCTCCTTGTGTCCGGAGGCTGTCAAGCCCCACTTGACGATAAACTCGGCTTTACCGCCATATCTTCACAAATCGATGATATCTTCGACATCTTAACACTTTCAACGTGACAATAAAATTCGTCGATAAGTAAAATGTTAATGGGGATAAGCTTTTCGATAAAACTGGTCATAAAAGAAAAGACAATGTTTGGGCGTTATTATGACTTATAGATCGAGCATTAGAAAGAGAAATAGACTGCTAAACTGGAAAGAGTGACGGAGACAACAATCTACTACCTCTAATTTAAAGCCGAGTACTTAATCGTTATAGAGAGCAGTGGTGGCCCAATGGTAACGGCCCTGACTTACAAGTTGAAGGTCGTGGGTACCCAGGCAGGTGCTTTACTTGGTGTAAATTCTTGCATCACCACTGCTCTCAAAACGGGGAAGGAAAACATCGTGAGGAAACCAGCATTTCCTAATTTAGAACCAAAAATTCTAAGACATGTGACATGCACCAACCCGCACATTGCTGGTGAAGCGAGTAGGCATAATATATTAAATATCTTTAGTCTTTGGCAATGTATTACCTAGCTCTTAAGTCAACTCGCTGTCTTCACAACCATTATATATACGATCAGTCCTCCAGAAACCTTCAACTGAGAACACGCCTTTTTATTTCATTTGCCGAACCTTCTGATTTAATAACACCATTCAATACACTTATCGGCAAACTGGCGTGATGGATGACAGCCTTCACCATCACGAAGAGAGGAGGCCTGTGTCCCAGCAGTGGGAACATTATACGCTGATATATAGTTGCTTACTATAGTTCCAGGTTAATTCGTAGTTCTAGAGAGCATAAACAAACAAAAACATTATCCAAATAAATAAAATAGCTTATCAAAGTAATTTACTTTAATACTGGATGATAGTCTGTGCAGCGTTGCGCCTATGTTATATGTAAAATTAGTGCTCGAACGTGAGATGGCGCACTTTATTAATAATCCATTTAATTTAGAGGATGGTTGCCGCACAATTTGTGGTAAAGCAAGGAAGGATATTAGGGGAGGATTAAATGTACAGTACCCTTATAATGCTTATCTAAATGACCAAGGGAGGGACACATAAGACGCTCTTTAAGAACACGTTAAAGCTTCCTTCAGTGAATATCAACTCATTGGAATTAAATTTTAAAGAGTTCCAGTTTAAGAGATACCGATTTTTTCTCATTCGATTTTAAGCTTTTTTACGTCTCTCCACTATTCCAATGCTTGCTCAAGGATGCATATCTGGTACGGCTCTAATAATCCTTCCATGCCCCAAGGGCAGTCTTCCCAACCATTATCGCGCCTCGGGTCTACTCTTTGGTATACAACGGTGCCTGTAGTCCCATGAAACATGAGACTTCAGGGGCTAGGGTGAATCCTTCAGTTCATTCGAGCAATGGAGTCTGGTTCAACCACGCTGGGGTCGGTGCATTTCATTAACTAATTCATTCGATTTTTAGCTTTTTGATGTGATTTTAGGAGAATAGTATCTATAGCTCAATGCAATTTGTAACCTACATCTCGGCTGATTCCAACAACACCACTTCAATGAAGCTTCAATGTCACAGTTTATTTTAACGTTAGTCACGACAGAGCTAATATTAGTCACTCTGAAGTCTATTTCAGTACTAAATACGCTTGTGGCTGACTTTTATGACAAATATCCAGTCAATGACACTTTCAATCAATTTATTATACATCTCTCTGTTAACGAGAATTCAAATAGCTTATTTGATTCGCCTAAAAGATTTTCTATAGAGCTTTTTTAACTAACAAAGTCGTTGCCAGTCCCCCGGTAATAATTTGTTTATTTTTAATGGAACGAACTATTGGAACGAAGTTCCATAAAGCGACTTGCGGTAGGAGTTGACTGGTATAAATCGTCACGTAAGGAAAAAGCGTTATGCCCTCTCCATGCGATTTTGTCTCTCTCTGTCTCTTTCTAATAAATACGAGTGTGTTTGCGAACGAGTATCGCGTAAGGTACTTCGTTCCTGACGGGGGTCCCCCGACCGCAAACGATTTTCTTATTTATTTTATTGGGTCACATACAATTTTATTGTTTGATTAATCATCATTTCAGCCGAAAGACGTCCATACCATAATCGCCACGCTTGGCAGGTGGGTTGGCGATCGCAGTATGGTGTTAAAAATGTATAGAGAACGCTGCTGCCCAATCTCTAGTAGGTCCCTTAAGGCTCGATGACACTATACTTCGTTTGAAATAAGATTAGACATTCAAATAAACCTTTTTTACAGTTCGTTCAATTGATTTTGACTTCTATTGCGTTGGTGGCATGACAAATGACAGCTGTAATAACCAGTGGGTATTGTAATCACGTTTTTGCTTTCAATGCAATCCTTATGCCTACCGAATAGAAGTCAAAATCGGTTGAACGGACTGTAAACAAGTTTATTTAAATGTCTAATCTTATTTCAAATGGAGTATAGGCTAGTTTACGAGCTGCTAGTCGGTGAGTTTAAAAGCTAGCGAGTGAGCGAGTAAGCGAGTGTCGATGACACAAAAAACTTTCCACTCGCTCAGTAGCGAACTAGCTAGCATTTTAGCACCAGAACATTTTAGCTTAAACTGCCAAAACGCAAAGATGCTAGCAACTAGTTCAAGTAGCAGCGATGATGACACACAGCTAGTTAACTAGCTTACAGGCCAATACGCCAGCGAATGGCGAGTTAATAAGCCCGGCTTTCTATTTTTCTTTTCAAGCAGCTTTTTTACAATCGGATACTCAGCTCAATGACACGGAGCGAGTTTACAAGCTGCTGGCGAACTCGGTGGCTTGTAGCTTGTAAACTAGCCCAGTGTTATCGAGGCTTTAGTCGCCTTTTACGACACCCACGGGAAGAAATAGGATCGTGCTATTACTTACGTCCGGCATCACACGGAAACCATATGGATTGATTACACTAGTTCTACGCTAAACTGCTAAAGGTAACATGCAAATGTGTGCATGCAACAGTGCAACAATCATTTACAGGCAAACCCCGCATGCCTAAAGAAGTTGTACAAAAAAAAAGATATTATTCTAGTTTTAATCAACAATATAAGGAACTTATTATATTATTATTTATTATAAGGAACTTATATATTATAATATGTATAAGTATAACACACCTATTTATGAAGGTATTTAAGAAATTTGTCTTTAAATTTACGCTTTTGAAATGTGGTGTTGGAGACGGTTGCTGCGAATACCATGGACCGCACGACGCCATCATCCATCCTAGAGGAGCTCGGAATAACCACAAGGCTGTCCGCTACCTGTTTTCAGCGAATTCTCAAATATTTTGGTCACATCGCTCGGAGAAACCCTGACAGCCTAGAGCAGCTGATGGTAGTTGGCCAGGTCGACGGGAAGAGACCACGCGGGCGCTCACCTACCCGGTGGTCTGACCTTGTAAAGAAGCTTACTGGCCAACCAGTATCCAAGGCTATTAAGACCGCTGAGGACAGAATCACTTGGAAGAGCGTAGTGCATCGAGTGGGCAACAAATTCAGATTAAGCACGACCTTCAGAAAGTTAACGACTAAGAAGTTCTTAAAATTCTTCCAGATTCTTCTTTTCAGTTCTTTAAATTTGCACAAACTTTCAAAGTGCACATCGATTTGATCACTGCAGCTATTTACGACCTTACATTATATCGGCATCCTGAAAATAATTGTTAACAGGCCAGACTGTCCTATATAACGGTACTGGCTGGAAGTAGCTATAGGTACACTTAGATAAGTTGTTTCATCACATAACGTCCCCTGTGATTCCCGAAGAGTTGGACAGAGACGTAGATTACCTATGGTGCTACCACACTGAGCCTCGAGGGCGGGCTTAGACAATTTTGCTGTTCTTGTGTCCTTACTAACAATACTATTATAGACTTTATGTACTTTCTGTTACTAACCCATCACTAAACAATCTATGGCCTGTTCATGTATATGTGTTCATGTCTGAAATAAAGTTTATTTTTTTGTAGCCTTGCATATGAGGAATTGGCGCCTAGAACAGCACCCTCATTGCGTAACACACTATCAATTAAAATCTAAATGATTTTGAAGGATATTTATTGCAAATCCATTGCGTCATAAGTTCGACAAATTTGTCTGCTCCACAACGTAAATGACGCAATGAATGTTGTTGAGCTATCAAAATGAAAACCATTGCTACTGTAAGTGTGTTACATAATTACCCCGCCCGTCGTTCTTCTGTGCGGTGGACAGAGTGGTGTTATTGGACTGCGAGGAATTCTTGGGAGCACTGAAATTAAAGATGTGCAGATGATGTGTGTGTGTGATGTGTATGTGAGGGGAGGGGGGTGTGTGATTTGTGAGCAGTCAATTTCATGGTTCATCACTTCGCACACAAACATGGCAGTTTAACATTATCAATATACCTATTTTGTTATCTTCTTATTAAATTGCTTTCAGCCTCGAAACATGCCAATAAAGTTTGTCAATTACGAGTAACCATTGTTACAGGAACATTGTACCTTTACCTCGGTGTATTTGCACAGTTTTCTTTTACTTATATTTTGATAATTTTTGTCGCACGTTGTAGTCGGAAATATGTCTGATTTATAGTCCTTTAGGCGATTTTCTATCTATAATTCTATTATTTAAATGATTTTCAGGGACAACCGATAAGGGTCAAAGTGTCGTTAAACTGACAAGCTAATAAAATTCAAATACCCATAAAGTTATCATGAAAGGAAATAACTTCAAGCTCGAAACGTCCTTATTCGAAAACGATATAGCACGTTTGACGTAAATGCGATCACATCAAAATCCACTTTCGAATATCGCACACTGAATCGGAACTCAATTCGTGTCCATCGCCGGCGGCGTTCACCAAACATTCGTCGAATGGATTTTCACAGATTTTCGTAGCCTACATGACGTTTCCGTCGATGCCCTGAGGCGTCGCCGAACCGGAAAATTGCATGACGCTCTAAAACGTCCCCATATTTCTTATTTCATTCGGAAAACCGACAAATTCGTTAACTTCATACCGTCCGCGTCATTATGTGGATCGCGATTTTCCTGACAGCGCTATTTCCGTTACCGACAATATGAATCGGTTTTATTATAAAATACGTCTATCTGCCTACTCTTAGGACTGGTTCTCCGTTATATATTAGGATTCCTTTCATTCAACCTTTTTGTCCGACGGTTGTTGATATTTAAACGAATTCCATTTTGGAGCAAATAAAATGAAGATGAAATCACTTTAATTGTACTTTCCACACTTACTGTACCTACAATGTGCGTGAATAATCCTGTTTCTATTTCCGTAATCTAGGTAACACAGTTTCAATTTAAAATCAGGTGTAAAGTTACCTGTTTACATCAATTTACACTTTATCAACCCGGTTTTTAAGCTCGTATGTTTCAATAATGGCGGTTAGTAATGAAGTCGTGTCGGTTTTTCGAAACCTTCCAATAAAGACGAACGCAAAATTCAGAAACAAAACAGGCCAAGAGCATGTCGGACCACGCACAATAAAGGGTTCCGTGGTTGGGATGAATTTATCCCAAAAACAAACTTAACATTGTAATTGAAAAACATGATAAATTATTTTTATTTCTGTAAGTAGGTTTGTGTAAGTTGGTTGAGTATTACTCGTTAACTTGTAAAGCCTACTTAGCTGTGATTTTTTCCTTTTAGTTTCCATAATTTGTTTTTAACTATTCCAAAAACAACCCCTTAGCTGGCAGGGGGGGCACTTGATTCTAACGAAAATTTGCACTTTGAAACTTAAAGAAAAATTGTCTTCACAGACCCTCAATATTTTTAAATGACCTATCCAACAATACCCTACCATGATACGCTATCATGATACGTTATCATGGGATAAACAAGAAAAATATCATCCCCACTTCACGTGTAAGGAAGGTACCCTAACTTTTTTTTTCAAGATTCTTTTGTCATATGACATTTTATTTTAAACCTGTTTGACATTATTTTTAAAACTGTTTGCACTATCTATATTTGAACTTCACTTGGAATGTTAATTAATAATTCAGTCAATTGTATTTGTATGTAAATTAAATATGTATAAGTATATTCAACACAATGTAAATTGTTTAATGAATAAATTAAATGAAATTAAATTAGTTACTTTATCGGCGTGATTAATATGTTTACCCATGCCAAATTACACCTTTATAGTACTAAGAATTTCTGAGCTAAGCCGGGGACAGACAGACAGATGGAAATAGCCAAACTATAAGGGTTCCTTCTTGACTACGGAACCTTAAAAATTACTACTTAATTCACATTAAAACTGGAGAAACAATAGGTATGCTTGTGCATGTTTTATGACTTTTGCTACAAACATAAATCTTCGTCTACGTGGGACGTTATTGTTTTTTGGAAAACGCCTTAAATCTAGACGTAGATTTAACTAAATGCTAGAACACACTATCATCTTACGATTTACAAAGTGAATAAGTATCGATTTGAGAATAACAGACGTTTATTTGTTTGGCATAGGTAAGGAATCGAATTGGTATCGATTCGATTCGGAATTAAGGCGGCTCCCTGACCAAAACCCCGCGCTAGCCGTTTTTTGCACAGTTTTTAGGAGCTAACTACTTGTTATTTAAAAAGAAATATCAACTAATAAAAATACATTAAATTTCTACATAATCTTGAGTCCAAACGGATCGTTTTTTTTTTTTTTTTACATATGTATACGTTTAATTAATCTGCTTCCAACGAAACCTTAAAAATGTGAAATAATGATTGATAAAATGAATCTACTCGTAAAGTAAACATTATTTAATTTTGCTACTGACACTGATGGATAGGCAATTTAATAACGAACATTTACAACGTTTTTTTTTTTTCAAAATACCAAATTTAGATTTTATAAAGATTTTATTCCAAAATCTGGGCGTATTCACTACTGTAACTCATGCGCCCCATATCGGGATTCAGTCTGCCGCAAGGGCTCGAGGGTGAAACACGTATCGCTTGTCACCACGTCGATCACGTGACTCGTCACATTATCAGTAGATAATAGTCTGTTTATAGTTTGTTATTGACGTTTGTTTTGGTAATAGATTTTTGTGTTAGTTATTTATTGTGTTATTTACTGCGAAAGGACGCTTTGTGTGTGTATTTAGAACTATTTAATTTTGCGAAAGGACGCTACTGTTGTGTAAACAATCAAAATGCCAAAGTGCAAAAATGTTGTGCGACAAAGACGTGCAATAATGGCTAACATAAATGAAGTTCGGTAAGCTGTCTCATAGTATTATTCTAAATAACAGTGAAATTATTTATTTATCTAAGTATCGTATATTTTAAATTACTATAAAATATATTTTTATTAAAAACAATGCAATTTATTTATCTTTTCTTTTTTTTGTAGCTGGGCTAAAAGAAAAGGACAGAATAGTTATGACGTAACACCAACAACATCTACACATTCTCAACAAAATTTCGTTGATAGCGGGTATGTACCTACCTACTATAAACCTAATAAGTACTGTTCTAAGGTGTGAGTAAAATCAAAAATCTCATCATTGACATATAATATTTTATCAACAAATAAAAATGAATCTTCGCGCAAATCTTCGTTATCATGCGTGTGCCATAGAGTTATGAAACTACAGACATGAACATTCACATTGATTCAGTACTTACGTGGTTCTGTGCTTGTTATGTATTGATTTTATTTATTTGAGATTTATTGTTTTTAAAATAAATAATATTTTTTAGGTTACAAGATAACCAAAGTGATGCACCTCTAATGGAAATTTCGAATATACAACCGATGAAAATAAGCAATAATGAGTAAGTATTAGATAATATAATCCTTTTCTCGGTTACGTAGCGTTTACAGGGTAAATTTCCTTTTTAGCATGCTAAAGTACAATTTTATTACATGTCGTACTAATTTTAATTGGCGATAAAAACAGAACTTTCATTTCATAAAAAGTAGCACATTCCTATTACACACCCTCTGTGTGGGCGGGAAATACTAGCAATTGTGAAAGTACCTATTTGCTAGTCGGGCGCTGGCTGAGAACTAGAATACACCAGGAATACTCGCATAAGAAATCCATTCATGTCTACATACAAATAAGGAGCACAATCATATTTTCAAAAAAATACTTTGATTCATAAAAATACTTTGATTCAAAAAAAACTTTGATTCAAAAAAACACTTTGATTCAAAAAAATACTTAGATTCAAAAAAATACTTTGATTAAAAAAAATACTTTGATTAAAAAACAAAAAAAATGTTGCAAAAGCGATTATACTCCTTATTTATATAGCAACAAGGATCGATTTCCTATACAAGTATCTCTGGTAGCCGGCTCGCGGCGTTCGGCGGCGTTCGGCGGCGCGGGCAGGCGCTGCCGCGCTGGTTGCGAGTTCGGTGCCCGTGCCCGAAGTACCCGCTCGGTCCGAAGCTGCCCGAGTGGCAACGGGCAAGTTATCCGATGATGTTGACTGTGTAACTGTGTAGGTAGGTATAACATCAATAATTTGTAAACTCAATATCGAAATGGAACGTGCACACACTCATAACACATGTGCACGTATCTATTGTTACTGTAACATGGTTTGCAAACTGAAAGCGATCCGCGTGAAATTTCATTCGTGATACAATGAACGAGTCGGTTTTTTTAATCAACGAATGGTCTGCACTCAGATTACCAATTATTTTCGTCTCTTTTTAGGGTTCCGTACCCAAAGGGTAAAACGGGAACGGGACTAAGGCTCCTCTGTCCGTCCGTCTATCGGTCTGTCCGTCTTTTGACCAGGCTGTATCTCATGAACCGTGATAGTTAGACAGTTGACATTTTCACACATGATGTATTTCTGTTGCCGCTGTACCTAACAACAAATACTAAAAAGCAGAATAAAATAAATATTTAAGGGGGCTCCCATTCAATAAACGTGATTTTTTGCCGTTTTTATAGATAATGGTACGGAACCCTTCGTGTGCGAGTCCGACTGGCACTTGGCTGGTTTTTTAATTAAAGTTGCTTGACAGATTATTCTACTACCAGTTACTAAAATAATATTCCTTAAGCTAACAATCCAGGGGGTCTATTCCGAAGAATTCCGAAGTATCGGCCGAATGTTCGGCCGTTTCCTGACTACGGCTGACTATGGCTGACTACGGCATCAGAAAATAATAAAACGACGGTCGAAGAGATAAGTCAAAGTCAAAAAAGGAAACTGGAAGTCAAGAAGCGGCCGAGTCTGACTTCTTGGCGGGAAAGTGAAGCGTCATGTTAAACAGTTTGGTTATTAATGTGTAATAATGATGGATTATTAACCATTAAGTGTTTGTGAACGTGCATTAGTGTAGGCAAATGAAACAAAACAGTGCAACTTCGCTTCAAGTTCTCTCAAGAAGTCCGCGTGAGGTCTCAGTAAAGTGCCACATCTTTACTAAACAGAAACACATGCAACATCACATGAACACAGCTTACACGACTAAACACACCCCCACACACACACACACACACACACCCACAAAACACCCCTCCCCTCTCATACACCACACCACACCTACCCCACCCCATCCACTCACACACCCCCTTTTAGACACATACTCACATATTCATAGTTAAATCAGGTCATAATGGGTTTATCAACACACTTATAAAAAGGTTTCTTTTGTCCACGAAGCTACAGTAGAACACTGACTCCTAGGTCACAGGGTTTCCCTAGTTTAGGAGGCAGGGTTTTTCACTATTTGTGCAGCCTTTTCCCTAAATCAAATGTCCCTACCTATTGTGAAATGTATTGAATTGTATACAAAAGGTATTTTGTTTCAATAAACTTATTTTATTTTTTTTTACTGAAACTCAAGAGGAGTGGGCGGGGATACCATCATCATGCATTTATAATTAATTTCATCAATACTATACAAGAACTAAAACGTGACATTGGCTAAATGCACAAACCGTGCGAAGCCAGAAGGAAAAAAAAAAAAAAAGAAGCGGCCGTAGTACATTCGACGGATACCTACTTCGGATTACCGCTTCGGAGTAGACCCTCAGAGAACAATACGTGCATATTTGCACAAAGTGAGTTTTTAACCTCGAAAAAAGATCTTTGAACGAGCCATCCATTCAGCTGATTTTATGCCATATTGCAAAATTGGGTGGCCCCCAAAGTTCCACTCTTAAGCTAGTAAAAGATGACCTTCTAAAATAAGGATCATCCCTCATTTTCCAGGGTCGGCTTTGCTGTCTGTCGGCTTCAAGGACAGATAAATCAGTCTGTGAACTAAAAATAGTCTTCTAGACCTGTTAAGCACTAGAGCTGTGGAGCCGATTATAATGAGCGATAAAAACACAATTTATCATCGTCTATCTTTGCGCAGAATCTTTAAAGATAACCACGGGAAATGAGCTACCTATGCTTCGATTAAGTTAACAAGTAGGTATACTCGTATCTACTAGTTATTAAAAACCAGACCACTGGTGGCGTTGTATAGTTTCTGCCTACCCCCATGTGAAGAAGGCGTGAGTTTATGTATCTATGTGTATTAGATATTTGTTATTACGGATTTACAGCTATGAAATCTTTCTAAACGACTTTAGGGTAAGTAGTGTAATTTTCTGAAGATAGAATTTTAACAACAAAGTTAAAGGCCACAACGTAACACATATTTTTAATGGCAGAAATGGATGATGCCTTTGTCTCATAAAAAATAAAAGCAAAAAACCACAAACCAATATATCACCGCGCATGACGTCTGAACACATTGCCTTTTTACCGTTTAGTTAAAAAACAAAAAGTAAATAATACAGAAATGACGGTTAATTTACGAGATAGCCGAATAAAATTTTGTTGCGGAGTAATATGGATGGACACGTGGAAGCACTCACGCAGTGGAACAAAGACGTATTTGTAAAGACAAAGGAACACATGGCAACAGCCTGTCACGCTTATCTCGTGGCACAAGTTACGACCTCTCTTTCTTCTGTATTTGTAAACCATCGCGTGAGGTACAGACAGAGATACACTACTGTATTATTTTTTACGCTTCCTAAATAGTGTTGACAGAGACGTAGTTTGCTTCACGTCATGGCCTCTTTTTTTCCGATTAGCTTAGGTTATTGGCATAATAATTTTGTTTCCGTGCTTGTCTGTGAATAAAAGTGCCATGAAATGGTTATCTGTGCACATAAATCAGTTTCATGGACAGGTTGCCTTGCATGATGTCAGTAATGCGAGCCTTCTTTTCCAGTCTCAAACTCTCAAGCTATTGTATGAAGTATAATTATATTCTAAGAATTTTGAGGTCGGCCTCGGCAGGTCTGACTACTCTAACCTAGTTGATCGAAGATAGCCCCGATTGTCTGGCTGCAACGGGTGTCACGGGTAAAGAAACTGTGTTAAAAACAAAAAGTTTGTAATAGACAAAAACAAGATAAAATGTGTGCAAAAGGAACACAGTCAAACGATACGCCGAGAATCATCCTAACCTAGCATGATCAAAATACTAATGCACCATGGCATGTTCAACTCTAAAGTGTAATTTGAACTGTAATTTGAAAACATTGTAAAAGCCTTTTTTTTTTAAGTGTGACCGTGGAGTTTCTTGCCGGCTCTTCTCCATAGGAAACGACCAATTGGAACCGTGCACCTAGCTTCTGACGTTTCATAAATGCCCATGTAGGCTTATGTGAAATAAAAATATTTTTGATTTGATTTGATTTAAAAGATAATTTTTGTTAGCAACAAGAATCACCAACCAACAAAAAGTAACGCTATATTTATATCCATGCATATAAAAACCACAGTGGCGTAAATAATCATTCACCAAACTCGTAAATTAATCATACACATTATTAAATCCACAATTTTCAGTCCAACAGCAGAATTTGGTCAATTAGTTAGGGAATTTAATATAATGAGTATATTAATCAGGAGAATCAAAGGGTTTAAACGCTAATTATACAGAATATTCCATGTTTATTTAGTCAAGTGGGATGATAATAATAATATGTATGAATTTGAACTAGGTATGTTAAATTCGGTCTAAAGACACATAATATGTCAGTTTATTTTATCTTCTTCAATCTCAACCCAAGAAAAATATAGAGTATATTAGCATTGATTCTAATTAATTTCTAGGCTAACAACCTCACCGTGACCTGGTATAGCCATGTTAAGTTCTACTAATTAACTGCCTGTTAATTCATAGACAGGTACGAAGTCGTTTAAGTAGGACAAAAAGTTCCGTTAGAATCTGGAACTACATGGGACTGATGGATCAGACAAAAATTCTGGATCTCTTGAAGTCACTTCGACGTTTAGCGACTTCAAGTTCCAACAAATAAAATGGTAACTAGACCTCGTTTATATAATATTTATGAAAAATTTCAAATTCATATACCTACACTCGTAACTTTTAGAGCTGTCAGCTCCAGAATCCACATTGAGATATACCGATTCAATACTGAATGAAGTCAAATCAATGTAACCGAGTCTAAAGTCGCAGATAATGAAAAACAAAAATCAGATGAACAGCATAAAATCGAAGCATGTGTATGTTTAGACTACCGTTCAACTTCCATACTTGAAAGAATTGTTGAAAGATGATGGTAACACAAATGTTTGGGATGTGTTCAATCATTCTGTCAGCACTGCTACAATTGACTGGAGGCATCTTGTGGTGTATGATAAGTTTTGTAAACTATCATCCTCATGTTTTGCGCTTCATCTCATCAGAGAAAGACAAACAGGTTGTAATAAGACCAACAGTGGACATTACTGTGGTATACATATATGTACAGGATATACATGTACCTATCTATAGGAATACAGATACGGGCAATTTATTTTTACCTTCCAGGGACAGTTTGGTTTTTGGATATAATGATATAATACCATTAGTACCTTTTTGTTTGATGTTGGGAATTCAATGAATTATTTCCTTCTTTCTTGGTCCGAGGCTTTTCTCGATAACTTTTTTGCGGTAGTGTTGTAAGAAGTGCTAAAAATGTAATTAAGTAGCATTCAACATAATAATAATTATAAAATTCTTTATTTCAGACATATAGTCCACTTTGTTAGCAACAATTAATTGACTAATACACTATGTTAGTAAGAAATAGATAATAAATAGAAAATTATAAATTGAAAATCACAAGTAGGACGAGTAATTTTGGCTTCGATGGAATATCCTACTAAGAGGTTATTCGATCAATGCCCGGATGAAGGCCTTCATAATTGGAGAATGGATGATGGAGGGATTTGTCATGTCAGAACGAACATGACAAATCCCGCGGGAAAAGAAGAGGTTAATGATTAACAAAACAAAAAAAAACTATCAATTCGATAACCCAAATTAGTTTGCATGATTTATACAGAATACAGTTTGTAAAATCGAAGGCAATTAAAGATACATCTAATCGGAGCCATATTAGTGGTAGCATCCCGTATTGTAGATCTAGACAAATTAAAATAAGATGGTAACTGTTTAGCATTTGTGTAGTGGGTTAAATTTGTGTTTGCGTAAGAACATCTCAAAAGGGATCGTTCGTATGAAAATTGTGTTTCGTTTGTAATATCAATATTGAATGTTAGCCCAATGGTCTGTCGAATACTCGATGTTGAAACAGCTGTACAGCTGCAACGGCTCAGCCTACCAGTCGACATGTAATATCACCACCAACAGACTAGTCGCTTAGAACCGGTTCAATGGTTCCAATAGATCAACTTTCCTTTTTATTAGAGTTTACTTCCACGTTAAGAGCCACCGCATTCATTATGATAATCAACTTATCTTTGTTCTGTTTTGTTTACAGGTAAATATTCCGCGTTTCTGCTCCAGCATCTGATATTTCGGTAACTAGAACATCACCTTTCAAAACAATAATATTTATACTGGAACATGGTTTGTGGTTGTCTGCTTGTTTTCTAAAAATGGAGTCGTTGCTGGAAAAAATTAGATGTTTGTAATTTATATCCAAGATGTTGACTTCACGTTTGCTTACGGCTCCAACAAAATCAATGAGGGCGGCGGTTTACTCTGTATCACATTATTAAATCATGAAACAGCAGCGACACTGACCGCATTTCGGTTCGCAGCCTGCAGCATCCAACACGGGGAAATGCACCTACTTTCTTTCCCCTGCAACTAGCGGACTTTGGCTACAATCACCAGTTCTGTGCCTGGTCATAACAACACATGTTTTTTTAGTTAAATCTTCTTCATCATCTCTATCTTCATCTCCATAAAGTTTATATTTGCTTGTTCAGTTTCTATTTAAGCCCTATACACACTGCGCACAATCCCGTTTATTTTTCCGTAGACCGTAGCGAGATGGGTGTACTCGCCGAGCTCGGTTAGTCGTCCGTAAGCCACGGCGCGGTCGGGCCGTGTTCGCGGGTGCTCCATTTATTAAACTGACGACATTAGTGTAAGATCTATTTTTTGGAACATGTGCTGTGTTTGATAAAGAAGATGACCGGTGAAATTTGCTGCAGCCAAAAATGGTATGCGTTGATTTGTGCGCGTAGCTGAAAGGAGAGATGCACTTGCGTGCTCTACTCTCACTCGAACGGACAACTGCCGGCATGAAGGGCCAACCGGTTTGGTGAGATCTCCTCCCGATCCACACTCATGTAGAATAGAAAGCCCTTAGCTTAGACCATTATGTACTTGTCCATCGTTCACAGTTTGAGTATTGCTTTACATTTATTTTTGTTATCTTCGGATTAAGGAAGCTGTATCATAACATCATGTATGTGGATCACGTCATTAAAGATTTTGTTTGTGTTTATATTTTAGCACATCTTTCTTCTTATTGGTCACGCAATATTTATGTGAAGCTTTTTATTTCTTAGCAACATTACATAATTGCAAGTCACGTTGATGTCAAACGTTGGGAGTTTCATTAGTGACTCTACATAATGTGCGCTTAACAATAAAACGCACAATGAACGCGATTACGATTACAAAGCCGCGCGCCAGAATTAATAGAAGGCGCTTATATAAAATTGGTTTTACGAGACTATTAATATTCTTGTCATATTTCGCTTCAAGTATTTGTATAACATCGTTTGTTTTAACGTTCGACACTATCTTTGTGTACCCAATATAATCGAATTATACGGTCACTCTCTTTGATTAGTTTGAAATTATTCGTCTTTGATGTGGCATTATAAATTATTTTGCGATATCCATTAGGCATAATTAATAGTTTCCGCACCCTGCTTAAGTACTGCTTAAATGACTTCTGGATGCAAAAGTAGGTGCAGCTTGTTATTTACAGTTACTATCATTTCATGTCATACATCTAAATCTACCTCGGTTTTTACTCTAATGATAATGTTATTATGTTAAATTACTTCGTTTACAATAATTTTAAGAATTTTATCAAACTTAGTGCTGCTTCGTAAAGAGAAGTAAATGACGGTAAATTGTTTACATTGAGATAACTCTGTGGATTATGTTTCTTTACTTTAACGAACATGACTACCATATCTTAACTTGTGTTTGTTATTAATTAACTGGGTAATTTGGTCGGAAATTCACGAGACAAAGCTTTACACGATATGAGAAATAGATAAAGAGGTAAACAGTTTCATTAATTCAGTTCTGTTTCTGAACAGGATTACATCTATTGGTCGAAAATCCATCCAATCCAACTCTCGATTTAAATTGGCTCTGATTTAATTTCGTTGAAGCGGACAAATCTAACTGATCTGGATTTTCTCAAAGTAATTCAATTATAATTTCTCTTCAAAGTTCAAAAGCAATTTCTAACTAAATAACAACTGAAGATTGTTTGGCTCTTCTATTATTGATCGTAGGCTCTTCCTTTCCCTTTTTGGCAGAAGTAAAATGTTTCTCCCTAGAAGTATGAGGTTCCTACAATTTGAAAGTAAAAAATGATTGCAGTCTTAAAGCTCGTACAGACTGGTGCGATATCGCGGGCGCGACGTGACACTTGTAGCACAATTTCTTTGTCGGTGCCTGTCGCACCCGCTATTTCGAACCAGTCTGTACGAGCCTTTATGTGTAGTAAGGTCATTGTCCATCTTCACGTGCTACAACTCAATCGCTCAGTCGACTTTATAGATTTTCACATTACCTAACTCATTGCATTACGGACCTGGTTAAATCAGAACAGAGGAGGTTAATCATTTGACTAAATTCTAGCCTGCATGGTTGATTAAACTTTACCAAATTCTTAATTTAAAACTGAGTTCGCAAGGTTCTAGTCTAGGGATAACCCGTACAAACTTTCTAAAGAACACGTTGACTCGACACAAGCCTTTGATAGCTTTGCACTTACAATATTGTTCCACTCAGCAGTTCTACGCTCTCCTGTTTATTACGACCCTGGAGTTTCCAGTCGAACTGTGGGAAATATTGTAGTGGAAGCCCGATATTAACGTTTTGAAATGCTTGACTTAGTTTTATTATGTTCTAGAAATCTAGAGTAAAGTGCATTTTAATCTTTTAGTCTATGGCTATAAAAATAAATATAACAATTTAAATATGTATAACAAATTAAAAACTTAAATATTACTCGGTTTCCCCCAGACAACAAAGGTTACCACTTACATGTCTACATGACCAAGAATAGATCCTTGAGGAACCCTTTACACAACCATTCAAGCATATCGACACGTGTTACAGCACAGCTGAGAACAAGCTTCTCAATCACACGTCAGGAAATCAAAACCCGAAAGGCAAACAGATCCCTAGAAAAACACGTGCCTCCAACATGTGCCATCTGCAGATCTATCTAGAACTCTACATCTTGTGGTGATGTGGTCACGACTCACCGGTTGATCTACACAACCTGGGTCACGTGACGGCAGCTATCACGTTGCCTTTACTAATCAAATTGAATTGAAAACAATAAACGCACTATATTACACAGTTGCTATATTTAAATATGATGCAAATCTTGAGAAAGTAAAGTGGCGTGTAAACTATTAGTACCTACTGTATTTATGTTCATTCTGTTTAAAATCGTTTTCCTTGAAAATGTTTGGTAGTGTGTTGTCAATTGCTTATTCATAACATGGGGTTTTTGGGATTTTGACGCTGTCGGTAAAAACGACGTCTCTGCGGTATGCCCCCTTAATACCTACGTCATGTTCAACATAGATATTCAGTAGAAAACTTGTAAACTCCGAAAGAGCATGAAAGTCTTCAAAAGAAGATACAAAACAGACCAAATACTGCCAAAAGCCACACAGGCCTTTAGACAACAGTTTCTAAAAAATTGTTTGACAGCTGACGTAACAGCACTCGAGCGCTGCAAATCGCAGCAGTTATCAAAAATAAAGCGTTAGCTATCAGCTGTTCTGCTGTTGTTACAAATAAATCCGTCGGTCATTTGTAAGTCCGTTTGTACTAAACTTGTACTGTTGCCAACATCTCTTACTTTCGTTTCAACTACGTCAAAGTTGTATTAAAACATTTCTTAGCTATTTCGCATAGTGTTGTAGAATGTTTTGGCAATAAAAGTATGGAATGAAAAGTTAAACAATTTTGTAGTAATTAAATGAATTGCCCGAATATTTTCTATCCCATGGCATAGACGTATGGAATATAGCGGAACCTTGGTTCCATTAACCCTAGGTTTCTTTTTCATTTTTGAATATATCGTAATGAAAAACAAAACCGTTTTGTCACATTTCAATGTCACGTTATCGCTTAGCAAAAGCTTTTCATGTTATCTTTACTCGAATCCTTTCGGATACCCGTTTCTGTTCTTTATACGCAAAAGGATTCCCTAACCTAAAACTTGTAACCTAAAGACCCCGATTTTAGATAGCAAGGAATGGAAGGTATCGATTTTTTTAATACTTTTAATTTAATCTTTTCTAATCCATATCATGCCAGTAACTAAAATCCCTTGTTATCCGATCCTATATCGACATTCCTCTCCGATTTTAATGGCATCCATAAGATACATGACCGTGAACCCTTGTGTTAACCCGTGCGTCATAAAGAACACCATAAAAAAAGAACAAAATAGGAGCATGGAGGGATACCAAATTGAATTGCCGCGCTCGCAGACAAACATATTCTTTGTTGATAAGAAAGAATGTAGGTACCCTATTCATTTGTCTGGAAGTGTAGACTAACCACAGAGAACAAAGACAAACATTTATAATTTCAAGTTTCAAATAGGTTCTGCTCAATGAACGAAAAACTTCATTCATAACCGTTAAATCAAATTTAATTTAAAATTATCTTTGGAGTGAACGTAATTGTAATTTGTCATCATCAGATGGTAGGTACAGGAAGAGGGGCATTGTAGGAAACCCTTTCTTAGCAGAGGCTCATTAAAATTGTCGACGAACTCTGTCCATTGTTCACTACATCGTGCTTGTGACATTCTACTGTTACGCAATGGACAATTTAAAGTGTTGCAAGGTGAAGACGACACGTTAAACAGTTTTAGAGTAAAACAAGGTTTTAGGATTAATAATAGCATCACATACTCTGGTTCTTTGGAGTTTGTTAGAGATTCTTGAGGTTTTATCAAATGTACGGTTGGAACCGACGAATTACAAAAGAGATTCTAATAAAATGTAATTTATTAGAATCTCTTTTGTAATTCGTGCCCCTACTAGTGAATATTACTATGTAGTTAATGTACGTAGCTGTTACATTAGACTAATCGGTATTTTAATCCCCTAAACTAAAAAAAAAAAACAAATAACCCTCACTGACACACAATAACAAACACCTAAGCTCAAAAACCTACTCGATCTCAATAACAAGCCCGGGCCAGTTATATGATAAATTCATCATCTTCAGAACTGTTAACAAGGCTTTGTTACCAAAACGGAATATACTCGTAAATGCAAATAACTATCGCTATAAATATTAACGATGTTTAGGGAGGCTCGGGACCCGTCTCTGTGTAAGTGAATAGATGGCAAAGCTGGAGACTGCAGCGTCGAGAGCCTAATTGACTTAAACTTATAACGGTGTTAGCACTTTGAATATAGACCGGCGGCGTATATTTGGAGATGACGTAGACTGGCTGGAAATTTGTAGGCTATGCATAAAGGTGTAGTGAGAGTCTGACTTGGCCTTAATAGAAAATCTTTTATACATAAAAAAAACTACTGACTTCCAAAAAAAACACTACAAAGTGAAAAATAACTTTAATTTTGGAAGTCTGTATCTTTTGATCTGTATTTTAGATTTTTGCCACAGACTTCCCACATTAAAAGTAATTTTTCACTTTGTATTGTTTTTTTTTTTGGTAAAAAACTTTTTTATTTTTAACTTTTTAGTTATGGTACCTGCCCCACACCAATTTGTATAAAGTCCATTTCACGAAAGAAGTCCCGCGGAATTAAGTGGAACTAATTATTATTATACAAGTTAGCAATGCCTGCAGCGCCACGTCGCGCCTCGTCTGCGGGACTTCTTTCGTGAAATGGACTTTACTATCACTACTTGCTATTTAAAGAAAAGTGACAGGAAGTATTATAAATTATAACATCATCAAGATAAATACAAAAAGGATTTAAGGATGTAGAATTTATATGGGACCACCGTGCAAGCTACCTATACCAAATTAAAAAAGAATTTTCGAAAATATCAAAGAATATACATAAAAAAATACATGCAGACGCACATTATAACCTTCTCCTTTTTTCTTTTTTGAAGTCGGTTAAAAGATCCGAAATCATGGATGTTATGACTGAGGAGATAGAGGCAATGATGCAATCATTAGACAACATGAATCCAACGATAGATGGTTAAGATTTTTTGGATGTGTATAGTAGCACAAAGCAAAATCTTGTTTGTCGCACATAACAAAATTATAACGAAAAAAATAAAAAGGGTAGTATAATAAACAACGTGACTCGTTAAAGACTCCACCCTACAAAAGTTTTGCGGATAAGTCCGTACTTTTTTCCCTATCTTTCCCTGCCAACAAGGAAATAACCACGAAAATCATACAAATAATATTTCCCATGTAACGAACTTTTGTAACACTGAAAGCACCCTAATTCCTTCAGGTCGTGACCTCTAGAAATACCTTTCGATGGTTGCTATGGGGCAGAAAACGAGATACAAAATCCTGGAGGGACTTGGAGGGGATTGGGCTCGACTCTTATCATATCATCATCATTTCAGCCGAAAGACGTTCACTGCTGGACATAGGCCTGCCCCAAAGAGGGGTGCTTGCCGTTTGCCACAATTGACACGCTTGGGCAGGTGGGTTGGCGATCGCAGTATGGTGTTAAATGCAGAGAGAAAGCTGCTGCCCATTCTCTAGTAAATCCATTAGTCGCCTTTTACGACACCCACGGGAAGAAATAGGATGGTGATATTCTTTACGTCCGGCACCACACGGGACGGTCTTCGGATATAATCATATTGTCAACCAATATTAATCTGAGGCGAGATGGTACTTTGATAAGGCCGAGTCTGGCAAAATGACCAATAAAACCGTTTTTGGAAACGACAAACGAATACTCTTCTTTTTCATGTTTTTTGTGAAATAAAGAAAGGTGCAATGCCCGAGTTGTAGAACTAAACAAACATTTTCAAATCGCCGATAAATCTACTGCAGCCAGATTGTTTCGCAAAAAAGAACCACGGAGTATGAAGATCATTTGGAGGTCTTTAAGTTAAAAGTTCAATAGCATTTTTGATGTTAAAGGGACATTGCCGCTGGTTCTAATGTCCATCATTTAAACCAAAATGAGGATATTGCTATGTTTTGCGAATATAGCTAGATCGAGACATACATTCAAACTTAAGATACATCAAAATGGTCCATATTTTCGCGAACCTTGCCTTACTCTTAGGTTTATGTTCTGACTTCTGACATTTCTTTAGTGTCAGTATCAATTCAACCTAAACTGACATCTTTATTTACTTAATATTATCTGTGCTTCCGGCAATTTTTTGTTTTATCTGCGAGTAAAAGTCGGTCTTCTCCTTTTACCATTGGTAAAGTAGAAAAATCTAATTGCATCGTTGCATTGTTCGTGCACTGTTCGAGTTCTCTCGATATAATAACAGCTTCATCTAGCATAGTTACAAATTTTTCAATCAACCTCATCAGAAATGATGACAAACAAAGGCGTATCATTATTATAGTCAACCCACTCTGTCATTACGCTGATTTCTCTCGTATCAACCTATTTTACTAAAGTGTGTCAACTTGATCGTAGTCTGAACTTACAACTAGTACAAATTGCAGGGAGGGGGGCCCTAAGAGGACATAATTATAGTGACCTTATTGGTGATGTTCTTCAGAAAGGTCAGGTGTGTAGTACTCGCAACCGGCGTAGTTGAATGACCAAGGGGTCTCCTCCGAAGTGTTAATCCGAAGTATCGGCCGAATGTTCGACCGTTTTATAACTTTCATAGTTTCCTTTTTTGACTTTGAATCCTTACCCGACTTAAAGTAAAAATTTTTACTTTAGCTTATCTCTTTGACTGTGGTTTTTTCTTTTTTTTTTCGCCATAGTCAGCCATAATTAGCCGTAGTCAAGCAAATCAAAAGTCAAATGGCCGAACATTCGGCCGATACTTCCGATTTATGTTCGGAGTAGACCCCTCGGAATATACCCCCAGTACCCCAAGTGTAAGTTTGCAAGAGAGTAAACGTAACTATTTCGTTTGCGTTAAAATTTAACCGATAGATCATAATGCTAAGAGTATAAGAGTGATAATAAAAATCTTAACGCAAACGCGCTAGTTACGTTTATAACTCACTTGCAAACTTACACCCGGGGTACAGGATGTATGAACGTAAACGAGGCAAAAGGAGTATGTAAAGCTCGTAACAGTTGGCGTTCTGTAGTTGCTGTCTACCCTCGTGGAAGGAAGGCGTGAGCTCATGTACAAATTCCAACTAATTCATAGTATATCGATTCATCATCTTCCTGCTCCTATCTCTATTTATTTGGGGTTGGCGCATCATGTCCTCTTCTTCCTCAAAGCTCTATCAGCCGCTATCAATGTCTTCACCCCCTTTCTTGCCATATCTACGTTCACCCAATCCCGGATTCATTTATTTGGTCTTCCCAGTTCATACATCCACATTCGAATTCTCAAATCATTCCTCACGACCTGTCCCTCATTTCTCTCATAGGCACCGTTTCAACTAAAGAAGTAAACCAAGAGCTACTACTACAAATAATTCTAACCCTGAACCAACTCGTACCTGATCTAAATAAAACAAACAATTTGACTATAGATGAATGATATAAATAGTCCCAGGTAACAATTTATAACTCCTCAAGTTTGTAATCCAAACTAGGGGTCAACGTAACGTTAGTAGGTCGTGACCGGTTCCCTTGACATATATCATACATACACAAATATACTAGCTAGTCCATGTATGTATGCCATTTTCCGGGGAATTTTAATAACGCTACTATTCCTGGTAATAAAACGATATTTTATTATTTATTTAATTATTTATTTATTGAATAATTTAAGCACAGAAATGTACAGAGGCGGACTTAATGCCATAGGCATTTTTTACCACTCAACCTTTGGGCGATGCAGAGACAAACAGTGGTAGGTGCAATAGTGAGAATTGAGGAATAAAATAATATTATTTAAATAAAAAGATATACATATACCTATTCAAACTATAAATATAATATATACACCTAATTATATATAAATTATATATAAATCTATGCACAAATAAATATACATAAATATATTAAAATCATTAAGACAAACAATGGGAAAACATTACCGTTGTGATGATACTGCCAGCTTCTTGCGAATGTGCTCGCGAACTTTAACTTTAAATGATAATTAATAATTACCGGCGGCGGTATAATGCAGCTGATTTTTTTTACTTTTTTATGTTTCTTTGGTAATGGGAACACAATTCTGTGTAAAAGGAACACATTACTTTTAGAAAGTAAGAACCTATTCCAAAAGGTAGAATCAAAATGTAGATGTTTTAGAGTGATTTCTGTTAAAATTATGTTGTTAAAATAGGTATCAAAGATTAGAGACGAGAACATGCCAAGCAATGACGTTTTTAAAACTCCAATAATAAATATCAAATTATAGGAATAGTTCCCAACGATATAATATAAAATACCACTTCGACGAGAATTCTGAACAAACGGTATGTAGAGCACACGATGTGCACTTAATCTTAAAAGCAATACAGAATTCTTGAAGCCAAGAGAAATAAAAACATCTTGATTGATAAATACACATAGCTACATTCTTTAATTCCTCATCTACTGTAAAAAAAAACCTACATGTTCTAATAAATATACACAGCTAAATGTACTTGTAAATAATTGTTCATGAACCCCAAATAATAACAAAAATACACCACTTTAAGGCTTCTACAGACGCGACAAGCGGTGCCTTTGTGTCGCGTCGCGAGTCGCGCCGGTCTGTAGAAGCCTTAACTAAAAATAAAATATTCATTCAATTTGTTGGTTGAACGAACAGAATTCGGTCGAATGAAATGATCAGAACATTTGGACGAACAAACATCACAACCAGAATAATTCACATGAATAATAATAAATATAAAGGCTTTTTCTCTGTCGGATTGTAATCGTAACTTTACAGGGACATCCTCGAACATATTCTAATAGCCTAAACACATACATGATATTCGATTTAAATCAACGAAAGCAGTTTTTGGATCCAGTGTCTGGAGTATTAAAATAATCGCAAAATCATAAATAAAATACGATTATTCCAAGAAGGTACCAGTTTGGCATTAAAAATGAAAGAAATCAATGCTTTCATGACGGTATGTATAATGTAAGAGCTTATCATTTATAGCATCGAAAATAAAAGAAATGTAAGCAAAAATCGCGCCGCAGGATACAACTTTTTTTTTTGTACTTATTACTTTCTTGTTTGGGGAATACTAGATTCTGATTTAAACGAACAATGATCAAAGCGTTTTAACAATACCTATTTATTTAGCTACTTTGTAAAATTACTATGCTAGAGGATTTCACCTTTAGCCTTCCATTACGTTCAAAGTAAACAACACAAGGTACTCAGAATTTATTGAACAAATATTTTGACATACCATTCAAATTCATATTGCGCCATAGGCCAGTCAGTTCATTCGTTGCAGTCATTCATTCAAAATTTTGCTCCACTGGAGTCACCGTTCGTATTTAACGTAACGTAATTCGTAATTTTTTTAACAACTTAAGACGGAGATATATGCCAATGACCTTGAGTAGTTAGCTTGCGTGTTCTGTACTGAGCTCACGCAACGCGTCGTACGTTCAGCCAGTAATAGCACTCGCCCATCAAGGAGCGCTGTCCCCAATTTGACGCATTATTAATTTATTATACACAAAACAGAAGATATTTTAATAAAATGCGTATAATAAAAGATCAATAATTAAATTATCTTTATATTGGTGAAGGTTTCAGAAAAATACGATTGGTAGATTTTGCGCCATTCTCAGTTTTTTATCCGCGTTAGACATAACTTTACAAATTAATTTCTCTATGTAATATAAACATAATCTAAAATATTCACATATTAAATTATTGAGAAAATGCTCTAATTTAAATATATTTTTTTCAAATCATTAACACTACTCGTTTAGACGTGATCTTCAGTATAAAATCATTAAAAGTCGGTTATCGTCGCCTTAATAACAGATTGATGTGCCTATTTATACTGTATCTGTTTATACTTTCTGTATGTGCGTAATCATAAATAATCACGCGTGTTTGTAGGTACTTGATTGTAATTAATTACTAAAGCGAAAAAATATACCAAGTTAACTACTCTCTTAAGTACTGCTAATTTATATAATCCTGCATTATCATTCACATATTTGCCGTTTCAACAATGCTGCTGAACAGGGATTTTATTGAAGTCTTAATTAACATCGTAAAGTCTCATTTTTAATTAAAGCTTTGTTTGCTAAAATAAAAGCTTTGCTAAAATAAAAGTAGCCTAAATTACTCCATAAAGCATCAGCTTTATTTTGTATAGATATATAGACTACCTATCCTATTGAGGATAGGTTGCTAGGTAGGCTACCTATCCTATTGAGGATAGGTAGCCTACCTAGCCTAGCTAGCTAAGTACCTAGTGTAAAAAGATTGCATGAGGACAATTCTTCATACAATAAGTATCGATGGTTGTAAAAACCCACCATTTAAGACTGACCTAACTTGTGAGAAATACAAAAAAAAACGGTTTTTTTAATGTAATGTTTACTAGTGATTAATGAAAACATTTTAACACTAGGTACCTAGCTAGTGTGGATAGGCACCTATCCTAAAATATCCTTAAAAGTATTGTACGAGGCTTTGTCCTCATACAATCATTTTAACACTATATAGGTACATATGTAATTTCAGTCTGTAAATCGTTAATCATTCTTTTTTGTTCAATATTCGCAAATATTACCGTTGTTTTCCATCATTTAAACCGTTACCTCAGAATAGGTACATACGCACAATGTACGTCGTGTATTCTATGACCCTAAGAATTTGTAATTACGATCCATTGAACTAGGCTATCACTCCTAACAGTACTAACGGAATCTGGGGCTAATATTCGCCAATTAGAGTAGGACGGTCAGGACGGTGAATCAACCTTTGTAATTTTAGACTAATAAGATCGACGCACTAAGAAATGGGTAATGAAAAGCTGTTCTATAACCTATCTACAGTGACAAATCTGTCTCTAGTTGAAATAAACTTTCCCACAAGCGTGGGAAACTAATGAACGAATGAGATTCTGTCAACTTCCTTCCCGCGCGAATATTAGAATTTGTAAATCGAAGCGAAAGTGTATAAATGGTGAATGTGGGCCGTGAGTGTTGGTCATGGCCACAAATACATCATGTCATGTGTTTTTAGAAAAACAAAATAATAGATATTTCCTTCACGTTCGTTGACACTGAACAGGCTTTGAATTTAATGATGGGCGATGTATAGGGTGTCGAATTTGAGATTTGGAGCCGATTTGTCGATAATAATTGGAGGTGAATAATGTCAACACGTCATAGAGAAAATAAAGCCTTTAAAAAAACGAAAGTCATAACAAAGAGTTTCTCCTGTTATGCTAATTAACGTAAGATGAAAATCATACAATGTTTTACAAAGGTATTAGTACCAGGTCAGTAAGCTAAATTACGTATCGAGACAACGGTATGCGTCTTTATGAATCATCGGACTGAAGTCTCTAAACTACTCATAAACGAAAATATCTGTTGGGCTTCAATTTACACAGTACATTACTGTTTACAAATCGTTCGTCGAATTTCATATCGATGTGAAACCGCAATGGTGCATAAAACGTATTTATTATCTGTGTGGTCAAACGGCCGAACCCTAGTTTTCTTGCCAGCCAGGGTTACCATAGTTAATGTTGTTTATGAACGTCACCACTGCCTCAACCGAGTTACCGTTACAGCTGTAAAAATATCGCACTGAGCCGAAAACCGAGTCACTGATTGAGATTTCTGGGTCATTTTACTTCTTAGTTTGACGTGTTGGTTAGAAATATGAAGCGTTGAGCTGGCAGGCCAATTAATAACTACCCATTGAAAAATATAAAGAAATGTGTTACTAAACGCTGCGCTGTTGAGCACAGCTCTATTTGATTTGTGAAAATATATTTCATATCGGTTTCACAAAGTTTTCTGTGATTGGTACATTCAGAAGCAGTAAATATTTTGCACGAAATTAATTGAAACGTGTTGGCAGATGTACCTTGTTTTATTTAAAGTATTCTCACGGCCGTACGTGCCTCTTCCAATGAATACAAAACAATACAAATTAAGGATACCCGCAGTAAATAAATAATGTTTGTACAACACCTGCTGACATCCATACATTACTTACAGACCCAATGGAAATTCAATTTATTTGGACACCTGCTCCTGTCTCTGAAGCCCGACTCCCGAGTATTTCGTAACAGGTTCACTAAAATAACAGTTCTTTGTAACTAGTTACGAGAACCTTTTGAAAGTGTTATTTTAGATACCTATCCACCTAATTCATTTTTAATTCTATTAGGTAGATCTCATAATAATTTACTGTTAGGTACGCAAAACCTGATTTTATGTTTGACTAATCCAAAAGTTAACTTTGCCTATTTTAGAAATAAATCAATTCATTTCCATTCCATGCCGTTTATTTACAGAACATTGTTCAACGTACGTGAAACAAAATAAATGAAAACTGAAATCAAACATGTTATCAACATTGTAGATTGTTTTTACTCACAAATTGAGTAATTAATACCAAATCACTATCGAACATTGAACTTCGTAACTGTTGGTATGTTAGCAACTGACAAAAACTCGAGAATAATAAAAACTTTGATTAAAATGAATATGTTTAGGTACTTATTTAGCATTCGTAAAAAAAGTTTGTAAAGTCAGAAGTAAGCATAAAATTAAATGTTTGCAAAAAAAAATTAACTTTACAAAAAGAGTCTTCCAATAAACTACATAAATATCTAAATTCATTAGACGAAAAAACTGGTATTACTAATGAAATAGGCACCAAAACTTGCTTAAACTATCTCATGAGACTTGAGACCATCATTGAAGAGGTCATTGAGCTATTTTTTGCCGCGACCAAACACGTTTTATTTTTTAAGCTTTCAATGGCTGTTGGCAAAAGCTTCATAGCATTTAAGAAACGATACTTTGTACTCGCTTCACTAAAAAGAATTGGAAGATAAATGATTCAAAATATAAAAAAAATATATAATGTTGTTGATGACATATTAGCTGTTTTAAGAGTTATTTATTTAAGTTCACTGCCTCGATTCTGCGGACGTTCGGTACCAATATTATTATTAGACAGGTCAGTGGATGTGATCGAACTTTTACAACAGAAATATAAATTAAAACACATATTTATATATTTTTAATAACTATCTTTAATTATGTTTTCATTTATTATTTACAATAAATAAATAAAAGCTAATACTAAAATATATATTAACTAGCTTTCGCCCGCGGCTTCGCCCGCGTGGATGTCGAAAAAAAAACAGCTTCTCTATCAGCAGCATTCCCCCAAAACAGTATAAGTTCCATATCTTAGTTGGAACCAACGTAAGCGTGGTAAGCAGTTAGGAGTGCAGTTTCTTTTACAACTTTACGGAGGATATAGATAGCATACGAGTACCAACTTCGTTTTGTACATACTTGTTCAATATACCTGCGTGTCCTCCTCCATTTCATGTCTAAGTCTATTTGTAAGAAATTTTGTATTTTGTATTTTTTCTACGTTTTTGTTCTTAAATAATAATTGATGTATACCAACTTTTGAGTTATTCAAGGTACGCATTAAAATTCTCCCGAAAACTATGTACCCCTTTTTCCGATTCTCGAAAACTCATTTTTTTTTTTGTCTAAAGTATGAGCTCTGACTTAATCGAATTAATCGGACCGCGCGTTAAGATTCATAAATACAAACTATAAAACTCCCTAAAATCCTTTTGAGGGGTAGTTTTGAAAAACGCAAAAGTTAAGACAAACTTTGTTATTTAAGTAATTACTGCCTCGTTAGTCTAGTGGTCACAGGCGTGACTGTTGAGCATGAGGGGTGGTTATTGGATTTTCCATTAGGAATTTCTCAGTAGCAACCCAAAGTCTGGATTTATGCCCTGTTGATGGCAATAGGCTCGCCCCCTATTACATGGGACTTAAACAAAACGGTCGAAATGTGGGTGTACTAAAGGTACACCTCTACCTTTGGGGATTGCAGGCGTGATGTTATGTAAATAAGTACTCGGGCCAAATTTCAAGTTTATATTATATCAAAAGAAATAAGATTCTGTTCATACAAACTATGTCGCCCGTTTTTACGCACTCAAAGGGGTAAATTGTTGAAACATCGTTTTTGACGTTTCTATTATTGGATTTATAAGTTATTGATACCAATTTCCAATCCCGTGAGGCAGCGAGCCTCCTTGCCGGACCGGCGCCGTGGAATCTGGAGGCAAAAGTCCTCGCGCACATCTGGGAGTGACGCGAGGAGGCGAAACGCTAGGGTGAAACTCCGCTGCCGCGAGAAATCACGACACAGCGGACGGAGCTCCGGCGGGATCTCATTGCGGCATGGAGAGTGCGATTGTCCCAACCCAGCGCTGGGCACGCCACAATTGTGGCGATAAGTCCCCCCCCTCTTTGAGGAGTGGCTAGAAAGGCGCTACGGCGTCCTCACCTTCCGCCTGACGCAGGTCCTCACCGGACACGGTTGTTTCGAGAGGTTCCTGTTCAGGATAAAGCGGGAGGAAACGCCCAGGTGTCACCACTGTGTGGATCGCCTGGAGGACACGGTGGAGCATACGGTGGAGTGCCCAGCACCGCCGTGTCCTCACGGAGGCTATCGGCGGCGGCGATCTCTCGCGTCTGGCCCTGATTCAGGCTATGGTTCGGAGCGAGAGTGCATGGGAGGCCATTACCTCCTTCTGTGAAGTAGTAATGCTCGCAAAGGAGGAGGCGGAACGCGTGAGGGAGAGGCAAGGTTCGCGCCCTCGCACCCCTAGTCGCCGCAGGAGACGCCCCGGGCGTCGGGAGTCGCTAGCCGTCTTCCGGCCACCGTAGGCGCGGGCTTGCAGACGGTGAGCGATGGGTACCTTGCCGTCCGATAAGGACCAGGCCCGGGTCGACGGCGCGTTGTGTTCCACGCGCGCCTCAAAGAGATGTCAGCACAAATTAACGGGGTCTGTTAGGGCCAATGCCTGCCAGGGTTGCGAGTTTGTCCGAAAGGGATATCATGGCCCTGGCACACATGCAACGGAAGGAACACGGGTGGGTTTTAGTCAGTAAAAGTCTGACACGCTCTCCCGCTTGCCCAGAGCGGGAAAAGTTATCTGATAATTTCCCACTAAAAAAAAAGGGGTTTTCAAAAAACTGATAAATTCTATTATTTATTTTTGGTTTACAGTATAAATACTGAGTTTTGAGTTAATCGGACCGCGCGTTAAAATTCTTCCATACAAACTTTGTCATCCGCAAATCCCCCATTAAGGAGTAGTTTAATAAAAAAATAAAATGTAACACTTTATAATTTACTTAGGTTAAAATTCGTGCCAAGTTTCAGGTTTATTAACTCAAGGAATAAGATTTATCCCCCTTGTTCACCACTTAAAGGTTGAATTTCAAAAAATCTCTTCTTAGCGGATGCCTATAAGTTTCCAACAATAAGCCGAAATATTAGTGATTTTAACTTAAAAAGAACTTTCATTAAAAATAAAATTTTATCCCCTTTTTCACCCCTTGAGGGTTCAAATTCTAACAACACCGTTGCGTTAGCTTCCAACCATAAGCCTAGATAATAAATTTAGAGATTTTACTTCGAAAATTAAGGACTTTCCATACACAACATCATCCCCCTTTTTAACCCTTTGGGGGTGGAATTATCAAAAACGCTGAGACACGTATAAATTAATTTTCAATCGTCAGTCTATACACAAAATTTGAAGATACTAACTTCAAAACTGACGGACTTTCATAAGAACTTCCATCCCCTATTTCACCCTCTTAGGGGTGGAATTTCTTAAAACCCTTTCTTAGTGGATACCTACTCTTTACAAAGAACACACCCTCCAAGTTTCATGTCTCTCCGACCAGCGGTTTAGGCTGTGCGTTGATATATCAGTCAGTCAGTCAGGACTTGGAATTTTATATATATAGATGTACCTACAAATATATAAAAAAGGTGAAGAACTCACTGAGCATCTAAAAGTTCGTCCGCATCGCTGTCAATGGGAAAAGTGCCCAAAAAGCTGGTAGCATGTTATGCATACTAATTTCAATATTTATAAAAAAACTAGCTGACCCGTGCCCACTCCGTTGGGTGGTAAACATTTTTACTCTATGACACTCACAATTAACGTGGCTTTCTATGAGTAAAAGAATAACTACCCTACCTGCCTACCCTACGTACCTACCTTACCTACTTACCCTACCTACCTACCCTACCTACCTACCCTACCTACCTACCCTACCTACCTACCCTACCTACCTACCCTACCTACCTACCTACCCTAGCTACCTACCCTACCTACCTACCCTACCTACCTACCCTACCTATCTACCCTACCTACCAGCCCTACCTACCAGCCCTACCTACCAGCCCAACCTACCTAAAAAAAAAAAAAAACTCATATAAACCATCTACTAAATAGTCCGAACAAAGCCTAAACCTTTTTTTTTTGATAGGTGAGCCCGTTCTTGATTTATAAAATTACAACGAAAAGTGGCATTGATTTTTAACCGACTTCACAAAAAGGAGGAGGCTCTCAAGTCGTCTGTATTTTTTTTTTTTTTTATAGATTTAGATAAGGTGGCCCATAAAACAGCAACTATTTTTGATACCACTCTGTGTAGATCAAACTCTACATTAAGATAATTCTTCAAGCTAATTACTCTGGTAATAACGTACAGTTCAAATGTAACAAAGCGCATTACATAAACCATGAAGCAACTTTGCACTCGCCCACAATAAGCTTGAGAAATATTTCCCAGTATTAAATAGCTAAGAACTGCTATCAGACACGCCACTGTCGCCATTACTCCTGACAAACAAGTTCCTTCCATCTAATTATCTTCACAAACCAATATCTATACGGTATTAGGTTATTTGAAAATCATATCAAATGAATGTAGGTAGGTATTAGTGAAAGAAAGGAAACAAAATGTTTTCATGGAGACAGATGGATCTGTCAACCCGCATCTGAACTATCGAAATTACTCAATTTGTTTTTGCTTTAACTAAAAAAAATCTTATCCTATATCCACATGTAACTTCTAAACTAATTCACACGATAATGTATATATAACGTCAAAGTTTAATAAAAGTTAAGACTTATTCTCGGTCGGAGTCCCCCACGGCCGCTAAACGCTATAATTAGGCAGAAGTTAATAGTTTGCTTTGTTTAATTTATGACAACGTCAAATAGACGTTGCTTTGTTAAACTTGCTTTGTCAAATTAAATATTTATTCAATTTAAAAACAAGAATTATAAAATATTCATACGAATTGTTATAAGTATTTGTACATATACCAATTCGTATGAATATCTTACAAAGGTTCACATACTTGTACGTTATATCTATGGAAGTCTAATATCATCATCATTTCAGCCGAAAGACATCCACTCCTGGACATAGGCCTTCCCCAAAGGGGGAGGTTTGCTATAATCGCCACGCTTGGCAGGCCGGTTGGCGATCGCAGTATGGTGTTAAAATGCATAGAGAACGCTGCTGCCCATTCTCTAGTAAGTCCCTTAGTCGCCTTTTATGACACCCACGGAAAGAAAAAGGATGGTACTATTCTTTTCGTCCGGCACCACACGGCCATATAAATATATGGAAGTATATGGTTCGAGTAGCCACATTGGCCATGAAACAACAGCGCTCCGAGAATGTATTGAACGATAAGAAAGAGCTAGACTGCTTATCTAGTACCTGATTTATTATAACTGTTAGCTAGCCACAAATGGAAAGACAGGCACGATGAAACTACCTTTTCCTAACTGCGAAGGCGGAACCGGAACGTCAATGAATCACCTTACCGATAATATATGGCCGCGAAGTGAGTCTGTTTACAGATGTTATAAAATATTGAAACACATAGAAATAAAACACCAGTGCTAACGTGTATAAGGTAAAAGTTGTAAACAACGAAATGAAAACAATGTTATTTTCAGGATGGTTCGCCTTAAGCTCTATTCTAGAGACTTCTACGAAGATCTTGAAACATGTTTTCTCTTCCATCGATCATTTTAAATCTGACGTGTTTTGTTTCTTACGTAATTTGGTGATTAAGAGCGTGCGTGTGAGAAAATCGGCGGGAAAACGTTAAACGAGAATCGCGTGTTAGCGATTTAACTGAACGCGGTGAAATCTGCCCTTTGGAGTATTAAGCATCGCATTGCGGAGTGTTGCCACAGATCCAATTTGCGTAAAATACAAAATGTTAATTAAATGCAAATGCTCTTCTTTTAGGTTTTATTGTCCATTTTCTTTGAGATAATTTTCTGGTATGGTGATTGCGGCTTTTTCTTTGTTCGGTTATTTTCTGTTATTATTATTGTGGACCGTAATTTCAGCTACTTACAATATTGTTGGAGTGATTGGTCAAATTATCATTAGGTATTTATGATGTTGTTTTTGTTTATATCGCTTTATCTTCAGATTGTAGATAAAAGTTCATTTCTATTATAAGCTTTGATCTTAGTTATAGATATCTGTTAAAACCCGTACAATCATGATGAGAAGTATTAGCAAAATAAGCACGTGCTCCTACCTAAACCCACCTTATAACGTATGCATACCACGAATACCTAGAGAGTACATATAAATTGAAGTTTGAACTTCTAAATATTTACACGCCTCAATTCGTTTCCGCCAAAGATATTGGAATTGGAACCGCAGGAGGAATCAAATCATCAAACTAATAAAGGTTAATTTGCTGATAAACATCCGTTTCCTCACATGGATCTAGGTCAAACGTTCGGAATATTCATCGTATGGGGTAACATTAGTCAATTTCTGCACCAGGTTTCCAACAGGTCTGTTCCGAAAAATATGACCTTGAAAACTTAAGTGATGTTACGGTGGACCCGCAAAGGTATCCTGCGAAATTGCAATTTTCTTACGTATTTTTCCATTTGCAGTCAGTGTCAAGTTGTATCTTCACCAAAATATGATTCGCGATCATAACAAACTTGTAAGTATACAAAATTATGATCATTAGAATCACTATTACATCTTTCTAAGTTAGATTTATTCTCAAATGTCATGATTTCATGAAAAAGTCATTCAATAGAACAAATCTACAATAAACAATTTTTCTTTCTTTTCTTTCTTTAAATCTAACTTAAAGAGATGTATTAATTATTCTAATGATTCATCATCATTTCAGCCGAAAGACGTCCACTGCTGGACATAGGTCTCCCCCAAAAGGAGGGGGGTTTGCTATAATCGCCACGCCTGGCAGACGGGTTGGCGATGAACGGGAAGAAATAACATAAGGAATAGGATTCTAATGATTATAATTCTGTAAACACATATTTGTTATGATCGCGAATCAAATTTTCACAGCTGCGAATCCACCTTAAATTCAGCTGTCAATAATGTCAAAGCCTAGCATCAGGTCGAATTCTACTATAAGAAGAATAGGTATACAAATATTTATCATATCGACACAGACATGTCATAAAGCGTTTTGTTTCTTTCTAACTAGTCAAGAGCTGCATATGAAAAGAGAGACATCTAAATGTTTATCAAGGATTAAATTTGGCAACACCTTATAAGTGACGTCAAAATCATGTCTATGTGTGACCGGTCAAACCTCAGAACAGGACAATGAAAAGCATTGTTCTGAGGGTCAAACGGTGTGCCGGTGTGCTGTCAAACGCTTGCTTGCTCTCTCTCTTGCACTCACAGCTACAACCCTACGAAAGGCGGCCATTTTAGGTGCCCGTTTTTTGTAGGTATGCACACTAATTTCAAAGGTATGGCAATGTCCATCATCACTACATAGTATAAAACAAACTCGTTTCCCGCTTCCTGTCTGTCCCTATGTATGCTTAGATCTTTAAAACTGCGCAACGGATATTGATGCGGTTTTTTTTAATAGATAGAGTGATTCAAGAGGAAGGTTTATCTGTTTAGAACAAGCCACGCGGGCAAAGCCGCGGGCAGCAGGTAGTAGGTTTATAAGTCATTGGGTGGAAAAAGAGCTCACTTCACCTACAAGTTCTCACTGTGAAACTTTTACAGAATAGATCAGCAGGTTTCGAAGTTGTTATGGAAAATTTCATTGCTCTCACAGTAAAAGATTTCTCCTTGATACAAATACCATCTGCAATCTTAGTAACGTCAGCAATAAAACAGGAAAACATTGAGTGTTATGTTCGGCCTATTTTATTTTACTGTAACATTAACACCGTTCGCTTTTAAACCAGATATTATTGCTATGTTAGTACTTACTGGATGCATTTAATTCACTTTTCATTCTTTCAAACGTTATCTGAAATCACAGATATGAATCAAGAATTCTCTTTGCTTTTCTTGTATCTTACTGGAAGAAAAACAACCGACTTCCAAAAACAACACTACAAAGTGAAAAATAACTTTAATTTCGGAGGTCTGTGTGATTTTAGTTTTTTGCCACAGTTATTTTTCACTTTGTAGTGTTTTTTTGGAAGTCGGTTGGTTTTTTGTTTAAAGTGTTTTATTTTTCACTTTTTTGTGGGTTAGTTTGTAATTTATCAAGTCAGTAGTCAAGCATAATCTCAGTTGCTCATCACCTTTTACAAAATATTGCTTTTCTCGATGCAGGGACGTTAATTGTTGAGGAGATCTCCTGGTAAGCACCAGGAGAACTGCCACTCACCATATGTATTGTGACGAGAATAAATTGCTTAGCAACCATAATAGGGTACCTAATCGAATCGCAACCCGTGAAATACTTATTATTATTAAGTAGGCCATTTTAGGCTTTTATCGGTTCCACTTCACCAAATGGTGCTTTCCATGAGAGGAAATGCACGAGTTACTATAAAAAATACCCAAATATATAGGTGTGCCTAGAAAATTTGAGGATTTCTCTCGAATTCCATGGGATCCTCATCAGATTCTGACTTGGTGACAATGGAACCACCTCAGGAGCATTTTAAAATAAAAACAATATTTTAAACATTTGTCCATAAAACACATAAAAAAAGCATACAGATAACCGGACATAATAACCTCCTCATTTTTGGAAGTCTGTTAAAAAATGAAACAAATTTTGAACTCATTACATTTTTATATTAATTTAAAGTTTCAATCACGTGCAACCTTAAACAACTATGCGGCTCCATAATAAGTTAGTTATTATTAATATGAAACGAACATTTAAAGCGCATGTTAAAGAAGTTGACACAAAGTCCTCCGTGTTCAGTTGTATAACTCAGGCAAAGGCTACGTCGCTGACTGCCACGGCACCGACCTTCATCACTCGAGGGTCACGGCTTCCACGCGAAACGACTAATTTCAGAAGAACCACCATTCAAAGCTGTTCCTTTAGCACGCCACGACTTCACAACTTACAGTATTATGTCTGCAAAACACGAAATAAATCGCGTACTTCTACTAAGAGAACTCGATGCTGGTTTGGTGTCTTCTATATCTATACATACTCGTACATATTATAAATTAAAGTCGGTTTTCGTGTCCGTCTATGTGATCGCGTTATTCTTCCAAACTACGCAACAGATTTTGATGCAATTTTCACCATAACTTACAGAATTTATTCCGGAAGTGTGAATGATTCTGATATACATGCACTACTATTAAAAGTTACTTAAGTGGGCGTTCAAGCTAATAGAGTGCAGTTTTCGGCATTTATAGTTTCCGAGATATACCTACGCAATTTTGTAAAGTTGGGTGAAAAAATTGCATTTTGCAATTTTATTTGATTATTAATTAATGCTCAATTATCTACAAGCTCATATAGTTTTTCTCAAATCAAACTTTTTCAGAGTTTTAACTTCAAATGTCTGATAAAAAAATGTGCCAGTTTTTGAATACTTTTTTAATCCTTATTATCCTCCGTGTTATTATCAATTGACTATTCAAGATACCGAATCTAGTCTTAACTCCATGCCCCACAACCCACCTCTTTGCTTGGACTCCCACATATCGAGCCTGCTAAGGAAGAACAGAAATGAAGACATCCGCAGGCGAACCAAGGTAACCGACATAGCCCGAAGAATTGCCAAGCTTAAGTGGCAGTGGGCAGGGCACATTGCTCGCAGAACTGATGGCCGATGGGGCCGAAAGGTTCTTGAGTGGCGACCGCGTACCGGAAGACGTAGCGTTGGAAGGCCTCCTACAAGGTGGACCGATGACCTTGTGAAGGCCGCAGGTATCCGCTGGATGCGGGAAGCACAGAACCGGTCGAAGTGGAGGTGCTTGGGGGAGGCCTATGTCCAGCAGTGGACGTCTTTCGGCTGAAATGATGATGATGATGATGAAGGAAGAACATCGTAAGCGACATAAATAAAAAATGTACAGGAGGGGTATTTTTTTTTAAGTGAAATACCTGCATTATGTCGCTTACGACATTCTTCCATTTCAGGCTCGATATAATCAAGAAATATCGATATTTTGTCAAGTCATTAAAACGGCGCGAAGCAGGTACATTTTATCTACCACTAGCAAACCGCCGCGCCGTATGCTAGTTGGAGATAAAATAAACGTTTACATTACGCTCAACAGATGAGCAGATGTGGCCTTTTCGACACCCGAATAAAATACACAATCGCAGTAACCAGGTTACACAACGGTCAACCTATTTTGAGAATTATTTGTTCTGTTATTGGTTTACGTTTTCAGGAAATGTGCTACTAAAATTTGTATTTTACGTAAGTGCATCTAATAAATAGGCTGTTATATCTCCAGCTCCACATTTCGCCATTTGATCTTTAAAGATTTCTGAAGAAGTGTAAAAAAAAATTGAACTAAAATAAAAGTTACTTTAGAGTACTATGATTTATCCCAGTCATAATTAAAATTAAACACTTGTTTGATAACTTTAATTGCAAAAACAACGACAACTAAACTCTACAATATTACTCAATTAACTTTACTGACACATATCACGCAAAACACTTGTTAATATAAAAACTTCTTTCATTTCGTGTCAACCAAGCAGCTCATAATAAAAAAAAAACATATTTTGCAAAAGGCAACAAGAGCCCTTGCTACGGCGTAGCACCGTAGCACCTTCGTAGGCGTATTTAAAAAGAAAACATTTTAATTCTACTCTTTTATCGTAAGCTCGTAGTATTGGTTTGCCTAGTAATTTTTACGGTTAGTTCTAAGTAATAAGATACAATCACGAAAGCCATGACCCTGAACGATATTGCTGAATGCGTAAGCTTGTGGCTTGGCTTGGCTTGCTTTTTTACTTAATACGTTTACCGGTTTTCTTTATCTGTGTTAATAAGGTGTACGGTAAATTAAGAAATATTTATTGGGACTCACAGGAAGATCACAAACTTTTTTTTTTTCAAAACTATACTAAACACACTCATACAAATCAAGTTAAAGTCACTCTTTTCAAAGCTCTGTCAATCTTTCTACACGTGCAGTCTTTGGACCCGTTTTACGCAGAGGACATAGAGTGATCTGCGTGTCCAATATAATAACGCGTTTAGGATACTGTTGGGGCTGTCGTGGCGTTGTAGTACGTCCACAATGTTTGCGGAGGCGCGCACAGACGAATTTTACGCCATAATAAGAAAAAGGACCGCCTCCATAGCCGGCCGGCTGCGCGCAAGCACCAATAGTCTTCTGAGCGTGTTCTCAGATCGGTGGGACTCCCCTATGCTGCGCCACTGGGTAACAATCCATACCAGTTGATATTTGATGTATTTGTATTATCTCGTTATTACTAACACTAGTTATTAAGTTATTTTGTTGATACTAACACTATGGACTCATCTCGGTCTGAATTAAAGAATTTGAATTTGAATTTTGAAAAAAATAAAACCGGTCAAGAGCGAGTCGGACTCGCGCACCGAGGGTTCCGTACGTATTTATGATGTAGCTGATTTCTGAAAAACTGTGCTATTTAGAGACATCGTTTTATTTTTCCTGTAATCATTACATAAACTTCTATCACTTAGAATAATTTCAGATTTTTATCTATGCAATCTTCGGAGATAAGGGAGGGAACGGTATTTTTTTTTACAGTTTTTCATCCAAAGTCGGAAACTATGCTGCCTAAAAAAAAATTTACTGAGGATGTGCAAACAGCGCTCTTTCGTATGATACCCCACATGCCCTAGTAGCCCCACTTCAAATTTTTAAGACTTCCTTTCAGTCCCTTTGACAATATATATATTTTTTTTATATCTTTCTTGTTTGCAAAATAGTTGGGCAAACGTCATCAAAAACTATTCTAAATTTCAAGTTGATAGCATTAGTAGTTCTTGAGATATCTAGGTGTGACAGACAGACAGACAGACAGTCTCACCATAAGGGTTCCTTTTTACCATTTTGGTACGGAACCCTAAAAACAGTCCTGTTTGTAGGAGGCCAAAAGGCTGCTATCTCAGCATGATGCTGCGACATTAAAAAAAAAAATGTCGCAGCGCTGGTATTCCGGTAGGTCCCAGTCACGTGTATATTGGTTGAGGTTTTCCGTGATGTTTATTAATCGTCTGCTAACGCGTGATAAAGCAGATTCTAGACAGGATGATAAATGATTATCTTGTGTTCGTCACAATTATCTGATTGACCTAATCAATGCTTTTTGTGTTTTTCCATGGAATACTAGCGCCCCGAATAACATGTCTATAAACCTTAGTTTAATATAAATATAGGTACACATTAAACTATCGGAATAAATTCTCTAAATAATAATGAAAACTGCATCAAAATCCATTGCATGACAAGGAAGACCCTTTTTCTTTCCGTGGGTGTCGTAAAAGGCTACTGAGGGACTTACAAGAGAATGGGCAGCAGCGTTCTTTATGCATTTTAACACCATACTGCGATCGCCAACCCGCCTGCCAAGCGTGGCGATTATGGCAAATCCCCCCTTTTGGGTGAGGCCTATGTCCAGCAGTGGACGTCTTTCGGCTGAAATGATGATGTGTAAATGTGAGTGTAGTGCGATGTTTCACATCTGCCAGTCGTCCCGTGACGGCTCATTTTTTTTTACCTTCTCTGTGCGTAAGCAAATGCCGGCTGCGTTAATAGAAAGACTTACTCACCAATAAAAATCGTTAGAATTGCTAAGACGAAGAGAAGGTTAATCAGGTTATCAAGACATCTGCCAAATAATGTGCCCACTAAGTGAGATTAATTGAATTGAAGAAGATTCATTGCATACATTCGTTTCAGTCTGCCTGCCTTTTCCCAACCATGTTGCGGTGACATTCAGTCTATAACCGGATGCAGGTGAATACCAGTATTTTACGTGGAGCGACTGCCTATCTGACCTTCCACAATCCAGTTACTTGGTAACACAGTACTACAAAGTAAGACTAGGTGATAGACTTTTGTGCTTCTAACCAGGCACCGTACAACCCCGGTTAAGAGTTAAGCTTTTCGAAGGGGTAACCCATTCAATGGGTTACCTTTATCATGATGTAACCCGTTGTAAGGGTTTTATACCAGAAACCCATTGAAAGGGTTACATGATAACCCATTGAATGGGTTTTATACTTGAACCCCAGTGAAAGCGTTACATGATAACCCATTCAATGGGTTCTTTAACTACTTGAAACTCAGTAACATGAAAACATCATAATATTATGTTATTTCGATATCCGCCCAGCACGCGTAGCATGACCAATTCTATTCTACCCAGGGACCATTTTGGTTACTATTTTAGAAAAACCCTATCGAAAACCTTTCAATAGAAAGGGATTTCGATAGGGTTTTTCTAAGCAGTTAATCAAAAACCCATAAGGTGTGGGTAATTTTGAATGGCTAAAATTAAGCCGTCGTTCATTCGTTACATTACCCTGCATACATTCGTCTAATAGGCCTTATTCAAAGAAAGAAATAAAGAAAATACCGGCCAAGTACGTGTCAGACCACGCACAATGAAGGGTTCCGTAGTTGGGTTGAATTTATCATTATTTTTATTATAAAAAAAAGTAACCATGTTATTATTATTAAAGTACAAATTTACGGTTTTCTGACTTTTTCCTTTACTTGTGCTATGAGACCTTGCTTCTTGCCAAATTTCATGATTCTAGGTCAACGGGAAGTACCCTATAGGTTTTGATTTATTTGCGAGTATCAAAATATGTCGCATAAATCATCGTATTTTGTTATTGCGGTGACTTAGAAGCATGATTTTTTTAGAGCTCCAAGGGACCGTAGTAGACGTATTTGATATTAATTTCAACTTGATACCTCCACGCGTTCCTGAGAAAAAGGGTCTTGACAGACTGACAGGCAGACGGCCGTTCTTTCCTTTTGAGTTACGGAACCCTAAAAACGTTACACAGTATGGAAAAGATAGCTACACACTTCTTTTAAATACAAGTCTATGCTTCTCAAGTGTAGCAAAGCAGAAGTATAGCAAGTTGAACTGCAAAGCTTATCGATTTCGCCAAGATTTGCATACGGCTACATCCAAACATTGGCATAATCTATTTATAACTATAACGTCACCTTCTTCTACATAAAGTGAACAGTTTTAAACTGACCAACAGCGGCTGCACTTTCGTGGTTTGCCCTACATTTTAATTTTAAATAGACTGCCCTACATTTCGACCCTGAGAGATGCCAGAAGTATTTATAATTTTGTTAGGACATTCGGTTATATTCATATTTTGGTGTCTGTGCAAACAAGAATACAAAGGGAAGGCCAGAAACGATGGATGGACTGTGGGAAAGATGATATTATGGCTAGAAAGGGGGGAGTGACTACCGAGATGACGACTAATAGAGTAATATGGAAGAAAGAGACATGTTGCGCCGACCACAAATAAATTGGCTCATTCATTCATTAAAAAAAAAAAAATTGTTCATTCTTGAAAATACACTCTAATACAAGTTAGCCAAATTGCAATCATATTTTAAAACTATGATGTATAATATAAAATAACCAAAAATAAAAATAAGAAAAAAATAATAATTGCTAAAAGCCTAGTATTCAAAACCTTAAAAGTTAAAAGTTTCATTCATTCTTTCATAAGGGCGAGAGAGACTTCTTGGCGGGAAAGTGAAGTGTCATGTTCAGCAGTTTGTTTAATTTTCCAAAATTTGTGTTTAGCCGAATATTAATGTGTAATAATGGTGGATTATTACCCATTAAGTGTTTGTGAACGTGCATTAGTGTAGGCAAATGAAACAAAACAGTGCAACTTCGCTTCAAGTTCTCTCAAGAAGTCCGCGTGTGGTCTCAGTAAAGTGCCACATCTTTACTGAAACTCAAGGGGAGTGGGCGGGGATATCATCATCATGCATTTATAATTCATTTCATCAATACTATACAAGAACTAAAACGTGACATTGGCTAAATGCACAAACCGTGCGAAGCCAGAAGAAAAAAAAAAAAAAAAAAAAAAGGGCGAGAGAATCACGATGGTGCAAGCATTGTTTTCGTTTATCATCTGTGTTGATTTGATGTCTTGGCTGCATCTTTCTCCGTTGTAAAGGCATTGGATGAGTCCTACTTCAATTATATTATTAATTTATTATTCAACGAAGTGAATTATGCTTGGCATAGAAGCTAGCCCTAAATAGAGCCAATAGTCGGCTAATTCGAGCTGTGAGAATGATGATTATGTACAACAACGACAGGCGGGGCGAGCACGGCCTACTGTGACATGACTTTAGTCACTTTACACACACGCAATGAAGTTTTTCCCGTTGTTTATAGAACTCAGCAAAAAAGAAGGTGCGGACATTAATAAAAAAAATGGCTTCTTAAAAATTTACATATAGAAACATAAGTAGGTACCTACATTGTTTGTAGATATTCTTTAGACTATCAATCTTCGCTGTTGTTATCATAAACCAAATATCGTGATGCCTTCTGCTAACCGAGATCTGACAGATTTAAAAACTATGTATGTAGGAACATGAGGCCCGGGTGGAGCCCATCGCATTGTATGTTTGAATTCACTCTGATTTTTATATTAGATAAGTAGATAACACATGACATGGGGTAATTTTTTATTTAGAACCTAGTCGGTAATAGTTACTGACTGAAATTAAACTGCGCATCCCGCATGTAATCTGAACAAGTTTTTCCCTATCAGATTCGTACAATTTTGGGGTAGAACCTAAATAAATTTGCTCATTCATTCATTCATTCATTCATTCATTCTTTCATAAGGGCGAGAGAATCACGATGGTGCAAGCATCGTTTTCGTTTATCATCTGTGTTGATTTGATGTCTTGGCTGCATCTTTCTCCGTTGTAACGGCATTTTATCAGTCCTATTTCAATTATATTATTAATTTATTATTCAACGAAATGAATTATGCTTGGCATAGAAGCTAGCCGTAAACAGAGCGAATAGTCGGCTAATTATTTCTGATCTTTGATTATGGGCTTGGCCTTAGGAAAAACACAACCACGTGCACCAAATAAAAAACGCCAACTAACATGCTTTTTACTAACAACCTCCTCAGAAACAAAATTTTCTAACTGGCAACATTAATCATGTAGTCACGCGCGAAAGGCACACTTGCGTCCTCGGCCGTAACCCTGCAGGGCTTCAGTAAGCCACATAATGAACTACCACAATACATGAACAGTATTAAACACGCTTAACGAGATAAGAGGATTTACTATTGACGTATTTACTGGCTCATTTGAATGCGGTGACATGTTCGAAATACAATTTGAATGTTTATACTTAGATGTATGTAAACAAGTCTGAGTGATGTTCCGAATTGTAAAATGCATCGTGAGAAATGCAATTAGTTTCGCTGTAATGCTGTGAAGAAATAAGTGATTGTGAACGGTTTTTTGAACTTTTTGGAGTTCAAGAATGGCAGCAAGTAAACAAAATAAAATAATCAGTTTCTGCTGAATTTTAAGACTTGTACATATAAACACAGAATTTCTTTAAAGATCTCATTTCCATTGATAATTTGATTTCAGATTGTCTTTCCATTTTCCAAATTCAAAAAGTCATATACCAACTTTTTTTTTGTTTACTGCGCAGGATGTAATAATGTTGCCATTACAAATAATTGACAATGGTCGTCAGCGCCAATCATCTGACTCGACCACCGTTTAATGAACCGGAAGGTGTGATTAGCGCGGGATGAGCACTTTTTATTACTGGATATGTGTAGGTAGTTACACTAGGTATTATCTGTGAGGACGCAAGTACCTATGGAATTTTCCATGGGATGTCCAATTAATCCCCTTGCTCTTGACAAATGACGATGCCAGGATCAGATATCATGGAAAAATGTTATGTGGCTTACGTTATTGATTCGGTTTCGAGACTTCATCATAAATCCTGAACCTAAACCTGGTGACATCATTTAAAATAGGATCCTTATAGGTAGAGGAGAAGAGGAGCTCGTAGCTAAGTAATAACAAGTTAAGCTACGCTTGCCGGGGTTGGTCCGTGGATGGGTAACCATCTTTAAATACTGAGACTCCTCCGTGCATCGGTGATCCTAGCTGTCATTCGTGGATCTTTGACAGTCGTTGGGGGTTGTGAGAAGCCTGAAAGTCTGGTAATTAGTGTTACCTAGGGTATTGTGCTACCCAGTAACTTGGTTGTGGAGGTCAGATAGGCAATCGCTGCATGTAAAATACTGGTATTCAGCTGCATCCACGTAGACTAGATGCCGATCACAACATACATAGTTGGAAATTGGAAAATCCAAAAGTGCACGCCTCATAAAGTTCACGTCGTTTTTTTCTTATTACTCCTAACAATAAGATAATTAATCAAATGAAATAAAATAAAAATCTATTATAAATAATAATACATAAAACAATTATAAATAAAAATACAAAAAACAATTATAAAAAATAAAACAGAAAACTCTGCTATGGTTTAGTGGCGCCATAATTATAAGGTGAGGAAAAAAAATACTATAATAAATAGATAGATACATATACAAAAAAATACACAGTCGTATATTAGTTTTTTATGAATAATAATTAAACGACAGTGAATTGAACGGTCATATTAATTGAGAAAGTCCGTAGTGTATTACTTTAGATAATAAAAAAAAAACATTCCGGTACGATAATTTTTTCAACCAATTTCTCTGCCACATACACCAATCTATAAACACAGACACACGGATCTCCAGGAAAGATCATTTTTAATGTTATTATTGACTATTTTAAACAAATTAATTGTTGTTGAATTATATTTTATGTGTCTAACAAATTATTTGACTTGATATTAGTACACTCATATTAACCTGTAAGTGCTATATAAATAAAAACAAATCGATAGCACAACCTCAACGCTTATGAGGCGTGCAAAAGGCTAGGCAGAATGATTGAGACCTTTCAGTATTCTGTAAAACGTTGTTCAATGTCAATTTCATACGCGAAAAAACTCAAATATAAAGTTGTTTGTTTTTACGGCAAACTTTTCGCCAATTGGCCTGATATCGGTAAACAAACTTCAGAATACTTCCAGTTAGTGTTGCCAAGGCTTGCCTACGTATGTATATAAATATAGTTTTTTATCATGTCACCTCCTCAAAGATCTTGACGAAACTTCACGACACTAACAAAAGAAGTACGAATAGGTGACTATGTATAGTCGGGACGAGATCGTCAAGTAGGCCTATAAATAGAGCACAGGTGACATTGGACAACCCTCTTCAAATTAACAATAGAAGGTACCCGTTTTTGTTAAAAATAAGCATTAATGGCCAGTTTATTGACTATTATTTTATGATACGTAAACGTCTGTTTACTTACAAAATATGGTGTTATAAAGGTGACACTGTAATGAACTCATTTTGTCATCAACACAAGCTGTTTAAATAGTAAGTAATTAAAAACCTCAGGCCAAGTAATTAAAACCCATGATGATATTGACAAACTTTTCATCATAATATTATCTATATCTTATCTATATAGCTTAGGGGTAGGTTCAGTATTGATAAAGGAACCCAGGAAAAAAAAACTAAAACAAAAATGTTTAATAAACATAAAAAATAAGTCTCTTAGTACTTTAACGGGCTTAGGACCGCCAAATAAAATAAATTTTGTATGAATTATTGTCATTTTAACAGAGCAACGTCTGACAGGTCCGCTAGTTTATCATCATCATCATATCATCATCATCATTATGAAGCGAAAACTTTGTACCCCTTGGTACGAAAATTACGCGGACGGAGGAGTATGAAATTTGGCACAGTTAAAGTTTATATGGAGGAGGGGCAGAAAGTTAATATTTTTATATAATATGCATTAGAAATAACTTATATTAATTTAAAAAAATATACACACAATACCATGCGTTGGACACACACACACATAGTACCAGGGCCTCATGATTTGAATATAGATAGGTGACAGAAGTGACAGCTTGACCATGGAATAAGTAAGTACTTTTTAAAAGCATGGAATTAGTGTACTCATGGATTTAGTAAGTACTAGTGTAAGTACAAGGGGTCTAATTTCGACCAGTGGGCGACCACTAGTCTGAATAAATCTCCACCGTATCAAAATCAAACACACACATTATTTAGCCATGACAAATCAATTATTGAGAATCTAGTAAACAGCCAGATATTTTCTTCACGACTGTTTAACTAGTTATAAGTAAGGTCGGCGCACGGTATATTGATCGGATATTCTATCCAGCCAACCCTGCCTATAAAGCTTAGCAAATATTAGCCCCGGATTGATTTACCGTTTACATTAGGTTAGCCAATATCCCAATGGCTGAAATACACGTGCTATTAAAAACCATGTTTGTTTGCTAGTATAAGTAGTAGGTGTGCTCATTACAGCATGCCCTCTGTGTATGAAAAATTATTATACTCTTTTCGTATTCACATGCTAATTCTGTGCTACTAGGTAGCATCTGCTCAAAATTAGCATGCTTTTGTGCTACTATAAATTGTATTCCAGTCTTAACAGTTACTCATTTGCTCCCAGATGTCGATAAGAAAATAGATGAAAAATACCTATTCTGAAAATATTTTGTCCAATGCAATCTTCATAATTATCTAAGACAAAATATTGGTTATTTTTTGTTGTCAAAGATGAGTTAGAAAAAAAAAACAGAAGCGTCAGAGCGTTAATTCCAAGGCAATCGCGTATGACAGCCGAATAGATAATCGAATCGCGCTATAAATGTTTCATTCTAAGTGTGGAACGCTAAATACAAGAAAATAAATAAACCACTAAACCTATAAGAAATTTACGACACACCCCCAGCATATCAGATTTATCCAATAAAAATCTCTCGAGATCGAATATTATCTCATTCGATTCCATACGACCATCTCGAGTGATTGAAATTAATCGAACCACTCGATTCTGCCGTGTCTCATGACATTTTACTTTACAATTTACTGGCGGTAATTGGATCGTGAATTATCTATTTAGTGGACAAAATACGGTGTTAATAAACCGTGCCTAAACGTGAGTTTTGTATATAATCCAATTTAGTCATGTTTATTTTAGGATTCAGTAATCCGAAAATACGTAGGTAGGTAGTTATATATGACTCGTAATAGTATTAGTTTTAGTAAACTAATCTATTACGACTCATATACCTACGTAACTCTGAACTGGTTGAAACTAGAAACTGATTTGCATATAGGTACGCAAAAAAATAATATTATCACGTGAAACAAAACTCGTTTGACATCATAACATGACATGCAGGGGAGAATTAGTTACTGTGTAATGTACCAATTTGTAACTATTGGACGCTAAATAATCCTGAACTGTAAATCACTACCTGTTCACGTGTTTCACGCTGCGATCCAAAAGTTTACGTCAAAATAAACATTACATTGAATGTACGTAAAATACGTTATCAATAACTCTACGTCATGTGAATTCTGAAAAACGAGCGAGCCTTACAGTATAACCATATTATGATGTGTATATCTGACATCTCACCTTGGTAATAAGCAACTGAGCAGAGACAGGAATAACCTCAAAAATTAAAAAAGCTTAATACTGAAATATTTATTCGAACAATTATTCATTACTAGTGGTCGCCCACTGGTCGAAATTCGACTCCCTCACAGTGGCGAAAGCACCATATAACACGATTCGTACCGGCTTCCCTTCGGAAGTTCGCATCAACAATTCTACCGCTATTGAAAATGACACAGTCGACAGTGTCTACTATTGCCAAAAAATAAAGTTACACTACGGGTCTTTAATTCACCATAACATTCAAACAGCAAAAACGCCTATTTAATTAGCTTTGAATTGAAATAACAAACACGAAAGTTTCGTCCGTGTAGTGATGAGTCTTTTTGGTTCTGCTACTTGACGATCGATGGTGTTAAATTCAGTAAAGGAAAGACTTATTTTTAAGTTAATTAATTAATTTTTACTATAAAAAAGAAAGTAAGTTAAAATTGGCTTCGCTTCAGCTTCTCTCATACAAAAATTGACACCTCGCCACTGCAGTCCCTCAACTTAAAATTAAACTAACTTAAACTTAAAATTAAATTAAACTAATTAACTTACTAATTCCATGAGTACACTAATTACATGCTATTAAAACTAGTACTAGTACTTACTTAACTTACTTCCATGCTTAAGCTGTCACTTCCTGTTACACACTTCCGTCCCTCTTCACGCAATAACTCCCAAAGAAAGCGACAAGAAAGATGTTACACATCGAAAACAATTTATTTATTTGCTTGAATATGAGTACATGATACAAAGTTCTTTTAAATCCTACCTTCTCTATTATAATTAAAATATTTCTTACATTAATAATTTCAGTAGTCATTAACAATCAATGTGTATGTTAAAAATCAGGAGACGCTTTATATACCTAGGTAGGTATCTATAATTCATGGCAATATGTTTGGCCACAACTCAGCTTATCCGAAGGCTGACCAAACAATGACCTGTGCCTAAAGCGGGAAATGGAAACCCTGAGCCCTTCTATTAGATACTCAACTAACACCAAGCACATGGAATTCGGGACTCGTAAGCTTTATATTACCAAACTATGACGTAAGTACACACTAAAGACTTCAAATTCTTTTCTCACAATGGCTATAAAGACGTAACGTTTTAACAAAGAATGTTCTTTCTATTTATGTTCTTTCTATTTTGCTAAGAAGAGAAAATAATGTTCTTTAAGAATTTTTACTTAAAAAAAAAAAAGGTAGAAAGGTCCTGCTGTTTCGCTGCTCAGTACTTTTAGTAACGAGTTTTGTAGCTCCGCGAATGTATTCCATGTCCCACAACGTGAGAAAATCTTTAACTGTTGTACAACGTACAACAGTACAACGTGTCTGCTCTGTTGAATACCTGTGTTCTGAGGGAGCGAAGGACGCCATTTTCTTTATTTTTGTTCTATATTCAAAATACCTGTATGGCCAGTATGTTTTATGGCACAAAGCAACTAAGCCGCGCATATAGAACACGCTTTTAGGTATTTTTCAATCGATTTTATTATGACATAAAGATAAAAATAAATCATAATACAGATATTTTATCTGATTATGATCAAATACAGCGCTCTGTTAAATATTTTTGTAAACTTACGGTTACGGTTAACGGTTTAAAACATTTATTCCTCAAAAATACTTAATACAATTCATAAGAAATACAAGTTAATCTTTTATTACTAACTAAATACACAAACATAATGAAGAACGGTACAAGACAAGCTGTCAATATTTTTTTAATTTGCTAATGTTTCAAAATGATAAGATACGTAGTTTAGTACCTAATGTATTTTATACCTTGGTATGTGTTTTAAATAAGTAATAATTTGATGAAGTTGAAGCCAATCAATAAATTAAAGAAATAACACTGACTTTATAAATGGGTACTTAACTGATTTAAAATCGAAAGAAAGCTTTAAGGTTTTTTTTGTATAGGTACTTGAGTAAAGGATATTTTCTTATATATTTTCCAGGTTCCTCCTACCTCACCTTTTCTTATCTTCCATTCTATTATTGAAGTTTCTTTGTTCGCTTAGTTCTTTCACAATAGCTATCGAAATCAAGGTTCAGGAAAGGGGACTATTATGTAAAGATAAATTCTATTCAGGCGATGATGGCTGTTTATTTTGTGAGAACTCTTATGCCGGCTCCACACTATCGTCCAACAGTCCAACTGTTCGTCCAACCGTCCACGTGTAGAGAGATGTTGGTGCATGTTTGACAATGATGGATCGCGTTGGCGCGCGATCGCTCCGATGCGCGATGGCGGTAAAACTTACCCAGATCAAACGAGTTGGCCAACTCACACGAACAAACCCACCACACTTTGTTCGTGTGAGTTGGCCAACTCGTTTGATCTCGCGTCGCGTCGCGCGACAAGTCGCGCCGTTATGTAGAAGCCTTTAGACCAAGTACAGACGCCAGCAGGTCAAGCTACCCGAAACTGTCAAATTTTCCGAATCAACCTTAAACCTTAAGGTAGAGCGATAAAGTTGAAAATCTATTAAAGAAGTTTGACAGATAGTAGTAGCTTGATGTGCTGGCAACTGTACATATTGTGCCGAACTGCCGAGGTTCGTCCTATATGTATATGAGTAAAAGTTGTGAATAACTTATGAGAACTTTCGTTCGACCTTGGAAGCTGTAAAGACTTGTGAAAATCAGCCGCACCCACATTTTCTTGAATTCAACGATATTTCAGTTCTAAAAGACATTTTAATTTATGGACGTTTTCTCATCATCTGAACCTAAGTATTAGGTATATTTAATCCCAGTATATTAGGTATTTCGTCCCTGTATGTATAAAGTAAACATTTTCCCTACCTTAAATTTTAACAAAATACAGAAGATATCTGTATGACAAACACAATATTCTCGTGAGGATGTCACGAGAATATTGTGTTTGTCAAAAGACTCGTTACTCCAAACCTTTCAAGTGTGAATTTCAGACAATATGCCAAACGCGGCTGCGAAATTGGGATAGGAACTCTCCAATTAAACCCTTATTAGTCGCATCATTGCACAAAGGCTAATTTCTACTTGACATGCTTTAATTAAACTATAGGTACCTACGCACTCTGGCTCGCTTTAATTAAATTATACGTACTCTGCTGTCAAAACGGTGAAAGAAAATATCGTGACGAAACCTAGAACCAAAAATTCTAAGATATGTGATATCTACAAACCCGCACTGGGCCCGCGTGGTGGACGGCCCACGCCCTCACAGAGAGGAGGCCTGTGTCCCAGCAGTGGGAACGTTATTCAAGCTGATTATGCTAAGTTTAATACACAGTTAGTCAGTTTAGTGGTTTTTAATACATTGAGATTACTAATTGGCTAACAGCCAATCTCTAGGTCGGAAAATGGTTTAATCACATGAATCGGAACATCAGCGTTAATCAAGAACACGTACGGTTATCGGCAAATAATGTGAAAGGCATGCGCTATGACGTCACTGGTTATGTTCTGCAGACACATTTAAATGTTACATTAAATTACTGTACTGTTTATTGTGTGAATATTCTGAAATAACAAATTATTTTATTTTCTTTAGTAGGTACCTAACTATGCAGCTTTAGATACACACTATCAATCACAACTTGAATTATTCTGAAGTATATTGCTAATCCATTGCTTCTTAAGTTGGAAAAGTAACAGGTAACTTCAGCAAAACAGAACGTCCAAAAACCCACATTCCCTAAGACCATCGGACGCCGACGCACGTTAGTAATATTACCACCTGGTGCTCAATCATGAATATTCTTTCCACCTGTCAATCTACTGTCCTATAAACTTTCATATAAACAACCCTTTTCACTTTGCAACACTATATTTATGAAAATTACCTCTCATTTAGCCTATGTCCTTGACATTATAATACGCGCGAACTCATAAATTAACCTCGTTTACATTTGAAAAGAATTTTCCATTATCTACATATTTAGAGATACGCTAAGCTGATAAGTTTGTTTGGTTGTTTGTTTGAACGCACTAATCTCTGGAACTACCAGTCGAATTTGAAAAAATCTTTTTGCATTTGATAGCCAAATTCTTGAGGATGGTTAAAGGCAATTTAATATCATCTACGACCTTTAAGATATGGGAAAAAACAAACATTGACAAAAACACGCGCTAAGCGAAAACGAAGTAAAAGCGCGGGAGGGCGATGTGATGCAACGCGGTGGGTGGAGGGGGGGGGCGAAATTTCACACGAACGAAGTCGCGGGCATAAGCTAGACCAAGGCGCGGGAAAAAGCTCGTTGTAAAAAAACGCGGCATTTTGATTGCGCCGATAAATTAACATCAACGGAAAATGTTAATTACAATATTTTTTTATGAATACTGTTAATTTGTTTACTAAAGTCGTGATATAATAAGTGAATGTCGCTTGCAATTAAAATTTTTGTGTACGATCTGTTTTGTACAGACGCCGGGCAGGTCAAGCTACCCGAAACTGTAAAATTTTCCCAATCAACCTTGAACCTTATGCTATAACGATAAAGTTGAAAGTCTTTTAAATAAATTTCACAGATTGTAGTAGTTTGATGTGCTGGCGTCTGTACCTAAGTCAGATTCGCAGCTATCAATGGGTTTAATTTTGACAGTTCAACAACATTCATTGCGTTATTTGCGTTGTTGAGCAGGCAAATTTTACGAACTTATGAAGCAGTGCATTAGCAATATACTTCAAAATCATTCAGATTGTGATTGATAGTGTGTTACGCAATCAGGGTGCAGGTCAGGTGAAAAACCATCTGACTGTTAATCTGAAGGTCTATTCCGTAAAAATTTCACCATGAAACCAAGGTGTTATGAGCTTGAAGTGAGTTGTCAATAGTGTCAATCCCAATAATTTAATGTCTTTGTCAATGTCATTATATTAAACAGATATGTCACACACTCACAAAACAACCGAAAAAAGTGTTCCGCGCAGCAGCGGCAGCACACCCCCACTTTTCATTCATTTTACATTTCACTACAAGTAAATACGTCCCAATTAGGACGTTTTCGAGTCTTCACGATTGCGCGCTCACAATATATCTGTTTAATATATTTTCATTGGTATTTGGTCAATCCCAAGCTCACTTTATGATATGATTTTTACAGAAAACATCAGCTGTCGTTAGAGTGCCTAAGTAATAAAAACCAGACCAAACTCACTAAATTCATAAAAAACTTGTAGGAAATCAAGAATGTCATCAAAAAAATCTTCAGCTTATTTGAGAAGCAAACAGCTGCAGCCTTTGAACTTAGCCTAAGTAATTTATATTTACTTTTGAATATTCAAAATAGCTTCCTCAGACACCGTCTTGTCGGCACCGTCTTGCCTTTGTTTACTCCATATCCTGTTTAAGTGCATAACATTTATATTTATAAGGTTGCACAGTAACCAAGCGCGGGCGCCGCTTGGGACCGGGACAGGGACGTTGAACCCAGTCTGGTTTCCACTCCGTCGCTTCCGCACGTTGGCAGTGTTGCGACTATTTATTCACCTGCCACAATCTATAATCATCTCGATGTTAATATGTTACATCGGGTTGTCGGAACGTAATTCACACCTGATGGAACTTTAATGAGGCGAGATTGGATAAAATATCATCACTGAGCTGAGATGAAGCCGTAAAAATTTTAATAGGAATTCTGCACCAGCGGGGCGAGCACCGCCTACTGTGACATGACTTGAGCCACACATTTTATCACAGTTTGAGCGATAAAACTGTTTTGTCATAAAATGCTAGTACAAATTGACATGACATAATTTATCATGTCTTGTCAGAAACGTCTTGGGCAGCCCGTGCTCGGCCCGCTGGTGTCTGTAAAAGAAATTAAATGTAAACTTACCTATCTATATGATAGGTCACGTAACTCATACATATACCTACTCATGTAGGTACCTATTTTTTTACTACAGCTACGCCCTCTATGCATATATTATCAATTCGTCAAACATTTTAACACAAAGGAGACTGTACTTTTGAGATGTTAAGTGTCACAGTTATGAAAAACCAATTAGTAACACATTTAAATGAAATTATAATTCAACGTAAACAGTACAGCTACTTAGTAAGTACTTAACTCTAAATTTTCCCGTTCATTTTAATTATGACTTATCAGCTCGATAATGTATCCATTAGTCGACTTATCATAGCACCAGCAGGTACGAAGCCGACTGTCTGTCTAGCTTCTAGTTGCTACCATAAAGATATACCAATATGGCCGCCTTCGAAATTTGAAATAATAAACCAGCCAGTGGCACTATCCCCCCACAAAAGATAAGATAGATCAGATTAAACAAGTTTAAAGTTAGCTAATCTACAAAAATACTACGTCTATTGTTATTAGATAATAGCTAAGATGAGTTATAATCGTGTTATTAGAAGATAACTGAGGATAGTCCACGATACGACTTTCATGCGACCCATTATTTAATAGTTTTCCTACGAAAACGATGTTGTTATGCACGTTGAATAAACTTTAATAACATATTAAAATTTTCGCAGTACATTTCCAGAGGAATGTAAAACTTATAGTTACTAGACTTCAGATAATATTACGATGTATAATATTTCCAAGTAACAGAATTGCAGTTTCGTTGAACGTCCTCCAAACGACTCATCAAACTTTAGTGGTTTGAAACTTCATGAAAAAGCAGTAGTTTAAGCGCTTTCGAAATTATTTTAACAACTGTTTTATGATAAACCAAATTACGGTTCAGTTTAAATCTTAAGGCGACTGCAGACGAAACAAGTGCAAGAACATCGAACTAGAAAAGATATACTTAGCACATTCTTACTCACACCAGAAGTACATTAACTTAACGATCATCACGTAAATGGGTGTGCCATCCTGTTCATGCTCTCGGGCGTTAAATATTTACCGCATATCAAAACGAAGAAACCTTTGAAGAAGCCGAATAGCAACCGCATCCGGAGTATAATCACTAATCACGCACTAAGACTAAACACTCGCTCACATTCTAAGAACATTTATATATTCCGACTAGAGCAATCTCACCACGATATAATTGTTTGGCTAGCAATTATACTACCGTGAGGCTGACTTTGAATTCTTTGGCAATCTTTCAGGGGATATGCACCACTATTACTTTGGGCCAACATTAAAATAAAGGAAATTTCAGCCGTTTCACACATTTTCCCTGGCTAGTGTTGCATTTTCGTATTAAACATATTTGTTTTCCATATTTCAGAGTTCATCCCATAATAAAAGTTTTTCATCCTCAGAAGAGCTTTCATCCCCTGTAATATTAAGAGAAACAATTATATTGTGCTTGTTCTGTGTTCGTCTGACCGCGCCTTTACTCAGATCCATCGATCGGTGGTCGGATCTCCTTTTCATTAGTATTCAGTTATCGCAGAAAGTTCCGCTCAGAAAGGAAATCTGTACTCTGTAGTACAATTGTATTGTGTGTTCCGTTTAAAGTGAATTGCATTTAATTGCTTCTCCGCTTCCTCATCGTTTGTGGCTAGTTGGAGAAAGACCGTTAGTTGAACTTTGAAGTTGTTTCGCTTATAAATTCCTTTTGTTATTCGCTTTTATTCTGTTTTATCATCACGACTGTATTTTTTTTAAATTTTCTAAAGAGATTTTTGGTCTCGTGCATTTTTAGGAAGTCTGTTACTGCATATCGAACATTTATTTATTTAAAGTTAACTAAAACGGTACAACACCAATTAATTAACATAGAAGCATAAAAAAGAATATTGATTTATACATTTTTGTATGTCATTTTTAAAACTAACATGGAACAGTGGACTCCCTTGCATACATTCTTTCAACATATTTTTAAGAGTCCCAAACAGCTACTAGAAAGTTAGAGCCCGAACAAAACCTATTCCTTTTTACAACCCGAGATTCGGAACCACTACTCTACCACCATTTCAATCAATTATAACCACATTTCATAATGATACTGTTAATACTTAATAGCTATTTTCTCCAGATACTCAGAAACCAATAACAGTTTAGTTTTATTGCTAACTTTTACAACATAAATTAATAACACTCATCCATCAAATGTTATTATAAGATTAGCTTTAAAAAAAAACTCGAAAGTTGATACTACCTGTTTTAAACGAAAACCTCACTTTATAACTCTCACCGTTTGCTTGCACAGATTGTATGAGCTTGGAATTATCTCGAGCGGGTTCCCCTTCTGGGCAAATGCCTCCCGTACTTTTAATCCTTCTTTTCTGTCTGGTGCAACTAGTGCCAGCTTGGCTTGTGCCGCCATACATAATTTATTTTACTCCTTTCAGTCTTGCACAAGTGGGGGCAATCTGCTCGTTAGTCAGTGAGGCGAGGCCTATGTCCAACAGTGGACGTTTTTGGCTGAAATTATGAAAAATGATGATCTGGCTACATCATTTTTCATAATTTCAACCGAAAAATGTCCACAGTTGGACATAGGCCTCGCCCAAAGGTGTGCCATAATCGCCTCGCTTGGCAGGCGGGTTGGCGATCGCAGTATGGTGTTAAAACGCATGTAGAACGCTGCTGCCCATTCTCTTGTACTATGCGATTCGACAAAGAATAGGAATGAAATGGCGCCATATTGTGGCGTTTTTGCAGAAAACTTCACCTCGTTTACTCATTTTGGAGCAAAGTCAGTGAGATATAACAATAACCAATTACAAAAACAGATAACAACAAAAATAGATACTTAACAACAAATACGAAAACTGATAACAAAAAATTTTCTATGCAAGCTTTATAATTCCACAGATAGAGGTCATTGACGTTCCTATTCTCGGCCGAACCCAATAACATATATGTATATCACCAGTGTCGGCCTACTGGAGATATAAAAATATATCTATCGATGGTTTTAACGTCCCAATAATCTAAGAATCATACCGGCCCACGTTATCTACTGATGGGAGGGTGTATCACCTACAACAGATATCTCTTTGTATGAAAATGCCAAATTATGCGTCCCAATATACGATTTGTTTGACAGGACAGTTCTCAGATGGCATATTTGGCTATTCCCCGAATTGCAGGGATAAACGTAAAGTAGCCAAGCTAAAATGAACTCTTTAGTACTTTTTTTTATTTAAAGTAATAAAAAAAAATTGAAATTCAAATATCTCGAAAACGGTGCGCCCCCCATTAACATTTATTTGTGTTCTAAACTCAAAATTATTTGAATTTTCAATTTTTCATATTAGGCTGTTTATCGGCTTTATACCTTTGCTTCTCCTTCAACCTGGCGAATGCAAAGCGCAGAAAAAAAAAAGAGAATTAAATCATAGTTTCCTAATAATTTAATTTTTATTAATAGACAAGGAGACTTCTTGGCGGGAAAGTGAAGCGTCATGTTCAGCAGTTTGTTTAATTTTCCAAAATTAGTGTTTAGCCGAATATTAATGTGTAATAATGGTGGATTATTAACCATTAAGTGTTTGTGAACGTGCATTAGTGTAGCCAAATGAAACAAAACAGTGCAACTTCGCTTCAAGTTCTCTCAAGAAGTCCGCGTGAGGACTCAGTAAAGTGCCACATCTTTACTGAAACTCAAGGGGAGTGGGCGGGGATATCATCATCATGCATTTATAATTCATTTCATCAATATTTTAAACAAGAACTAAAACTTGACATTGGCTAAATGCACAAACCGTGCGAAGCCAGAAGGAAAAAAAAAATAAATAAAAAATAGACAAGGACTTCTTGGCGGGAAAGTGAAGCGTCATGTTCAGCAGTTTGTTTAATTTTCCAAAATTAGTGTTTAGCCGAATATTAATGTGTAATAATGGTGGATTATTAACCATTAAGTGTTTGTGAACGCGCATTAGTGTAGGCAAATGAAACAAAACAGTGCAACTTCGCTTCAAGTTCTCTCAAGAAGTCCGCGTGAGGACTCAGAAAAGTGCCACATCTTTACTGAAACTCAAGGGGAGTAGGCGGGGATATCATCATCATGCATTTATAATTCATTTCATCAATATTATACAAGAACTAACTTGACATTGGCTAAATGCACAAACCGTGCGAAGCCAGAAGGAAAAAAAAAAAAAAATTTATGACAAAAATATTTTTCATTATTTTATTTTATTTCTTCAAAAGTGTATTGAAAAACGTCGTTTGATACACGTGGACATTTGTTATTGCAGTTCTCGGCTAAAAAACAACCTCGCCTACGGCTCGGGTGTTAATTCCGCCTCGAATGCAATAACAAACATTCTCCACATGTATCAAAATGTACTATTATCCAATCATAAGCATATTAACTGCGAAGTCATACTCTGCAAGAACCTTCAAAGCGTTCTGAAGTTCCAAGTTATCCCAATAAAGGATCTGAGGGATCAAAGCCATGAACTGTCCCCGACATGGGATCGAATTGTTCCCATAACTTCCCATAAATTGTTCCATCTTTTCCCATACTTTGAGACAAATTCCTGCATTGTTATTCTATTGTGACATTCCCGCACCAATAGAAATACCTTTTCTAATCTAATTTTAGGTTCCGACGGTCTCGTGTGAGGACATTGTGTATTTAAGGCGGCAGTTCTTTCTATCCTAAGCTTCAGGATTGGAGCATAAGACTAGCTTAGCCTTAAACCGTAATCTTTTCACTTAAGCCCTAGCCGACCTCTTTGTTATTCCTCGTTTTGTTCCAGAAAATATATATATTTTTTTTATGTGTTATATATTATATTATATTATCCTTAGCAACAGCCTTGAGGTGTCGCTTTATTTTTCGTGGAACAGGAACTTTCTTATTTCCTTCTGTAAATTCGTTTTTTCTACATATATAGCTTTGGTTTCAGCGTTTAGACATGCCAGTCCTTTGTCAATCAACTCGCCTGGCTACGGAATTGCGTCACTATGAACGTGATTTGATCCCGGCTTGTCGAGTAGGTCGGAAGCGTCGAATAAGCGGTACATCCAATCATCCGAGTCGTCAGACAGCTTTGAACGATTCGTCCGATAGAATGAATACGTAGTTGATGAAACCTTGCTGCTATAAACAATCTGGTTGGGAAATAAAACTCTAAATGTGCTACGAAATTTTATTACAAGCAACGTATGATTCGGGAGTGAACACTCACAAATATTAGCCATAAAAAAATTATATCATGCCATATTGTTTAGAAAACATGAAACACGTGGTTGTTAGACAAACAGACACTGCAATAATACGACTGGTCTTTTATCTAATAGCAATAAATCATAATGGTATCATTTCAATTACTACAAAACTATATTACTGACCCTTTTACTAATCGCCATGAAATGAAAACCACGCGGTATTATTTTCATTGGTTTTTTTAATAAACAACGATTTAAAACTTCCGCAAAGGCAATTTATTACATGGTTTTGTGCAATTCCAAATCACTCGTTTGAGTTTTACTATGAGATTTGTTTCAATAAAAAGAGTCGGACGTAGATCGTAAAGTTTTATTCGAGGAAAATTGTTTCACAGAAGACAGTTTTAAACCCATCGCTACGTGTGCGCATGTAAGTAAAAATAAACTAACTAGATATAACTAGTCAAATATTCAATAGAACTGTGGGAGGTTTGTGTGAGCCAAGTGCGTCACGCCACTCACGACGATTTTGACGAAAGTGGTTAAAATCGTCATGGATATTATCCACAAAAAGGCCACGATGTGTCCAATTTTGAAAACCCAAAAACATTGTATTTTCTTAAATTTACCAAATTATGTAGGTGTAACTTTAGAAACTACAAACAAAGCAGTCAATGGCCTATAGTGACTATAATGTCCTCATAAAAACTTATATGTAAGTAATATTGTATTGTGTACGTTTTTTTTAAACATATTAATTCTATTCATAAACTCCATTCAATCGTTTTATTTTCTGCATCTATGATCGACGATCTAACGCATTGTGCGTTTGATGGACGTAGATTCTAGATTAAAATCTGACGTCTGTAGCGGAAGTGTCAATAAGTTTTTTTTCTTACGAAACTAAACTTCTTACTCATTGGTGTTTATAGGTCGTATACCTACAGGACACGTTCGTCCGTTACGTCCTCCATTGCTTGATTATGTGGGGGGGACGGCGACTATTTTTGTACAGACTACAGCTAATGACGGCAAATTGCCCCCTGCGTCTACCAGAATAAACCGACTGAAATAAACGTTGCGTGTAACCACACGAGGTAGTAGACAGTTGATTTACAATTAAAATTATCTTTATCTAATCTAAATCTAAATAATCTTGGAATGGTTACTTAAACTGTTGATTGTGATGGTTTTTGTCGGAACATGTCGGTCGTATATACTCGTATATCGCAACACAGATGTCAAATAAAATGTATTTAAGACAAGTGATGACGTTTGACGCCAATTAAAACGGGTTTCAAAAATAACAAAATTCTAAAATAAATTATCATCAAAAATAACTTCAAAGAAGATAAAAATAACCATTTTAAAAACCCGTTTAAGCACGGCACTAAACGCTGTAATAAAAATAGAAAATATTCAAATTCCGGTGCACACGTAATATCGCCGAAAATGTACACAATCCATCATAATAGAAAACAGTAACTTTGTCCACGGCCAGTGGATCGGAAACCACGGTTAATTGACGCAGCCGAACCGGAACCACCGTTAAGTTCCCGCCATTATTCTCTTGTCATGTTACCATCATGGCCGCAAATTGATTTGTTTTATTAGGAATATAATGTTTAGAAGGAGTGCATAAGAAGGAGGCCGCAGGAATCCGTTGAATGCGAAAAGCGTTGAATGAGAAAAGGTCGATGTGGCGGTGCTTGGAGGAGGCCTACTATATCCTGCAGTGGACATGTTTCGGCTGGAAACACGTCCACTGCTAGATGATGATGAAAAGGAATAGGTACTGAAATCTGGATATTGCAGCGGAAACCTTTTATTTCCTCTTTACAACTAGTCAGGCAAAGATATAGAGCTGTTGGAAGAAATATCCGGTCAATATTTTAGGTAAACATTCATCATAAAGTGGTCATAAGCAATATGTAAATAAACTAACTTAGAAGATTATCTTCATATGGGTAAATAAAACAAACAACAAATATACAAAATACTTGTTATGTAAAACATGAGAAAACAAAAACAACTAGATACTTAAAAATGAATACTTTATAGAAGATTATGCTCAGATTAAACCGGTAAACGAAAGTATTAGTACAACATTAATTAATTCGCCTCATTCCATTGCCATGTCACAACACAACCAAATAACAAACCCAAAGACCCCTAGGATCAACAAAAAAGGGAAATAACATCCCCATTTTGCTCCCCAAATCCTTTTTGTCGTGTCAACAGTAAATCACAATGTATTGTGTGTGTATACTAAGGTTAGGGACGTGCTCTCAGATATTGAGACAGCCTCTTTTATCTGTTCTGTGAAGACAGCGTTACGTCTTAGGGTCGCAAAGTCAAAAGGTCGCTGTGGAAGACTTAGTCGTATCTATCACAAGATAACTGCGTCAGGAACTGAAAATAGCGAGTTCCAGTCAATGGCAGAGGAGCAGACATATCATTCAAAACGTAATAAATATTCATTTATTTTAGAATACGAGTCGCATTTTAAACTGACTGGGGACGGAAGTGACGCCCAGTGGGTATAACATAATTTAGCGTCCTCCACGAGTATTGTTCTCCAAATTGGTAGGGAACGAAGGTATACCTATATGTACCAAGGCTACAACCTAATATTGCTACAGACGACAAAGAATTTACAAAGGGAACAATTAATTATGTCTGTGCGACACTGCGACCCATTGCTGACGTAGACTGTGTCGCTGGTTTCTGTATTATTTCTTTTGCCAACTTTCGTTCGGGGGTGACCTAGGGTTGCCAACTTTTTGTACAAGCAATAAAGTATAAATATTGTGGTCAAAGTGGGATAGTAAACAGTATCTCGGAAAAATAAACAGTATTACCAGTATTCAAAAAAAATTTATACATAATTCATCAGTGCTACTCGCGGAACTCATCCATTTAGCACCAATTTTGAAGGCTTTATAAGCCTCACCAAATAGACGAGGAGCAATTTTTTTTTTTAATGCTTTGAAGCTCTATTTCTCTTGTCCCACCACGAAGCATCACAGTAAACAGTATTTTGGAGTGAATAACAGTATAGGTAATACTGTTTTTAACAGTATGGTAGGCAACCCTAGGGCCACCACACCTTAAAAAAAAGTTGTTTCAGTGGCGTTCTCTGATTGGTTGATTGAGTTGTAGATCCGTTGGTTTGATACAATTTCCAACAAACAAAATTAAGTATATCGGCGTTTCAATCAATACCTACCAAATTGACATAATTTTTTCATGAACCCATCAAAATCATATTAAAATCTAGACACATAGCTTCAACAGTGGCATATAAGTGAGCAAAAAAATAACTTGAACGCTTCCTATAGCATATTGAACTATTGTATGCAAAACAGTCATTCAATGATATCCAATTATTAGCGTCTATAGTTGTCACAAAATAATAGGCCCGTTTTGACGTTTAACTTGAATCAATTTATCGTGAGTATCGAGTACCGAGTCGCATGGTTACTTCACTAGTTACGTCGCGATTGACTATCGCGTCTTAACTAGTCGATACTCGATACAACTCCGTACTCGATACTCACGATAAATCGATTCAAGTTAAACGTCAAAACGGGCCTATTATTTTGTGACAACTATACATCCATTTAGATTTAGAAAGTATGAAATAATGATCTTTATGTTAATCGAATAGCCTTATACTTAGGCTGGACCATGCGTACTCCCCTGATTTTTATAAGTACGGAAGTTAGTATAATATTGATTATTTATATATAAGATAGATACTTATCTTCTTCCAAACCTTGAATGAAATTATTCCTCCTTTTAATAACACCAAATAGACAATACCTACGAATGATACAAATGTAGATAAAACACCAAAAATACGAATAGAATTTTCAACTCCAATTAACTGTAATCAACGCACGTGAGTATCGTATATAAAAGACGTTGTTTCAAAGGTAATTGAGCGTCGCTATGTTTTGAAATATACAAAAATAGTACTTACTCAAAACTATTTAAAAAAGATTGTGATTTAAATAAATAAATAATTGAGGAGTAAGGTGAGTAACGTTTTAGAAAATTTTATGAAATTAATTACAAACTATTGTCTATTTTATATGAAGGAAATCGGTAGGAAAAATTATTTACTTACAATCAAAACGTAATGCTAAAACATGAATACATGATATATGCACATAATGTGAACGATCAATATACAGGGTTACTGGTAATTCGACGTATATCCGGCAGGGGCTGATAAGGGGGCCAAAATGCAACAAATTGAACCCCCCATATGTATGGCCGAAATTCAATAGTTTTCGAGATATTAGAATTTTAAGGGTTTTTCGATATTTACCCAAAATTTGACATTTCATTCCAAATTAAAAAAAAACTACATATTTGAATGGGTACCATTAAAAATGATGTTGTAGCTGGCACTTCAATTAAGCTATGGACATAATTAAAACTACTTAATTTAACAAAAAGATGTAAATAATGAGCGATATAAGAATAATATCTTACCAATATTTTCATTTTACGCTTCAAAAATGTTGTCTCGTCACAAAAATTTATATGACATTAATCGTACAAATAACTAAAACAACTTGCTTATTCTGTAAGCTTTCCAGAAAGGTATAAAAGTCAATTTTAAAATACATAATTCGTGGCATGGCATGTGTTTGAACCGGCGCGGGGAGAGAAATTATCTGTGTTTTTAGTTTATGATCCTCGCTAAAACAACCGATTTTCCTGGCGAAATTCTTCGCGATGGGGCGGGGTGTGAGGGCGGGGTGTGCGGGCGGGGGAGTACACGGCGTCTGCTGCGCTCGCGTCGCCTTCCTTAGTAAGTTTTGACTCTCCGCCGCCCAAGCACGTGTGTTGTTATCTTGCTACCAATCTCTCATCCCGTTAATTTGTTATCGTTCATTATTGTTAATTCTTGTTTCTCTTGTTATTCTTTTTGTTATCATTGTTATTTCGGATAACATGGCTTCGTATCCTAATAACGAATACGCAGACATAATGTTTTGTTATGGTTTTGCCGATGGAAACGCGGCTGCGGCTCGGCGAGAATACCAACGCCGCTTTCCCGATCGTCGACTTCCCCACGTTACTGTTTTCGGGAGCACCTATTGACGATTGTCTGAAACTGGCAGTGTTCAAAGAGCACAATTCAATGCTGGCAGACCTCGACGGTACACGGCTGACGAAGAGGACACCATTCTTCAGTGTTTTATTGATGACCCAAACATCTCAACGAACATTGTTGCAAGACAGCTCGGTATGTCCCAGTGGAAAGTGTGGTCGGTAGTACATCTATCAGGTAGACACCCGTACCATTATCAACCTGTTCAAACATTGCACGAGGGAGATCCTGACAGGCGACTCGAATTTTCTCGGTTTTATTATATTAAACGCTGACGCTGACCAGGAACATTTCCTAAGAAATATTTTGTGGACTGACGAGTCAAAGTTTGACCGGGATGGAATAACGAATTACCATAACTTACATTTTTGGGCACCTAAAGCAGGCAGGAATCCAAAAAAACTAAAAGAAACTGCGTTGCAAATGAGATTTTCCCTGAACGTATGGATGGGTGTCGTTGATAATTATTTCATTGTTGTTTTCGTTGATTATTGGCACGAATTATGTATTTTAAAATTGACTTTTATAGCTTTCTGGAAAGCTTACAGAATAAGCAAGTTGTTTTAGTTATTTGTACGATTAATGTCATAGAAATTTTTGTGACGAGACAACATTTTTGAAGCGTAAAATGAAAATATTGGTAAGATATTATTCTTATATCGCTCATTATTTACAACTTTTTGTTAAATTAAGTAGTTTTAATTATGTCCATAGCTTAATTGAAGTGCCAGCTACAACATCATTTTTAATGGTACCCATTCAAATATGTAGTTTTTTTTTAATTTGGAATGAAATGTCAAATTTTGGGTAAATATCGAAAAACCCTTAAAATTCTAATATCTCGAAAACTATTGAATTTCGGCCATACATATAGGGGGTTCAATTTGTTGCATTTTGGCCCCTTTATCAGCCCCTGACGGATATACGTCGAATTACCAGTAACCCTGTAGAACCCTCATCTATATTACTCAAACTCGAAGTCTGATATTAGTTATTCACGCAACAGTCAATCAATAAAACACGTTTGATGACGTGAAATGACGTCTCCTAGAAATGTAAACAGAAATGAACCGAAATTATCGTTTGCACTACATATAATTACTTCAGTAAACATAAATTCCTTGGAAAATGCCAATAAACTCTAAACAGTGACACACAGACCGTTAGATTGGGCAATAGTCGTTATTATACGAGTTATACGACACAAGTTTAGTGCCAAAATCACGTCACTAATAGAACTACTCCACGTTGAGAGGCACTTGTGTCCAGAATTAATGAAGCACTTTTTATGCTAAAAGTGTATGATTTATCAAGAGTTGTAGGCGTTTAAACGTGTCTGGCTGAAGTAGCAGCTAGAAACAGACATAACAAGCAGTCGGTGGGAAACGAAAAAAAACGCAGCTAAATGTTATCATATCTAGCGGAAATATTGAAAATGGAGAGAAGGCTACAACATCTATGGATTTTTAAACATTTCAACTAAACTTGCAGTCTGTTGGATTACAAATTGATTCAATAAACAATTGAATCAGATCAAAACAAAACAATCCAAGATAACATCCACACATACGAGGATCCATCTCGTAACAATGTCCAAACAACATAGGTATATTCCAAGTTTGCATTAACATTCGTGAGAGCAATTTCTAAAACGTTTATACACACACACATATACATATATAATTTAAAGACGGAAAGGGTACTTAAAATACCATTACGTTAACCGATGATAATAGTGCTTATGACACTAGTTGTCTTCACAGCAAATGGAGTAAGTATCTTGGATGATAACTTTACTAATTTTAGACCTACGAGTCTACAGACCTACGATTGTGTGGGAGGGGTTGTTTATTATTGAACTAAATTGTACAGTATTTATTCGTAGCTTATTGTAGTCTTAAAATATTACATAGCAATCAATCAAACAAGTCGTAGTGTGGAACGCCCCCCAGCTAGATGGACCAACGACCTTATACTGTACTGTATACGAATAAATACTGGCTGGGTCAAACTGGATGCGGAAGGCGGAGGACAGGGTGTTGTCCAGCAGTGGACTGCGATAGGCTGAGTTAATTGATTGATTGAATCAAACAAATATGAACATAACACTTGACACCCGAGCTTTAAATAATCCATATTTCAGCCCTGCTCTTCTGCAGATTTAAGTATTAACCTGCCCTATATCTTGAGAATCATCTCTGATATTTCATTTCAAAATATTTGCCCAAATCTGACAGAAAATTATCTGCAAAGCCGAATGATTAATGCTTTCATGTTGATAACCTCAAAACTTAATGTTTCGGGCGTTGAGGTTAGGCCCGCTAAACTGCGCTCATTTCTCAACATGAATAATCTGAGCCCATCGTTAGATTAGGTGGTTTTAGGCAAGGAGAAACTAATATTGGTGAAAATGATTACGTAGACTAACCAGTTTATCTACGTAATTCTGTTTACATAATTTTGATAGTCGCCTAATAAATCAGAATCTCATTTCAATATCAAGATTTATGGAGGCGCTAGATGCAAAATATCGTAAAAGACTCTAAGAAGACTTTAAAAAGTTAATAATTATAGCTTCCATTCTTACGTATCATTCTAAAATTTGGCTTCATTCTGACGCAAGGTACCTAGTCTAAATAATACTCAAAACAGTTCAGTTAGTCAGTTAGCAGTCATTTTGCGTAGGTGATGATATTAATATGACTACCGCTGCGAAGCGCTCCAGCGCTTGCTCATTACCCTGAGTTCTGTTGTTTCGACTTTTACAAGTTACTTTTTATTAACGTCTTCATTGCATCTGGCCATGGTTTACGATTCGCTCAGCCTCATAAAATCCGAACGTTGATAGATTAGCGGTTTAACTGTTTTTTGTCGTTTTAAAATACCATTAGTTCTTTTTGTTTCAACGTTTTATGTAATTAAATAGCATTGGACTGAGTAATATCCGGAAAATGGTGTCTTTTTAGTAAATCACTAAAAATGCAACAAAATCTTCTTTTCCAGTTTTCAGATATGTAGAAGTAAAAATATATTTTGTAGATGACTTTTCTTTTAAATATGCCTCTTATCCTGCCACATGTATCAGATCAGCGGCGGGCGCGGCGCTTAGATACTTTTTCGAAACCCCAAAGAGTGACATACCTACCTAAAAGACTTGGCACTGATGGCAATGGATCTCGTATTGAAATTCTACCTATTCGGACTAGCTGGCAATTATTCAGTAAGAAAATTCTTTTCACATTACTAGAAACCTCTTACAGAAAAATCACACATGTGTTAAGCAATGGCGATGGTTAAAACAAAACAGAGCCGAAACTATAATGAGCAACGAAAGTGGCAATTATCACGAAACGGTATTACGGTAACAGAAATAGCGTGGTCGCTGGTCTTTGTTGAACCTTCAAGGTTGAGCCAAGATTATATTAGATACTACCAGCGCCATAAGAATAAATTTGCTTTTGCTAAATAATATTTAGGCGGCGGCGAAATCTGTTCTCTATTGTTTTCGCTAGATAAATAGAACAGGGAACTCGTTTATGTTGACAATTAATTATGCCGGTTTAAATTATTCAGAATTAAATGGTGTTGAATTGAAATAATAATGTTTGTAACATTCATTACTAAAATTTGTTATTATTGAAAGCATAAAACAATAAAATTAAAAGCATTTATTCATACAGCCTACACTTTTCGTTTACATTGTTTTGCTTTTTTCCCCGTTTGTGTTTTGTTCCAGCATCATAGGCGCGAGCACTCATTTTTGAAAACAGAACATCATTCTATTGTTTTTTTTTTCTTTGCTTACAGGACTACGTCACCTCCCGGGGAACCCTTGGTGCGGGCCCCGGTAGGCAAGCCACGATGTCCGCCAGCCATATCTCGTCTCCGCGTGGAGAAGGTGGAGGGTGGGCTGGCGGTCGCTGGCGTCGTCGTCGCAGCCAACTGCCAGATAGTACTGCCTATATTTGGATTCCTGTTTATGCTCGTCGGATGTGTGTTAACTGGTAAGTTTTTTATAAATGTACTTGGGTAGGTAAATGACAAAATTTTCACTGCCGTCCATGCAAATCTGATACCGGACATCGCAGATGCGTTGGGGATGCCAACGAAGCAATAATCAGAAGTATCGGCCGAATGTTCGGCCGTTTCTTGACTTCTAAAGTTTTTCTTATTTGACTTTGAATCCTTACCCGACTTCAAGTCACGTTTTTAACGTTGACTTATCGCTTTGACCGTCGTTTTTATTTTTTCTTTCGCCGTAGTCAGCCGTAGTCAGGGGGTCTCTCCGAACATAAATCCGAAGTATGGGCCGAATGTTCGGCCGTTGCTTGACTACGGCTAACTATGGCTGACTACAGCGAAAAAAAAAAACGTCAGTCAAAGAGATAAGCCAAAGTCAAAAGTGTGACTTTTAGTCGGCCGATACTTCGGATTAACGCTTCGGAGTAGACCCCCAGGAAACGGCCGAACATTCGGCCTATTCTTCGGATTTAAAACCCCCACACTGACTGGTATGATCACACCACACATTAGCAACTGCCACACCTGCCTTCAAACGTCAACAGACAAATTACTTTTCCCCTTTACCCCAGTCAGAAATAGCTTTGCCAAAATAGAGCGTTAGTTTCAGCGAAAAGCTGAAACGTAACTTAATTCGCGTCAAGGCGAAAATTTTCAACTCATTTAACCTATTACATGTATGGTAAATAAATACATTATGTTGAATGAGTTGAAAAATGTCGACTCGAAAAGAAGAATAAGTAGTAATGTTTCTTGTTTCCTGACGTGTTTATTTTCGTTTAATACGAGTACATAATATTATTATGTAATAAATAATATAATAATGAACTTGAACTTGATTAATAAACCAATAAGTAATGCGCATCAATTACAAATACGAGGAAATTGCTTCATATTGTTTACATAGACATTGAACAGATACGAATATAGAAATTACTTCCAAAACCAATATTATAAATTTTCTCATTTCTGTCCCTTCAATTGTAACAAAACAGAAGGTTTCATTTGGGGGCTCATCTCTCATTGTTTCATAATGAAACTGGAAACTGCAGCTTCACTTACGCTAATTTGAATCCATCAGACTGTAGATACATTATCTAACGAACTAGAAAACGTTAAACTGAAAATAGATGTCCATATTGTACCTACCTACTCGTGACCCGGCTCCCACGCCCATCCCTGTACTGGATCATACAAAAGCATCTAAACAAATAATGGATCAATAAAGGTATCGACGAAGACTGCCAGAATCCTCGGATTCCGCTCGCAAAGCACTTATATAGTAGGTACCTACTACCTTCTTGGGATTTCAGCTCTTTTCCGAAAATTTTCGCAATAAAATTGTTGATTGCACAAATGACGTGTTTTACATCAATACGGTGTCAGAATGTTATGACAGGAACGTAAACACAAATGCTTCCCATATACTTTTCACCTGAATCCTCACGGATATAACTGCGTACAACTGTTATTTATTTCTTAGGAACTATGTTATTAACATAATATTAGCCTCGAGCATCTTTGTTAGACTAAAATTACACATAATATCAAAGCACTTAAAAATACATAACCGACGCGACGAATTTCGTCACGAAAACAGTCTACATGATCTCCAGAATATATTTTTTCACGCCGCCCGCGCCCGTGGTGACGAAAGATGAGAGTGTCAAGAATGACGTGTTGGCAGCATTGATGTATTAAATAGGAAGATATGGTACGCGCTCCTAGATGTGGACTGAATAAATTAGGGGAAAGGACAGAATCGACCTACATTACTCTCGGTTTTCGGGGAATACCCGAATCGTAGTTTGTTTCCGAGTTGTTATGGGTACGTAACAGTGACAATTATTGCTATCTTGTTCCAGCTATAGCCCGCTTAATATGTCTTTCTATTTCGGTTGCCGAGCACATGACGCACGACATCGGGTCCATTTAATATTTACGTGATGTTAGAGAGTGGCCTATCTTCCTATTTAATACATCAATGGATGGCAGTGTTGTTTTTGACTAATATATTCGAAACTTTACAATGATTACTTAGATGTTTCCAATGCCTTTCAAAGAACCTTAATAGCAGCTAAGATGTCTTAGATAGTACCTATAATCTGACATGACTATAACATTTTAACCGACTGAATGATGCAGATGGCGGAGAACTGAGTTGTGTGAAGCCTATGTCAAGCAGTGGATTACAATAGGCTGAGCTGATTTATTAATAACATTCTAGTCAAATGACATATTAATGTAACATTGCTATTCTATTACAGCGGCATCATATCGCGGTTGCGGTGAGAATGAAGAGCCTGACCACTACGCGGCCCGCATTGCTTTCACAGGCAACTCGCGAGTGCTGGGCCCTGTGTGCATCGTCGCTGGAGCTCTAATGACTATTGCTGGTATGTATTATGTTCCATTTGGTTCCGGACGTAAAGAATAGCTCCACCCCATTTCTTCCCGTGGGTGTCGTAAAAGGCGACTAAGGGACTTATTAGGGAATGGGCAGCAGCGTTCTCTATGCATTTTTAAAACCATACTGCGATCGCCAACCCGCCTGCCAAGCGTGGCGATTATGGCAAATCCCCCCCCCTATTTGGGGGAGGCCTATGTCTAGCAGTGGACGTCTTTCGGTTGAAATGATGATGATGATTAACTTATGCTATGGTTTAGTAATGAATCAAAGGTGCAAATAGATTTGATAGTGGGTCGTGAGGGCGAAGGATCGTTGAGCGCTAATCAAAGGCGTGATTTCGCTGAGTGGAATGATGATTGGACTATGAAGGTTATATCTGTTGGGAAGCAATTGTTACTGATATCTGTTGCATCCAGTTGGACTAAAAGCCAACCCTAACCCTTGGGAAAACACAGGCAGATAATGGCGACTTTGGATAGGTACTGATGTGACTCTTTAAGTGTCCGCAAACGACACTGTGAAAAATAAACCGGCGAAGTGCGTGTCACACCACGTACAATGAAGGGTTCCGCAGTTGGGATGAATTTATCCCAAGAACAAACTTAACATTGTAGTTAAAAAACATGTTCTCCCATACATTCCAATTGCAAATGTAAGTTTGTACTCACAATATTGAAAGATATACCATATTATTTTAACACCACATACTTCGTATAGGTTTTCCTGTAATCTATTAGTAAAGAACTAATTTCCGTTTTTTTTTTTATTTTAGTCTTAGTAGTTTCGGAGATGAGTGGGGAAATGGTCAATTTTCATCTATTTTCTGAGATATCTTTAAAACTACTTATTTTTACATTGAAAAAATTTATACATTTAAAGCCCTCATAACATTTTTTTAAATTTCCTAATTTGCCCCCCAAAAGTGACCCTCATATTCAAAACTCATTTTTTTTTTTTGGGTCACAGAAATTCATATGATATATACCAAATTTCAACTTAATCGGTCCAGTAGATTAGGAGCAAATTGGCTGTGAATGACGAACAGACAGACAGACACACGAGTGATCCTATAAGGGTTCCGTTTTTTTTCATTTTGAGGTAGGGAACCCTAAAAATGACAAATAAGAACCAACGAGAGTGAAATCAAATTAGAGTTCGTGCAGGAAGCAGTTACAGCTTGACTTGTAAGAGTTAATTAACGGAAGCCAGTTGTTATGGCAATCATGGTCGACAGAGTTGTCTTGATTATACGCTACAACCGTCGTCATTAGACTAATACGTCATAGACGTGACGTCAAACGGTTTCAGATGAACAGAATTGTTGACTGAAAATTTTACTGATGGTGCATGCGTAGTCACACATAAGTAATTCGTTTTCTTATAAATAACCGAAACTATAGTACCTACCTCCAAATGAAAAAACGAATCACTTCGTGTGCCTCTGTGTGTCTGTCCATCTGTCACAGCCATTTTGCTTCTAATCTACTTGACCGATTAAGTTGAAATTTGGTATTGAACCCTGATATTGATCGAATTATATTATCGATATTTCGTTTGGTGCCGGACGTAAAGAATAGCACCATCCCATTTCTTCCCGTGGGTGTCGCAAAAGGCGACTAAGGGACTTACTAGAGAATGGGCAGCAGCGTTCTCTATGCATTTTTAAAACCATACTGCGATCGCCAACCTGCCTGCCAAGCGTGGCGATTATAGCAAACCCCTCCCTAGGGAAGGCCTATGTCCAGCAGTGGACGTCTTTCGGCTGAAATGATGATGATGATTGATCGAATTTAGTTCTGCACCCTCAATTACATAACACACTATTAATCACAATCGGAATGATTTTGAACTATATTGCTAATCCATTGCTCACATGTTCGAAAAATTTTTCTGCTCAACAACGTACATATCTAATAAAATCTATAATCTTTTTATCACGGACGCTCCTGACGTTTTGCATCGTTCTCACATGTATAATTTCGATATGAATGATGTAACCAATACTTTTTTGTGTCAAAAGAGTGTCCGTGGAGTTTCTTTCCCGTTCTTCTCCTTACGAACCTACTACTCTTTGGAATGGGCAACTAGCTTCATATTTCCTTCATAGTGCCTGATAAATGGTTTAATTGAAATAAATGCTTTGAGTTTGAGTTTACTGATTCACAAACACATTATTATAATTAAGGCAATGATTAAGATGATTGTGTAAATGCTTTAAAGCCATGTGCTAACATTCTGTCAATGTTTACATAGGTATCTACATAAATGTAATTGAATTTGGGTATTCGAGCATAACCTGAATGCTTCAACTAGGATTGGGCCCTTATTTACCTCATGAAATTGTATCAATCTTAGGAATAATAAAAATATTGAAGTAGCCTCTAAAAATAGCTTCTTCTTTTATCGTAAAGGCACGAGCTTTATGAGAAAAGTAAAAATGTTAGCAATCAGTGTTAAAAATGTTTAGCTAGTCAGCATAAAAAAAGAAGAAAAAGAAAGAAAATACGTATATATTTGCGGTAAACATGACGCAAAAAAGTACAAAAACACAAAAATAAGAAAAGGTTGGGGGAAACATGCGTCACATCGCCACGCAAAACGGCTATCGCTCAGCATTATACTGCGACCCTATGCAAGACAGAGCCCCAGCGCTGGTTTACGCTCGATTTTTTGCGCATAGGTTCTTCGTGGGGCTGATTGTCCAGGGTTCGCCGTGTTTAGTACTACTCGTAATGAAGGCTATTTTCATTTTAAAATAGATATCATCGATAAGACAGACCGCTAGACAAATACCTCTCCTTATGGCATCCATATATTATATTATCCAACAGTAGGTACTTTAAACAATCCTCATTTGACCTCCCTACGTATTGACGCCTTAATTCTCGCTAATACCACAGTGAAATAAAAGGAATGTATTGTCTATTCCAGGTATCGTGTTATGCATGCTAATGCGGGCGGCCCAACGTCGGCAACGAAGGCTGGCGTTCCACTGTCCCATTCACGGCGACTTCTACCCACTTAGCCCCCAGAATAGCAGAAAATATTCTCGTAAGTACTTAAGCTAACTTCGAATATTCAATACCTTATTCAAAGTTTGTTTTAGATTTGAGCAACTTTTAATTATGATTTACATTTTGATCCTTCTGAACTTTTTGTATTCGATTCTACGAGTATTCTGGCAATTTTATAGAATGAGCTGCCAAAAAGATATATGAAACTACATCAGTTTTAGACTTTCCACTAGACCCAGTTCTATCAGTATTACAGACAGTGATCTATCGAGACCTCGTCATCAAGTCATTATTTTATCTGATGATGAGTCAATCATGATTACTTTTAATTTCATTATTTTTATCTGAAACACTAATCTGGCCGCTAGAAACCGAGAAAACCACAGAATCTTATTAGTTCTAGAGACCGTTACCCGTCCTAAAAAATAGAGTTTTCGGATGATTTGTGATAGACCATGCTGAGAAGTTTGTTGGCTTCTTCCCAGCTAAAGTGGTGAAGGGTGGGCGGTGTAGGGGCTGTCCATAACTTTTCGTCGTTCAAAAAAGGCTGATTCTCAAGCCTCAGTTTTTGATTATTAGTATTTGTGTATGCTAAGGAGCAGTGATGGGTGTTTCAGGCACGCCGTCGGGCTTATGGCGCTGGATGCGCAGCTGGTTGGGGCTGATGGAAGAGGGCGAGGCGGCACGCTGCCCGCGCTCGGCCGAGCCCGCCTCGCCGGCACGCGCTGATGCACCGTGTCCCCCTCCCTTACCTTTCTTGGTGCCCTCGGACTCTGTTGTGTAAGTAACTTTAGTAGCATCATCACTCATCGAGGCTACCGACGTAGCATATATTTTCTACGACGGAGTAAGAAGGAATGCAGAACAATTTTTATAGCGTCGTCCATTCTGCCACCAATTACGCCGCGTTAAGTCTTCATTTTTATGTTAAATAATCATGTAAACGTGAATATGAACACCTCGAGCCGTTAATTGGATAACATCCCAACATCTGGATTCCTTGCCACTCCCTCCTAGGTCTCTAGATTTAGAACTATTTTCAAGCCTCGAAAATTGTAATTTCTAAAATAACTACCTTATTTTGAACGCAAGAAGGGTTTGTGCAGAAGTTTTTCTGGTCAATGTGCTTTTGCTTGGAACCGTTTCTCTCTCCCTTTAAAGACTTCTAATAATATAATGTTGTTCATTTTTACAGAGGCATGGCGTCAGTGCTTGGAGCTCCTCTCAGTCCTGAACAGACGTTCGGCTCCATCAAATCCCTTGCGATATCGAGGGAGGTCGCTAGCTTCCCTCTATCACGCTCGCCGACACCGCCACCATTGAGGTAAATGTTTATAACAGCCCCCCTCTATAATAATAATAATAATACCATTTATTTCAGGCGAAACAGGCCCATAGAAAAATACCTTATCCCATACATATTTTAATATCAACAAAACTTGTGTTGAAAAAAACTTGTGTGACAAAGATTATGTTAGTAGCAATTCACTTTGCACTTTGCCTATCAGTGCCAGGGAGTTGTGACATGTCCCTGACTTAAAAGCTTATAGCTCAAAAACTTATAACGGAACGAAGAATCGTACCCATTACTCTGGCGCATTTAGGTGGTTCAACAATCACGGGCCACCGCTAATGTTACCAAATAAAAAAAATCTCATACAAATTTTTCGTTTTATTTACAGTTGTCCACCATTCAAAGAGGAGCCGAAGTGTGTTGATGACATACCTAACGCAGTGATCATACGTCCCGACTTCGACTGTGGATCACCGACGTGTACCTATCGCGTGGTAGAGTGCAAGCTCACGACTACGGAGGAGATCCACCGCAGTGCCCCACATCACAGTGTACATAGCGCAGACAACAAACAAATGAGACCCAATACTGTTTCTATAACGATACCCGACGAGGGTAAAGGTTAACGATACGTTTTAGGTTAGACAATTTTTTAATTAATGTTTTTCAAAGTGAGCTGGAATGCGCTATTCGGAATATTTGGCGTAAGGTTGGCGACGACCAAATTGGGCGTATGTGTGTAATGCTAGTTTTATGCTCACTATTGTTAGTCGTGAGCCCTCGGACAGCCACGATACGCCTAGTGTGGCCACACCCTGATAAAAATCGATGTACATATAAATTGTTTTATTTTAAGGACCACAATACTATTGTCTCTTAACTTTCATCTGCTCAAACGATCACGATTTGTCTTCCGCTACTGCTCACTTGATTGGACACCTCGAAATTGATCACAATCATTTTTAATTGATACAAAAACTTGCTGCATTTACGTTTTTGCAGAATTTTCATTACCTATGCAATTTAATATCTGTTATAAGACAAATATAGGGTGTCATGATCAACTCTGGATCGTGTGTTTAAAAAGGACCATGTTTTCCTAAATATTCAGTCAAATATGGCCGACGAGTTGGATGTTTTACCCTATATCTTAGATTATAATATCACAGTCTATCTGTATTTATTAGCAATATATTGCGCCAAATATCATAAGTGTAAAGAGAGATTGGATTAAGAATGTCTATGTCAAATGTTTATAAATGGTGGAATGTTTTTAAATGTTATTTTATTTTTTGCTTCCATTTACTTTGAACTGAGCAGAGCATTTCGTTAATTTTTACATTATGCATGTTAGGTTAAAATAGCCTTATTTAAGTGATACTAAGATTTTTCGGAAGAATACACAAAAGGTAAGAACTATGTGTCATCTATTCATTGAATACCTACAAGGGCTTTTGTGACCATCAGGACAAAATATACTCCGATAACCAATCAGGCATAAGTACATGCTTTATCAATTGTACTGACATTTTTAAGACATGCTTTTAAATTACAATAGGGACAAAATATACCTGGGTAGGTACCTATCTTCTCATGGTCAAAGTATCACGTAAATAAGACACTCTAATGATTATCCCAATGCTCATTGTGTCGGCATTCTAGTCGTATCGTTCTATCTTAGATTTTGTTGGTGTAATTAATATACCGTACTCATATAATATACGCGGTAGAAGAAATGTATTGGCTCAGTAGGATTACCGTTCCTTATTAAATAATATTTGTAGGAAATTGTCCATTACATTCGTTTACACGTAATATTAGTGTAAGTATATTATGTAAGAGTACATACAAAACACGTGTCTAGATATAGTTCCGATTGTGATATTTTTTTTTTTAATTTTATCATTTTCTGACTTGTATGCAAACCACGATTCAAACGCAACAGTGGTTGCGGCCGTAGAAAACAAAAGAAAATGAGCCAAGAAGGAAGAGTTTTCACGTGTTTACTGCGGTTATCATGATCAATATAATTTGAAATAATTTTGTATATAATATTATATACTTACCCCCCCTTTTTTGTTGAATCATAAATCATTGTTTTGGTGTATGAGCCAAAAGGAAGATGCCAAAATAAAGTTCGTCGCGTCCATGTCTCGTATGATCGTTTGTTTTCACACTAAATTAATTAAATTGTGCTCAGAAAAGACAATTGTACCTATAGGAAACAAGGATGTAGGTAAAAGTTGTAGTTCACATATAATTTAGTAACTATGGTACGTAGGTACCTACTTTATCAAGTTATAAGTTTTGTGATGAAGGCATTTATTGGCCAAGTTATTCGAAATTTTATGGAATGTAATTTTTTTATAATCCGTAGGTAAGTGCCACGCCTAAATAATCTACTTATTATATTAATGTATTGTATACTTAAAATAAGCTTATTTAATATTGTTATAAATGTAAGGATGAAAAAGTGAAAATACAACCTCGAGTTATAAACCAGAACTTTTCTTTGAATTTTTATTCAAATATTTTTAAATCCCTTCAAATATATTATTGCTTGAATAAAAGTCGCCTTTTTAGGGAAGAATCCTTATTAGTTTCGCGATGTCCATCTGTCTGTCTGTCCGCAGCTTAGCTCTAGTACTAGAAAGCTGTAATTTGGCATGGGTATACCTACATATTAATCACGCCGACAAAGTGGTAAAAGAAAACCTTGAAAATGTTTTAATTGTTTACCTCTCTTACACGTAAAGTTGAGATTATATTAATTTTTTTTTCGGTTCCGGTCGTTCAAATTTTGCCGGGTCTGTGAAAACCATTTTTAGATTCAGGGTTTGCGTAATATTAAGCTTTAAAGTGCAAGATTTTGCTAGAGTCAAGTGTCCCCTTCCCCCCTTGCCAGCTAAATGGTCGTTTTTGGTTAGGTGAAAAAAATATTGTGGGTCTGTGAAAACTATTTTTCAATTCAGGGATCCGTTTGCGTAATAGAAAAAAATCACGGCAGTAGTATTTATAACGAAATTAAAAGGAAAACTATCACAGCTAAGTAGGCTTTACAAGATAACAAGTAATAGTCGACCAACTTAAATTTACAGTTGGAGAATTGACCGTAACGTATATTGATGTGTGGGAGAGCATGTAGAATTAGATACCTAGTAGGCCCTCCCTACCCATGTTCGTTTATTATATGACTTAGATAAATGGTTTACCAAGGCAGATAACTGAATATTAAAAAGAGCTACCAAGAAAGAAATATACGTACCTCTATATTTGCCTTTTAGGGCATTGTTGGTGCTATTATAAGGAACACAAAGGAACATCAGTAAAAAAAACAGCCCTCTGGATTTGCCTACCTATGTTTTTTCTAGAATAATAATTCAATACCAAACTCACCGCTCCTTCGCCGCAAGAATTATTTTATAACAATAGAAACTCTGTTTAGGGTAAGTAGTTACCTATACGTCCCCTGTCCCCAAACAATAAAACACCTTGTTACCTGTCCCCTACTGTTACTGATCTTTGTTAATCTACCTATGGAATCTGAAACAGGTAGTGACTTCAATAGGTAATGTTTTGGAAAAAAAAACCGGTCAAGAGCGAGTCGGACTCGCGCACCGAGGGTTCCGTACGTATATATGATGTTGATGATTTCTGAAAAACTGTATTATTTAGAGACATCGTTTTAATTTTGCCTGTAACCTTTACACAAACTTCTATCACATAGAATAATTTCAGATTTTTATCTATGCAAACTTCGGATATAAGGGGGGGAACGGTATTTTTTTTAACATTTTTCATCAAAAGTCGGAATCTACGCTGCCTAAAATAAAAAAAAACGGTCAAGAGCGAGTCGGACTCGAGCACCGAGGGTACCGTACGTATATATCATGTTGATGATTTCTGAAAAACTGTGCTATTTAGAGACATCGTTTTATTTTTCCTGGAATCTTTACATAAGCTTCTATCATATAGAATAATTTCAGATTTTTATCTCTGCAAACTTCGGAGATAAGGGGGGTTTTTTGAGAATGTGCAAACAGCGGTCTTTCATATAATACCCCACATGCCCTAGTAGCCCCACTTCAAATTTTTAGACCTCCTTTCAGTCCCTTTTGCAAAAAAGATATATTATTTTTTAAATTTCTTGCTTGCTTGAAAAATAGTTGGGCAAACGTCATCTAAAACTATTCTAAATTTCAAGTTGATAGCATTAGAATAGAATACTCTTTATTATGTACACCATAAAAGTTACAGATAAAAATGTTTAAATTTTACATAGGGTGACACAATGGGCGGTCATTAGTAGTTCTTGAGATTTCCAGGTGTGACAGACAGACAGACAGACTTAGTCTCACCATAAGGGTTTCTTTTTACCATTTTGGTACGGAGCCCTAATAAGTCAACAATGCCAAATCGGTTCCCCCTTGGTTTTGGCTGCACCTGCATTATTGCTTTATCCTTTCGCACCTCGCAAAAGTTGCTTAGCAAAAATTATACAGCTTGATAGAGGTTACAGAGACAAGCTACTACCTAGACCTAGAACTAAAAGTTTATACGACCCTGCTTACATCATTGCGGATGCTGGAGGCGTGAAGATATAATTTGACATAAAAAACCGGACGGAAACGCCCAGGAGTGACGTATAAAATTGTATGTGTTGCCATATTGAAGAATTTATTGATTCATTATTTTCTTTATCAACGAAAGTACTTATAATGAGCGATGCAAATGGTTTGGATTAATTCCAATTAGAACTACGGGCAATCAAGTGCTTTAAGGTTATTGTGTACAGTTCATGGGTTTGGAACAGGGGAGATAAGATCGGCAAGAAAAAGTAGGTATTTATAAAGCTGAATATGGGCAGCTTACTTGTTACTTTCATGTATGTAACGCATCCCCAGTACGCAATGCTCTAAGTACCCTGTAGAAATAACTAATCAAAATACAAAAAAGAAGTTTAATTGCAAAAATATTTTTTCAAACTGGCATTTTTTGTTTTCTTTGTACGCATGTCGAGCAGCGCCAGCGAGTTGAAATGTCGGCCATCTTGAATCAAATTTCATATTGGCATGTGTCTTTCCAAATACCAAGTGATAGCAAATAAAGCGATCGAGGAAATAGTTAAAAACTACCATAAAAAATTGAATATTTATAAACTAAAAATTGATATTTCCAACTGGTTAAAAACACTTCAAAATTTAAAAAGATCACCAATAAAACAAATCAGCTGTTATCCGTCAATCGATGTCAACAAAATTACATAATTTTGTTTAGAAAAACAGTGCAGCCTCCGTTTTTTTAGTGTCATTTTGAAATAATCAAACATGAAGATTGGATCTATGTTTCAATGGACAAATTGATAAAGTAATGTGTACCCAGCGGCTAACAAGTTTGGCGACTGTGATTTTTTGTATAATGTAGTCCGCTGTAATATTTTAGCTATGGATCACAACAATATTATTGAGTGCGGTGGATTTTATTTTATACACAATTTCGACTCTGGAAATCTCGGACATGTAGAACGGGTACCTACGGAGCTAATAGGTAAGCGTATATGTTGATAATGTAACGCAAAATCGCAAAGTCCAAAACCTGCACAAATTTCGGGAGTAGTTGCCAATTTGATGCCCTTTTCACGGACTTTTTGTTATTGTTGAGTGCCCGAAATAGATTTGAGGACATTTCGCTACATTTACAAGTGCCCTGGTGCACCAACTCATTCAATATTCACTTGACACAGTTATGATGTACTGACAGCACAGCAAAGAAAGTTAATTTAATCAAATGGAATTTTCCAGTAAGCTTGTTATTTAGTGTCCCAAGCAACATTTACTATAAAAACAACACAAAGAATAACAAAATTTTGAAAAAATACAAAAATGAGATAGTTGCTACACCTTTCACTTCTATAAAATAAATCCAAACTATAGTCCTAACTAATTAGCCAAGCAAGTTCACAGGCTTTTTTTACGCGCATAACATAGGGACATCCTTTTTTAAATCTTGAAATAATTTACTATATCCAAGTAAATTATTTTAATAATTTAGTAATAATTTACTTAACTAAATTGGGCCCACAATGTGCACAAAATTAAATGACCTACTCTCCTTAGCACCTTTAGAGATTATATCATACGTCTGCAGCACAAATGCATAATTATTTACTTAAGATTTATTTTTTGTCAGCTCCATCTATGAATGCAAAGACAAATGTAACAGAAACACCGGACTATGAATTCAACCTGTGGACTCGGCCTGACTGTGCGGGTACAGAGTTTGAGAATGGGAACCGCACCTGGTTCTATTTTGGAGTGCAAGCCAGTGAACCTGGCATACTGGTAATTGAGCTTTTTAATTATAACTCTCTTAAAATTCATTTACCACTCAATGAACAGTTAGAATTATATTTTGAACAATTTATTTATGATGAAATAAATGTGCTATGTAATTTAATCATATGGTTTTTCAAATTGTTCCATGAAGACGTAAAAAGTAGTAAAAAACCAGAGGCATTTAAATTATCTAATTATTTCTGAAAATAAAAAAAAATATTCCACTTTGAAAGAGAAAAGTTTCTATGATATTTATTTATAAGAAAATACAGAACATGTTTGCTCATTGTGATTTTTCTAATAGTGGATTAAACAAAAGATTTATTTAATTGTCACCGTAGAGGCCAATGGAATCATAATTATTAAAGTACTTTATATTGCTACATGTTATTTGTACAATAAACCTAGATTCTACATAACTAAATGCTTGTATCCTTACAATCATCCTTTAAGGTGCTTTATGTTAAAACTAACTTGAATCAAAGTAGCAATGCTGACCCTACAACTCAAAGAATGCTTGTTCCAGAAGTAGTTTCCACTATATAAAGTAACGTACTTGGCATTTTAGCTCTTATTTGTATGGTACCTTATAACAGATATTCACCCTATACAATATTAGTTTTAGTATTATGCGAAACCCGAAACACGTGTCTAGTATTTTTATGTAAAGAATCAAAATATAACATGGGGTTAAATTATTGAAATCAATTCAGTTCCTTATTCTGAACAAACTATATTCAGGTTTCACATATACTAAAAATAATGTTGTATATTCATCCTGTGTTTTAGACGTATCTTAATCTTACAATCTTTTGTAACGGACTTCATGTTGAAAACTAACAAGAATCAAAGTAGCAATGCTAACCCTACAACACAAAAAATGCTTGTTCCAGAAGTAGTTTCCAACAGATAAAGTAATGTATTTAGCATTTTAGCTCCTATTTGTATGGTATCACAAAATAGATATTCACCCTGTGTTTTAGACTTATCTAAGTCTTACAATCTTTTGTAAGGGACTTTATGTTGAAAACTAACAAGAATCAAAGTAGCAATGCTGACCCTACAACTCAAAAAATGCTTGTTCCAGAAGTAGTTTCCATTAGATAAAGTAATGTATTTGGCATTTTAGCTCCTATTTGTATGGTACCACAAAACAGATATTCACCCTGTGTTTTAGACTTACTTATCTAAGTCTTACAATCTTTTGTAAGGTAACAAGGTAACAAGAATCAAAGTAGCAATGCTGACACTACAACTCAAAAATGCTTGTTCCAGAAATAGTTTCCATTGCCATTGAAGCATTTTATTTTATTTCTAGTATAATATGCTGAGATCGCATTATGTAGGATTTCCGTATAATGAGAGGTCAGCGTATACTGGAAATGTATAGCTTGATTTGTAGCCGTGTGTACCATAAAACATATTCACCCTATCTATTCACTCTATTATTACACAGTAAATACGATCTAAAGAAAAGCGGCCACATTCCTCTAAAAGTTTATTTTATATTCTCTCAAACTTTATAAAAGGTATTAGAAAATTCTAGACACACTTACCGAGGCTCCCTACTAGCCGTTATTCATAATTCCTTCTCAGTCACGAGATAATATTTTTATAAAGGAGTGGCGCTAGTGTTCCGTTGTACGCCCTCTTAGGGCCTGTGCACACCACGTTTTTTAAACGCGCCGTTGACGCGCGTTTGTAGCGATACAGACGCGATACGCACGCGAGTCAGTCTATTCTGGAGGAAAAAAGCGCGCCGTCGACGCACGTTTCTAAAACGATCGACAACGGCGCGTTTTAGATGTTTTAAATTATACCAAGATTTTCCCCATGAGTTTTATACGGTATAAGTTTCAAATTATGTTAATAGGTGCGGTTGAACCTCATAAACCTGAACAAGCAAGGCAAGATGTACAACCAAGGCATGGCGCCGGTGACGCGGACGCTGCCCGGCAAGCCTCAGTGGGAGAGGATCAGGGATCGTCCTGTACACTCGGTATGTATTTAAGAAAAACACTCATGTTATAGGTTCCTGATTCTATCAAATTAAGTCTCTTTCTTTCGGCAAGAGTGATCTAAAAGGCTAATTTAGATAGGGAAAAGATTTCCAGACAGAAAGTTAAGAGCGGAATAATAAAATTTTAAAACTTTACACCTTACAGCATTTCATACAAACTTTCAAGTCCTTGTTCGAAATGTCTTATTTAAAAACAGATAACTGAAAATCTCTGTTTCTATGGAAAATTTAAAATCTGTCTAAATTGGCTGTAACACTATTTTTCGAAAATATTCTCTACTAACTTGTTAGACCTTTGTATCCTGCATAATGCGTATGAAGTTTCAGTAAAATCGGTTCAGTCATTTCGAAAAACAAGGGCTTGAAAGTTTGTATGAAATGCCGTAAGGTGTAAACGCTCTTAAGTAATAGGAGTGGTGCGTTGGCTTGAGTACCTATCCTCATGTGCGACCAGTGGCGGATTTACCAGTAGGCTGAGTAAGAAGGCAAATTAGGCGACCGACATTATTTTTTATTGCTGTCTTACAGAAATCAAAAACATTTCTGTAAAACGGTTTGCTGATGTCTTGCAAAAAAAAGTCTACAAGACATCTTTCCGATAACATTTCCCTCTTTCCTTTCATTGTACATTCAACGGTACCGCAAATTTCTCGGTATATTCTATGGTAAAACATCCAGCTCCCGGCCCCCAATCAGTACTCTGCGACTAGTCACTCATACAAAGTGTGGGCAGAGACCGACTCTCTGCCCACACTTTGTATGAGTGACAAGAGAGCGAAATTGCGGAAAATATACAGAGCGAAAGGGACATCGATGCGCAAACAACAACAATACAACAACAACAAATTTTCTTTCTTTCTTTTCTTTCAAACTATTACCATGATTCAAGACCCGCCAGAGAATATTTTTTACCGCGGTTATTAAAAAAAAGGTGCTGCAGACATAATGCCAATACCTACACGATCAAAATGAATGGGCAGATTTTTTTTTGTAATAACCGATTAAAAAATATTTTTTCTTGGGCGAACGTATAAAATAGAAGTACATACGTAGCTTCTATTTTGTGCTGCATTCTGCAACTAAGGCTGGATTTAGTTTGTGACGGAATTAAAACTTAACATTGATTTTGCATAACGTTTTATTGCCATGGATTTCCGCAAAGTATGGCCTGATTCCATAACTTATCTACTTCATTCTCCCTGTGATCAAGGCTAGTTAGCAGTAGTTTTGAGATATCGTTTCGCAAGATCTGCTAGATAGCTAAGTTAAATTATGAAGCGTTCGCTTCATAATCCAGCATAGCTTTTTATCATTCACTTTTTTCTAGACGGATGACAACACTTTCACACTGAGCTTTAAGTACCGAACACCAGAGAACCTGAAAGCGACCACATTCTTCGCGTTCACCTACCCGTTCTCGTTCGCTGAGCTGCAGATCGCTCTCAACTCCATCGACTTGAAGATGCTGCCCCTACCTCCCCCGCAGTCTATGGACGATATCTACTATAATAGAGAATGTCTTATTTATTCTCTTGAAGGTAAGATTGAGTTTTGTTATGAACTTTCTTCATAGTATTGTAAAGGGAACAAGGTAATTTAGCAACTGATAGTCGTGCGTGACGTCACCTCACCTGCAAGTATTTCGGATACAGATACGATAATATATCGAAAACAGGACCACGGTAAATGGGCATGGCGACCATTAACCATCCAGTTGTTGACATTTTTTTGTGCGCTTACAGTAGGTACAATTTTCTGTCTTTTCAAATGGATAGCAAACCTAAAAAGTACACTTATCAATCCTCTTAAACAAAAAAAAAACAAAACAACTCCTTGATTTTGCAACCAACTATACAGGATGGCAGGGACATCGACGCGCATCCTGCTACCATGAATTCAGTACATAATTCTTGACACCCCGCTGCGTTAAAATATTACGTCGGTTATTTAAAAAAAATTCGCTGTTCCATACATTTTGACCAGGGACCGTACAACCCCGGTTAAGAGTTAAGCCTTTCGAAGGGGTAACCTATTCAATGGGTTACCTTTATCATGATTTAGAATAGAATACTGTTTATTATCTACACCATAAAAGTTACAGATATAAATGTTTAAATTTTACATAGGGTGTCACAATGGGCGGTCTTATCGCTAAAAGCGATCTTTTACAGAATGGGTTTTTATCGAAAACCCTTTCAACGGGTAACCAAAATTGTTTTTAAGCCGTTCAGAAAGGTTATCCTTATCGTAGGTATGGGTTTCTGCTTAGAAAAATCCCATTGAAAACCCTTTCAATGGGTAACCAAAATGGTCCCTGATTTTGACCGAGTAGGTATTGCACTTCTTTAAGAAACAGCTGTTTTATTTTTTTAATTACCGACGAAAAATTTCTACGCACGGGAGTCAAGTTTGATGTACTGAATCCTTGGTAACAAGTTGCGCGTCGATGTTCGTGCCACCCTGTATACCACCTTGATTTATAGCCATAAATGCTGGAGTAATACAAATCTGTTTCAAACATTCAGGGAGGCGCGTGGATCTATTGACAATTACGTCACACCACGGGATCACATCAGAGAGAGAGGATAGGCTCAAGAACTTGTTCCCTGACAACCAGGAGAGATCATTCAAGTTTCATAATAAAAAAGTAAGCTTATTCCTTTTACATTAATGTAATTTTCAACAGGTCATCTGAGGCTTTTCTATCCAGCATCTATAACATCGATATTTAGCAGTAACAGAACTTTCCTACGTAATCAAAGGATACTAAGGCTCGTATTTATAGAAAGTTAATCAGTACTCAAGCATTACTTAAAACTAGATTCAAGCCATTGGATTGGTTGAATTTAGTCTTAACTAATGCTTGAATACTGAGTAACGTTCTATAAATACCTGGCCTAATAAATAACCTTAGCCACTTTTCCGAATGAAATCTAAAATATAAGAATGCTCTTTGAAATGTTCCCAAAATCAACGCAATGCCAACATTTATTTTCATCGCAGACCAATAATCATAATAAGCAATTACCATAAATAAATAATATTTAAATCCCTAAAAATATTGTTACCGCAACATAATAAGAGACTAAAGGATTACCGCACTCAGACTAAAGGAAAAAAACTGGACAAGTGTGAGTTCAACTCGCGAGGTGAGGATTCCGTACAAAGAATATAATGTTATTTACCATTTTTTTATCCCAAGAACAAAGTTAACATTGTAGTTCAAAAACATGTTCTCCCATACATAAGCAATTCTAAGTTTTTACGCATAATATTGAGAGATTTACCATGTTATTTTAAAATCATAGACTTCTTATAGGTGTTCCTGTAATCTATAAGTAAAGTCTATAGTAGTCTGTAGTGTAGTAAGTCTATTTTCTGTGATTTTTTTAAAATTTTAGGATCAGTAGTTTCGGAAATAGGCCGGAGAAATTAGGTTTGAGCCCTGCACTCAATCTTTACAGCGATTTGTTCTTGAATCATGTTTTTGAACTTAACTCTTCAAATACCAATAAAAAATTCAAAATTTTCAGGACCACAATAGGTAAAAAACGAAAACGCATTTTTGTGAATAAAAATTGAGAAAAAATAGTTAACAGGAAAAATTTGGTTACAGTATTAAAAAAATTGGTAAAACCAATATATTTTTTTCGAATTAAACATTTTCGGCCATGGAAATTTCTAAAAAATAAAATTAATTGTACTTCAAGCAAAAATATTAACAGTGGTTTTTTACATTAAATTCCCTAATCAAATATTTTAACACGCTACCCAACAAAATTAAATATATTGTGGTAGAGTAAGTTAGAAGCAAATAATCAAAGTTTTTTTACATTAGCGTTTCAGGCAAAAATGTAACACAACAAGCACTATCATTTGCTATGTCACACGGTACAGTTTGCAAAACTCTTTATTTTAATTTTCTTGTTTGCACTCCAAAAGTGACCCCTATATTCCAAATTAATTTATTTACATTACACGTCGACGAGTGATCCTATAAGGGTTCCATTTTTAATTCAGACGTACGGAACCCTAAAAAGCCAGACTTATTAATATAATAACAATCAATTGAATCGAAAACAGTCGCACGCTATAGTGGATTTATACGATGGAAAATTCGCAGGTTCAAATAACCCTTTGAAAATGGCTTATCCCTTCTTTCTTCTAGTCTTGGGTTCGTGTAATAAAGGCATCATGCTTTGAAAGCATCAATTATTTCCTTATTTTAATAGCAACCCATTTATCATTTAATATCATGCATTTGAATTGCAAACGATTTGCGAAGTATTATGATAATAACAATATTTTTCTCACAACCAAACAGCTTAGTGAATGTTATGAATCTGTTATAATGTTTGTCAATCGGGCTTATTTTGTTATGAAAATATACAGTCATTACTGACAAGATCAAGCCAAAATCAAGCTTGGCCAAAATCAAGCTTGGCCAAAAAAAAATAACTTTACTAAGAGCATCCAATATACACAACATCTATGACTATATTTTTGTCAAACGTGATAGTCATAAATTATGCTGTGAGTGAAAATTGCTTGAAATTCAACTAATTTCAATCGTATTGGGAAGTGACCAGAGTTCAGTTTCGACAAAAAACTCGTTTCGCTGCCACATTCTTGTTCTGTAACTTACCATTTTGCAGATACAGTAACACAAACAAGGAAAAATACCTAAACAAAACAATTGCCCCCAGGTGATCTTCATATCAGCCAGAGTACACCCAGGGGAGACACCATCAAGCTTTGTCTTTAATGGGTTCCTCAACCTTCTGCTAACGAGAAACGATCCCATAGCGATTCAGCTAAGGAGACTCTACGTCTTCAAGATGGTACCTTTCCTCAACCCTGATGGAGTTGCCAGGGGGCACTATAGGACCGACACAAGGGGGGTTAATTTGAACAGGGTGTATTTGAACCCATCGTTACAACTGCATCCTACTGTGTTCGCGTCTAGGTCATTGATCAGGTAAGTTATTTCGTCATGTTGTTCTAAAATCCAACAATGACGTTTTTTTCTGAAGTGTAGATAACTTATCCAAGGACTCTTAACAGGCCGGCGATGGATGCGTAGTTTATACAAACGTAATACCAAAATAATTTGTAAATCAAACATATTCTTAAGGTAGTGTCTTATACATATTTTGACTGGACACTGATTTAAACAAGAGTTATGAGAAAAATACCTTAAGAATATGTTACATTTACAAATTATTTTGGTATTACGTTGGTATGAACTACGCATGCTACGCCGGCCCCTTAATTGAATTCTAAACCAACACCCTTATTAATAAACGCAGAGTAGTTACCTTCCGTTTAACCATACATTTCCGAGGTGAAAGTTTCGCATAACTTTACCTTGGTTTTATTAATAAGGGATATACATGTAACTCCTTACGGGTGCGTTTCCACTAAGAGATGTGCGAGAATGCGTAGCGGGGAATGTGTGTAAGACTAACCAATGACAACACTAGCTTAACTCATGCTATGAAAATGAAGGGATGTTATTAGTTAGTTTCACACACAGCCCTCGCTACGCATCCTCGCTCATTTCTGGTGGAAACGCAGCCTTAGTCTTGAGTTGAGCTGCACGATTACTGACAAATGCTTGCACTGATTGGACAAGTCCACTCAAATTTGTGTGGTTCTTTCCTGAAAAGACCATTTCAGACACGGATCTACATGGTCCTCACATGATCTGCCCAAGATTATGTCTGGACTTTAAAAGAGGCTTTGATCCCTGAGTTTGTTTCGCCATTTCTTCTCAGGGGTAGTCAAATAGGAAATGTCGACTACATCTAGCTTATATTTTATTTTTTAATATGACGTATAAAAGTGATTCCGATATTCTATTTACAGAATAAACGATTTCATTTAATTTCACTAGTAACTCATCCGTTTCAAACAAATTATTTTTTTTTTAAGTTTATTTTTTAATAATCTTGGAACCATTAATTAACAGTATGTTATTCTTCTATAGGTACTACCACTACGGCTGCGAGAAAGATGATTTGTATGATGACGGCAAGAGTTTTACATCACGGAGCATCCAAAACATTAACGAGAGTTCCGAGGTACCTACCTCATGAATTTTTATAAAATATACCTAATCTACGTTCAGTTGCTTATTTATGTTCGAATAGCTCATCAAAATGTAGGGAACAGCTGATTTGTTTTTTGCGATTTCAGGTTTGGTCCCATACTAAAAGTTATATTATATTCGTGTATTTATTTGGTCTTATATTTATGTATAATTAGGTATATACAGGGTCAAATTAAATTGGCTAGCGAAACTCCGCAAACGTGACGGGAATCGATATCAAAACACGACAAAATAAAAACAAACATTTTTTTTTTTTTTTGAGGTCAATGACCGCTGGTAGTGTGGTTACTTGAAGTGTGATTTGATAAAATCGGGTTTATCGTGTTGAGATATCGATATCCTGGTATGTGAAGTTTACACAAAAATAAACCGGTTTTAACCTGATATTTTAAATGACTACACTACTAGCGGTTGATAACCCAAAACAAAAAACATCATCAAATTAATTTCTTTTTTGTTTTATCATGTTTAGATATCGATACCAATCACGTCTGTGGAGTTTCGCCAGTTAATTTAATTTGACCCTGTATATTATATTTAAAGTTTTTAATAGGTATATGTATGTATATCTTTATATTGAAATAAGAATTGATTTCACAATTTTCCTTATTGCCACTGCTTGTCTCTGCATCACCCAAAAGTCAAGAAAATGCCTATGGCATTAAGTCCGCCTCTGTGCATTTGTGTGCTTAAAGTATTAAATAAATAAATAACTAAAAGTTGTTCATAATGATGAGTCCAATGACCCCATATGAGGTTGTGCGTTAATTCATTTATTTATTTAATAAAAGGTAGCTTCACAGCTGACAGTAAATATAACATTTAGATTGTTCAAACATTACGCCAATTACGAAGTACACAAAAAAATAAGAAATACAAAGAGTGGTGACATAGGTAATTATTAATATTTAAACTGTGTGGTTTAGGTACTGTAAATGTGAAGGTGATGTGTGTATGTCTGTGTAAGTCTAACTAAAACTGGCACTGCTAAGTTAGCTGAGTTTCCGGGACATGTTGTAGTTACAGTATACTGTAACACTATCTCTTTTCCACATTATCTGAACACATATCTCTCTCCCTTTCCCACAGGTTCTAGACATAAAATCAAAGAAAAAAGGTGACCACTACAAACGTGACAAGTCAGTCAAACCGATGACCTGTAACAAGTCTTCAACCACCATTAAAGCACAGTCTCCGGATAACTCCAAGAAAGAACTCAAGTCAATGAGTGGGGAAGCTGCGCATCTAGCTGAACAGGTTATTATGATAACGTAACTTTATCATGTCGAACTTTGTCATTTGGATCTTATGTCTATGGTTATAAGTTTCATGTGCACGCTGATGTGCAACAACGATAACAATGATTTGCTTTAGTAAATTAAGTCTTCTGCTGCTGGTAATAGAGCTGATAGGGATATGGCCTGTATTTCTAGATAATATCCGCAACTACCATAATTTATTCAAATCGGGACAGACAGGAATTTTTAGGGTTCCTGTCTGTCTGTCCGTCTGTCACCAGGCTGTATCTCTTGAATCGTGATAGTTAGACAGTTGAAATTTTCACAGTTGATGTATTTCTGTTGCCGCTATAACAACAAATACTAAAAACAGAATAAAATAAATATTTAAGGGAGCTTCCTTAGAACAAAAGTGATTTTTTTGCTCGTTTTTGTTCGATATTTATAGCGGCAACAGGTAGAGGCTTGAAATATTCCCAGAATCTTTAGTTATATATTCAATTTAAAAATAAATAATTAAATTAAAATAAAACAAATATTTAAGGGGGGCTCCCATACAACAAACGTGATTTTATTGGCGTTTTTTATAGATAATTGTACGGAACCCTGCGTGTGCGAGTCCGACTCGCACTTGGCCGGTTTTTTTATAGTAGTGGTTATGTAAAAAAATGCACGAAGCAAAGTAAGAGCCTTCCTGAGTTCAGACCCACGACATCTCATAAGTTCGCCTGTAAAAATCCAATTAATATTTGGCTCGCGTGAGCAATGCTAACAAATCGTAATTATTTTGACAATATCATTGGTTACTAAGTCGTGTATTTAAAGCCATTTCATTCATGTAGTACCTACCCGAATTACAATGGCACTCGCCCATTATTATTATTATAACCACTTTCAATATTTGTAGAAAAATAAAAGAATATTTTTATTTAGATGCAGGGTAAAAGCTGGCTAAAAACGGTTCGTTTAAATAATAACTTGATCGAAGTTGTGTAAAGATATAATCGATATTTCAAGACAAGTTGCCTTATAATCACACTAATATTATAAAGGCGAAAGTTCGTGACTGTGTGTGTTTGTTACTTCTTCACGCTCCAACGGCTGGACCAATTTTGATAAAATTTTGTATGGAGGTCGCTGACACCCTTAACATAATAGGCTACTTTTTATCCCGAAATTCCCACGGGATCGAAACTTACGCGGGTGAAACCGCGGGGCGCAGCGGCAAGTCAAGTTGACATATAATAATCAATCAAATAAATTGTTATTATATTCCTTACGTCATGACTCGAAACCGAACTATAAAAATATGTATATACATATAACTTAAAACTAAATTATAAATACTTATATAAAATATAAATACCATAAAAGCAAATGATACTATTTTAATTTAATATTTGTATTATATATATTTTTTTTTTTTTACTTAATAGCGCCTTCATCCTTTCTCCTATTAAAAATTAACTTTGCTGTGCCCGACAGGGTCCATAATTGCTTCGATATTTTAACATACCAACTGTTTTACGTACACATTATGGAATGCAATAAAGTATTGAATGAATGAATGAAACCAATCTGCCAGTTTCACTAAAAAATAAACTTCAGAAATTCCGCCCCAGAAGGATTGCGAAATGGATAGCAAATTGTTTGGATTTCAAAGACATGCAAACATACATACGAATTTTCGAGAAACGTGACGATTACCGATAATACATTTGAGCACGTTCTGACATTTAACTTAATCCCCTACTAATTTAATTAATTCAGCGTCAAGCGATCCGTGAAAGGTGCATGAATTAATATATCGTAAAGCTTATCGACTCAATTGCGAATAAAGTCAGCGAAGCGGCGCAAAAGCGGATTATGTTGAGAGCTTACCGATATCCTCTCGTTTTTAATTAATACAAGATCTGATTAACCTTTTGACGTATGTATGACCTTTAAGTACGTGCCCTTACAGTAATTGCTCGGATTTAGGTGCAGATATATGATTTTAGTGACTTTTAAATCTATAATTATGCCATATGCAAGTAAAAAATGTGTTAAACTAGAAATGAAATCGTTTATTCTGTAAATAGGATATCAGAATCACTTACACGTCATATTAAAAAATAAGCTAGATGTAGTCAAAATTTCCTATCTGACTAACTGAGAAATGGCGAAACAAACTCAGGGGTCAAACGAACGCTTACACATAATTCCTTATGTGAATATTTATTCATCGTAGTAAAATACTTTATGAAATAAATTCAGGACGTAATGTCTACCCAAAGCATAAAAAACTATATTACTTTCAAACTACGTAAGATATTTCCATGTTTTTTTTTTTTGTATGAACAAATTATTTTATTAAGTACTTATCTATAATTTCTATCTGTGATTATTTTTACATTATTCATATTTTAATTACTAAAAATAAATATTCTCTATGAAACCAAACGGCGGGGCGGGCGCGGCGTTACACACTGGTCCCAAATGATAAAAAAGGGGACATTAAGAAATTTTTGACAAAAGGTCAACCGATTCAGCTTATTTTTTTTTTGTAGACAGCTGATGCAATTACAAATCACTTTTGTACATTGAGTTTTTGCCAAAAAAGCCGTATTTTCAGAGAAAAAAAATATTCAAATATTTTTTGTATGAAAGAAATCCTAATTTTGTCTTTATCTTCCAAGATTCAAACGTATTCAAAATAAAACTTAAAGCAGCTTGTAGAAATGCTAATTGCTCACTACTTTGTCATAGACACTCTTCTGCGATTTTGTGCTCCTTTTGAGTTACAGGCACTTTAAATATTTTTTGTATGAAAAAATCCTAATTTTCTCTTTATCTTCCAAGATTCAAACGTATTCAAAATAAAACTTAGCGCAGCTTGTAGAAGGGCTAATTGCTCACCACTTTGTCATAGACACTCTTCTGCGATTTTGTGCTCCTTTTGAGTTACATGCACTTTGAATATTTTATGTATGAAAAAATCCTAATTTTGTCTTTATCTTCCAAGATTCAAACGTATTCAAAATAAAACTTAAAGCAGCTTGTAGAGATGCTAATTGCTCACTACTTTGTCATAGACACTCTTCTGCGATTTTGTGCTCCTTTTGAGTTACATGCACTTTAAATATTTTTTGTATGAAAAAATCCTAATTTTGTCTTTATCTTCCAAGATTCAAACGTATTCAAAATAAAACTTAGCGCAGCTTGTAGAGGGGTTAATTGTTCATCACTTTGCCATAGACACTCAATTGCGATTTTGTGCTCCTTTTCAGTTACAGGCACTTTAAATTTTTCGTTGTCGGATGAGCTTTACTAGTTTTTTGTAGACAGCTGATACAATTACAAGTAACTTTTAAAGATGTATTTTTTGTTAAATAAGCCGTATTTTCAGAGTTAAAAAATTAATTCAGGCGGATTAGAAATAATCTTGTTAAAGATAGACTAAGATGTAATAACATTTTCTTCATTAATAAGTAACTCTTATAAATGTCTTTCTATTAAAAAAAGTCTTATTTTAAATATATCAAATAAACAACTTGGATATCTCAAAACGTGTACAGACATGTTCAGGTACAGGTAATTTATTGTGTGACTCATATTCAGATTATAAGCATTTTTTGGTAATGAGTCATTGCTTAATTAGCCGATTACTTACAATTTGGGCTATATTTGGTCATCTAACGCTAGTGAATGCGTCGGAAACGCTGAATGATAAAAAGGTATAAATTGCAATTAAAACTTTTCCTTCGTACTTTAACGGGCTTAGGACCGTCAAAATACAAACCTATATAATAATATAGGTATTCTATTAAGGCGTACTTAAAAAATTTGAACTACCTGTAACCCTAACGCTTAATTTATCTTTACATGCATGTTTTGTTTATTTATTTATTTTATACTTTATCACTTAATATGTATTTGATTTAGGGCAGGGATCTTGGCGTGCTTATCTGTTTTGGTCACTTTCTTCAATAATAAACGGCACTTGCACTATTAACAGTCTTTTAATTATAGTTCCACAACAAAACACACGCTTTTACAATTATTTTCACAGGTTAATTCACAGAGCAATGTTCGTGCGATCAAGATTCAATGTCAAGTCATTGTCACAATAAAATATCAGGGTATAATAAAAATAAACAATATTGTTCTACCCTACTTTGTCCTAATAAGTCATATGAAATGTAAAATACAACTTTTTATTTGACTACCCCAACAGTGGGTAGTCTTTGTTTACAAATGTAATACTTTGCTAGGGCTGTCGTCAACATAATATGAATAAATAAATAAATAAAACAAACACAAAAAATAAAACAAAGCGCATTTTTTTTCAGTACCTGTAAACTTAATAACTAAAGTAAACTATTATTTTACAAATTTAAATAAACTAGAACATAAATTAATTTTAAGCGCATTTTTTCTCAGTACCTATAAACTTAATAACTTAAATAAACTAGATTACAAACTTACAAACTTAAATAAACTAACATGAACGTGCGTATGTTACAATGTGAATTATGCTAGCGGATCTTGTGGGGGATTATTCTCAATGTCGACGTATACTTCTTCCTCATCAGCAACTTCTAAATCGAGTTCATTGGGTGAAACGTCATCCTTTAGAAGATTTTCGGCTTCTTCAAACCTCTGCTGCTTTTGAATTTTGGTGAATTTCGGTCTTATGTTCGTAATGTACGGATCGGAGCTGATAAGTAACTGGTGTAAAATATCTTCATTTGTTTGCATTCTGCCTATCTTTCTAGTATGCTTTTCTCTGATTGAACGAAAATCTTTGTTTCTTGCTTCTGAGGCTTCTTCGGACATCATACCAATTGGAATAAAAGAAAAATGCTGGCAAATATCTGCACCATGCACTAAAAGTTTATGTACACTCGAAGGCATGTAATACCACGAGTACTCGCTGACATAAAGTTCTGCTGTTTCTCTGCAATAAATTCTAAATTTTTCAATATCTACATTTCTCCCAGAAGATATTGCCTGCAAAATTACAGCAAATCTCTTAATCAAATTAGCATTAACTCCTGTTATCTCAGCTGACCTTTCGTAATCATTGAAAAACCGTCGAGCTGTATTGCCATCGTTTGTTGTCCCAAAGCCTTGTTTGACGATATCAATCATTAAGCCAGTTACAACAAAAAACTCATGCTGCGTTAACTCTTTTCTTGATTTTCGGAGCAGTTTGTCCTCACCCCGAGCCGCCCATTTTTTGAAATCTAAGTTGTAAGATATGTGCAAAATACATTCCATGCATCGCAACCACATGTGAAGTGAAGATAAACCATATTTGTACATATCATGGTTTTCTGGTTTGTTAAAAACGAGGTTCAAGTTGTTCATATCTTTCGGATTTGTTAAGCAAATGTTGCAATTGGCTGCAGACTGTGTCTGTGAAAGTGCCGTGCATACTTTGCCGTCGATCATCGTCATATGCAATTCATGAAATACTTCAAATTCGCCATCAAATAACTTTGTTGGTAGAAGGTTCTGAATTTCTTCTTGTAATGTTGCTTCTACTTGCTGAATATATTCTTTTGTTTCTTGTTTGAATTCGAACATAATTGGTCTGCAATAGTTTGTTGAAGAAGGGCGCGGATTTTCCCATACTATCACATCGTTGTCACTCATAAGGCGAAGTGGCACAAAACTAACCATAAATACAGAAGATTCTGAAAATATGTCACCAGTTGGTTTTTGTTTGTAACAACTTTGTGAAGAAGCTCCGTCACAGCCCCATTTACTAACTAGCTTCAAAACACCACCATTAATATTTGAACCAGTCACTTTCAAAATCTTCTCGGCAGTTAAATCTAGAACTGCCTGTAACTTAATTTTAGCTCCTGACTCCGATATCACAATATCTTCTTTTGCTGGATAGCATTCTTTCTTCTTCAACAGTAACTTCTGGTAAGATGGAAAAGCCGCTGTGCCATTTGTACTTAAAATGGACCTCAAAGTTAGATATTGCCATTTTGATAAACTCAATGCTGTGGCAAGAGCTAAGGTGTCTTCCTCGGAAATCGATTTATCAGAAGCTTTATATAAAAAGTCACTTACTTCTTGCACCTTTTCTGGCTTATTTGAGAGGCACTTAATAACTTTAGAACAAACAGTGCGCCCGTTTTCATTAAGTTTAGCAATAAGAGCATAGAACAGCTCTTCTTCGGAATGCTCCAAAAGAGACAAAGAACGTCTTTTCTTCTGCTTATTTGTTAAATCTTCAAATGGTCGTTTATTTCTAGTTCTGGGAGTATTTGTGGTAGCTTCTGATGTAGATGCACCCGCTTCCTCTTCGTACGATAAATTATGCTCTTCTACGTCTACTGAAATGTCCTCTATGGTATATTCTGGATCAAACAACATAGGAAAATTCACAGAAGTTAAAGTTGGCCACAAAATTTTAGACTCCAACCACTCCTTGTTTTTAACACCAAATCTTTCGTTTCTACCTGAATTGTCCCATCTTCTAGCTAGGTTTGACGTATAATTTTGGCAAAACTTTTTGATAATACTGAGCTCTTCGTTTGGAATTTCACTTGAAATACGATTTATAATGGTTTGACACAGTAAATCACTATTTTTAAGGCACCCACTATTACTCAAAAAAGAAAAAATGTCTAAATTAGTCACAAATGTAGTCATTTTGATACAAAAATGTTACAGGCAAATAAATAAAAGTTACAATGTGGTGATAGTTGATAAAAAATTGTGTTGTTTTTACGAGCACAAGACGCGTAATGAACAAAAACGGGTTCCGCTTGCCCTTATACTATTGATATATGACTCATTACCCAACTATCCCGTTACTTAATGGGGTAGTTAGATAATGGCTCATTACCTAACTACCTCATTACTTAATGGGGTAGTTAGATAATGAGCCAAATATTCTTGCAATTAGGATGAGTCACGAGAAAATAAAACATACTAAGATGTGCTCCTACATAAATACCGCAAAACTACAAAGGGAATTTTTAATTGCAATTTATATACCTATTCATCATTCAGCGTTTTCGACGCGTTCGACTAGATGACCAAATAGAGCCGAAATCGTCACTTATAGGGTAATTAAGCAATGACTCTATACAAAAAAAAATTTACATACGAGTCACACAATAACTTACCTGTACATAAACATGTCTGAACACGTTTTGAGATTTCCTTGTTTGTTTATTTGATACTGATAATTTCATATATTTGTAAGAGTTACTCTACAAGCTGCGCTAAGTTTTATTTTGAATACGTTTGAATCTTGGAAGATAAAGACAAAATTAGATTTTTTTTATACAAAAAATATTTAAAGTGCCTGTAACTCAAAAGGAGCACAAAATCGCAGAAGAGTGTCTATGACAAAGTGGTGAGCAATTAGCACCTCTACAAGCTGCGCTAAGTTTTATTTTGAATACGTTTGAATCTTGGAAGATAAAGACAAAATTAGGATTTCTTTCATACAAAAAATATTTCAATATTTTTTTTCTCTGAAAATACGGCTTATTTGGCAAAAACTCAATCTATAAAAGTGATTTGTAATTGCATCAGCTATCTACAAAAAAAAAATCAGCCGAATCCGTTGACCTTCTGTCAAAAATTTCTTAATGTCCACTTTTTTATCATTCGGGACCAGTGTGCGTTAGCGCGATGCAAATTGGTTTGGTCATGGTCAACGGTGATTACCGGACCCTTAAATCCCAATGTTATACACCCTGACCTTGAGACCCTATGTATGTATATTGTATGTCTAGACAACAGGGTCTAGAATCATGAAATTCTGCACAAGAGTTCCTGTTATAACGAGAGTGAGCACTTACGAAGGATTTTTGAAAATATTTCCATAATTGGGTAATAGGGGATCACATTCGTTTATACTCGTTTAAACTTCGTAATTTTTGCCAATGAGAAATCTCATCGAGCGTACGGCTTTTATAAATGTATATTAATTACCATCCCCATTTCCTTGAGTTCTTAGATTATAAAAAAATATTTAAAATCTAATTAAGTATATAAATCAATCGGCTCAATAATAATAATTTCTATAGTATAATTGGCACGGTTGGCGCAGTGGTTAAGCGATTGACTGCTGCGCTGCGTGTCGCGGGTTCGATTTCCGCACGGAACAAATATTTGTATGTCCTACAAGTAGTTGCTCCGGGTCTGGCTGTTTGTGTATGTGATTTTAAATGTTCGTAAACGCACCCACGATACAGGAGAAATTCCTAGTGTGGGGCAACGAAACAAATTTGATTTTATTTTTTTATATGAATTTCAATGTACTTAATATATTTCAATGTCAAAATGTATATTTAGTAAATAAGTTTGCATGCTTTAGTTTTAAGCAAAACATGTTCGATCTAAAAAATTTGAGAACACCTTGTATATGGTATACCTACAAGATGTTATTAAAATATTAGATCAATAAAAAATATTAGTTTTATACAAATAAAATATTTCATCTTATAAATTGTTAAATTCTTACCAAATTTGATTCAATTTAATATATATATATATAATTTAATATATTACTAACAAAGCATGCATTATTCAAGTTATTTAATTATTGTCTAAGTATATTAACTAAGATAGTAGAATTTTCACGCCGAAATTAAAGGCATAATAAGAGATCTGACTTTAAATCCTTACCCGACTTAAAGTCACATTTTTGACTTTGGTTTATCTCTTTGACTTTCTTTTCAGGGTTCCGTACCAAAAAGGTAAAAAGGAAACCTTATGGTGAGACTAAGTCTGTCTGTCACACCTGGATATCTCAGGAACTGCTAATGCTATCAACTTGAAATTTAGAATAGTTTTAGATAACGTTTGCCCAACTATTTTGCAAACAAGAACGAAATTAAAAAAAATATAAGTATCTTTTTTGTAAAAGAGACTGAAAGGGGGTCTTAAAAATTTGAAGTGGGGCTACTAGGGCATGTGGGGTATCATATAAAAGAGTGCTGTTTGAACATTGTCAAACATTTTTTTTTTTAGACAGCCTAGTTTCCGACTTTTGATGAAAAATGTAAAAAAATACCGTTCCTCCCCCCCCCTTATCTCCGAAGTTTGAATAGATAAAAATCTGAAATTATTCTATGGGATAGAAGTTTACAGGATAAATAAAACTATGTCTCTAAATAGCACAGTTTTTCAAAAATCATCAACATCATATAATTATACGTACGGAACCCTCGGTGCGCGAGTCCGACTCGCTCTTGACAGTTTTTTTTTTATCGCCGTACTCAGCCATAGTTAGCCGTCGTCGTCCAGCAACGGCCAAACATTCGGCCGATATTTTGGATTTATGTTCGGAATAGACCCCCTTATTTACCCAAATAAACGTGTTTGGTTTTTCCCCCAGGTGTACGATATGAAACTTCAAGAACAGCCATCACAGACGAGCAACTCGTCTTCCAAGCACTCGAACAAGGACACTTCCACGATACTAAACGACAACATGCTACGGACATGTTTGGGGTCCACGGTCCATTTGAGTACGAGTGATGAGCTCAACTTTCAGACGCCCAATCCGCTGCGACCGCTACGTGATACGCTGAAGAATAGTATAAGTCTACTTATGGAGTCTACTTCGACTGTTACTGGGTAAATATATTTAGAATATGAATAGGTATACTTGGCCTCGTTATTGTATTACCACTTTTAACAAAAACTCTCAGTTAATTGAAACTTTACTAAGGTTGAAACTAACTTATCACATTGGTCTTAACGCAAAAATAGACGTTGGTGGTTTATGAGAGTGAAATTGAACCTTAGGGTGGTAAGCCGATTACGAGGTCGGCTATACCTACTCCTACGATTATACACCTTAAAGGAAATGAAATCAATCGATATAATTAAGGAGAATCTGCAACTCCCTTATATAAAGAATACCAATTTTAGATTAAATTCCTTCGTTATAAATTCTATGGAACAGCCGAAAATAATCGACTAAAGCATTGCCACTTTTGTTGATCTATAAAAAAGAGGAAAACATTACTTCACAAAAAATTATGGTATTTATCAATTGCTCCAACGCATTACGCAAAGCATTAACGCATTTGTGAGCAAAAGAAGAAAAAAACTATTATTCTGCACAAATATTTACATTAATTCTTTTATAAATGTTAATAATTTACTTTATCAGCGAAACATTTACATTCATCTTTATAAACCGTTCACAGCGACAGTTTTATAGACGGCCGGGACTCTCGTATATCTAACTTGAAGATGGGTTGGTGTCAGGAGTGCCGACTCGCGGTGTCCAAGTTAGAAGTCACCATGCCTGGCATCACTAGCATGGTGCCCGGATATAATATGTCTATGGTACGTATTGCATTACTTTAGGACCGATTTCAATTTCAGGTAACTTTTATCTGAGGGAAAAAATCCTGTCGCAGCTTTTGTATAGAAAATATGAAAAAGATAATACATTTATTTAGCACAGACTACAAGGTACACAACATATTCACACACACACACACACACACACCGACGATATAAGGCGGGGAATAGAAGACACTAAAGTTACAGTCTTAGTGTTAATTGACTTTTCCAATGCGTTTCATACCGTCAGTCACGAAGTCCTTTTATCCATCCTCTCCTATCTTATTGTATCTCCGGAGATATTGGCCTGGTTTTTTCCTCTTATATTCGGGAGCGTCAGCAGTCTGTTTATGCTGGAGACTCTTCGTCGAGTTGGTGCTATCTTGCAGCTGACGTCCCTCAAGGCGGTATATTATCTCCTCATTTATTCTCCATTTTTATTAACCTCATTACTACCGAACTTCGGACTACGTATCATCTTTATGTTTGCAGCGTTACTGCCGGGCAAATGTTGACAACATATCTGATGCGATTGAGGAGCTAAACCGGGATTTAGATGTCGTTAAAAACTAGTCTGACCGATCTGGGGTGGTGCATAGTGCTTAACACACCTAAGTGTCAGGTTATCATAGTAGGGAGCCCCTGCAGTATGAGGAAGCTGAATGGCTTAACTGTGTTATCTTGGAAAATTCAATCATCCCGTTTAGCTCCGATTTTAAGGATCATGAACTGCATGTCGACTTTTGTCTTAACTGGCGAAACCAAGTCACGAAGGTAAGTTAAAAAGTCACCGGTACATTGTGGTCGCTCTATAGATTGAAAACCCTTCTCCCATCTGCATCACACAAAGGCAATGCTTGTACACGTACAGTCCCCATCATTGACTATGGTGATGTGTGTAATTACTATGACCTGAATGCAGATCTCCTCAATAAACTTGACCGCCTTCTCAATAACTGCATTCGATTCGTTTTCAATCTTCGTAAGTATGACCATGAGTTCGCGCACCGACTGCTTTTGTTAATGGTTACCCATTCATCAGGGCAGAGACTTGAGGTCTCTGTCTACGTTGTGCTCTATTCTCGACAAACCCACTTACCTGACTTCCCAATTTCAATACTTATGCTCTGCCCATAGTGAAAATCTTCGTTTCACCAACAATCGTCTTCTACGATGTCCTTCTCACCGTTCTGGCTTCATTCATTCTTGTTTCTTTATCCAGGCAATCTTTGTTTGTAATGCGCTCTCTCTGAACATCAGGACGGGCTATCTTTTAAGTGAAGACACGTGAACATATTCGTAAGTTGGCAGAATCATCCCAGCGCTGATTTGCTGGATTCGTTTTCTCCTATACCTATAGTTATTTCTGCTGACAAAGTTTATTCTGTTTATATTATGTATTTAGTATTTATTCTTTTTCGAGTTATCTATCTCTTCTGGTGTACCTGCCATGTTTTGTCTCTGCATCATCCTAAGGTTGACTGGTAGAAAATGCCGCAGGGCTTAAGTCCACCTTTGTACACACGGCTACACATCAAGCTATACGTACGAAGTACGTATTGTACGAAAATCCTACACAATGCGAGATCACCTTATACTGGAATTGCACAGCTTGATGTGTAGCCGTCTGCACAGTATTTTTTGCGTGTATTCCCGTTGTCCCCGTACGCCGTGTCCCCGTTCTACGGGGACAGCGGTACTTCTATTAAATATTTAAAAATACTTCCCGTTGTCTCCGTGGTTTGGTTTACATTCAAAAATATGTTTCTGGCACTCGCCGGCCGCTGCCGCGGCACCGCTCGTTTCGCTCGCTCAGCTCGTGCGTTGTGTGGTCACAGTTCTAACCTAACCTAACTGTTTTGATTTCAAAAAGGTTTACTTCGTACGATAAAGGGACAACGGGAAATAAATTTAATCACGTCCCGCTGTCCCCGTGACGGGGATATGGCAAACGGGGACAACGGGAATACACAATTTTTTGTACTTGTGCATAAAGTTTTATTAAATAAATATACATTATGTCAAATAGCCATATTTGATCTTTAGATACAAGTTAACTGCCAATTGAAATCGACCCTTAGTAAAATAAGTTCAAATGATTATGACTTCTCGATCCTTGTGCTTTAATTACTTGATTTGTATCTGATTGCCCCAGAAGCAGAGTAATATTTTTTTAAACAAGTTTATTGGTGCTAGTTTTTCATGTAAGTCTAAGTACATGTTTTAATAAAGCCTGTTATCGCCACAAAGCGATAAAAAATATTTTAAGAACTCCTTATTATTCAAATCCTTGTGAGGACCCTTGTTGGGTCCGTTACTGTAATCAATCAAAAGTTTACTTCTCATAGCGATAAGTCAACCTTAGGTAGGCGGTTGTAAGTTGATTACACTAATATTATTAGTTATATCTTTGTGATCCTCCCATTCTATCCAACCTTCGTCCTTTTCCCACCCAGAACCGTCAAGACCTTACGTCATCTTACCACACCTCCATAGACGAGTACAGAGAACACCAGAGACAACAATTCAACGAGCAATCCAAAAAGGTATTATTGAGTCCTTTTATTTTAAACTAGCTGCGCGACCTGCGACCTCACATTACAAAATAATAATAAATAAATGTTTTGGAAGTTAATGGATAATTTTATAATAATATTCGGCTTCGATCTTTACGATCGAAGCCGAATATTTGGACATGACGAAAATCATGTACAATTCGCAAGTCTTGTCAAGTCCAATCCACATCGAAGGGTCGCTTCTCGAAGTTGTGAAGGAGTACGTCTACCTAGGGCAAGTTTTCCAGCTTGGTAGGCACAACTTTGAGAAAGAAGCCGACAGAAGGATCCGGTTGGGTTGGGCAGCGTTTGGAAAACTTCGTCAAGTCTTCTCGTCGCCAATCCCGCAGTGTTTGAAGACTAAGGTCTTCAACCAGTGCGTCCTGCCCGTTATGACATACGGTGCCGAAACGTGGACACAAACTCAAGGTCACTCAGCGGGCTATGCTCGGAGTTTCTGTGAAAGATAAGATCAGAAATGAAGTTATCCGGAAGAGAACCGGAGTTACACATATACATAGCCTGCAGAGTAAGCAAGCTGAAGTGGCAGTGGGCTGGCCATTTTTGTCGAAGGACCGATGGCTGGCGGAGCAGACGAGTCCTGGAGTGGAGACCGCGTATCGGCAAGCGTAGTGTGGGACGCCCCCCAGCTAGATGGACCGACGACCTTAAAAAGGTGGCTGGAACAGACTGGATGCGGAAGGCAGATGACAGGGTTTTGTGGCGCAGCCTGGGAGAGGCCTATGTCCAGCAGTGGACTGCTATCGGCTGAGTTGATTGATTGAAGCCGAATAACACAACTTTGCACACACTTTTATTAGAAAACAGTATTTTCGACGAGTAAAAATACCCACAGGTTCATATATCATATTTCAATAATTAACTTTCAATTATTTTACCATAACCTTTATTTTATTACGTGGTGAAGGACAGTAACATTGTTCGTAACAATTGTCCACAGTCACAGGACGTGGATTCTTTGTCCAAAGATGAGAACATCCACTTCTGTACCAACTGCTTCAAGAGATACGTGATCACGGAATCCAACGAAGAAATCGTAAGTTTTACTTATTCTCTCAATAACCAGATAAAACTGCAATGTTTGGATTTTCAAGTCAGGAATGTCACCAACAGATAATTCAACATCAATAATCCAATTGGTTTGCCGAGTAATATTGCAACATAAAAGCATTCTAACTAACGCTTACAGACATTTTGGGAAGACATTCATGTCAAGCGAGCACACTCATTTATTAGGCAGGCACGCATTTTTTAGGGGTGCTCCTCTAAATGGGACATAAAACCGTCCGTTCAACATTTGGAGTTAACATAAATGCATCATCTCACTTTATACATCATTGATAAATGATTTTATTTCTATAAGTAGGACATTCGCCAACAAGCTAATCAGTCAGTATTCGCTTTGATATCCTGAGTCGTGTGTTTGTCTGTTGATACAGAAGGTATGCTCAGTGGTGTCGACGCAGAGCGAGGCGGTGTCTGTGGGCGACAATGCAGAGCAGCGCTGCGACACGGACTCCAACTCGCCGGTCGGCGCCAGCGTCGGAGATGTACTGCCGCCCGGCGTGAGTATACACACTCTTTAAATTTTAATGCACATCCAAAGTGAATCACGCAATGAAATCATCCTTTCATCCATGCAAACTTCTTAACATATTTTCATCCAGTTCTATGGTTTCACATTTCACGTATGGTCTATTCTAAAAGTATTTCAGGGTACTATCACAAAAAAAAACGTTTTTCGTCAGTTTCTTATCTAATTGTGAGAAAGCGTGAAATAATCGAAACATTAAGTCTGTGTAACTATAAAAGTAAAGTTTTCGTGGTGATAAACCATTCGTGTCAGTCTCAGTACCCGTTAATAGTATCATCACTTTTGCGCTCTCGAAAATATAGCTTATTTCGCCGTTGATTTACGCCGTTATTTTACTTTTAAATAGACTATTTTTGTTTTTCGAGCAAGGTAACAGTTAACTTAGTTATTAAATAGTTTTTGTTTGAATTTGGATTATATATTCGTAGATAAAAAATAAAATTTCGGACGAAAAATGATCTACTGATCATTTTTCAAAAAATGATCTAATGATCTACTGATCATTTTTCAGTAATACACCAAAAATAAATACCAATAATAAATTGATTAAAGCGCTCCCAAGTATAAGATACAGTAGTACCATGGCCATTTTTATAAAATTTTAAATTACGTTATCTTCGGTGTAACAAAGCATCAAAAGATACCCAAGAGTAAAATTTTATGAAACATCCTTTGCGACAAGGTTTTTACTGATGTATCAAATTGAAATATTTATTTAAAGTGCTCCCAAGATAAATAATCAAACTTGCTCGGGCATATTTTTTTTTTAATTTTATGGCTATAAACCATAATCACACATCAAAACTGGAGTAAAATGCTCAAATTCAAGAAAAATTGTGATAGCCCCTTAATGTAAATGTAAACAAATGGATCAGAAAACGTATTGTGGATGCCAATTTATAGTGCCAAGCCTTACAAAATAAAGCGCTTTGGTTTGTTTATTTGAATACTTAAACCCGAAAGTCTAATTTTAAATCACCTTAAAGATGTGCCTTACAAAAATTAAGCGCTTTGATTTGATTATTTGAATAATTTAACCCGAAAATCTAATTTTAAATAACCTTAAAGATGTTTTTCTTTTGACAATTTATTGAGGTTATCAAATGTTGTTCAAACAATAATTTATTGTTGGGTTAAGTGGTTAGATTAATTAAAGTTGAAACCGAAAGTTTTTCACCAAGTCGGTTTTATTCAGCCGATTTTTATTTTCAGAAGTATCTTTTTGCTCCACTTAATGCATACATTTTATATTAAACTTAATGAGAGACCTCCTCTCTATTAAACCTCCGTGGTAAATTTATATTTAAATAAAAAATAAAAACAGTGCAGCACTGTTTTGGTTCTAAGCAAAAAATACGTGCTTTGTGATCGGTTTTGTAGTGATTAATCATAACATTACTACGTAGTTGAAAGAAAATATGTTTCCAGCCTCCACCAAAAGAAGACAAGCCAAAGTCGGCGCCAGCGAAGCAAGGCAAGAAGAAGTGCGCGCCGGTGCCTAACAACACTGCCAACAACAACACCGCGCCAATGAAGGTATCAACCTCTTTGAGCCCGCCTAAAGAGGTTGAGTCCGGCCTGTACTTGTATATAGATCTGCATGGACATGCTTCTAAGAAAGGTAAGGATATACCGAGGCTTCTTAGTAAAAAAGTCCGGCCATGTGTGTGTCGGACCACACACAATGAAGGGTTCCGTAGTTGGGATGAATCTATCCCAACTAGTTCCGTAGTTGGGATGAATCTATCCCAACTACGTTAAGAACAAACTTAACATTGTACTCGAAAAACATATTCCCTCATACATTCAAACTGCAAATGTAAGTTTGTAGGCACAATATTGAGAGATTTGCCATGTTGTTTTAAGACCATAGACTTCTTATATTTATTCCTGTGAGCCATAAGTAAAGAACTCGGAACTCGTTTCGGAGATAGGGGTCGGGTAAATTTTCATATATTTTCTTTAAAAGCAACAACAATAGCAGCAGCTTTAACTTTAAAAGCATTTATTTAAAAATCCTTGCAGTAAGAATTTGATATGTCACACGGTACAGTTTGAAAACGTTTTTTAAATGTTCTATATGCCCCCAAAAGCGCGTGTAATATAAATAAATGAATTTTGAATATGGGGGATATTCAAAATTCATTTATTTACATTACACGTCCATATTTGGGTCACAGAAATTCATATGTGTACCAAATTTCAACTATCACAGCTAAGTAGGCTTCACAAGTTAACGAGTAATAGTCGACCAACTTAAATTTGCAGTTGGAGAATTGACCGTAACGTATATCGATGTATGGGAGAGCATGTTTTTCAACTACAATGTTAAGTTTGTTTTTGGGATAAATTCATCCCAACTACGGAACCCTTTATTGTGCGTGGTCGACATGCACTTGGCCGGTTTTTTTTTTGCGATTCCGAAGTTGGTCCCATAGTAAAAGTTATTCAGTTCGATGGTCTAAACTCTAAAGCACTCCTTAAAGTTTGACGGGTTCATTTTTAAACACACAACACACTTAGATTTATTACGAAAATAATTTTCTTTTGCACACAATGCAACCTGTCATGTAGGCGTACGACACGAGGCATAGAACCAAACTGAGCGAGGTGTGATCTGTAGATAATACCAAGTCGATTTTGATTTGTTCGCTTCATCCCGTGTATCGTAAGTATATTTAAATGTCTTCGATGAAATCTTTCGTCCCCAGGTATATTCATGTACGGCAATCACTTCGACGATTTAGAGAGCTGCGTGGAATGCATGCTGCTGCCTCGCATCATGTCTATGAACAACCTCCATTTCCACTTCTCTTCCTGCAACTTTACCGAACGGAATATGTATCTAAAGTGAGTAGTACATTGTGTTACCATGGTAAAACGGAACGCCGACATAGCCTTAGCGCCTTCGCCACGAAAGAATGCCTGCGGCTATTAGAGGAACTAATACGATATAGAGAGAGATGGATAGATGGTGAAATAGTAAAGCGATAGAGGTTAGCAACATTCCGTCGCACGACTACAGCACCACGCCTGCGTGACTTCTTTCGTGGCGCGGACTGGTAGTGATGTCCTGACACCTAGCTCAAGCCTAGTTTTGTTATCTGGAATCATAACCCTGTAAAAAATATTGTATCGATATAATTTCACATGCCTAACGCCACTAGTGCTGTACGATAGCAAAAATGACTATCGATATTTTTTAACGCACCACTAGTGTTGTTTTTTTGGAAAAACTGGTTAGACGATTCGATTTGTATCGACCTTGGCTCGGCTGCATCAGATCCCAGCTTATGTTGGAATCTAAAGATGAATGTGTAGCGGCATCAACATCGCCACATGCGGACTACGCGTCACACTGACGTCACGCAAAATCCTTCCTTGATTAATGTTGTGTTTGTGTAACATTTTCTTTCATTTTAAAAGAATAGGTAATTTTACCGTTAATATTATGCAAAGCTCGAACACATCGCCACTAATAAAACCCGTGTACCAGGGACCGCCGCGACGGCATGTCCAGGGAGGGTTCAGGCCGGGTTGCGGTATTCAAAGCCACGGGCCTCGTCCGCTCATACACCCTGGAGTGTAACTACAACACAGGCCGCCTGGTCAACGTGCTGCCTCCCACGGTCCGTGAGGGCTCCGGAGCAGTACCGCTGGCCCCCGCGGCCCCACTGCCGCCAAAGTACACGCCTCATATCTTCGAAGAGGTAAACCCTTTCCAGGTTTGTGCGCCGCACGTCTCTTAGGTAGATGTTGCGAAGCGTTGGTTTTGTTTCGGCACTGGGAGACGACCTTTTGTTCGTAAAGTCAAATACTCAAATTTTTTATTGTCATACAATTCGATTTATGACAGCACTGCTCTAGATGAACATTTCTGTATCCACTGAAGATAAAATTGTTCTTTTTCTCATTCTTTTTTGCGGTTAAGGCCAGCGCACAACTGGCGAAGAGCAGCAATGCTTGGTTTTCACTGCCAAAAAATATCTACTTTGCGTTAGTTGAATTAAAGTCGAAAATAAATAAATATAACTATTACTACGCAAGAGCATCTAAGCGACGAAGCGATGAAATGCATTTTTGACTTTGCGATATACTGATAGATAATATTCATATTTTGGGCAATGGAAAGCTCGCTGCGCTACGCCGCTCGCTCGCAGTGTCGATGAATTCGTTTGTTGCCCGCGGTACTACCAGTATTACTACCAGTAGTACCACGGGTAAAAAAAAAAACCCGTAGAACTACCAAGCGATCCAGTAGTACCACGGGAAGTTTTTTTTACCCGTGTTACACTCTTTAATCGACATTTAATTTTCATAGTTTAACATTGTCACTTTGACACCCGTCCCTTTAACACTACTCTCTTTGACTTTTGCTAATTAGAAATTTCCCTACCATACCACTGGTGTGAAAGCTCAGAGTGAAGGTGGGTCAATCATGATCATTTTTAATAATAAATTTAGGTATTTTAAGTACATACATGTTTTATTTATAATAATATCATAGAAGTCGAAGTAAAACAATTAAATTAGTTGAATAGGACTTTAAATATTTCCAACCTAAAGAAATAAACCTTCTGGCCTTTTTTGACCATCGATAAACAAAAATGAATGCCGCTAATACAAATATTATTTATTTCCTTTTTTTACACAAAAAATATTAACTTAGTCCTAGGAATGAGAGAGAAAGTACACGTTAATGTACGTGTTTATTATAACGCAATTTTTTAAGTGCATAACCAACTGTTATTTCTCCCGATATAGGTTGTAATAAAATGTGCCTTAAATTATATTTATGATATAATATTTTCGTCTTGTTTTTTTTTGCTAAAAGACCTAAATTTATTATTAAAAATGTTCATGGTTGACCCACCTTCACTCTGAGCTTTCACACCAGTGATAAGGTAGGGAAATTTCTAATTAGCACAAGTCAAAGAGGTTGTTTTTTGTTAATTGTTTTACTTCGACTTCTATGATATTATTATAAATAAAACATTTATGTACTTAAAATACCTAAATCTATTATTAAAAATGATCATGATTGACCCACCTTCACTCTGAGCTTTCACACCAGTGGTATGGTAGGGAAATTTCTAATTAGCAAAAGTCAAAGAGAGTAGTGTTAAAGGGACAGGTGTAAAAAGGAGCAGGTGTCAAAGTGACAATGTCAAACTATTAAATGTCGAATAAGAGTGTAACACAGGTAAAAAAAAACTTCCCGTGGTACTACTGGATCGGTTGGTAGTTCTACGGGATTTTATTTTTCTCGTGGTACTACCAGTAGTACCACAGGTAAAATAAAATCCCGGGCAACAAACGGATGAATTGTATTTATAGTGTTATCGTAAGTTAACTTTTAGAAAAAGCAGGCCGTTTTAAAGAACTTATTATCCTGTGAGCTGCCTTAATAGAAATATCTGCTATTTGTAGCAACCATGTAGTGAAAGCTGTTCATAATAATGAGTACTTGAGCCCCCTGAAAGTACGCCAAGGATTCCAAAACCTCTTACATTACAATGTTTTTATCCGACTGCGGCGAAGCCTAAAAATACTATCTTATATACGCTTTATTAATAACGGTCAGAGTATAAACACGTTTCAGGTAAGACACAGTCGTGCAAAGAATCTGGAGGTTTTCGAAGAGATAGCCCCCGCACAGGTTTGTCTTAAACCTTGTAAACGCTAGTATACATATTATTTTGTAAAATATTATCAACATAAACAGTATTTTGCGCATAAGTATTTGCTTTATGTCAAGTAGTTTGAACATTGCTTTTCTACACAAATGCTTTGTAAAATATACCTCTTCAAAAATCTCCAGATATTTTATTACTAATATTAACACTTGCTTTAAAGCACTTATTTTATATTTGTGAAAATACCCTGAGACTAATTCAAAGGTGACTGACATAGCTACATACGAACTATGTAAGTAATAGATAGTGTAAATATTTGTCAAAAATTACCATGATAGCTATTGTGCCGGGTAAGTTTTAAAATAACGTAATTCTATATTAAAACTATTTACTGCCTATGTAAAGTTCCTGAAATAGCAACGCTTGTACAATGTTAATCAAATCATTTAAATTGTTATATATTGATGAATGTAATATATAATGGCGGTATTTTATTCTATTTAACTCATTTAGCCTTTATTATTAATCAGCTATGAAGGTTATTTGAACCTACTGTAAATATGATACACTAATACAAAAAAAAAACAAGAAGTTTTATTGGCAAAAAAAGGAAAAGGTGATGACAGACAGTGGTCCTACATAAAAACAAATGAGTTTATACATCACAGTATTTTGTTTTGATACATTATGTTAAGTTATAATACATTTATGTATGAAGCTAGATTCCCTCGGCTAATAAAAGCTGAATCAAATTCTGATTACTAAATTCACTATCAAATTGCTTGATTGGTTTAAAAGAGTGTCGATGTAGTTTCTAGCCCGTTCTTCTCCATAGGAACCTACTACGCTTTGGATTGGGTAACTAGCTTCATCTTTCTGGCTAACTTAAATCAGGTAAACAGTTACCAGCAAAGAACAAACTAGTATCTTTGTCTCCTTTTTTTTAAACTCTTTCGAATCTAATTCCCGTTGGAGGAAAATTAAACAACTCATTTTATGATTACAATATTAAGCATCCGGCTCGAAGGACCAATGATTGCAATGACAGGTCCTGGTGAAGCAATCTGAAAGTAGAGTGGACTGTTAATAGAACATAAAATGCAAAAAGAAATGCTTTCGAATAGTTGTAAATTTAACCAATTACGATACTAAACTACCCGTTAATTATTACTCTAAATTATTTGTATCCCAAGAAAGCAAACTCAAAGCATTTATGTATAATTGGTTTAATAGAAATAAATGCTTTGAATTTAGCAATTTTCAGCAAACAAATAATTTGAACAGCATCAGAGATTTGATCAAACTTTTAAAAACCGATAGACCAACTACACCAAACTTTCAAAATCGATTTTACTCGGTCGGCATAACATACAGCAACATTACTGTGTAGGTGGGTCGTTCTCTCGGCGCGTCGATCCTAGACCTTACGGGGCAGCATCCCAACTCGCGCATCCCGTGCTCCGAGCACCGCAACTTGACCGCTGTCAGGGAGTGGCTGCGAGCACATACACGCACCATGCGGCCACAGGTATGTTGTAATAAGCGGGCATGAAGAAAAGGTGCTAATGGATATCGGTTTCTGAATGATAAGTGTAACGAACTTTGGATTTTGAGATTCAATCTTCGTGAGACCGTCAGTTGCCGATTGGTCGCGTTTAATGAGGAAAATCGACAGTATTTTGTCACTTAAAACAAAACATAATGGTTAAAACAGTATTAGCGGTATGCTTTTGACGCGATGCGGCGGTGCTGAGCCCATAACGATCAATCAGGAACCGACCCAGCACACTTATTGTCACTTAACATTACAAATGTCTTCTTCACTAAACATTTTTTAATGTTCTTTTATAACAATTTCATTTTTTATTTTATTTTTGTTGCTTTAATATTATAAATGTTGGAACGCCGACGTCTCCCCTCTCGGAGGTGGGCGCTAATGGCTGCAACACCGTTTTCAAAACTAATGTAGCTGTTAACGAACACTAAACATTTTGTAAATCTGTGTTTTTGTTTCAATAAATATTTGTATTTTGAACTTATTCTGCACACTTCTCTGTTGATAACACTTCTTTTACTCTTTAATTTTCAGTGTTAACTACTAAACACAACAAGCGTTTTATACTAGTCGTGGTAAGAATATAATTGTGGGAGTGGAGGTGTGCTGTTCGATGATCATTTAACATACACTATAATTGCAATACTTACTAATGTTACGGAGTGGATTTAATAGTAGCATTCGATTATTTTATTACCTCATCAACTATTTGTGAATCATAATTTCCACGTTATTTGTAAATGCTGACGTTTTTTTTCTAGTTGACGATGTCTCGTCTGCGGCCCAAGACGTCGTCTCCTGTGCGCGTGCCGCTGTACGCGCGCTCCAAGGGTAAAGTGACGGAGGAGCGCAAGGAGAACACGTACGTCGGCGCCAAGACAGACACAGAGCGCAAGCGCAGCCCGCCCGTGCTCGCGCCGCGCTCCGGACACGACATCATGCACCTCAGCATGAAGTTCAGCAAAAAGAACGAGCCCGTCAAGACCACCTCTCGCACCAAGTACCTGAGCGAGAACGAACCCAAGCCCAAAACGTTATCGACAAAACGAAGGAACGTTCTAGCGATTCGGAAACCGAATTCGAGTAAGACGCAGGTGACGGGGGGCGTGGTCAAGGCGAAGGTGAGCCGGCGCTCCGCGGACGACGCAGAGAGCACGCGCGCCTCTGTCGTGTCCGCCAAGCTCAGCAAGCGGAGCTTCTCGCGCACCGGGCGCGTCTCGCGCGCTGCCCGCTGTCGCGCGATGGCGTCGTCGTCGTCCGACGACATGCTGGGCGGCACGTGGGAGGACGTGGCGGGTGGCACGGCGCTGGGCGGGGCCGGGGCCCTGATCGCGGGCGGGGCCGGGGCCCTGCTCGCGGGCGGGCCGCACGACGCGCTGTCGGCTGGCAAGCGCCGCTCGTTCGCCGTGCCCGCGCCACCTCACCTCAAGAAGATCCGCCTCAAGACCGCCATGTAGCGCGCGCCCCGCGCTCGCCCCGCACGACCCGCCACGTCCGCCGCGCGCGAGGTGCGACTGACGCACTGTACTGTATGAACTCAGGCTTAAGGTGGATACTTTCGTGTAAATTGTCCGGGCATCTGCCATGAAGAGTAAAATTCTCGACCGTTCAAGCTACATGAGTTTTCCTATATCGTGGCAGACGGCCGACGTGTCCGGTGTCGAGACCACTGCCAGTTACCTAAACATCTCGAACGTTGGCAAAAACAGTGTGTGGGGCAGCAGACGCCAGTCGGTGACTTATGCCATTAAAATTATGTGTGATCTTATCTCCTTACTCTTGGAACTAGTTAGGATATTGTATCGTGTTAATGTTTAGGGTAATATCGTTCACGACTGCGACTTGCCACCACAGTTGTTAAAACATTTTATTTTGTAATTTATTATTGGTAGTAATATTTTTTATGGCATGAGATATAAAATAATGTAAGCTATTGTTGTAACTTAAATTTTCGTTGCTAATAATTATAACTTTTCTTAATTCGTAATTATGTTGACTGAATTAACAAAATTTTTGTTCTAAGCATAATGTTTTATATGTGATTTTTTATCGTTTATTTAATTGGAAGTCTGTATAATATTTAACTATCCTAATTTTGTGGATGGAAATATTTAGCTAATGTTACTGTAAGATTTTATAGAGAGAAAAAAAATTGTTTGTGGTTAGATAAAAAAATCATCCCAACTGTAGGTGAGTTGAATGCTCATGGAGCAATGTTTTCAAGATGTGCTAATATACTTTAATGTACTATTGATCTCATTTATGAAAATTAGCAGGAAGCTGGTTTCAAAGAGTGCTCATATCTATTCAATCACAAATATATCTGTATCCACGGCATGATTCAGCAAAGCTTTAAAAAATCCTTCTGGACTACAATGTTGAATTTGCAAAATGTTGAATTCGCAAAATGTTGAATTCGCGAAATGTTGAATACCAAAATCTTGAATTTGGAAAGTACAAAAATATAATTCTTACTAAATAGCCAAGTAAGTGCGACCAACTTGGATGTAGCGCTCGCTCGGCTCGCGCGCGGTTTGTCACATTTCTAACCTAACCTAACCCTAATTTGCAAAATGTTGAATCCCAAAATGACCATATATGGTCAACATTTTGACATTTTGCAAATTCAACATTGTGGTCCGGAACATAAAAAATTCTGTAAATATGGAAACAGAAATTAATAGCAACAGAAACAAAGTGTTTGTGTGATATAAAACAGCTTGATTTATAAAGGGTTTTTTTAGAATTATGTATGTATTATTAACACGAATTGTGTAAGGGGCGGAAGAGGCCCCCGCGGGCCGGTTAGCAACAACTTAGTGCAATAATTTTATATGAATAATATAAATGTACCAGGAGTTTTATAAACAAACGTATCTAACACACCTCAAAATTATAAGTTCTTAGTATGTATTATAAAATGTTTACGGTAGGAATGCGTAGTGTGTATATTTTAAAACTAACTATTTATTTATCTGAAATATTAATATATGGTTAATAACATACAATGTTCTGACAATCATTTGTTTTCGTTTCCTATGTACTTCTTTCCCTAATATGCTTATGTTTTAGATGTAGAGTACTTTGTTTGGCTTCTGTCCTTCTATCCTTGAAGCCAAACAAAGTTGTCGACGCTAATCGGACATATTTATTGGTAGGTAGTAGTCGTGGTGTAGCTATCAGATGTGATGTTTCCTCTCAGCGTAGTCAGCGTCAAAAATATAGGGACCAACCACTAGGGTTGCCACCGTTTTTTAGAAGAAATAAAGGTAGTTCTGGTTTCAGAGAGGGTAAATAAAGAATAAAGACTAATAAATAAAAAACCGGCCAAGTAAGAGTCGGACTCGCGCACGAAAGGTTCCGTACCATTATCTATAAAAACGGCAAAAAATCATGTCTGTTGTATTGGAGCCCCACTTAAATATTTATTTTATTCTGTTTTTTTGTATTTGGTATAGCGACAACAGAAATACATTGTCTGAAAATTTCAACTGTCTAACTATCACGGTTCATGAGATAAAACCTCGTAACAGACGGACGGACAGCAGAGTCTTAGTAATAGGGTTCCGTTTTACCCTTTGAGTACGAAACCCTAAAAAAAAATTATTTTGGTACATTAGTCGGAAAATAAAATTTTTGGTTATCTTTTAAGGGCGTCCATAGTCTCAGTGACCTCGAGCGTCGAAGAGTTTCTTACCCCACCGACCTTTCCGGTCCTTCTCTGTATTTACGTAAAATTTGCCATGGTCTTTGCTAATACTAAAGTTCCCCGTGTGAAGGCTGTGAGCCGACTGCCACACGTCGCCCGCGCACGGACCTGCCGCTTGCGTTCGTGTACAAATATACATTGTTTTAATTTTTTCACGTAATATACAATAAAATAAAAAACGGCTAGATGAAAATAAAGAATATATGATTATCTGTTATACAATAAAAAATTGTGTAGCCAGATATACTATTCACTTATTTATAACGAGATTTATTTCAAGAATAGACCTTTACAAAGTTTTAATGTTCTCGTTAACTACGCATTTTTTTTAAATTCTGGTTGATGAAAATAAAGAACATATATCAAACTCTTACATATATTTTTTTTAGATTTTTCATGTAACTTTTAATCGTTGTTATTCTTGGTTGAAATTCACTATTTTATTTATGGATGCCCATAAGGCGCGGTGTTACCTCAATATTCACAAAAACTGGTTTCTTGGATAGTCGAGTATGACGTAACGCAATGAAAATATCCGACGCAAAAATACAGTGGACAGAAAAGGGTTTACAGAAAAATTTTAACCGAATAGAATAGTAAACTATATTTTGATATTAGCAATAAAAATTGTGAAGTTACTTCACAAAAATAAACTTCGGCGTCGAATATCTCTGTACTTTCATCGAAAACATTTTTTTTTTTTTAGGATTCTATTTGCATTAGCTTTGTTTTAAAACTTTAACTGACAATTATTTAATATAATGTGTACATTCCGAATAATCTAGATAAAACCCGTAAAATAAATGCCAATTCGCAGCTTATTCACATCGTCAACACAATTGTTTATTCAATTTTCAACCTTATTTCAAGCGGTTGTGTGAGTGAAGTGCCAGGGTTTAAAATCGTAGTCAGTCCGCGCCTTAGACGCCGCCGCCTCGGATGCGTTAGGTTGTCTTTTGACCATTCATTTAGAAATAAGAGTTGCATTGTAAACTTATAAAAAATATTGAGAACCGAGAAAATGTGTTTAAAAATTAACCTAAGACGATCGAACTAAATAACTTTTATTATGGGACCAACGTTGAAATCGCGAAAATAAAACAGCTGTCCCGTATAGTTTAGAACAGTTGGTATAAACTTTCGTAAGAAAGCAGATTTTTTTTAAAGATCATAAAATATGTACTTATTTTTGAAATAATCATTCAGTAGGATTTTATGAACTTAGTTGTAGTGTATTATTTCGGAAATAATCATTCAGTAGGATTTTATTAACTTAAGAGAGTTGTAATGCTGATTTATTTATTTATTTAGCACTTTAAGCACACAAAATGTACAGAGGCGGACTTAATGCCATAGGCATTTTCTACCAGTCAACCTTAGGGTGATGCAGAGACAAGCAGTGGTAGGTGCAATAACGAAAATTGTGGAATATTTATTTAAATTTATGGATACACATACATATACCTATTAAAAACTTTAAATATAATATATATACCTAATTATTAATAAATATAAGACCTTATAAATACACGAATATACCAACAATCCAAACAATCAATGGGAATGGGGATGATTATAATTCTGTAAAACCATATTTGTAATAGCCGCGAATCATATTTAGATCAACATACAACCTGTTACTGACCTGCAAATTGCAAAAACCGTAAGAAAATTTGAATTTCGCGGGCTACCTTAGCGCATCCCCGGTTGCTACACTCGTGTATGGTCGACATGATTTGGCACAGCCGAGCGGCAAAATCGAATATAAATGTAGATATTTATGTCCAGGAAAGCCGGCTTCTAGGAGTAAGTGTTCTGTGGCCGGCTTCTGCCAACCCGAAAATGAACATCCCAGTTTGCGACCTGTTTTCGCGCCTGACGTCGGCTTCCATGAGTGACGATAATGAAGTAGATTTTATAGCCGCATGCTTTAATCTGACAGTCGGCACCTGCCGGCATCGATCTGTCTTATTATCAAGTCTGGACATACTGGTACAATTCAAGGATAACCAAATAGTGGTTATCGGCGATAGATGGTTATTGCATAGCTATTCATAACTATTTGACAGTTTTTTAAACACCATTACACAGCAAGATTAGATTTGATTAGCAATTGGCTACCGTACGCAAAATACGCCCAATATTGACGTGGAGTTGCGGACACCAGCCCGTATTACCTAGCAATTGGTACTGATAGTACTGAATAGTGAATATGTACATGAAGAAGGAAGATCCATGAATGTGGCTTTTAGAAGGAACAACATCTATCCTAGTTGGGATAAAACTGTTATTAAAGGGCTAACTGCTTATATACGACTAAAGTAGTCTTTAGTCGTATCTATAAAATCATATTCTATATATAAGAAGTCATAGTTGACTTCTTATATATAGAATATGACTTCTTATACCAAGAAACATTAAATCTATAGTGATTGGGTACTTCAATGCTAAATAAGTAATCTTACACAAAAAATAACCACAATAAAACACAAATACCGTTTACTCCTTTATTCAAAGTCCACAGTATGCTTAAACTAACAGATTACAACCTGCGACCTCTTCGGCCACCCTTCCTGCGAGTAGAGTCCGAGGGCACGGGGGTAACATCCTCAATGCGGCCAATCTTCATGCTGGAACGAGCAAGAGCACGGAGTGCAGACTGAGCACCGGGACCTGGGGTCTTGGTCTTATTGCCACCAGTGGCACGCAGTTTGATGTGCAGGGCGGTGATGCCAAGAGTCTTGCACTTCTCAGCAACATCCTGGAAAATACATATAATAAGAAGTTAGTGATTTATGTACCTTCATAAAAAAGTTTGAAACCAACAAACGAAAAACAAGTTGTTTCTATTATTTAGAAACATATTAAATCAAATACCATAGTCAAACAATACATGGAATTATTGTGTAGTTTTGTTCATTTATAAATTCAAAAATAAATAGGGGAATTTAAAAAGTAGGTTTGTGGTGGATCTTTTTAAATGTTAGTACAACTAAAGCCCGAGGCTCTCTCGATTCATTGCTAATCTTCGGACATCCACAAGCTTCGAGTAGGGATAAACAAGTTGTTGGACTGATTCTCATCACCCAAATACTGACATAACCTCAAAATGTAAGTCACAAATTACTGCTGATATCATGTGTGAATAGTAAACAAACCTGAGCGGCCAACATAGCGGCGTAGGGTGAGGCCTCATCACGATCAGCCTTCACCTTCATGCCACCGGTAACACGGGCGATGGTTTCCCGACCAGACAAGTCGGTAACGTGTACGAATGTGTCATTGAAAGAGGCAAAAATGTGAGCCACACCGAACACTGTCTCGCCCACCAAGTGCTGCGGGCCCAGAGTTACCTGGACCTCCTCTTTCGCTACTTTGTTTTTCCTCGGTGCCATGGCTCAAGCCTGAAAATAACAACACTGTCTTCAGAACCACTTTTGTAACCTTACAATATCTGAGTAATCCACACACTGTTTACCGCGTACGGAGAACTAGATGTTATATGGGTGATTTAACTATTCGAAATAGGGATTATTTCTCTATAAATCGTTAAAAATAAAGCATTTTTTAATAAAAACTCGAAGATACCTTTAGCTTTGAAAGCTGTCAAAAACTAGAAAGAAATCCGGATGTGAATGTTGCCAGCATTTCAGTTCAAAAACTGTACTATTCACTTTTAATAAATAAAAGCCTTGAAGAAATAAAATTACATCACTATGACAAGAAAAATCACCGAATCTTTTTGCAATTCTTTACTAGTGAAATGGTTCCAAATTTTCTTCTTTTTTTTTGGGTAAAACACTTGGTAGTTTTATTTTCTTTTAGAAAATTACTACAAGACTGCACTGTGGACTGCACTAATAACATGGCAACACGCTTATTGATGTGTTCAAAATAATAAAAAATCCAAAAAACAGTTAAATGTTAGCTATAACTGTTTAGCTCATGATTTTACAGTGGATAACTAAATATAATAAAGGCTTCTACATACTGGCGCGACTTGTCGCGTGACGCGACACCGGTAGAACAATTTCCTTGAATTTTTCATAGAAATTGTTCTACCGGTGTCGCGTCACGCGACAAGTTACGAACAAACACAACGAACTGTCCGCCCCTTAGACGACCCACTGGCCACCATAGATTATACACTTATAAATAGGAATACTGGCTACTGACCGAAATCACACTTGAAAGTAAAAGACCCAGTAAGTCTATCAACTGGCAGGGCCAATTTTAACTTTTTTGAGGCGGTCCATTCAAGTTCTGTCATATTACTTTCTTTTTTTTTTGTAAAAGTTATGAATGTATAAATTGGGAAGTAATTTAGTGGCCTTCGATGTAACCAAAAAAGTTGTAAATTAAATCATTTATGATCGCACCCCTATAGCAATGTGACAACATCCGGAAATAGCGTACGTCATTGCCAACAGATTCATATTTCATCGCCTATTCGTTGCTGAGGAAAATCGTCGGTTTTAGCGACGTAACATATTGCTAATAAGTGTGAAATATTGTGATAAACTTCCTTTTAGCATTAGTTAAACTAGTTCAATTTTAAAAAGTGAGTATTTGATTTGCGTTTTTGTGTAATTCAAGTTCGAAGTTTCAAGTACGTGAATGACGTTCTGTCATTAATGTTACTCAATTCAGTATTGTATTCTTACTACGTTTTCGATGTTTCAACAAGTTTGACGGCATGTGTGATGTGCGGTGGCATTGCTCAGTGATATTCCACTGCTGGCTACTACGACGTAATTGATAACAAAAAGATTTGCAAGTCATTATTCATCCCATACGTTGTACGTTCTTCTTTGTGATGAAGATGGAGATGTCCTGAAATAATATCATTTCCTACGTTCCAGATTCAAAATGTTTATCTTGGATTGGTTCACTGGCGTTCTTGGGTTCCTTGGTGAGTACTATTCATTAGACCTTTGTGATGACTTCAAATAGTTTCACTTCAACCAGGATTCTGACATAATGATCAAAATATTACAGCTGGAATAGCAGACTGGTAAAGAAACTAATATAATACTTGAACTACATTAGAAAAATGCTAATGCTAATACTTACAGTATTATTTGTTTTTAATTAATAAACAAAAGTAAATTTATTTTCCTCAGTCAATGATTGAAATTTTATAGGACTTGATAGGTATCAAGTCCTATAAAATTATCACTTTAGTTAAGGTTTTCTCCTAAGTTAAGGAGTAAACATTAAAAGTACCAGGGGCACATTATGTTGCACAGCTTAATAAATAACTAATGTTTGATTAATATCTAGCCTAGACTAATCAAATAAGTGTGTCTCTGGGCATACACTGTTTATATCAATATTTTCTATTTATGTATATTTTTAGTTCAATTACAGCTGAGCTCAGAGAAACTTGCAACAACTAAATAATTCATAGACAATTGAAACTCAAACAAAGCAACTATTAACTGATGAAAACATGAAGGTCAATAGTCATGAGCTTGACACGCTGACCCACAAACAATCCTTAGCCTTTTTAAGCTGACATATTGTTTCCTAAACCAAAATATAAGGCATCTTTATTTATGAGCTGGCAATAAAATGCTGCATTATGTAATAATAATTAGTTACAGTAACTTCATAAAGAGCAGTGATGCAAAATAATTATGCATTTTTACATAATCAAGAAAGATGAATGTAATGTAATCAGGGGGTCTACTCCGAACATAAATTCGAAGTATTGGCCAACTGTTCCATTTCTTGACTACAGCTAACTATGCCAAACTACAACAAAAGACAAAAAAAAACGACAGTCAAAGAGATAGCCAAAGTCAAAAATGTGACTTGAAGTTGGGTAAGGATTCAAAGTCATAAATAAGGAATCCTTGGAAGTTATAAAATGGCCGAACATTCGGCCATACTTCGGATTAATGCTTCGGAGTACGCCCCCAGATAAAGAGTATGAAGTAACTAATCAGGTTGTTTGTCCAAAAGGTTTATGGAAGAAGTCAGGCAAGCTACTGTTCTTAGGCTTGGATAATGCTGGCAAGACCACACTCCTGCACATGCTGAAGGATGACAGATTGGCGCAGCATGTCCCCACGTTGCATCCCAGTAAGTATTGGTTCACTGCTGAACCTAGATTAAGGGAAACTGCTGCATGATACTGTTACAGACCAACGAAACTCAAAAATAATAGGTTCCATCAACATCAAAGTTTTGGTTTAATATTTGTTTGTTTTACTAGTAAAACTCCACTTAGTTGAAAGTAGATCCTGGATGAGGCTGGCACGGGAGTGTGGGGATTGGCACAAGAACAGAGAGGCCTATGCTCTGCAGTGGGTGAAGTGGAGCTGTGGATGGTGATGATGAAGTTGAAATTAATGCACTAATATTTTTAGCTTTACTGCTGCTTTACTATGGGTTTAATACCTGAATTAAACAATTATTATTATTATTAGCTTCATGTAACTGGGTGGTGGAGGTCAGATAGGCAGTTGCTCCATGTAAAATACTGGTATTCAGCTGTATCCGGTTAGACTGGAAGCCGACCTCACCATAGTTGGGAAAAGGCAGGCAGATGATGATGATTTTTAGCTTCAACAAATTGTACAATCATTTTTATTTTTTGGGTGGGATATTATCAAATATCTTCTCCCGCTCTGGGCGGAGACTGTCAGACTTTTACTAACTAAAACCCACCTATGTTCCTTCCGTTGCCTGGTTGTATCCATTTGTTAGACAAAGATGTCTATTCTTAATTTTCTAATAATAAAGGCTTATAAATATCTTGGCCATTTCAACACCTTTACTGCCTATCACATCTGTGACTCAGTTTTGCCGACTAAAATAGTATTTAATATAATCAACATGTGGAAGGTAAATGGCAATATTAAACAGGCTAGATGACCTTGGGCATTAATTAATTCTAAAATCATTGTGTAGATTGTTTCATCTTCAAACAAGTGTGATTAAATTTACTTTGAATTTGTATGGTAGTAAATAGTATTAAAGCCAAATAATTATTACATAACCCTATAAAAGTATGGGGGAGACGTTTGCCCAGCTGTGGGACAAAAGAGATTAATTAGAAAAAAAAATCCATAGCACTCCCAGTGAATGAATGAATGAAAAGAAAAATAAGGTTGTTTTAAACTTTTAATACCTATCATTTATTCCACAAGGATGCCCTTGTGGAATAAATGATAGGTATTAAAAGTTTAATAAGTAATAATAGAGAATATTCAATTCTCTTAAAAGTTGCATTTACATTTTTTCCATATATTTTACACTAGCCGCGCCCCGCGGTTTCACCCGCGTAAGTGCGCTCTATGCCGTGGGAATATCGGGATAAAAAGTAGCCTATGTCTTAATCCAGGGTGTCGGCTACCTCCATACAAAATTTTATCAAAATTGGTCCAGCCGTTTGAGCGTGAAGAAGTAACAAACATACACACTCACAAACTTTCGCCTTTTTAATATTAGTGTGATGTGATTAGTGTCATTATTTGCACAAAAATGCATGTTGTTTTACAAAAACACAATTTATATGAATTAATTATCATTCTTTGTATTTCAATATCAAGTAAGTTTTAATCTGCCAGAAAAGTGGTCTCCAATTTTATAATGAAGATGCTTTCAAGGTCGCTAGGCAGCGTAATTTCCTGGTTGAATCAATAATTTTTACGAATATTAAAGGTAACATCGATATGCTGAATAGCATAATTATGACGACGTAAAAAATATGTATTACTTATATTGTAAGAGTTTAATGACATTATTATGTACAGGCAGCAGTGACAGCTCTTCAAATAATTTGTAATCTTCATTTTCGTAACACATTTTGTTTTTTTTCTATCGATTTCCTGGTTATGGCCCATATTTGCATCCTACTTGTTATACAAATATAGCCTACTTGTTGTACAAATATAGTATTTTAATTGTCTGTGAGTGTCTGTTATCATGGAAAATTCTTGGTACTTAATTTACTTACTTTTAATTAATTACTCTCAACTATTTATTTATATACCTAGTAGAATAAGATGCAAACAAATAACACAATACATTGTTAAGAAAGTAGGTCACATGCTGCAAAATAAATAATAAAAAAATTGGATTTTAGTGATATTTATCAGATATCGAACTTCACGACTTTCTTCACTTCCATGAGTTCCACGAGAAAATTTATTATTACTGATAAAGAGCAATAAATGAAGCCTGTAAAGGCGTGTCCAGAGTGGTGCGATATCGCGGGCACTACGCGACTCTAGTAGCACAATTTCTTTGTCGGTGCCTGTCGCGCCCGCGATATCGCTCCAGTCTGTACGAGCCTTAACGCAGTTAAAAGTCAATGGATGTGATTAAAATAAACATCAACAGTAACTTTTGTTGTTTGTCAGTTGTGATTTCATTAAAAAAAAAATCTCATCCATTGAATTTATACTTGTTCAGAGATATATACCTACTTCAAATCACGTTACTAGAATAATAATCTGGGGCGTGGGATGACCATTTACACACATTAACTGTAAAAAAAAATAAAAGATACATTAAGTAGATATTAGAGTTCAAAAACCTCACGCAGCCGCGTCCTTGAAATATTGTCAATTATCTATACACTTCTAAAGGCTTCCGAATTCTAGTTCTTTAATAAACAAAATCTACATCCACACCCTCATTATTCCAGCGTCGGAAGAGCTGTCAATAGGCAGTATGCGCTTCACGACGTTCGATCTCGGCGGGCATCAGCAGGCGCGGCGCGTATGGCGCGACTACTTCCCCGCAGTAGACGCCATCGTGTTCCTGGTCGACGCCTGCGATCGTGCGCGCCTTCCCGAATCGAAGGCCGAGTTGGACTCCCTCCTGACTGACGAGACACTTAGCAACTGCCCCGTGCTCATCCTCGGCAACAAGATCGACAAACCCGGTGCGGCCAGTGAAGATGAGCTCCGTCAGTTCTTCAACCTCTACCAACAGACTACTGGAAAGGTCAGTCACCCATATCATTCATCTTTGATTCAGTTATATGCCCAGTTACTTAGCACGTACTCTGGCTCGGCATTATTCTTTTCACTGTAAAACTACAAGTGCAAGTTATAGACGGCGACATGTCTAGTCTAAGCCCCGTATTTATAGAGCGTTACTCATTACTCAAGCAGTACTTGAGACTAGATTCAAGCCATTGGATTGGTGTAAACTAGTCTCAAGTAATGCTTGAGTACTGAGTAACGCTCTATAAATACGGGGCTAAGTAAAAGCGCACGCTAAGTAACGTTTATAGGTCTCGCTCGGCCCGAGGGCTTCAGAACAACTCTCAACAGCTATTAATCCCACAAAGCTTATAGTATTATCGAATAGATAAACTCCAGCCAAAATACCGCAGAAATCAAGAAAGAAAGCAAAATGTACTTGTGTTTACAAATAGCTTTCTTCATCTTACAACAGTTTTATGATAAATAAGGAATGAAGCACAATGTCGCTAACCATGTGAAAGAACCTCATAACTAAATGTTAAGTTATTCATTAGTTCACACTATCATCCTGTTACTGTTTAAAATGAACATACGACCAACTGACCCAATTAACAAAATTCTTATCATTGGAGTTTTTATGCGACATGCGCCAAATGTTCCGCTCTCTTAAACTTAACCGTAATTCTCTTGCCGACCCATTAAGACGGAGATATGTGCCAGTGACCTTGAGTGGTTAGCTTGCGTGTTCTGTACTGAGCTCACGCAACGCGTCGTACGTTCAGCCAGTAATAGGACTCCCCCATCAAGGAGCGCTGTCCCCAATTTGACGCATTATTAATTTATTATACACAAACCAAAAGGAATTTTAATAAAACGCGTATACTAAAAGATCAATAATTAAATTATCTTTAAATTGGTGAAGGTTTCAGAAAAATACGCTAGGTAGATTTTGCGCCATTCTGAGTTTTTTATCCGCGTTAGACATAACTTTACAAATTAATTTTACTATGTAATATAAACATCACATATTAAGTTATTGAGAAAATGCTCTAATTTAACATATATTTTTTCAAATCATTAACACTACTCGTTTAGACGTGATCTTCAGTATAAAATCATTAAAAGTCGGTTATCGTCGCCTTAAACAATTCTAAGTGCTGGTAAATCGAAAAAGTCGTATGTTCGTCTGCGAGGTTTTAAAACTCGTCATAGATGGCGTTACAAGTTACTTATTTTTTTTTTGTGTGAAACTAGGGTGCGTTGCGTATTTTTCTTTCCAAAAATATAATAAAATAAAAATGGCCAAAATTGCATTCCCGAGGTTTTCAGTCTAAGGGGACGAACATTCTTATTTTAGCATACTTACGAATAAATGATAACGACTGATAAGGATCAGTTAGTTTTCACATGTAATGTACCATAACACAGAACTACCGTAGACCTTATCCCCACGTGTAATCTATTTAGTAGTGACTTTATCGCCTCGTAAATGTATGAACGTGTTCGTATTTATTTATCAACACGTAATGTTTAAACAAGTCATGTTGAGTTGCGATTATTCCTTGCAGCATAAGTGGCTCCCTATGCTGCTTTAATTTGTGTTTCTAATGTAACTGAGATAAGCACTAATATGTACAATGCAATCAAGTTATGAATATAAAATAAATACTTCTATCAGAATCGTGAATAATCGGGAAAATAAAGTGGCTTGGAAAAGGCTGCATCATTATTATAAAAATCAATGCACCGTTTATTTATTTTAATTGTTTATTAAAATGATAAACATCACAAGTTACCTTCAGTAACTTGTTAGTGATATAAAGTCATCCTGATGGTGCATTTATAACTCCAGCTTACTTTGAATAAATATTAGCATATTGCAATATCTACCAGATCCCATTTAGTTGGTATGCAGTCTTGCCAAGGTTTATATATGTGAATGTTTATAAATTACTAATTTATTGACGGTTATGTCTACTATATCTAGAACCAATAGACATTGATACAGAAATCTATCGTATTTATCTCATATTGCCGCGCAAATAGTGTACATGATACAAAACAAGCTCTTTAGTGAAATGGGTTCAAGTGTGATTTAAAATGTACATACTTCATTCATTATCTACTTCCTACAGCTCTTGAGATTGTAACTACACTTAGGCCCGTATTTATATAACGTTACTCAGTACTTAAGTATTACTTAAGACTAGATTCAAGCCATTGGATTGGTTGAATTTAGTCTTAAGTAATGCTTGAGTACGGGCCTAGGACTTTTAATTAGCTGCAGTAAAATTACACTTCTTACGTCATTTCGTCAATAACTTAGAACAATTTTTAAAGAAATAAGAAATGTCATTTGACTGCCGCTAATTAAAAGTCAGAGTATAGTGCTTGGAAACATATTGAGATGATCAAATCAAATTATTTATTTGCTTAATGCAGGTGCATGCATAAACAGATGTTACAAATAATGATAATATATAGACAGTATTATTTGGCCAGTCTTACCAAGGAAGGGATATCGTGTTACCCATTAACTGGGTTGTGGAGGTCAGATTGGCAGTCGCTCCATGTAAAATACTAGTATTCAGCTGCTTCTGGTAAGATTGGAATCCGACCCCAAGATAGTTCAAAATCCACAAAAGTATCAATGATTAATTTCTCAGTAATATGATGATAATGTTTTGTTCCAGGGCAAGGTATCCAGATCAGAGTTACCCGGGCGGCCCCTGGAGCTGTTCATGTGCTCGGTGTTGAAGCGCCAGGGCTACGGCGAGGGCTTCCGCTGGCTGGCGCAGTACATCGACTGAGCAGCGCGGCCGGTCGCACGCCGCCACTCGGCTCGCTTCCACTCGCGTATGCTTCTCATATAAATGTCAAAACGTAGCCGCCCAAACGCAATAATATACTCTGTGCCTGTCTATCATTTTAACTACTTTAAATTATCACGTATTTTAAACAAATTGAAGGTGAACTGGACTCAATAATTCTGTACATATTATAATGACTGATGCTTTTCTTAGATCATTGCACTATGGACCAAACTTTGGTCTCTGAACTGCCAGTAACTTCAACACGTTACGGCAATTTCGTTTCATATTCATGAGGCGATTGTATAGCTAGAGAGCAATAAGCGGCTACGTTTCTAAGATGTATATATGCTCGAAACGCGCCCGTTTGTAAGCAGCCTAACTATCGCTCACTAGTAATGCTTTATATAATATTTGTAACATCTCGATGTCGAGAGTACACGTTTACTAAAATAATTATTTTATTAAGGATCAACTTCAATAAAATAATTATGCTGACTCGTTTTCCTAGGTTAAGTAACTAATTCGGCAGTACCCTGAGTTGAGGATCAATTCTCTTTTTATTATACATTGGGGTTTTAAACGCCGCTTCCAGTATGGATGCAATATATTGAAGTACTTAGTTACTAGCAATTGTAGTATTAAAGTACAAAATGTAAATATAGGCGAGCCGGTGGCGCCAGCATTACTAGTCAGCGATATGTAATGTAATGCGGTTCTAAAATATCTCAGCTACGAATAGCTGCTAGCTGTATTGTTCAGTGATTTTTGTTTTTGGCTGTAAACTACTGAAACCAATGATGTATTATCTTTAGATGCGTTACACGCGCTCAATAATGGCAAAGTAAAAGCAAGGCAATTGCCTGACTTTGAAAATTAGTCGCGCGCCATCCAGTGATGCGGCTACACGTCACTATCACTCGCAATTATCAGCAACTATTTGTAAAGAAAATGCCTTCCCGTGTCTATACACGATATACAAATTACATTACTACTGTGAGTGTAAAGAAAAACGTCTCATTTCATGTGTAACTACTGTATTTTTGTATTAAAACATATTAAAATGTTTTTTATTTTCAAATTCCTCTGACTGCTGCGACCCACGCGTACGTGCCTATGAACATGCAGCAGCTAGTGACGTAAATAAATATGTATGTTCATCTCTTTCTAACAACATATATCAGTATAGGTCTTTCCTTTTCTTCATGCACTGTATGATTGTATGCAAGTACGTAGCTACATTTATGGCATACGCTGTTTTTGAGTGCACTAATGTTCGTGTATGACGCGTCTATTTATAATACGTCATTGACTGAAACAACAATTATAATTTTACGTAAGTCTAACGATTGCGTCAGGCGTTTCTTCATGTTCTTTAGGTTTGTAAAACCATTATAAATTTGTGTCTATATAAATAAGGTAATGGTGCAAAGCATGGTAATTTTGGTATTTTGTATGATTTCATCGTCAAATATCTTCAATTCTTGAGACAAGGTCGTACTAATCTGTATAAGCAGCTTTGTCGTCTCTTGTCTGCATATAGCGTTACAGACAGTCTCAGACTCACGTTCGAGTAGAGTGTAAAATACAATTTTAATTCAAATTATAATATTTATTTTCTTATTCTCATTCCAACTTGAGTGATAATTTTGACTCGATTATGTATTTATCAAGTAAAGCTCATTGTGTTGTATGTGTTAAAGTGACGAATGTTATATTTTTGTAAATTATTTCAATCATTTGAATTTTTCGGAATGTTTAACTTTAAATAGACAATTATAAAGAAACGGCTAGTCTACGTTAATGTTAGCTGAGACATGAAATGAATTTTAATACTTACTCAATTAAGGTATATAGTATCTTCCATTAATACTAATTGACGGTGGAGTAAAATGGAACACATAACAGTATTTGATCATTTCAGTTTGTTTTCAAGCACAAACAATTTGATCATTATCAAACACGTATTTTGTTCAGCATGATATCAGTAAGAGTTGATGTTTTCTGATGTGTTTAGTAAATCCACGTGAAGCTAGCGACATGCTTGTACAGCGCGCCGGCGCCGGTGCCCGGAGGTCGCCAATCGCCTCCTAGACAAGCCGTTTCCAATCATAACTTTGATGCGATCAACGTTTGCTGGATCTCCAGCTTTACTTAGACAATGTTCTTTGGTATATTATTTGCAGTATAAGTAAAAAAAGTTTGTAATAAAATTTATATGAAATAATTTGATGTTTTATTTTGATTGTACACACGGCTACACATCAAGCTATACATTTCCAGTATAAGCTGATCTCGCATTGTGTAGGATTTCCGTACAATGAGGGGTCAGCGTATACTGGAAAAGTATAGCTTGATGTGTAGCCGTGTGTACAAATAAATTAATCCTTTTTAACGGACTTCCAAAAAGGAGGAGGTTCTCTTGTAAGCTGTCGTTGTACGGTCAACCGCACGTGTACTGTAGTAACATTACTTGAACTACGCAACTGCCCCTATTGCTACGCAATAAAGGGTGTGCGTTACCCAGGCCAGATGTTGTCGAAAATGGTCATTTGAATCTAATAGATAATTAGTTTTGCGGCTTCTGTAATTGTTGCGCACATTTTTAAATTTGTTGCGCTTATAGTTTTTTAATTATTTCACAAAAACTTCCTGCTGGGGTAACGTTATCCCAGCCAGACCTTTTTCTTTCTAATGGGAATATTTAAATAAATACTAGCTATAAAATTAGTTGTCTAGATGAAGTAAATGTTGTGCCTTATTTTGTATTTGTTCTTTCATCGGTTGCGAAGTTATTCGAGATTTTGCTGGGGTAACGTTTTTGGTTTTGCTAGATCTTTGAAACGGTTAAGCGGATTCTTATCATATTTTGTACATGACTTCTTAGGAATTAGTTTAAATTTGTTCTGCAATAAAAAAACAAAATAATGCATAGTTTAAAGGTTATTTCATTAAATAGAAAAACACTTCAATTGGTTCCAGCACTCTCAATAAGAGATCTAAAGACTTACTTTAAACGTTATTTTAAAGCTTGTAAATGCCTTCAAATGTATGTGAAGTTTCATTAGTATCCTGTAAGTATTTAACAAGTTATGATGATATTCAGTTCTTCACGAGCACGGTCTTGATGCGCGCGGTGTTATTTGGCCACTGGATTGGATATATGAACTGAATGTTATGTCAATTATTAGTTGTTTAGTTCAGTTGTATATCAGTAAAATTTCAGCGTAGTACATTGGATAATTAATGAGATAATACGATTAAAGTCATTAGGAAGTGAATGACCGAGGTAACCCGACCAAGTTTAGGTGGTTATGAAAAAGCGAAATCGCACAACCTATTCTCAATTTTAAAATATAATTACAACAAAATATAAAAAACATAATCAACGATCAAAATATTTTATTTCACTTATGCCTACATGGGCACTTATAAAGGGTCAGAAGCTAGGTGCTCGGTTCCAATTGGTCGTTTCCTAAGGAGAAGAGCCGGCAACAAACTCCACAAAACCAAACTAAGTACACAATAGATTAAAGGAAAAATTCTCAAGAATATAACAATGGTGCGAAAAGAAGTTTAAAATTTCAATTTACGGTATTAATTATTAAATTATCTTTGTCACGTTATTAGAAGAATTATCCATATTAATATTATACATGCGAAAGTAACTTTGACTGTCTCTTACGCCTTCGCGGCCTAACCGCTGGGCAATTGTGATAAAAAATATGGAGATAGTTTGAAGCCTGGGGAAGGAGATGGAGGAAGGTTTCTTGGCAGGGCGGTGAAATATCTTTCCGGCGTCCTTCAGTCGCCGCCGCCGCCTGACTGTGTCCATTGAAATCTAACACAAAAATAAATTTTGTCAATTTCAATACTTACTGATTCTTTATTACAACAAATTGTACGGGCCAACTTATAGATATGGGATGGTTAAAAATTATTCTTCAAAATATAAACTTATACAAATAAACAAACTGTCGAATTGAGAACCTTTGTTGAGGTGGTTTGTAAAGAACTGAAGATTTATCAAATAGTTTTTTGTTTTTCTCTTGTTTTTTAAAAACGTTGCCCCACACTAAGAATTTCTCCTGTATTGTGGGTGCGTTTACAAACATTTAAACTCACATACACAAACAGCCAGACCCGGAACAACTACTTGTAGGTCATACAAATATTTGTTCCGTGCGGAAATCAAACCCGCGACACGCAGCGCAGCAGTCAATCGCTTAACCACTGCGCCAACCGTGTCGTCAAAATGTTAATACTAATAGTCATAAACATTCACTGAGTCTGGCCACGCGGCGCGCGTAAAACCGGTTTGAGTGAGTGCCGGGCGGCGAGCGCCCTTCCAACTTCCAACTACATTTGTCTAGTAGGTAATAGTTTGTTTTGTGTAGTAGGTATTTTTTAATCAATTTTGTTATTCACTTTTTAAGAAAACCATGTTTTATGTAAGTGATGAATAAGTTAAGGTGATAAAGGCTCGTCCTCTTACAGACTCACGCGATATCGCGGGCGCGACAGGCACCGACAAAGACAATTTCTTTGTCGGTGCCTGTCGCGCCCGCGATATCGCGTGAGTCTGTACGAGCCTTAAGTGTGATTACAAGCTACACTGGACTCACGGTGTACGAAGTTGAGGGATCGGCAGAGTTTGCAGCGACCATAACGGCATCGCCTGCCGCCGTAGTGGCTCTCGCGTAGAGTTAGCGGTGGTGAGCTTCTAAAGTTCTGCTTTCTTGTCACCGTCGAAGCCAGAAGCAAACCGATTTTTTCTGGAACGAAACAAATAGCTATAGTTTATTTGCCCATTATTACTCAATTACTTTAATTTACAGACAAATAAACTTTTTTACAGTCCGTTCAACCGATTCTGACTTCTGTGCCGTACGTATAAGGTTGGCATTAGAAGCATAAACGTGGTTACAATACCAACTGTTTATTACAGGTGCCATTTGTCATACCACCAACGCAATAGAAATCAAAATCTGTTGAACGGACTGTAACGTCTTATCGTATTTCAAATGGAGTATAATAATATGTATGACTCTGAATTTAAGCTTGCACGGTTACTCTACATTGAAAGGCTTCTACAGACCGGCGCGACACAAAGGCCCCGCGTGTCGCGCGACGAGCGGTGCTTTTGTGTCGAGTCGCGAGTCGCGCCGGTCTGTAGAAGCCTTAAAAAACTAACAATATCGGGAACTCACCAAGAAAGAACACAAAGAAGATACCTACGTAACTATCCCTTCTGTTAACTTAATTCGATATTTCTATAGATAAACACAATTGAAACATTTTTTCAATATTACTCTTTGTTTATTTTAATTTAAGAATTATCATTACAAAAAAATATTACTCACCGTTAAGCCATTAAGCCTAAAAAATATCTATTACATCCACTCCATCGAAGCGCTATGATGAGCTCCCTTTCAATTTGCGTCAATTGAGGCGCCTTAATATTTAACCGCACTCATTTATTTTATTACAAGTCAACTATCACTAATAATGAGACACAATTACTTTTTCTATTGTTACCGATCTCTATGAGATTTCTCGGCATCCACATCCACACCATGGTACGACTACTACGACTCCAAAGTCCAACTGTCAACTGACTGACCGACTGACGTAAAAATTAAATGGATACTGGATAAATGTCAAACGAACGATGTGATGGCTGATGAGTGAATTTCGTTGAATTTCGTGAAGGTTCGGGAAAACTCGGGTGCGGCGGCGGACGCGCCGGGGCTCGTGGGTGTGGCTTATTCCTAGTGAGACATGATAATTGGCTCCCAATTATTAGTATGTGCAACCATTGGGCAATTTTAGAAACTTAGAAAACTCCACCAATCATGCCAAAGATACTTTCTTTCTAACACTCGATGGCGCGTCGCAGTTATAGATATGTATAGGGTTTACGTTGATGTGCTGCCGTCTGTACTACGCTGAAATTTTACTGATATACAACTGAACTAAACAACTAATAATTGACATAACATTCAGTTCATATATCCAATCCAGTGGCCAAATAACACCGCGCGCATCAAGACCGTGCTCGTGAAGAACTGAATATCATCATAACTTGTTAAATACTTACAGGATACTAATGAAACTTCACATACATTTGAAGGCATTTACAAGCTTTAAAATAACGTTTAAAGTAAGTCTTTAGACCTCTTATTGAGAGTGCTGGAACCAATTGAAGTGTTTTTCTATTTAATAAAATAACCTTTAAACTATGCATTATTTTGGTTTTTTTATTGCAGAACAAATTTAAACTAATTCCTAAGAAGTCATGTACAAAATATGATAAGAATCCGCTTAACCGTTTCAAAGATCTAGCAAAACCAAAAACGTTACCCCAGCAAAATCTCGAATAACTTCGCAACCGATAAAAGAACAAATACAAAATAAGGCACAACATTTACTTCATCTAGACAACTAATTTTATAGCTAGTATTTATTTAAATATTCCCATTAGAAAGAAAAAGGTCTGGCTGGGATAACGTTACCCCCGCAGGAAATGTTTTTGTGAAATAATTAAAAACATTTAAAAATGTGCGCAACAATTACAGAAGCCGCAAAACTAATTATCTATTAGATTCAAATGACCATTTTCGACAACATCTGGCCTGGGTAACGCACACCAATAAAGGCGCTGTCAAAGTCAAATTGCAACCATGAACGTGCGGTTTACTGTACGGTGGGTGGTGGCCAAGAAGCTTATAGATAAAAGTGGAGGCAACACTCTAAATACTTAAATGAAGACGACTGGTCGGACTCTCTCATTCTGAATACATACATATGAACGAGACAGTGTTTTCTTTACCTTATGTATGTATTCAGAAAGAGAGTCCGACCACAGCTCCGCTAGGAGTAATAGTGTTCTGTGGACCACAGTCGTCTTCATTTAGGTACCGGGTAAAACGGGGTGAATAGAAATGCAGGGGTGAATCGAGACGAAACTTTAAAATGGATTTTAACCTTGAAATAATATAGTTTGTTGCCAACAAGGACTATAATGTGTTACCTGAACTATACTTAACGATTAAGTGTCCTTGTTAGCAACAAACTATATTATTTCAAGGTTAAAATCCATTTTAAAGTTGCGTCTCGATTCACCCCTGCATTTCTATCCACCCCGTTTTACGGTACCTATTTATAGTGTTGCATCCGTTGCATTCACTTTTATCTACACCTTCATGGTGGTGGCCATGACCAATATGACAAAAAAAGTTTAGTTTATCCTAAACCTCATTATGTGAATAAGTTTTACTAAGGGACCAACACAAATAAAATACAGCTATTCAGTAGTCACGAGCACAAATACTTTAAGGCTTCCCTTTGTACCAGGCACGCGCCTTCCAATCTAAAGACACGATGCTGTGCGAATTACTCGCGGAAACCGTATTGTGTAATAATTTAGTCCAACATAACATTCCATTCGACTTCTTGGCGCGAAAGTGAAGCGTCATGTTCAGCAGTTTGTTTAATTTTCCAAAATTTGTGTTTAGCCGAATATTAATGTGTAATAATGGTGGATTATTAACCATTAAGTGTTTGTGAACGTGCATTAGTGTAGGCAAATGAAACAAAACAGTGCAACTTCGCTTCAAGTTCTCTCAAGAAGTCCGCGTGAGGACTCGGTAAAGTGCCACATCTTTACTGAAACTCAAGGGGAGTGGGCGGGGATATCATCATCATGCATTTATAATTCATTTCATCAATATTATACAAGAACTAAAACTTGACATTGGCTAAATGCACAAACCGTGCGAAGCCAGAAGGAAAAAAAAAACATTCCATTCTTCCCAGACATAGGGTAACTAAACGGAATTCCTCCATCGAACAAAACAGGCTTCAGTGTGCCTTGAGGAATAAATAGAGACAAAATAAAAAGCTGTTTTATACTAATTAAATTTTTAATTATAGGAAAATAATGCAATAAAAATTGTATAGAATATTACTAAAGTACATAATTTTACAACTTTCAAAATGTTCTCTCATGAAAATAATAATTTGAGTCCTAACTTCAGTGCAAAATGTATGGGAATGCTTTAAATAAAATCGATGGAAATATTTAATGAGAGATGAATATTTATCTGATTAAAAACAATGCATAAAAGATACCTATTCCATGATTACATTAAAACTGTTCATCACTGATTCGCTGCGCTACTGACATATTTACAATCTGTACTCGAGATATGATATTGCACATTTAACACTTAAAATTACATTGCATGAGTTCATAACATTGGTAGACGGCAACCTGCGTTACAATAATTTCTTGTGCTACAAACATACATTTATTCAAATTATTTTCTCTTAAACCAGATCTTACAGGCGTCTTGAATGCATTCCATTGATTATACAACGCGTCGTATATGCGTAGCGGTAACGCAACAAGCTAACCTAATAGGCTATAATGACATGTGTTTCTATCTAGCTGGCCCACCTAAGCCACAGCAACGGAGCCAATGTAGACTGTTAGCTTATTAAATGTACTTCTTTAATCTAACGAAAATATTCAATGTACACACGGCTACACATCAAGCTATACATTTTCAGTTGACGCTGATCTCGCACTATACGGAAATCCTATACAATGCGAAATCAGCTTATACTGGAAATGTATAGCTTGATTTGTAGCCGTGTGTACCTCCTTTAATTTGGCGTGCGATTATACTTGTAAATATGAAGGATAGAAAGGCCCCGCTGGATAGAAAAAAAACTTACGAATGTAATTTCTGGTGTACTATCCAAGGTTTATGAAAGTAAATGAATAACTTGAAAAGTACATTGGAAGGAGTATCCTTCCAATGTACTTTTCAAGTTATTCATTTTCAGATAGTAAGGAAGGAAGGGGGGGGGGGGTAGTGGAGATATCCAATAAAATTTTCAAGTCTCTAAACAATAGAATAACGGAGGGCCCCGCTGGATAGAAACCGAAATTAAATGCCATCTTTGTTTTAGTGGCGGAGGTACATTGAATATTTTCGTTAGATTTGAGAAGTACATTCAATAAGCTAACAGTCTACATTGGCTTCGTTGCTGTGGCTCAGGTGGGCCAGCTAGATAGAAACATATTATAATGACCACTACAAAGTGAAGTTCACGCGAAATTATGTGAGGTAATATCACATTTGGGACTATTTATTACATAAATAATTACACTAACTACTATGTGCACGTTGTTTTATTCACACCATTTATTTGAGACGGTGGAACTATGTATAAACCATTACTTTTGAGTAAATATTCGTAAAATAATTTCATCGCTAAATGTCATGTCTTCTCTCGAAAATATATATCAACCTTTTCTTTCCTAATACTTTTCCAGCTGAATTGTGTATGTTATAATTAGAGATCGGATATTCGGATGCATAATCACCTAAAGTTTGAGAGTTGACTAGTATGGAGTACGCTTCGTTACGGGAAAAAGTCGGTCGGTCGGTTTCCAGGACTACAAATTTTTAAGAACTACTCTTTTGTACTGTGTATCCCCGAATTAATATATTTAATTTTAGAATAAAAGGTTTTGAAGAAATTTAATAGTGTTTTTTAAACGTGATATATTTTCCACAAAATTCTTGCCTGGTTCTAAATAGATAAGAAATATTTGTTATACTTAGGAATACAAATTTTTTACCTACACACTGTTATTAAACACCGCGATCCCGCAATAAAAATATATTTTAAGAAGCCGTTTCCATACTTTGTATCCTTTGCCGAGAAAAAAACGTACTTTAGGTAAATATGCATCCGAATATCCGATCTCTAGTTATAATATAAACCATGTGAATAAAAGTGCGCACGGACATTCATACATACATTCAAACAGTCACGTTCGTCCACCGTCGGAAGGCGCGCTGTGGTATCCGTAGACCTAAGCTACGTTAAACAACGGGTCAGGCACATCGTGGCGTCTCGTGCCGCTCCATTAGAAATTATTATATTTACTACCCTGTCTCAAGAAACACGTGTCGCCTAACACTGGGCCCTACATAATTTCTAATAAAGAGGATATTTACATGGCTAAATAAATTGTGCTCTATGCATACTAAATGCAGACTCGTCTATTTGGTAACTTAACCTAACAATTAGTCACTGCTGAGATTTTCAAGTATACATTCGGTATACGCAAATATTGATTTACTGTGACGATTTAGGTGCAATACTTCTGAAATAAATGTTAATTAATAAAAAGTCATTTAAAACAGCGACACAAAACATCCATAAAATACATTTAACATAATAAAATTATACTTAGTCTACACTCTACTCACGTAAAACGTTCACGTCTAAAACATTTAAATTCAATAACAACTATATCGATTTAATATTATTTACAAAAAAGTTCCGATTGATTACCACGTCGGTTAAATATAGTTATAAAATTGAAGATTACCGGTAAACTGTTGATATTGTCTTATTAGTAGATGATCACACGTCTGCTTTATCCGAGTGAAATCTTAAATAAGTCTAATATGATTCATTTACTTACATGTAGTACAATCACTTTGGTACATAAAACTAGTTATCATAGCCTTTCTTACGCTAAAAATCAAACCCAGGTATGTTCATGTGTAGAGGTGAATGTGATACAATATTGACGAGTACACATGAATATACAATAGTTACAAAGGTGCTAGTGTCGCACACTGGGTCTCCGTGTTGTCGCTCAGTCTCTGGTGGCAGGTCGCCACAATCCAGTCTGTAGTGTCGCGTTCAGTTCATCCACTTGCGACAGTTGGGCGCGCCACACATACACATTATCTTATGGGCGTCGTCTTCAATGTCGAATTTGTAGTCATATGCCAACTGCAAATAAAATAGACAATATCAGTGGATTATGTCCTTATGTGTAGTGTACAACCATCATCATCATTTCAGCCGAAAGACGTCCACTGCTGGACATAGGCCTCCCCCAAAGCGGTAGCCATAATCGCCACGCTTATCAGGCGGAATGGCGATCCCAGTATGGTGTTAAAATAGTGTACGATCAATTGTATAAATAAATAAAGTCAAAATCTTGTACCATTTTATGGACAACATGTATTACGTATGCACGTATACAAGATATTATAAGCAAAAATAAAAGTCTTATAACTAGTAGTAACAAAATGGTCAGCATCTTTATGTACATTTATGTACAAAAAAATTAAAAATTGAAGTGTGTGTTTGTAATGTCAAAATAACAGCTTTTTACTCAATGCAATAGAATAGTACATTTTGATACAAGTGGAGAATGTTTGTTATTGCATTCGAGGCGGAATTAACACCCGAGCCGTAGGCGAGGTTGTTTTTGAGCCGAGAACTGAAATAACAAAATGTCCACGTGTATCAAACGACGTTTTTCAATACACTTTTGAAGAAACAAAATAAAATAACGAAAAATATTTTTGTCATGAATTACTATGAAACTATGATTTAATTTTCTTTTTTTTCCGCGCTTTGCTTTCGCGAGGTTGAAGGAGAAGCAAAGATATAAAGCCGATAAACATCCTATTATAAAAAATAGAAAATACAAATATTTTTGAGTTTAGAACACAAATAAATATGAATTTGTTTACTAACGTTTCTTTTTTATTGTAATAATCATGGTATTCTATTTATAAACATTATTTAAATATTCCAAAAATATTAACGCCTTTAAGACGCATATATGCCGAGATTTAAAAAAAAATCACCTCCAAATAGAGAGGACCGTCTCTGGCGCGAGACTTTTTTGGACTAAGTATAGGTATAAGTTATCTGTGGCAATTTTTATTCCCGCACACATCTTGGAAAATAAAAAATCGCATGCGTGTGAAATACATTGCATTGTGAACCTAATCGTAGTGCGATATGAACCAGTTTTCGAGGAAGTATATTGAAAAGCAATTTTTTTTTAATTTCTCTCCGTCTGTTTGTTCCGGCGAATCTCCAATACGGCTGGACCGATTTTGACGGGACTTTCACTGGCAGATGGTTGATGTTAAAAGGAGTAACTTAGACTTATAACTAAAACAAATAAAATGTGAGCCGTCACGACGCCTGGCAGATGTGAAAAATCGTAATCAAACAAACAAACATCAAAAAAAGGTCAAGGTCGCGTAGCGGGGGGACCGCGCGCGCGGTGAATCGCCACGCGGCATGCATCGCCCCGCCAGCTACAATGTTGTAATCATGATAATACAAAATAGGCAAGTACTTCCATAGTTGCAACAGCTCTTTATTATATCTCATAATCGCGCGTTGGTATTTCCGAAGATAAACGATGACTCCCGAAGCGCATACATTTCTTTGGAATGCGATATGTACAGGGCCGGATTTAGGGCAACAGGGGCTCTAGCCCTGGGCCTCCACAAAGAAGGGGCCTCCAAAATTTAATTTTTTTAGATAAGAAAGAAAATAAATCCTTTCGTCGTCGTTGGTCGTTGACGGGTTTTCCGTGAACGAAACGTCAACGTTGATTTACATTCGTCAACTAGTCGATCAACGAGTTAACTTGCATCGTAAGCAGTTCATTCATTGAATTGTTTTTATTCGACTCTGGGACGTTCAACGAGTCTCCTTGCGTATCAAAGAAAAAAAATCCCAAAAGTCTGACAACCAGTCTTACCAAGGGGTATCGTATTGTGGGGTCAATTATGTGGTCGTTCCATGTAAATACTGGTATTCAGCTGCATCCGGTTAGACTGGAAGCCGAGCCCAACATAATTGGGAAAAGGCGACGCAGATTGATTGTGTATCAAAGAAAAAAATGTTCATATTCACAAGGTACCTTTTTAAGTTGTTTTTTTTGTCTGTTCTAAATACATTTTTGGGACCTCCACTTCTTAGTTGCCCTAGGGCCTCCACACCTCTAAATCCGGCCCTGGATATGTATATATATAACTAGCTTTTGCCCGCGGGTTCGCCCGCGTGGATGTAGGAAAAAAGCTCAAGGGAACGTACTACTGTGATTAAAATATTAATATTACCCTATTATTTTATTTTATCATTAATAGTTTTCGCAGCGCACGCCAAAAACAATTTTTGGTTTTCTACCTTGTGCTTGAAAATAAATTATAGCCTATGTTATTCCGTAATAATGTAGCTATCTACTGGTGAAAGAATTTTTTAAATCTGTTCAGTAGTTTCGGAGCCTATTCATTACAAACATAAAAACAACCTCTTTATAATATTAGTGTAGATAATACAGATGAAATGAAGCGTTACCTCCTCTCCGCGCGCGATGCGTCGTTTGGCGAAGATGATAATCCTTACATGTCGGTCCACCTCGACGGTCTCGGCGACACAGTTGGGCTGGCACGAGTGGTTGATGTAGCGCGCCAGCCCGCCCGACAGCGTCGCGTCCACCACGCGCCGCTCGTCCAGGCGGAACATGTAGATGCCGCGGTTCTGAAACCATCCATCATGCATGAGTTACATCGTCATAATCATTATAACAGTAAACACGGCTTGTTGAGAAAGGACGAGCTTTGCCACCGGCCTAGGGTTTATTTATTAAGTTCGGACAACAATATGGTCCAATTGTTAGTAAAATAACTTATCACTAGCGTTAGTAGTACAAAAAACAAAAATAACAATAGCTGATGACTGCGGCAGGATGTGCAGAGAACGATAAAGCAAGGAATATGCTACCTGACCATTCTCCCCACATAGTGCCTCAGAAATGGGCTGTAAGGGCTCTCCACCACTGTTTTCAGGATACTCCAAATATTCGGGTACTGTTAGAAGGTTCGTCGTTCAGAAGGATGACCTCAAAATATTGCCTTCTCAGGTCTTGTTTTTAATTCGTCTTTTAAGATCCGTATTTATAGAATATTACTCAGTACTCAAGCATTACTTAAGATCAACCAATCCAATGGCTTGAATAGTCTTAAGTAATGCTTGAGTACTGAGTAACGTTCTATAAATACGGGCCTAAGTTAAGTCTAAGTATGAGGCCTTTATTCGGTAGTCGAATATAGACCGTAAACAGATAAAAATCTATTATGAATGTGAACATACAGCAGCATCCACCAGTAAGTAACGAATGTGCAATGTAACAATATTTCATACCTTAGCTTCATATTGTTTCTCCCGTATCTCCGATAGTTCAGAGCGAATGATCTCTCCGATGTATTCTATTACCATGGTGTGCTTCTCCAAATCCTTGGCTGCATATAGACCCAACCCCTGGATTTTGGACCTAGAAATAATCATGATTGGTTATTATATTATTTAGGTTCATCTCAATTGACGCCCATGTTGTGGCTTGGGGAATTTGTTATCATCTTTTTAGTTTAAAAAGATGCAATGCAAAAAAGCAAGAACTAAAGTTGATTTGTTCATATCATCGTCACAATGATTGTGTCTTGTTGGCTTTTCCATTCAGCACTCAAGTATAGGCCTCCTCCGTCTATGAAATAAACGTCACAAAAGTTTGTGTTCGAAAAACACAGTGCCCAATACGATTTTTTTCTTTTACCAGTCACCTTCTACAATACATTTTTCACATGTTCATCTAAAGTTTTCACAAAATCAGACACAACTTTCAAATAATACGATAAACAAGCGAAATCGATACACGATTCCTTGGTTTGCAGACTGCAAGAATATTTAATTAAACCTAATTGAACACAATAAGTTTGTTCCCTTTTCTCATTCTTACCGTATTGTTTTGTAATGGATTGATATTCAATACTGTAATATTTTGTACTGCACATTCGTCATGCTTCTTATGTTTGCATGTGGTGACGTCATGTGTTGGGTGCCGCCGTCTCTTGTCTTTTAATATGGCGAAGGTGACGGCTAGACTTTGAATCCTGTTCTACGGGTGCTGCTTGTGGTGACTGCTCAATTTGCTGGCTGAGATTGATTATAATTTATTTATATTTCATAATGTCCTATTTATACATGCGCGGTCCTTGGAAGTTAGTTTCGAAAATGATACTGTATGTATTGCCCTATATTTTTTCTAGTTTGATAAGGTAATGGGAGGATACCTATCAGGGATAGGCATCATTTACAAAAAAAAATGTCCTCGCGGCACGAGATCGTTCGGTACGGGCTTGCGTTGGTACCTGGCGAGGTAGACGTTGTTGCGCCACTCGCTCTTCATCTTCTTGTACTGCGAGCTCTTGGTGTGCACGAACTGCTTGGAGTAGGGGCAGGCGGGGTGGTCGGCGGGCGGCGGCGCGGGCGCGGCGGGCTGCAGCGAGCGCGTGCACGAGCGGCGCCACGCGGCGCGCGCGCGGGGCTCGGCGCGCGCGCAGCCCGACGGGTTCACGGCCAGCCCGCCCTCCAGCAGCGCCGAGCGCCCGAACTTGAAGCGGTAGTCCGTCAACGTCTCCACGCCTGCGCACAACGAATATAAACGTACCGGTTGCAGCTAGATTACTTAATCGAGCTTGTATCTGAACTAGCTTCAACTTTCTAAATAACTGTTCAACTCTGATAATTCAAAACTGCTTGTAAATGGCTTAATTGAAATAAATGCTTTCAGTTTGAGTTTGATTTATTTCTGTATCTGCCCGTGGTATCATAGCGGGCCCCATCAGAATACCAGCGCTGTGATTTTTTTTCTGTGATTTTGGCCTCATACAGCACTTAGTTTTTTTTTTTTTTTGTCAAATTGTGAATCTAATCTACTATCTAAATCGTTTATGTTCTCCCTATGAAAATGCCAATAAACACTTTACCTTACTTTTTCTATTGGAAGTGAAACATAAGAACAAACCTCAAATGCAAAATCACCAATCAATCAATCACTTACCAGGTAAGCTCTCAAGTACTCTAACTACGGCGGGCTCGGTCAAACCGAACAGATCTTCTCCCGTCACGTAGTTGGGCCATAGCTTGAGAACCCCGTCTTCACTTCGTCCTTCACGCAATGCTGCCACAGCGTCTAAAACCTATGAAAAGTAATATGTTCAGAATGAGTACATTTCAAGATTATTTATATATTCATTTTTAATGTCGTCCCAAGCATAGAAAAAATTCTAGTTAACCATCTAATTTTCCAGGCTAGATATAATACAATATTAATCAGTAACTTAGTAGGGCAAATTCGTTAAAAGGTGTAGGTGAAAAATGTTTAGCTTTTCTAATCACAAGTTTTTATCTTTTAAAATAGCCGGCGCTTGCTTAGTCCAGCCACATTTTTTTAAGCCCTAGGTGAAGGTAGGGTTGCTGGATTTGCTAAGAAAGGTGGCTGATGGTTAGATGTTAGGGACAAGTCCCGTTTTTTTAAGAACGTTTGCATTATAATCTAAAGGCGCGATTCCACCGAAATTGTGTTCAGCACATTTGTTCACAAACATTTTGTGCAGAACTCCAACAGTGCACGTACCGAGCTGCAGATCCGTTTCCACCGGCAAATTTATACGTAATTTTTGTAAGCGCATTATATTGCCGCACATTTGTAAATATATACTTGAATGAGTCCACTGAAAGAAACATTTTTTCCGTACACTGTGCAATACAGTGAAGCACACTGGTGGAATAGCGCCTTTAGGTGCAGCGCAGGCAACATACTTTTTGTGCGAAGAAGTGATTAATGAAGGCTTGTGAGCGAAGAAAATGTAATCACATTGGTGAGTGCCGCAGACTCCTTCGCACAAAAAGTCTGTCGTGTGCGCTGCACCTTAGGCTCAATCTGCCCAAAATACCTCTAATTTGACTACACATTTTGGTATTGATTGTAGCTGAAATGAGATGGTGACTACATTTTGAACGATTTGAAGGATGTGAATGGCCCTTCTCGTGTATACGTACGTTAGCCCAGGCGGCGCGCGGCGTGGGCGCGGCGCACTCGTCGCGCGGCTCGTCCTGCGCGCGCACGTGGAAGCGCGGCCGCCCGGCCTCCTCCGTGATCCAGCACAGGTAGCGGCAGCGGCAGTTGGCGCGCGACATCGACCAGTAGAAGCGCACCTGGTAATACATGACATTCGTTAGAAATGACTAGACCATAGTTGTAATAATTGTTGTGGACCAAAGAAGACGCTTAATTAAAAAGAGACAGCAGTAGGAACTCCGTTAACGTGGTTTTTGAAAACCTCATCTAAACAAAATCAAACTGGTTGCTATTTTATAATTTATTATTTGTATGACATTGATTTTACATTCTGTGATTACCTCACACACTTTTTATTATTTTAGTAATTTTTGGAAAACATACTATTGCGATGTTTGTAAATATTTGTGAGCACCATGTATCTATCTCGTAGTTAAATTATCTGTCATTGCTTCATTTTTAATTATTTTTACCTATTGTGGTATAGTAATTTTATTCTAGGTGCATCGTCTTCACATATAATTATATAATTAATGCACTTCAACAAAATTGCAAAACCATATTGGAGTTTCTTGCCCATTCTTCTCTATACGAAACTACCCTTTGAAAGCGGAACTAGTTCAAGTTATTTTTTTTTGTAAATATTGATGTTCAAAAGTGCATCTTATGTGCCTATTTGACATACTTTAAATAATTTGACTTAACTTTGACTTATCATTTATTCATCAGTAAATCTACTTCAATAGAAAAGAAAAGAATAAAGAAAATAAGGAAAGAAAAAAAAACAGAAGAAAAGAAAAGAAAAGAAAGAGAGAAAAGAATTTCGTACAATGACCCTTCCTTACTTATCTAATGAGGGGTCATTGTACAAAATTCTTTCTGCTTCGCGACCGGACTTTATTAAGCTCTTGTTGGCTTTGAGAATGATCAAAATAACAAGAGCCAACGAAATTAACACTAGCATGAGATTCTATATTAAATATTATAAATTAAAGTAGCTTTTCGTGTCTGTTTGTGTGACCGCCTTGTTCTTCTAAACTAGGCAACGGATTTTAACGCGGTTTTCACCATAATTTAGAGAATTTATAAGGTTAATTAATATATTAAACTAACACATTATAAAGAAATCTCGATGTTTTGCCAAGCTAAAAACCGTGCACATCACGGGTCGCTAGTCGCATATAAGATTTTTTTTTAGAATACCGGAAGACGACGTTATTGGGTCAGCTTTAGGCCTCACTCACTCGGCGTAGATTATACGATATGTTATTGTATAATTTTGGGATCACATGGTAGTTTCATACTGCAGTTTTTTTCACCGTTTGAACAGTGGGTTACTGACATGAGTGATCCCAACTATTCCGTAAAATATCGAACAATACAGTACCGTGTGAACAGTCCCTTAGAGAGTTATTAAACAAAAAAAAAAATAATTTTCAGAAATCGAGAGTAAATTACAAAAAAAATATTAATAAATAGGTATGACATACAATTATTTGATATATAATGCGATCCAACTAAGAATAGGAACGTCAATGACCTCAATCTCTCAAATGAAACTTGAAATATACGGTTTACTAAGAAAATTTGTTGGTACCTATCCGTTTTAGTTAAATATGTTATTTATTTTGTAATTCATTTTTGTTTTATCTCACTGAATTTGCTCCAAAATGAGTGAACGAGGCGCTATTTTGCTAAAACTTCACAATATGGCGTAAGGTTATTCCTATTCTAAGTTAAATCGCATTGTACATCACAGCATTCTTATGCATTAAAACATATGTATATTCAATTCACACATAGATTACACAGTACTTACAATTTTATAGCCAATAGGGTAGATATAATTCGGCGTGTGGAATGTCGCTAGCTGGTGCGGCAGCAGATGACCGGGGCTCAGGAATATAAGTCCCCCCACCCTTATCAGATGATTGGTGTCGGAGTGAAGCATGACAGAAGCTACTTGACGCTGTTCGTCGCGAGATATGTACACGCGGCGCTGTACGCTAAGGGTAGTTAGCTCGTTGTCTTTTTCATTCTGTTACAGATAAAGGTACGTGTTAGTGCGTTGATAAACCTCGTCCCTGCCCTCTGTATTCCAAAAAATGCAGCCATGACCTGTGTGCTGGCGACACGACGAAGAAGTGCGTTGATTGTGGTGGTCGCTCACAAGTAAAATGGAAAGAAACGAATTCTGTGTTTTCACTTTAATTAACCCGTTTCTGAAAAACTGATAAGTTTCATATCAGTAAATCTACAGTCGATTCTTGTTACCCCAACTGCTCCAGGAAGGTGTGTTTTATTTGTTTGGATTTGGTGTGATTCATAAAAATAAAAACCATCAATTAACCTTTCCTTTAATTATGCCGAATTAATTTAAATTTACTTTCAGAAACCTAGGATAAATATAAGCCTTATTATCACATAGTAACTCACCTTCGGAGCATGCGAAGCGCAGAACGCAGTCTTATTCTTATAGAAGACGCAATTATCCTTGACAGCACATCCCAGATGGTACACACTGCCGCAGCGCACCTTGAAGCATCGAACAGTAGCGCCGAGGCGACGGCACACGGCACACGTCGCGTTAGATCCGGCAGCAAGCGCCGTTTCTACGTTCATGAGCGCTCCGCTCACAGTCTCATACACACCTTCCGACCATAGGGCACAGTTCAAGTGCACCCATCTATTTACATCACAGTTTAATAGTCTTGAAACTCCGTCAGCAACTCCATCGCCTTGAATACCACACAGTTCACACCTCCTTGAGTCTTCATTCGTCACAGGCATTATTGCAACGCCAGTACGGAACACCAGTTCAGTTAGTTCCCTGTCAGTAGGTCGCTTGTATTTTACGGGTGGTCCAATACAGCCGGGCGACCACGCCTTATAACGTATTCCTCTGTACTTTTCCCTCTCAACAGTGCTTTGGTTACTCTTTTCGTCTTGCTCACTCTTTAGGTCCTCATCTAGCGCGCTAACGTCATCACCGACTTCTTTCATCAATTCGTCGTTGTCAAGTGAATCCATGAATGACAGGTCCATTTTTTCGTCTTTGATGTCTGGTTTTATGTCTAAATCGTCAGTCTCCATGCTTTCAGTGGATGCTGTATCGAAATCATCTCGTTCTTTCGATAAGTTGGTTTCGACATCAGATTTGGTATCTTCTTTGACTGTGGTCTTTGCTTTTCCATCGAGGATGATGTTGGTAGGGCGCCACGCGAAGCTTTCGTAACATTGTGTGCTACAGAAGTATAGTTCTGAGTCGCTATCGCAGAGAATTTCTTCAGCGTTACCTTTGTTAGCGGATAGTAGGGGGAATTCGGAGGCTTTAGCTCTAACCACTGAATCTAAGATAACAACGTCGCAGTGGCGGCAGAATTTCGCCGCTCCATTCAATATGCTTTGTATATCAATAGGCGTTCCTTCTTTCCCATCTTTGCCCTTTGATCTGTAAAGGCCAAGCTTGTGGGACGGTGGAGTCGCAGTCCTCTCTATTATTTGGTAAGATGTCGGTGGTGGTATGTGTAGGATTCCGGCGAGCTCTTTAAGTACGCCGAGAATATCTTCCGCGGCGCCGGATGTGAGGGTAAGCGTGACGGTGACGTTTTCATTTGTTTCTGTACTTCCTGGTGAATCTCCACCTTTAACCTTAGCAGCGTCTGTGTCAAGAGTCTTCAATGCTTTCTGTTTGTCTTCGTCATCCTTCGACTGGTATAATGAAACCGGTTTAACTCTGATCGGTACGGGAGCAATGATCGGGATGACCGGTGATATCCGGCCGGACGCTGAGTCACTATCCTCGTCTTCTTCCTCATCGTCAATCAGTTTGAGACCAGGGAACCTGTTGGGTGGTTCAGTTTCAAGACACTCGGGGCTAGAGCAGCTAACAATGCTGTCAGGCGTATCGGTGTCTCTCTCTTTACAAATAAAGTCCAGTTTCTTATCGTCTGGATCATCCTCAAATAGGATTGGCTGGAATTCTTGGTCATAGAAACCTCTTTGAGTCGACGCAGGCGGTTTCTCAGGTAAAGGTTCCTCTTCTCCAAATGGTTTCGTGTTGTAGTAATCTCCAACGTTTGGTATTTTTGCATTACCGAAGTCGCCAACCAAATCACCTTTTAAAACGTCAAAGTCTTTACTTTTCAATTTCGTCAAGTCTCCAGAGCCGAATAGTGGACAAACAGCGAAGTTTGTAGTTAAAGCGGGTTCTTGTATTTGCATGGCTGGCAGTAAACGTAACTGAGCCATGAGGTTGTCAATAAACGTGTCGTAATCCTCCTCGTATCGGGAACCTTTGCGTGGTCTCTTCTTAGCGTTGGCCGCATTCAAGTTATTTTCAGCGGCCGCTTTCATGTTCATTTGTAACTGCTTTCGCTTCTTCTGCTGATATTCGCGTCGCTTACGTTTCTTAGCTTCTGATGGAGTTTCCGGAGCATTGGCTTCAGATGACGTGTCCATGTTGACACTCTCTGGGAATTCCTCTTTGATTGGCTGGTCTAGTTTGCCCTGATCAGATGCGGTTGAAACCCCTGATGTTGCTGACTGTTGAGAGCTTTCGTCGAACAGTTCTTTCTTCACATCCATAGGGGTAAACGGTCTATGGACAGGACTTTGCTGCGGAGGTGCAATTTCTTTCTTTATAGCTTGTTGCAGCTGCTGATTTTCAATACTCATTGGATACATTTGCATCGATTTCATGGTGGGTGAACTTTCTGGTATGGGAGTGGTGTCCTCTTTGTTCATAATTTTGATAGGCGGCTTGCGGACATCCATCAAGGACTGTGTCGACGTTTGTGTTAGCGGAGATAATATTGAGGACGTGGGGATCGTTTGTATTGGACGTGTATTGAACGGCGAGTTCACTACGTTACTGGTCATAATGTTATGTCGTGGCGAATTCTTTGGCATTTCTACTTCTTGTGCTAAAGATAGAGTCGGCGGAGGTATTGAAGGTCTGGCTAGCTGAGCTTCTAGAGATGGTATAGTACCTAATGCTGGTGCAGTTCTCTGTATAGTCATAGTGCGTTGAGGCACGACTGTGGTTGCCGTAGTTGTAGTCTGCAGCAGTTGCTTCAACAACACATTCTGGGACTCATCATTTTTATTCTGGTTAGCTGTTGATTGTTGCATATTACTACTATGCTTACTGCCCGTATCAGTCGTAGTTGTATTTGGCTCATCTGTCTCCATAGGTTCAGACTTTACAACTACCGCTTCCACGCTATGTCTTTTCGTAGGTTGTATATGACCGACAATAACTTCACTCTTTGGTTCATCGGTAGACTTCGACCTCTTCAGGGGTGACGTCAGTTGCGTGTGAAGGAGTTTTGATGACGTGATGAAATTGATGGAGCCAGGTGGGGCAGGTTTCGCTTGAATCGGATTAATCCCTGAACTAACAATGCTATGTGTGCGTACAGTTACATTTGGCGCGGGTTCTTTATTTCCCATAATTGGTCTGGAAGTCATTACTAGCGCCGGTGGCTGACTAGTACTAATACTTTGTTGGCTGAATGGTAAGTTACTAGCATTTATTTGTCTCGAAGGCTGTAATAACGTATGACCCAGTATACTAGTTGGCAGTGACTGATTCTTCTGGAATCCACTCAGGTTTGTAGCGATTGTATTTGAGTGCATCATAGTAGGAGGAGCGGTCGGAGCGGTATTGTGTATTTTTGATAATGCAGGCATTTGAATTATTTGAGAAGCGACTGAAGACGCCCCTGAATCATCCATTGGAGAGAATGATTGATTTGAGATCAAGGGAGCGGGCGATTTCATTAACGTGTTTTGTAGGCTTACTGGGGAATTTATGGGAGAGACGGTAGGAGACTTTCTTATTTGTCCCTTTGATGAAAGTGTGTTGACTCTCGAGCCGATTGCTTGGGCTGCACTCATTGGCATACTGTCCGAGATCGGTATAACCGTTGCAGGTTTATCAATCCTCTGTATAGGCGACGGCCTTGATACTGCCACCTCAACTTTTGAAGACGGTAGCAAATTCTCAAAGTTAACTTGTGTAGGCGTTGTGGCATCACTGTTTTTTCTTATAACAGGTTGTGTATCCACTTTCGACGTGTTCGGGTTTAGAGAAGACATGATCGTTCGTAACTGTTGGGAAACATTCGCCATGTTTGACGTCAGTTCTGCAGGTTGTGACAGCGGTGACAGTTGGGGTACAGTTGCTGACTGCAATGCTAGTCTTTCCGGCTCACGCTTGGCAAATGCAGACTGTTCTAGAGTCTCTTTCGGATCCGGTTTTGGAGTATTTACGTTCTGATTTTGAATGTTTGGATTAGGTTGTTTTGGGTTCGGCTGTTTCATGCCATATGTTTTGTCATCATCGCCGATGTTCTCTAGTATACAGAGCATGTCTTCAAACGTTTCTACATGCTTTGTACTCTCTGCTGTCTCATGGTGTTCTTGCATAGTAATATCGTTCAAGTATCGCTCCTGAGACGGCGTAGGAGACGGTATGGATATTTGAACTGAATCCTGTGCCATATCTGACGTTATCTGCATGTTTGAATCTATCACCATTTCTTTAGTTTGATTGGCTATAGCTTTTATAGTTTTTACAACATTCTCTTCTGTTTTATTGTCGGACATAGGTTGCGGTGGCGGCGGCTCAGATATACTTTTATTATAAGCTAGCAGTAAGTTATTAGGTATGTTGTCTTCAGGTTTATCGTCATCATCTCCCTCCATGATATTATCAGGAATTTTCTCTGGAATCGGATCGGGACTCTTTATTTCAGCTTTTCCTAAGAGTAAAGGCGTGCGATCGCTGAGACACAATGTGTGAGGAAGTTCTGTCTGCTGACTGATTTCGGTTTCTATGTCAATGTCTTTAATTGGCTCCTTGAATAGTCCTAGTCTTTGGTCCATCTGCGATAAGACATGAGAACCCAATGCTGATAACTGTTGGGACGTCGAAGACATTGGGTTTGTGTTTATATCTTTATCGTGATTTTCTGAGGAAACAGTGCTATCAGGCGACGCAGCATCGTCCTGGAATATCTTTGCAGGGAGCGTTGCGTCATGGGTTACAGACAAACTGGATAGTTTAGAGTTTGATAAAGCGAGCATCATCGGTTTTTCTATAGTTTTCACAATTTTTTGTTTTACTTGGTGTTGTGTCAATATTGATACAGGTACGCGAGGCGGGTTTATGTTTGCGACTTTTGGTACATTCGACGATATCACGCTAATAACCGAACTGATTGGTTTAGACAGCGGCGGCGTGGACATGTTAATCGTGAGAGGTGGATTTGTCAAGTTCAAAGGCATCTTCTTGATCTGCGACTTTCCTACTCCGCCTACATGACTAGCTACACTTGAGATAGGTACAGAAAGATTCTTTAGTACCGGCACTGAGATAGTTTGGTTAGCTATCGAGACGGAGGCGACAGTGGCCTGTGATACTTCGTCAAGGATTTTTGTGTTTGTGTGTGTGTGTGGAGAAAGCATAGTGGCGCTGAGTAAAGGTAAGCGTGCCCGCGAATTTGCTCCGGGGTTGAGAATTTTATACTGCTGTACGCTGGCCGGTTGCTTGCCTGTCGATAGACTTATTACTGCCACAGTCTTAGTTGTAGTTTCAGTACGTGTAGGTGCGCGCTCAGTCACCTCATCTTCAACCTCATCGTCAGGTTTCCCGCTGTCTATAAGCTCTTCAAAATCTTCCTCCGTAGCGATGCGTTCTTCAGGCGAAATGGCGTCAGGCTCGACCAGTACTATATCATCATCGTCTAAATGTTCCACTAGTTCTTCTACGTCATCATCATCATCGGAACGCGCGAGTGATGAGCGCGGTTCATCGATGCGAGAGCTGCGTTGTCCGTAGTCTAACGCATCGGGTGTGTATACTACATAACTACGCGCGTCAGATGCGCTGGGCGAGTTGTTAGGATCGACGATCTCTTCAACATGATGGGATGGGGTATTTAGAAGACGTGGCCGTGGTGGCGTGCGTCTTTTCAAGATGGAAACTTTGGTTAAGTGTGCGGGACGGCGCCGGTCATCATCTCTAGGCGGCCAGCCTGGCGCACCTCCGAATAGACCAGGTTTGAAGTAGCGGTAGCCGGGCGGGCACGGCGCCGGGGCGTGCGGTCCGTGCATGCCACCCCCGTGCTCGTGCAGGCCGCCGGGCGCGGGCGACGCGGCTGGTGATGCTGATGGGGTTGGCGTGCGTGCCACGTGCGGCGAACGAGATACTGAGGGTGAGGCGGGAGCGCCGCCCATTGGACTGTACTGCTGGCGTTGTAGCATTTGTTGACGCTATATAAAAAAAGAAAACAAGGATAAAAATAATACGGACAGCTAAGTAAAAATGTATGTCTGTCAATGAGTAAGTATACTTACAGCCATCTCGTTGGCAGGGTTTCCGGGTGAAGGTAGAGGCTGCGGACTACCGAGCGGTGAAGTCTGCTGGCGACCTCCGAAAGGACCTCCCACTCTTATTCCTAATGAAGAAAAACACATTTGAGCTTCTAAAACCTCTTGACTTTTCAAACAGTATATGATAATACATAATTTTAATATAAGTACCTTGTTGATGATGTGGCGGTCTAGCGAACCGTGTTGGTAAAGGCGAGCAACCAGGCGCCGGCCGAGAAAATCTTCCAGTTGCATAGTCAACCTAAAACAAAATCATTAAAATAATAAATATAAAACATGTGAAACTTTTTCAAAAACACTTTTTATTTTATTAAAATAACACTTGGTCCTTACATTTTGCATTTGCGGCGAATGTGACGCTACTGGACTTTGAATTTGAGATTGTTGATATATCTGTAAAGAAATACACGGCTAAATTTCTATTGTATAACTTGATTACTACTTTCAATTTCTATAAAAAAAAAAGAAAGAAAATAAATTTATTTTACCCAGGTTTTATATAAGTTTTTTGTTGTGTGTCCCCCGCCGTGACGACGACGCTTGGATCAAAATATTACCCACAACTTATATTAAACTTAGAGGGCCAATACATATTATTTGTTTACTTTTTAGAGGTTTTTGTATGTGTCGGAGGTTTTTTATATCGATACCAATCACTTTGTGAAATGTACAAAAAAAAACTGAGCTGATATTGCAATTGACTACACTACCTGCGGTTGATGATCCCACATAAAAAATCATCATGTTTTTTTTTGTTTTATCATGTTTATTTAAAGTACCCATCATATATGTGGAGTTTCTCTAGCAAATATAATTTGACCCTGTATTGTGTGCCTTTTTTTCCGAGTTGGAACATCCTCATGGAAGTCCCCGAGGGGTCTGTCAGACTCTGACTAAAAACCACCCCGGTGTTCCCTTCCCACACTTGCACCGAGGATCATGGCATCATGTGCGACTTCCGCGATCACTACGCTAACCTGGGGGTCTACTCCGAAGCGTTAATCCGAAATATCGGCCGAATGTTCAGCCGTTTTATAACTTCCATAGTTTTCTTTTTTGACTTTGAATCCTTACCAGACTTTTTTTTACTTTTGCTTACTGTTTGACTGTCGTTTTTTTTTTCTTTCGCCATAGTCAAGCAGCGGCCGAACATTCGGCCGATACTTCGCATCTATGTTCGGAGTAGAACCCCTGGGTCTAAATCTCTAACCTGGTAAAAAAAGGCCAATTTACCTGAGGACTTCGACTAGGCGTCGGCAGTTGAGGACTGGTCCTCTGAGCTTGCAGTTGTTGCAGGAAATGTTGCGGCGACATTGACGTCTGCATAGGTGACTGTTGCGTATGCATCGGTGACTGTTGCATGTGCATGGGCGACTGCTGAGAATGCATGGGCGACTGCTGGGGCATTGGGGAATGCTGTGACATCTGCGTTTGTTGATGAAGAGGAGATTGTTGATGCATAGGGGATTGCTGTGGATGCATCGAGGATTGTTGTGGATGCATTGGGGACTGGTGCATCGGTGACTGCTGATGCATCGGGGACTGGTGCGGCATGTTCGTCTGCTGCACATGCATTGGCGACTGTTGTGAGTGCAACGGTGACTGTTGTGTATGATGAGGCGACTGTGTCGATGGATGCAAGGGAGACTGCGCCGTATGATGTAGAGGAGACTGTTGAGAGTGAAGTGGCGACTGCATCGGCGACGTCAGGTGATGCAGCGGCGATTGTGGAGCGAGGGAATGTAGAGGAGACTGCGAATGTGGCGACTGAACGTGTAGCGGTGACATCGCTGGGCGAGCTCCGGGTGTTCGGGGCGTTTGAGGGCCTTGCTGCATAGAGGTTCTAACTCCACCCATCTGTTGCTGCCCGAACTGTACCATACCGCCTACGGATTGCGGTCTTTCCTGAACTCCTGACAGTTGCCTGACTAACTGCTGTTGTGGTGCACCAGACTGTTCTATAACAAGGGTACGACCACCTTGAAGCAGTCTTCCTTGAGTATTTAGCGGTGACGTCACCAGGCCTATCCTTTGTTGAGATATTGGTTGACCGTCGGCTCCAATAACAGTCTGTTGTGTCCGAATGAGTGTTTGTTGCTGCTGTATTGTAGCGCTTTGTAACCCCAGTTGCATAGGTCGGTTGATCGTGGCCTGCTGTTGTACTTGTTGCCCCTGATTCATGTTCTGATTCTGAGCAAATACAGGTTGATTCGATGTGATTTGTTGCTGATTGATAACACTTTGTTGCGCCAACTGCGGATTCTGTTGACGCTGTTTTGTCTCGTATTCCTAGGCAGATAATAAAAATAATGAATAAATAATCATAAAATGCCACTAATGCTATGTACAATTCTAGGCCTTATAGGATACCTGTATTAGCATGCTGTGTTGCCGGGCTTGCTTGCGTGCAGCTTCGAGATGCTTCTGCAGCGCCTGTTGCTCGGTGGACACGCGCTGCAGTTCGGCCGCGTCGTTCGGCAGTAGCTCGTTGCCCGACTTGCGCAACTGACGCTGCTTGCTGTTCAGCGACTGCAAATCGAGAAGCCTCAAGTGTAAAATCGAGCCTATACCCTGCATTTAAGCCCCCGAGTTAGTGACAGGTTCGTTCGGTTACCACGAGCCCGGAGTCGCCACCTGTAAAGTTCTATACGACGGCCGGGAGGACGGCTCGCCACTACAAAGCTCACGAACACGAAAGCGCACTACTGCGGCTCACCTTGCGGATCTTCCTCAGCTTCTGAACCTCGACCTCGTAGTAGCGCTGCTGGTCGGCGGCGAAGGCGTTGAACTGCTTGAGCCACTGCTCGTACAGCAGGCGCGCGTGCGGGTCGGGGTCGCGCTCGGCGGGCGCGGGCGGGGCCGGCGGGGCCGCGCTGCAGTACAGCGGCACGGCGGGCGGGGCCACGGGGGCCGGGGGCGCGGGCGCCGGTGCCACGCCGGGGCCCGCCCAGTCGCCGCCCTCGCGCTCCTGCTCACGCTTCTCCTGCTCCAGGAGCTCCTCGAGAAGCAACGGTTGCTCCTGGTTTACGTTCTGACGGTTAAAGTAAGCCTGTTGACGACGCCCGGCCTGCGCCGTCGCCCGCCACCGTTAGCTTCGTCACCGGTCGCGATGCTAGTTTCCTAGGGATCCTAGTTTTGTCACCTAGCGTCACGTTTTGTGAATCGAGCTCGGTGCGTACGATGCGGCATTCAATGCTTATATCGATGCAGACATGAATGGTTTGCGGCCGGTTTATAAGTTTTAATTTTACCCGTCTCATCTTGAGTGTTGAGCCGAATGAAACAGTAATTTAAAAGCAAATGAGACATCCTTATAAAATAATTATAATTCTAGACATAAAGTAAATAAAAAAATTCTTGGAGATCTTTGATTACAGATATTACAAATCTACATAATTTTCAGTCGGCTCGACGAGTGAATTACTAGCAAATTTTGATAAAATGAAACTACGTTTACTTGTGAAGTGAAAAATAACTTCATAACAATTTAAACTAGTAGATGTGACTTAAGAAATAGTTCAACTAATAGTTCAGTGCGCTTACTCTATCGAGACTGTTCATAAAAATAAAAAATGTGAGTTTACAACGCAGTGCTAATAATCTAAGTACATATAAACCGTACTTTTATAATAGCATCAATCTAATTAACAGAAGTTTACTATTCAAAACTAGAAGTCATCTAGAAGTTTTGTGTCTGTGTAATTTACATGAATGTTTTTAAATGTGAAATATTGCTTCTAATGATTCCTATTGATTTATAACTAGCGCCTACGAATGTTATATGTATGGCCTGCCTAATTAATGTATATTTTTATTTATTTGTACAGGGAGTTTAGGCTTTAGGACCTTTATGAGAATGACAATAGCATTTGGTGCACTTACAGAAACATACTGCGACCAGTAAGTATTATGTGAGACCGCAAACAAATTATAATAAAACTGTCTATTCTATGGTATCACGGAATAGTCAGAGGTCTATGATTAATCAATGAAAATAACAGTTTTGTATGGATATCGCATACATTGGTCCTTATCATGCATATTTTGAGCTTTCAAGCTCGCATCACTCTTGTTCTATTTTGAGACCTCGCATATCTATTTATTCATGCTTACATTGCCAATCATATTGCTTCTACCTGCCTTACGTAACAGCATCATAATAACTACTCAAAGCTTACGGCCCACAACCAATTGATGTATAATTGCCACCACCGCTATTTCATTAAAAACAAGATGAGACAGGTAATCCAATCCTAACCTCGACACTGTCTTTATTACAAATACAAAAGGTATTTAACAAAACATTTTGTTTATTTTTAGTGGTACTTTGTTTAAAACGTTAGTGTTTATGTGTTAGGAAGGATGCTGAAAAGGTACAAAGGTTAGTAGTCAGTACGCATGCGTGCCGCGAGCAAGCAAAGTAAAAAGCATTAAAACAGACACGAACAAGGTGGTTAGCGGTGACAAGGCCCTCTAATCCGACTCGGACCCTCTAGAAACTAAGTAAAGGAAATCTAAGGAGTTAAGGGAAGAGGAGATTATATATTTGAATACAATTACAGATTGATTTATTTACTTTTATCAATAAGTATCTACATTTTTCACTTATTTTAGAGAACGAATGTTCTAAGATTGAAAAGTTTCGTCAACGAAGGAAACAAACAAGTGTGTTAGACAACAATAAAGAACAAGACCAATATATGAAGTCGAGAATTTGGTATAGTATTTAATCTGTGGTTTAAATACGAACAAGAATAGAGAATCTCTGTTAAGTCACGCGTGTTTGGTATACCAGCAATTCGGTTCAGTTTCGGCACTTATTATTTTTGAATCGACACCATGATTTAGTCTCGAACATAATAATAGATCTAATAATTCTACCTATGTGGAAATTGCGTCATAACGTCAAAGTGTGTAAATTGTTTTTTAGAGGACCCAAAGAAATGGCGAGTTCGGTACGCTTCATAAAAGGCCTAAACAATGTTAATATTCACTTAAGACATTGGACAGAGTGGTACACCACTCTCTCTCTCTCTTCTTTTTATTATTAAAATAAATAGAATACAATAGAACGTTAGTATCGTACAAAATTTATGTTTTTACGGACATTTGCTACGTGAGTTAACAAAAACCCCTAAATTCTTGTCGTGCTATCAAGGAGTGAAGGAGGTTTATCGGTGGGGGTGCCTACGTGCGGTGTGTGAGGGCCTGACCTGCAGCAGCAGCGGACGGCGGTGCAGCCAGTCGCCCCAGTCGGCCGCCTCATAGGGCTGCCCGCGCCAACAACCATCAACCACCGACATGCAATAAACACCGCCTGTACTCCGCCGTCATACAGCCTACGACACGCAACTCATACGACGCATGTTTCTTACAGGGACGACTAATTTGGATAGTTTTTCTATGATAACCCTTTGTAATGACGATATTTTTATAAAAGTTCATAATGTGTCTATTTGTTAGAAATTACTGAATAGTAGGATTTTTATAAAATTGAAAGAAATGTAATGCCAATGTTTTCCGGCATGGTCGTATGAATTGTAAGCGATTGCATACCCATGCAATATTAGTCCTCTAAGCTTGTAACGAATAAAACAAGCGACGTCTTTCATTTCAGCGTATATTTACAGTCGAAAGGCTCCGCCACCAACGCATAGACAAATTAATATTGCTTTGGATATGATTGCGCTCGTTCAACTTCACATTGTCTGCGATGCGATCAAATATCGAAGCGACTGATGAATATTGTTACTAGTTCACATTTATTGCAACTCTTGTGAGACAGTCCAGTGACAATCGACAGTGACTCGTAAATGTGAACCCAAGCTTACTGCATACATTTAAAGCCAATGAAATTACTTCGACACCATCGCCGTGTCGAAACAAATTCATACAAAAAACACGTAGATAAAAAATATTACTGCATGCACGACAATGTATCCAAAAATCCTCCAAGACTATCAAAATACTTAATATTAGTAAGATTACTTATTCGTAAGTTTTCATTCAGTTTTGTAAGTTTTAATTAATCGTATCTTAGATCTGGCAAGTAAATTATTATAATGCGATTTTTGACGTGACACGTAAGTATGACAAAATTTCTGCAATGAGTTGGCTGTTGTAATATTTGTTTATTGAGCAAACATTGAAAAACGTGAGGGAGTAATTTTTTTAGTTTAATTTTTGCTGTAAATCGACCTTTATTTCATTAAAAATTACGTCTAAATCAACCAAAACAAAAGATAAATGACTTTATTTCTGCAAGTAGGTTTGTACAAACACTTTTACACGTGAATCATATTTTAATCAAAATAGCGTTGCTGTTTGGCGTAAGGCGATGAAAATTGCTTCAAAATTATTATGCGTTGTTAATAAAGCATATTATTATATGTAGTGCCACGTCAAGAATCTTCGGGCTATTCTGTAAATCTTACCGTAAAAACTTAGGTGATGCGAGTTTTCATTCCACGTAATGCCATACTGACACTATTGACAGCTAAGTTCTCACAATGAGATTTTATAGAATAGATCGGGCGATGTGTGTTCGTGTGGCACTCGTGGGTGTCTCTGCCTACCTGTGGGTAGGGCGGCGGCGGCGGCTGCGGCTGGCGCAGCGTGCCGGGGTAGGGCGGCGGGGGCGGCGCGCGGCCCGCTCCCGGGGCCGGCCCCGCCCCGCCCTGCACCTGCTGCCCCACTGGCCCGCCTGCTACAGTCGCTGTGGGGAAACTTACACTTCACTAATCCGATACCAAAAAAAATCTTGGCTGACATTCAAACTAAGTCAGTTTGGACAATTTTATTTTCATCCGATCTATTCGAAGAGCCGAGGGGTTCCTCGATAAGTGCGAGCAAAATGGGTCATTCCGGCGCACTTAATAACAGTGACGAAAAGATTTTTGAATTTGGAACACTATTTAATTAAAAAGTTTGAATGCAATTCGCTTCGATAAAGTCCTGGCCGGTAGTAAAAAAGGCGTGCCTGCCGACCTTGCCGGCATTGGTTAACCAAATTAAAAAAAGTACGGCGAAACTTCTTCCGTTCTTCTTTTCCTTTCTTCTGTCTGAAGTTATTATGTACGAATACCTAAGTGATAAATAAGTCAACGACATTTTCTGTTTCCAACAAAACAGTTACAATAAACTTCCAAAATTGCGAAAATGTATCTAATATTAAATTTGTGATTTTATTATGTAAATATAAATATTCGTCATTACTAAAAGCATCTCTTATTTATTTTTCTCATAGAAGGGGATGAAAAGCAGAGTGCGCCAGATGGTACCAAAATTATTGGACCTCGCGCGATGTACTTTGAATCCCTCGCTACGCTTAGGATTCTACTAATCGCTCTCGCCCTCAATACATTATTTTGGTCCCTTAGGACACAATCTACTATTAAGTTAAGTCGCCGCATTCGTCTGCGTATAATATATTTTCTATAAAAATATCCATGATGAGAAGTATGTTCTTCTCCAGGTCCCAGGTTACCTCTTTGTCAAATATCATTACGATTGGTTCTATGGTTGTTGTGAGGTAAAAAAACAAGCAGATAGACAGAGACTGATCTGTAATTCGAGTGTGATTGTATGCCACTGCATAGCTGTACATGAAAAGCAGAATAAACGTATTATATGAATTCTATACTACTGAATAGTAGTAGGGCAAATGCGCGTGCGCAACGGTGCTGCGATAATACGGCCGGAAACAAATGCAAAGTTTGCGCCGTCATAGCGCTCACAAAGTACGTGCCGCTACAATGGCGACATTAATTTAACACACGGGTAGGGGTTTTCTGTGATCTCTCCAAAGTCTTTGATTGCGTGCACCATTACACGCTTTTACGTAAACTATGTCATTACGGTGTCCAAAACGAACCTCTGAAAGCAATAAATTCTTATATACATACAAGTAATAGGTTCCAATTTGTAGATGTCAATCATGTGAGATCTTCCGGGCTACCAATTCAGTTAGGTGTACTTCAAGGCTCAATACTGGGCCCATTCTTATTCTTAGTGACTTACCGACGTAAACAGTGCACTCTCAATGGTTACGGATTGGTTCACGACAAATAACTCAGTTCTCAATGGCAAGAAAACGAAATGTATAAAGTTCGCCTTACCGAATGTTAGAAATATAAGACCCAACATCGTTTTAGATTAATGAGGTGCTTGAAACTGTAGACTCGGCCGTCTTTCTGGCCAACAGCAGATGCCAAACTTCAGTGGGGCCCACATATATGAAGCCTAGCGGGACGTCAGGAAAGTAAGACAATACACTGACGTTGATACAGCTCAGTTAAGTCTATATTAGTTATTTTCATAGCGTTATGTCCTACGGTATTCTGCTGTGGGGCAAAGCCGCTGACATTCAAAATATATTTGTTCTTACAAAAACGAGCTGATCGAGCAATTCATTTATTATACCAGCCTAAACATTTAAGTAAAATCGCTCGATCTGGACGTGGAGACATAGGATTCAATGGCCAGTTTTCGCGGATGCGCTGCAGAGCTCCTACAATAGTCCGAGGATTAGTACACATCGTCATGAAACACATCGGCTTTATCACAGTACCTTAATCTAATTACTATCCTAATTACACAAAAATAAATAGATAGTCGTCTTTTTTGTGAGAAACATTCACAAAAATATTACACGGCGTAATATTTATGCGCACGAGTTTGAAGAAGTGTCAAGGACACGCGTTCAGATTCTTAGAAGAGTTAGAAGCTCGTGGCGGGTGGAGGGGAGGGGACGCGCCACCTGCGGGGCGAGCATGGCCTATTGTGACATGACTTGAGTCACACATTTTATCACAGTTTGAGCGATAAAACTGTTTTGTCATAAAATGCTAGTACAAATTGACATGACATAATTTATCATGTCTTGGCGTCTTGGGCAGCCCGTGCTCGGCTCTCTCTTTCCTTCAATTCACTTACTTTTGCACATTATTCGCTTTAATTTCAATACGATGTTATGATCCGTGACCCCGGCAAATGACCTCTGCGCTACAGTTCTTTGAGGACAGATTGCTCCAAGATAATATATTTTATAAAATTGTAACTAAATCAATAAATAATAACGTATAATTAAATTAAAATATCTTAATAAAACGAAAACGCGAAACTGTATAAGTGTATTAAATTCATTAAAACGGCACGCTGTATACCTATATTAATTATGTAGTACTGACCTTGATCTGATCCACCGTGTCCCTTACTGCCCTTTCCCAGTGACGCCCTGAGCCGAGGTCCGTACCCAACAGGGGGTGCCTTAGCGTGTAGTCGCTTAGTTCATAGTTTAATGCCCTGATTGAAGGCTTAAATTTATTAAGGCTTCCAGAGGATAGCCCAATTAAGCAACTGACCACCTCCTAGGTCCCTGCGAAATGCCACTCACAAAAATAAAATAAACATTGTGGTACAGACCGGCGTAAGGCAGATGTGCGAGCGCCACAGTGCGGTCGGCGCGCACGATGCCCACGGAGCCGTCGGCGGCCACGAGGCGCGTGCCGGCCGCGATGCTGCGCCCGGCCGCCAGCGCCGCGTTCACTTGCGCGGTCATGGCGCTGACGATGCTGGCTGCGCTGGCCGGGATGCCCGGCCCGACGGGGTTTGAGCCGGGCCCCGCGTTGCCTCCCTACATAAAATTTCATTATTTTATTTTATTAAACAGGAACAACAAACAGGTACATTATGCAATACAACAAACAGAATAACAGAAATACGAGTAACGTAGCCCACAGTGCTTTTCACAATTTTAACACACTATTTACACTATCACTATTTATAAAACTAAAATTTAAATATTTTAAATACTAGATTTTTTACGGACATTGGTCTAAGAGGCCAAGTGTCACATACAAAAGGCTACGAAACCTTTTCAATGAGCCTGTAAATATGTCTGTGTTTGAATGCTTCATTATAGGTATTTATTCAAACATTTAAACATGATATTAGAGAAATAGAAAAGAGATATTAGAAATAGGGTATGGTCTCGGAATGTACGAGAATAGAACCGTGGTGAAAAGAATAACCTTTTTTTTTTTGGGTGGGAATTTATCAAATAACTTCTCCCTATCTGGGCGGAGCGGGAGGGCGCGTCAGACTTTTACTGACTAAAACCCACCCGTGTTCCTTCATTTGCCTGTGCTAACCTAATGTGTAGTTCTTGTCACACAAAAAAAAAAGATGCAACAATAACCAACAAATCGTTGCGTTCTTATAAATGAATATGACATGGGCGACGATCAATCGAGTCGCGTTTATACGTCAAAATTCATATCAAACGATCGCGTCGATAGCGTAGTCGCGCGAAGATCGCTTTTAGTTTTAGTTAGGAAGCGGAGTAAGACTGTCTGTACTTTTTTCAGGCAAATGGGTTTATTGAGTCATGAGGAACAGGGTGTAAAGTTCACCTTCATAGTAAAGGGAGGATCCTCCGACCAGACGGGTGTCGTGTCTGGTGGGCTCACTAAAATGTCTAGCTGATGGTGGCGTATGTGTTGGATCATTAAGTTCTCTTCAAAATGGTTGAGCTAAATGGTGCTGATCCATGCGTCATGTTCGTGAACGGGCGCCGTCAGTAGGGACTGGTCATTTCTTAGCTGCCACGGCTTATTTTAACTTAGTATTTTAGTTGTTTTTTATATGTTTATTACGGACGCTTTTAACGTGCACGTCTTTCTACATTGTTCTCACATGTATAATTTCAACATAAATTATGTAACCAATACTATGTAACAATATTTTGATTTAAAAGAGTGTCCGTGGAGTTTCTTGCCCGTTCTTCTCCATAGGAACCTACTACGCTTTGGAATGGGCAACTAGCTTCATCTGACTGACTGACCCCTTGACAATTCAAAAGTGATATTTGAAATAAATGCTTTGAGTTTGAGTTTGAGCTGCTGCATGTTCATTGGCGCGTACGCGTCGGTCACAGCAGTCAGGAAAAATGGCTGACTGGCTGTACAAGTACATAACAAAACAACGTTTTCTTATAACAAAAAAATACAATAAGTACTTAAGCATGAAATGAGACGTTTTTCTGTACTCTCACAGTAGTAGTGTAATTTGTACATTGTGTATAGACACGGAAAGACATTTTTTTCACAAATAATTGCTGAGAATTGCGAGTGATTGTGACGTGTAGCCGCGCGCGCGACTAATTCCAAGTCGGGCAATTGCCTTGCTTTACTTTGCTATTATTGAGCACGGGTAACGCATCTAAAGGTGTTCATCATTGTTTACAGTGCCATACCTGAGCATAATGCATGTGTTGGGCTGCAGTGAACTGCACTTGTGGCCGCTGCACAACTTGTTGGCTCATCACCTGTTGTCCAGGTTGGAACTGTTGTGGACGCTGTTGCTATAAAACGAAACAATTATTTTATTATTTAAAAAAGTCTCTTGCATAGTTATCGACTTACCGCCTATTATTTTAAGTAATTTTCGCAAGAACCAAACGCTCATCGTCACTTAACAAAAATGCCAACATTTTCAACAGCTCAAATTTTAGAAGTCTTAAAATCCCGTCTCTGTATTATTTTTACTCCATTCGAAATAAGATTAGAAATTTAAATTAACTTTTTTACAGACCGTTCAATCGATATTGACTTCTATTCCGTAGGCATAAGGATGCCATTCAAAGCAAACACGTGGTTACAATACCAACTGTTTATTACAGCTGACATTTGTCATGCCACCAACGCAATAGAAGTCAAAAACGGTTGAATGGACTGTAAAAAAGGTTTATATAAATGTCTAACCTTATTTCAAATGGAGTATAGTTAGTATTTAATGTTCCTTTTTTAATGTTTTTACTTCCTGTGCGTATTGCAAATAAAATATTCCTGTTTTTTTCTCTATCAAAATTGCAGTCGTGTAAAACAAGGATACTTTTTTTTTGGGTGGGAAATTATCAAAAAACCTCTCCCGCTCTGGGCGGAGCGGGAGGGCGTGTCAGACTTTTACTGACTAAAACCCACCCGTATTCCTTCATTTGCCTGTGTGCCAGTGCCACGATATCCCTTTCGGACAAACTCGCAACCCTGGCAGGCATTGGCCCTAACGGACCCCGTCAGTTGGTGCTGACAACTCTTTAAGGCGCGCGTGGAATACAACGCGCCGTCGACCCGGGCCTGGTCCTTATCGTATGGTGAGCTACCCATCGCTCACCGTCCGCAGGCCCGCGCCTACGGTGGCCGGAAATCAGCTTGCGAAAACAAGGATACTAAGACAGCAATTTTGTGAAACGAACTTCTTAAGACGATAAGTTTACCTGATGGTGTAACTGCAGCCGTTGTGGCGCGTTAGTAAACATTTGCGTAAACATCGGCCTCTGTGGTTTGTCCTCGCTTTCCAGTTTCACTTCCGATTTGATGGCTTGCATTGCGTTCTATTTGGAAGAAATCAAAATAATTTAACATACAATATGGAGAGTTTTGATGTGAAACATCTATATGCGCACGTAAAACCGATTGCTGGCGGGGCGACGTATGCCGCGTGGCAATTCACCGCTCACTCCGCGCGCGCCCGGTCCTCCCGCATCCCGACCCTGACTTTTTTCGGATGTTTGTTTGTTTTATTTCGATGTTTCACATCTGCCAGGCGTCCCGTGACGGCTCACAAACGTAACGGCTTTTTATAACTGTATATACTACCTTTGTGTCATTATAGTGTTAGTTTTAAGATTCGTAGTATGTGTAGCAAAATGTTATTTAAGCTACGCTTGATGGCACAGAATACTGTTAAACCTATTTATCAAAAGATAAGCCAAAGTCAAAAATGTGACTAGGACGGGTAAAGATTCAAAGTCAAAAATGTGACTAAGACAGGTAAAGATTCAAACTCAAAAAAGAAAACTTTTTAAGTTATAAAACGGCCGAACATTCGGCCGATACTTAGGGTTAACGCAAAAAAAAAAAGAAAAAATGTCTTTCTTTCTTTCATCGGAGTAGACCCCCAGGTTTCCTCACGATGTTATCCTTCACCGATGTCAGTAAGGTCAATCAACAGAGATGTACATATGAATTGAAAAAGTCACATTGGTACTTGCTCGGATTTGAACCTACAACCTCGTGCATGATAGGCGAGGCTTTAACCACTGGACCATCACGACATCAAAAACATTAAACAAAAAAACTATGGAGTAATAAAAATAAAATAAAAAACAAAATAAAAAGTGGTCAATTACATAAATACTAGCCATCTGCTGGTTCTGTGTCATGACTCTTTGCACGGGATCGTTGTACATCTGCTGCGGCGCGGGCGTCGACGGTGCTTCCAACTTCACATCCGGCTTTATATCTTCGATCTCTGATTTCACTTCCGCTTTAGATTCTATATTTTTAACGGCCTTTTGTAAGTCATTATACATTTTGTTGTCTTGTCCCTGTTCGTGTTCATCTCTGAAAAGATAAGAGGAGAATAAAGGGCAGCTCAAATTAGGGCGGGCCGCACCGCAACGCACCGCATTGCAATCCTCCTTCATCACTTTCATACATTTTCTGTGAACCAACGCACACTACATGCGGGCCGCACCGCATGTTGCCGTTGGTTGGTTGTGTTCGTAGGTAATGTACGCTTGGCTCAATAAATTATTTAATCTTGTATTATCTCAAACTGGTAGACAAATATAAACAAAAGAAAAAAACATTGTCTACCATGTCTTATTTATACATTTGTGATCGATTTATTAATTTAAACAAAATACCAACAATAGAAAAATTATGATTTATCGAGACTAGATTGGACACAACAGTTTGTAATGATATAGGATCAACAGTTGGAACTGAAAATACAATTCTTTTAAAGAACGTAAAACTCGAACAAGTTCAAAAGATGCCTTGACACCAGAAAAGCTTTTAAATATAGCTGATAATTCATTAGTAAACCAATCCAACAATGTTGAATTTCGGTACTCGGCATCTTTCACTCGCCTACCGTATGATCCAATTAAAATTGAATTTTCACTCGAGTGAATCATTTATGCAAGGGAAATGTCTGATATTGGCTTAATAGGGACTCACTCTGGCTCTCTCTTGGCATGTCTTTCAGGTAGCCCATCGTCAGCCAAGACCAAGCCGTCCAGGATGTGTTCGTCATTCAGCGCCGCCAGCTCTGGGTCGTACTCCAGTATATTGAACTGTTCGCCTATCTCTGCGGTTAACGTCTCGAATAACTCTTCATCGTCCTCGCCGCCTAGTCCAGTCAGGATGTCTCCCACCTTTAAAAACAATTGAAGCTGGAATTAGTAGTTTAAAGTAAACAGCTAGGATAAGGCGATTTGCATCTCTCTTTGCATTGAAAACGCGTAGTGCAACACAGAAAACGCATTTACGCGCAGTGTTGCAGGTCACGCGCCTACATGCAGAGAAACACAAGCCCTCGCGCGTGGGTGCGGGGCAAGACTCAACAACTATGTATGACACAAAGAGTTCTGCAGTATGAGGCGTGATTTTGACAGAGCTAGACGTATACGAATATTTTGAAATGGATCTCGCTGTGAAATGAGGCCTTTGGGCCACCGTATACTATACTGCAGCTCCGCGCGTTTGTAAGAAGAAATCTGCATGATGGTGCAAATCTGCACTCCCGCAACCACGCGCATGAGTTCGTCGCCACGCACCCCGCAGCGCATAGCGGGCCAGAGTGTGAATCGCCTAACTGTCAGCAATGAGCGCCAGAATTTCATATGATTTGACAAACAACGGACAGCCGAAACCCTTTTTTTTTTGGGTCAAAAATGATCAAATAACTTCTCCCGCTCTGGGCGGAGCGGGAGGGCGTGTCAGACTTTTACTGACTAAAACCCATCCATGTTCCTTCAGTTGCCTGTGTGCCAGGGCCACGATATCCCTTTCAGACAAACTCGCAACCGAGAGGAGGCCTGTGTCCCAGCAGTGGGAACAGCTGATTATGCATGTTCTACAATTTTTTAAATAACTATAATTATGTTACCTCTCCAATATTGGATCTATCTTGTTCAAGTTTATCCATTTCTCCCATATCCATCTCATCAGTACCTTGTTCTTGATTCGACTCTTGCTTGTTTACATTACTGGGAGCTGTAAAACGTATTCACATTAGAAATCTTTCCTTTTTAAAGTCTACTTCTCTTTGTAAAAACTTTAAAGTGTAGGTAATTATGCATTTAAATCTATTCCAACTTAGCTTAACTAATGTTACGGGCAAAGATTTAAAATAATACAAAGTACCAAATAATGTTCTCCACCATAAAAACAAGTTGATTATGTCTTAAGTCAACTTGCAGAACGTTTGTGGAGATCAAAATTATATTAATAAGATAAAATAAATTCTTATGTAGTTACCATTATTTTGGACATTTTGTTTCTGATCAACCATATGTTGCGCGGCGGTATTTTGGACATTTTGCTGATGTTGATTGTTTTCTGCAGATATTAATCGCTGCTGCATAATCACTGAAACAAGCCACAAGTTTACAAAAGTTAGAAGTTTCTGTTTAAAAAGCTAAAAGGTTAAAACAGAAGCTTTTTATCACCAAGTTAACCAACTTAAATTGCCCGTTTATTCAAATTACAGTTGTATGAAATGACTTTATCACGGCAAATTGATACAGTGTGTCAATTTAGTAGATAATAAATTTCCTTGACTGTACTTGTAATCTTAAGCGTACATTTTGGTTGGACAGATTTACTTGTTGAAATAATAAGATTAACTAAATTTAAATATTAAGATCCTGCTTAAAAATATAGTACTTACAGTGATGATCAGGGCGGTTAGCGTGAATAAGGGGCGCGCGGGCGCGCAACGTGACGGGCAGGGGCTGGCGGAAGGGCTGGCCCTCACCCACGCCGGCCGACGGCGATGACGCCTCGCTATGTTCTACATTAAAGATATTCGATTTCAGACTAACATTTAAGGGGGATGCGCTAAGGTAGCCCGCGAAATTCAAATTTTCTTACGTTTTTTGCAATTTGCAGGTCAGTAACAGTTTGTATGTTGATCTAAATATGATTCGCGGCCATAACAAATATGGCTTTCCAGATATAATCATTAGAATCAGCACTACAACTCTCTAAGTTCAAAAAATCCTACTGAATGATTAACATTCAGTAGGATTTTTTTAACTTAGACCTTATTACAAAACAATGTTTATCTTCAGACCCAGGTTTAAAACATGGAGCCATTATTGAATTTCGAACTTTATTCCGACTATGGTAAAGTTCCTAAACACAAAACTGACAACTTAGTACCGAACTAAGTTTTCAGTTTTGTATAAAGAACGGTATTTCAATCACTGTTACGCTCTTATTACAAAAACTGGCTGCATGGTTTGAGCCATGTCAAGATATAAATCTTGATTTGTAATAAGGCGGAGAGAGTTCAAATTCCTAAAAAATCCTTAATGATTTCATACAGTAAAATAAATATGGTTTGTTTTTTTTTATTCTGGAAGTTAGGTCTCATCAAACATCTTTTATGTTCTATGTTAGAGGGTTTGGTTTCCGCACTTAGTCCCTCATGTCGACCATTGTGCGTGGGCCATGGCGACCGTCAGTGGTTCTTCCAACCTGGGCCTGCAGTCTCGACATAGATAGCGATCGCTTTACGAACGAATTCGAAGACGGTCTAAATTGCTTGACGAGATTGTGATTTTTTTCGTGCTTATCTATCAATCAATTTCGACTGTTTAGGGATCCCATTAGGACTTTGCGACCGAATTCGTTCTTAAAGCGATCGATTATGTCTCCTGATCTGTTTAGGATATCTATGAAGGATCTGGGTGACGCCTGTGCATTCATTAAAAATCTTTTATTTTGATTAAGTAGATGTTAAGATCTAATATCTTATTATCTACTTAATAAAAATCTTTAATTAATTAATTCACTGACATCCAGCGCATGGCCTAAGCTGCTGGGTCTAGAAGCCAATTATATGGCGAAAGTGAGCATTAAGGAAGGATTTTTGAAAATTCAGCCCCTAAAGGGGCTAAATAAATTAAAGTTTGTCATTATTGCCGATGGGAATCCCATCGGGCAGCGGGCTTGTACTTAATAATTTCATGCAAAAAAATATATTTTTTATTTTTATTTTGCAATATATAATTATGCTGTAAGCAGCGATGAGCAGTTAATTTACTAAGGCATCTTTTGAAATCAGTTTTCTTTGATATTTTTTACAGAAAGCCAGTTAATACACAATGAAAAGAACTTACGTCCTGGCCACATTTTCTCGGGATGTCTTTGCAGCAGATCCCTAAGCTGCCTATTGATGTCATCATTGTTCCCGTAGTGTAGCGGGAAGCGTTGCGCAGGGAAGGTGCTGCGCGGGGCCTCTGCGGGGGCCACGGGCGATGGCGGCGGGGGCCCGGGAATGGGCCCGCCGGCCCCCGCGCCCGGTGGAGAACTGCCGTCGGGCGCGCGTAACCGCTGCATGGCTGCTTTCGGGTCGAATTAAAGTGTGGGTTAGTGCGAAGTGCGAAAAAAAAATCCTATTTCCAAGAGCCCAATTGGCAAATAAAACTAAGCCTAAGTCAATTGCCAATTGGGCTCTTGGAAATACGAGTTTTTTTTTAAACAATTCTTTGTACTTTGAAACTGCTGTTGTAAATTCCTAAGAAGTTTCTTTACTACTAAGAACTTTCTATTAGTCATCTATAATTTCCTAATTAAAATAATTATTGAATAACCTCATTTTCAAATTATGATGAATACAGTTCCAAGAAACAATCTGGCAAAATTAAGGAGTACGCCAGTTAAATAAAAACTTGTAAAAATAACCACAAGACAGTACCAATTTAAAAGAACTATCATTGAGCTTATAACTATTCCTTGGAACTCATTCGGGCGAATCAGCGCCACAGAAAATATTCTCAACCTGACGACCATTAACGTTGTGGCAGGTACCTTGCATCCTCTGATCATGTATGATCTGCTGCTGCTGCTGCGTCTGCTGCTGGCGCTGCTGCTGCAGATGCTTCCACTGCCGCTCCTGCTCGGCCTCCCGCGCACTGCGCTGTTGATTGCACGCCCGCTCTTGCTCCTACGTCACACGGCACAAGTTAACACGACACCGCTTGTAAGTACACGGCAATTAACTGTCATTGTATAAGGACAAAATAATTTTACGGACGTATTGAAAGTAAACGCCCGAGTTTTAATCAAAGCTTTTTTATTTACATAAAAACAAATGACCTAAGAATTCTCTTCCTAGCTTTAACTTTTATCAATAAGAAATTTCAAAGAACAGGACACTCAACGATTTTCGTTGCGCTTACAGGACGCATAACAGCGAAATTGTGTATTGATATAAATTCAGCTAAAGACAAATCATAGAGCAGATGTGTTTATGCGTTCTGCACATTGAACGTCTTTCAGTGCGATAAGTTTATTATATATTTGAAACAACGCACGCAGTCCAAATCCACATGAAACGCATCATCCAATTCCTTCTGCATGGCACCATCGCGCCAGACTGCGCTCGGTGCGTGAAGCTCCTAAGAGATAATACTAAATATTAATTTTAAATATTTTAATATTAAGTCGCCGCACCACTAAGTATAAGATTAATTGCAACCTATACAATGACAATCAGTTCCGTGTACTTGTTGTCTATTAATGTAACATGCTGTAACTACGCAGGCAATTTTATTGTAACTCTCAACTGTCCTATGACAATTTACATTGTTTTAGAAATGAAGTTAATATTTTAAATGATAATTTAGATTTTATTTACATTAGGTACTAAAATATTAAGGGTCTTTTATAACTACTATTTATTTTATACAAATCTGAATGTTCTATAATTAGGGCTCTTCATATTAGCACATAAACTTCTCTTGCTGAACATGGGCCTGATACAATTAATAATTTTGAAATAACTATTCACTCAACCAATTCAAGTCAAGTCTACGCCTGATAAAATTGTAATCATTTATTTATTTAACTGTTTTTTTTTATGTTTATTAGTATGTAATGCTTCAAATTAGGAAATATCCATGCTTATGTGTTAATAAAAATAATGCCGAACTATGAGATGCATAGTTAGTATACATTAAGTTTAAGTAATAGAAATACAACAATAAAATCTTTTTTTTTTTTCAAGTTTGTAAACTTAATAGATACTAAATTACGATCCCATAATAATATGTTACGTCATGTTAATATTTTTACTATACACAATACCAAAAATAAAATACTGATACCTAATAAAAACTATGATTTGTACAGAATTTATTATAACAGCTTTATCTGTAAAATAAAACCTAATCCTAATAGATTATTTGCATAGTATAGAGTTGGGTAGAAACAACTTAACATCTATACCTGGAAACTTACAAACTACATCACAAAGCTTTATACAAGAGCGTAACGACGCAAATAAACTGTGAACTACATCGAACTGTGTTAGAATTGTTAGCACACCACAACCAGCCACCAACAGCGTCCAATGTTAAAGCCAACACTACCAAGGCAAAGCGAAAATAATAAAATCAACATTACGGAAACAGGGGACACGAGTCCGGGAGGCTTTCGGGAATCGATGGGAGGGTAATGGTCTCGAATAAAAAAAAGCTAAAAGAAAATTAACAAAATAATCACACAGCGTCCAACGCCATTAAACAGCCAAGATTATTGTTGGGTGATGACTGAATTTAAACAAAATCGAAGGAAGTGCTCAGGATCGCGTGGTGCGACGTCGCGCGATCACCCAACAAATCGAAACGTATCTCGCATATACACGCCACACGGTGTGCTCTTGTCATTTTGTGTCATTTTGTGAGTGTGTTGTCGATTCCACTGTCGCAAAGAGAGTATAATATAGGTATGTCTGTCAAGTTCAATTAAGCTGAGAGTCGAATGTAACGTGTGATGCGGAATCTTCGTGTAGGGCATGTGTGGTGTGTTGCGTGTAGTGTATATGCGAGGTGTCGCGTGTCGCGGTACCGTGTGTCGCGGGAGGCGCGGCAGCGTGCGCATGATCTCGGAGGGAGTGAGCACGCGGATGTGCGCGTCGGCCTCCAGGAGCCCGCGCGCCGTCACCGTGACGTTGGGCGCGCGCACCCCGGCCCCCGCCGCGCTGGGCGCGCCCGCGCCGGCCGCGCTGGGCGGCGGCGCCGGCGTGCTCGGCGTGCTCGGTGCGCTCGGTGCGCTCGGTGCGCTCGGCACGCTCGGTGCGCTCGGTGCGGGCGCCGGGCTGGCCGCGCCGGCCACCGCTGCGCCGCTATCAGTCTCGCTGGTTCCGCTGCTCGAGCTCTGTCGCGCCCCATTCACTTCTTAGTAACAATTCGAGTGTCCCGGGCGAGATCTCGTGGTCGCTTCCGTCGAGTCGCTCCCCGGGCTTTAGACGGACCTCGTTGGTCGACGCGATAGATCGATAGGGTTGGTATATTTGTCGGTAGGAGTTCAATAGTGTATCTGACTACGCGGTGGGTTCGGGAATCTTTAACCTACCCGTATGGTGTGAAATGAGAATGACATTGAGGTGTACTAGCAACGGTAAACAATGATCATCGTGACAAAAGATGGAGGCCCTGAACCGACGTGGCAAATATTATAATGTGTTTTATTAATGCGTGCACGATAACATCCTGGCTCGTACGAAACTATAATATATGAATGAATAAAACTGTGCTTATCGAACCCGTATGCAGATCCCATGAAGTATATGATAGAATAAAATTATCAATATAAGTACTAGCACTAAAAGAATCAAGTATTCAGAATGTAGAGACCATAAATGTAACTACCCCAAATTCATTAACACAAGGTGTTTGCCCAAAAGGAGTGGTGGCTAAACTATAGTGGCATGTACTGTAGATCCTCTCACGTCGTTGTCCAACTGCTAAGGTAGTGATAAATTCACATTGTTTATACAAAACATAGAACTACGATGGTGTGCTACGTGTATCCTACAGCCAAGGTATGTACACTTGTGCTAGCGTTGAGACAGGCGACAGAATCTACAGCAACCGTGGTATTAACAACAGGTAACACTTCCTAAGACGACCGTGAGCGAGACAAACCATAGACGGACACTTTACTACACAATTATACTAGAACAATGATACGTTTGTCAACGCACAGTGAAATACTGAAGGTCTAGTAGGGCGATACTGAACGGTGGTTCAGTATGGCCGTTCTAGCAGCCCGTGGTATGAAAGACACACAGTATAAACACGTGGTAAGTGAGTTGGGTTAGCACACACCACATCTAGTGACACACAAGCGGACATACCTGTTGTGCCTTCTTCATGCGGATGGCGCTACGGTTGTCTCTGGCGCGTTGTAAGTATGGCGCTTTTTGGTCGGACGGTAATGCGCGCCATTTCTTCAGTATTTGTTTGCAACGGTCGACCCAGTTGGGGAACTCTGTTTTCCATTCCGGATGGTTGGTGTTGGCGTATAGGACGGCTGATATTGTCGCCGCAGAACCTAGACCTATAGGAGCGATGAATTAGAATAAAATTCGTTTTTGCGAATTGAGATGTAGTAGTATTTTTTTTTTTTTTTTTGAGTGGGAAACTATCTAATGATTTCTCCCGCTTTGGGCGGAGCGGGAGGGCGTGTCAGACTTTTACTGACTAAAACCCACCCGTGTTCCTTCATTTGCCTGTGTGCAAGGGCCACGATATCCCTTTCGGACAAAGTCGCCATCCTGACAGGCATTGGCCTTAACGGACCCCATCAGTTGGTGCTGACATCACTTTGAGGCGTGCGTGGAACACAACGCGCCGTCGACCCGGGCCTGAGGGTCTAGCCAAATGGCATTCGCTTCGGAGCGATTCTATTTCTACATTTCGCTATCATTATTTCACTTTGTGACAAGCGTTATCGCTAGTTTTCGATTCGAATTGCTTCATACATACGAATACTTGTCAAAAAGTGGCGCTTGGCTACGCATATCTATGGAAGTTATTGTTCGACGCTGTCGATTCGTTTCATGGAATCGAATGATGATAACATTGTCTAGCTAATTTCTATCACCGTGACATTTCGATAGCTTGTCAACCCCATACATTTTTAGCTTTCTACTAGCGTTACCGCTAAGCGAATGTTACTTTGTCTAGGCCCTCTGGGCCTTATCGGACGGCGAGCTACCCATCGCTCACCGTCCGCAAGCCCGCACCCACGGTGGTCGGGAATCGGCCTGAGTTTATGTAGTCTTAGCTCGAAGAGATCATTTCTCTTTAGTAATTTCATACGTTTGTGATAGAAGATTGTACTGTACGTGGGGTTTAGGCTTTGTGAAGCGTCGTTTCTGTCACTGGCCCTTTGTGACAGTTTCTTAACAAAACACGACGACACATTAATACCAGAACTCTACAAGGTTCTTTGGACACTACGAGTATTGTTTTAGGTTCAGTCCAGGCAGTGATTTGCCCAAAGAGTAAGCCCACGTCTCAGATTTAAGTAATGTGTGAACGTACTCTCATCAGCGCGCATCTTATCGGCGCTTCGCTGGTTATAAGACGGAGGAGGCGCCTGCGCCGTGTCCGGCCACGCCGTGCTCCCGCTGCCGCTCTCGGAGAACAGTGGGCTCATCGCACTGTTACTGCTGAAACAACGATACACATAATTATTATTATTATAAACATGCATGAATTTATTTATTTATATTATATTTTGCGACATAAATCACCTAGAAGAAAATATGCTTAACGATAGAAAAGCACTTATTTCATCAGAAATGGCTGCCATTAGGAATAACAGGAGACTTGAATAAGAGAATATTATAACAGATTGCTTGATGTGATCGTTGCTATTCGAGTGATATTAATTTTCAAATGACTACGACGAGACGTAGCAAGACAAACGTCTTTTATGTTCTACAAAATAAGTCTGACTATATTTTCGCGTTATAATTGAACTTATTTTGTGGAATTGTAAACTAACCTGCTGCCACCAAACTCAGGATAAGGTGAGGTATACTCCATGGGGCTCTGAAGTTGCTGCCGTTGTTGAGAGTATGGCGTGCTGCCCATTGAGTTCACATACGACACGGACGACTCTTGCGATTCCTGGACAAAATAACTAAAACTTTCTAGAGTCCGTCTCACGAAAGAAGTCTCGCAGACGCGGCGCTGGCGAATGCGACGGGATCATAAATCTTTATTTATTTCAACGTCAGGCACTAGTTAATTAAATGCACAATCTTAAATAGAGAAATATGTCTGAATAATGTCGCCATTAAAGCGGCACGCTGTATATTATAATAATAATTTTATTAGTTCCACTTATTGCGGCGGGACTTCTCTCGTGAGACAGAGTTTTAGAACGATGTTTGCATGATATTTATGCCGTCAACCAGTTGGGTGACATCATGAATATTATTTCGTACTTGAAAATAAAATGTTTGTACTAAGCATTGGAAAAATAACTGTTTTTTTTTCTTTTTTTAAAGAAAACGTTGCCCCACACTAGGAATTTCTTCTGTATTGTGGGTGCGTTAACTAACATATAAAACTCACATACACAAACAGCCAGACCCGGAACAACTACTTTGCAGGTCACACAAATATTTGTTCCGTGCGGGAATCGAACCCGCGACACTCAGCGCAGCAGTTAATCGCTTAACCACTGCGCCAGCCGTGTCGCCCAAAATTAATGGTACAAAGAAGTTTTCAAAGCAAACTAGACTACAAGAAGAATGGTTGTTGCACCCATACCCCCCTTATTACAAAACAAGGTTTATCTTCAGACTCAGGTTTAAAACATGGAGCCATTATCGAATTTCGAACTTTATTCCGACTATAGTAAAGTTCCTAAACACAAAACTGACAACTTAGTACCGAACTAAGTTTTAGTTTTGTATAAAGAACGGTATTTCAATCACTGTTACGTTCTTATTACAAAAACTGGCTGCATGGTCATTTTGTACTTTGACTTATCTCTTCGTCTGTCGTTTTTTTTTTCTTCTTTTACCGTTGTTAGCCATATTTAGCTGTAGTCAGGAAACGGCCAGTACCTCGGATTAATCTTCGGGTTAAACCCCTTGGGCAGACAGCCCTTCATTGTCATTAAAGATGATGCTGATGTTGAACGGGAACGCAGGGCAGTGGTGGTACGGGCGAACATGTTGGCCCGTAGGTTTGCTCGATGTACAGAAGCGGTCAAACACGCTTTTTAAAGCATACTGTACATCTCTGTGCTCGAGTGCCCTATGGATCAGCTGTACCAAACGTGCCGTCAATGCTCTGCGCGTTCAATATAATAACGCCTTCTGGGCGCTGATGCGGCTGCCACGTTACTGCAGTGCGTCAGAGATGTTCGCAAAAGCCCGAGCCGACAGTTTCTCAGCGTACGGAAGAAAAGTGCATCTCTGCTCGCCAGATTGCGTGGCAGTGGCAACACCTCCTGAGGGTGATAGCTGATAGGCCTGATGAGAGTCCCATAATGGGACATCTTATCGAAACAACACTGTCTGTTGTAGTATATAAGTACTAACATAGATCATAAGCCAAATTGTTAGTAATATCCTAGATTTTATGTACTAACATAGGTTATAAGATATTTTGTTGCTAACATTTTTGATTAGGTATTTGTTTTTGTCAGTGTGGACCTTGGTTGTCTGTTAAACAAATAAATATATATAATATTAAGACCTTGCTGACTAGCGATCTATGAAAACTTCAAAGCAATCAAAAGAATAGACATTTTTCACATTAAACGTGTCACAAACCTGTGAATCATCAGTGAGAACCCCTTTGAATATTTCGTCTACATCATTGCTGTCCATGTCAGGTAGACCGTCGCGCACCATCGCATCTAAATTCACGCCAAGTAATGACAGGTCGTCTTTAGGAGATATTGTTGATGCTTGCGATGAACCGCCGGTTTCTAGAAGGGAAATATTGTTGCATACGTTTTTGTCATCAAATATTCACGGTGTTAAAAGCATGGCGATTAGGGAACTCACCCCCAGTTGCACGTAAGTCCATTAAATTTAATTCCCCATTTTCTGATACGTTCCGTTAGATAAAGACAGCATTTTACTTTTAATGGAGAATTAAATTTAATGGACTTACGTGCAACTGGCGGTCAATCAATAATTTTTTACAGTCTGACTGACGATTATGTGTTGTGGGAATTTGATCCTTATTACAACTACAAAGTGCCCAACTGACAGGTGTTCTATATTTATAAATGACAGGAAAACCGTATTTTCTGTATTTTATTTAAACATTTTAGGCTCAGTAGTTTCGAAGATAATAGTCAATTTTCATCCGTTTTCTTATATGGCTTTAAAACTATTTATTTTAAAATTATTAAACAAATATATTTGGGACCCTCACAGTAAGCCCTTCCATTTGAAATGTCACATGGTACTTTTTTTTCTTATTTGCCTTCCAAAGTGCTCATATTCAAAATTCATTTATTTACGTTACACATTCGTTATTGGATCACAAAAATTCATTTGTGTACCAAATTTCAATTTAATCGGTCCATTAGATTCAGAGCAAAATGGCTGTGACACATGGGCAGATAGACACACACGAGACACGAGTGATCCTTCCTTTATTGGTTTCGTTTTTTAATACGGACGCACGGAACCCTAAAAATTACTCGAAAATCTTTTACTTAAAGTTGCGACGTGTAAAACAAAATGCAAAGACGCAAAAAGTATAAACTGTCTGCTTTTGTCTAAAAACCTGGTTTTACACAATTGCATTCTTATTGATGTGAAACATCTATAGGCGCACGTAAAACCGATTGCTGGCGGGGCGACGCATGCCGCGTGGCGATTCACCACTCACTCCGCGCGCGCGTTCCCCCCGCTACGCAACCCTGACCTTTTTTTCGATGTTTATTTGATTTCGATGTTTCACATCTGCCATGCGTCCCGTGACGGCTCAAAATTTTTGTATTGTATAGTATGGCATCCTGAAGGTGAATCTCTTTTTTTTTCTCTTTTTTAAAAACGTTGCCCCACACTAGGAATTTCTCCTGTATTGTGGGTGCGTTTACAAACATTTAAATTCACATACACAAACAGCCAGACCCGGAACAACTAATTGTAGGTCATACAAATATTTGTTCCGTGCGGGAATCGAACCCGCGACACGCAGCGCAGCAGCCAATCGCTTAACTAACTGCGCCAACCGTGCCGTCGGGATTGGGAATAGGCTAGACGGCGTTTTCCTGGAGTATTGGACCCGTATGCATAGCTACGGGTCTGATAATGCAGGAAAATACATGAATTGATGGTATAAATGTAGGTTTATTTTATTTTATTGTATTTTTTAATTAAATGTGAGTACTAACATAGTTACGTAAGTTGTATCACTAACAAAGATCTATGGAGCAAGTTTCCGAAATAAACGTTTTATTATTATTATTATAGTTAAGTTATTGGATTCCAAGCTCAAACTCAAGCTTGTTATTAAAAACAAAGTTAGAACTCACCACTACTAATCGGTTCAGTTTTCGTACTATGCACCGTAGGTATACTCTCTGTAGCAACAGTCGGTGGTTGTTCAGCCTCAGCCGGCTGCGGGCCTAAGATCGCGTTCTTCAACGCCGTGGAGTCTTCAGTATGTTTCAGTTGTCCGTCGTCTATCTCCGTCTTTATCTTCACGGTACCGTCAGGGTTGGCGGCGGAAGAGTCATCCTTCTCATCTTTTGGTTTAAGGGAATTCAGGATGTCTACTTCGTCCTGTATAAAGGAAATTGGAGGTTAGGTTATGAAATTGTTTCTTCAAAATCCAAGTTCAAGTTCGCGTCGAAATGTCCGTATGTGAGCTATCAGAGGCCAGACCAGGGGGTCTACTCCGAACATAAATACGAAGTACCGGCCGAATGTTCGGCCGTTGCTAGACTACGGCTAACTATGGCTGACTATGGCGAAAAAAAAAAACAAAGAAGAAACTATAAGTTTATAAAACGGCCGAACATTTGGCCGATACTTCGGATTAACGCTTCTGAGTAGACCCCCAGAACCAAAGAAACGTTTAATCGCACATAACAGCCTCACATAATGAGTTACCGAGTAGAAGGTTGGCGTTCTTGGGCTTTGTATTGCCGCTAGTTAGTTTTATGTTCTGCTTCAGCACCCCCGTATAAGCTAATACAAATGGCAGATATTTGATACAAATTAATTTCCATTTATGTACTGCGTGTTAAAAATACAATACAGCCGGGATCCCGGGATCCCGAGATTCGGGATCCCGGCCGTTTTCTGACCCCGAAAATCCCGGGACTGTACTTCGCTAATGTCGGGATTTTCGGGATTGCCACGAAAAGGTCTAGTTTGCATTCCGTAAAGTGCCGACGATAGCCTGGATGATGTTTTGTCAAAAATGATCGAACTAGATGGATTTCCATTCAGCGTATTCATAACTGCATATGACTTGAGAAAATTGCTCTTAGCAAAATTCACGGATTTACCAAAGTCAGCCGTCACCATTCGAAAAAGTGTTATGAATTACAGTGAAAAATCAAAAAGCAAGTAACTGCAGAATTGAAACATTTGAAAGGTGCAGGTGAAAGATTTAGTCTTTGTTTTGACAAGTGGACTTCAACATTCAATAAACAATACATGGTCAACGTCAACGTTCATTCATATAAAAAAATTTGGAACTCAGGACTTGTTCCTATTTATGGAAGTTTGACAGCTGAAAATTGTCTTACGAATACAATTTTCAAACATTGGATGCTTTGATATTTTCTGGGATTGTATTTTCGAAATCCTAAATAGTTTAATTGTGTTGTCTTTTTGATTTCTTGATAGTTTTGTTTGTTTTGTCTATTTTATTTTCTTACTTTATTGTGATTTGTGTTGTGCAACAATATTAAAAACAGATTTTAAGAAATTACTCAATTAAAAATCATTTTAGCCCAATTAGAAACGACATGGTCTAATCTCGGGATAGCCCCGGGATCCCGGGATTACGCATCAAACATCTCGTAGTCCCGGGATTGAAAAACATGCTCCGGATTGTATTCTCTAACTGCGTGAGACAAGCTCTTGAGATATTTTCCCGGAACATTTTCATTATACCTGTATTTCCTAAAAAAAATTGTCGTCAATCTTCCAGCTAAGTTAAAACGTACCGTATTTAGCGATATAATCACGGAAGCGTCGTGATCGTTGAAGGTAGTTAACGCAGCGAGTACATCTTCTCCATCGCTATCGGAGTTGTCCAGCTCCCATTTGAAGTCGCGCAGTTCTCGGTATCCTTCCGGTGTAGGGGGGCGTAAAGTACCGCCTGGACTTTCTGCTGGGTTAGCTGAGGAAGAAAGTGGAATCAGGACTCTGTTTTATATCAGATAAATTTTTCAATTTGGTCCGTAGATCGAATTTGGAGCGAATTGTCCATCGTAGATTTGTCTATCAAACTTGAGAAAGCGACTGGGAAGGTATGATTTGAAGATGTTTCGCTGAGCATTTTTATTCTAAGCATGTCAATTTAAACACAATCATACAAAATAGACAAAGATGTATTCTTACCAGTAGAGGTGACAGCAGTTTTGGTTGGCTCCAGTAGGTCTTTGCCAAAAAATGCTTCTTGCATGTATGACGGGAACTGCTCCATCAGTTTCGACCGCGGTTTACGACGCGGCTTGCGCTTGTTGCTCGGCGATTCTGTATAAATACATACAAGTTTGAAGGCAATAGGAACTTCCTTTTTCTTATTTAATTTCTATGCGATACAGTGAACATAAACGTTTGGTAGCAGAATATGCATATCCTACACCTCCATAACAAATAATTTGGTTTATTTTTTTTTTGGTTCAGTACATATCGGTCCTTATTTTTTTTTGGGTATGGAATTATCAAATAAAGAAGTTATTTGATAATTTCATACCCTGACACGAGGGCGTGGACGCGGGAGGGCGTGTCAGAATTTTACTGACTAAAACCCACCCGTGTTCCTTCTGTTGCCTGTGTTCCAGGGCCTGGGCTGGGCTTTTTGGTTTGTGAGTTAGGATATCGTATCCTAACTCACAAACCAAAAAGCCCAGCTTGCAGTTATAAATAATTTCATAAATCTTTCAATTGAGAAAAAGGATTTATATTTCTCATACTTTGCATAGCATTGATTCAATGATGATAAAACCTCAGTCTGGAGACGAGCTCTACAGGGTCGCACGGAGGCGGGGTGCGACCCTTTCCCCTAAGGGGGAAACTGACCTAAATACTAATATTATCAAAATGTAAACCAAATATATTAAATTCATATCACATCTCACCTCCAGAAGCCTGCGTTCCATCTCCCTCTTTCTCTTCATCAGCCTGCGCCTTAGCCGTCGTCTGCCTCTGTCTAACAACGAAGCCGCCAATACCGAGCTTGTTCAAGTTCCTCTGTCTCTTTCTACGCAGTACCGTGAGGCCTGAATCTGTGGTGTATATGGTGAATCCTTCGGGAGGAGGGCCGTCGTTTGCGACGTTCCATAGAATGCCTTCTTTGAAATTCGTGTTGGGAACACCTGTTTGATCAAAGGTTAAATAGTAAAGCTATGTTTTCACCGGTTTGATTAAGAATCAGTTCTGAGCTAATGTAAGTCTAAATGGTTATGTGAATAATTTTATTTGGAGTAAAATGCAACTTTCGCTGCGTGCGCGGTGTTCGTTGATTGGAACATCGCTTATCCCGTACAATTCTATCATATCGTAGCATTCGATGAAAACGCTGCTTAGTTTGTCTTGTGAGAAAACATGACGGCTTACTTTCACTACCCTGAACAAAATCTCATTGTGACGAGACAATGTTTTGAAAATGACTTTTTGCGTTTCCTTCTACTGAAAGCTCTTACAAACTTACTCGTAAGTAGGATTCTCTTCAAAATAACTTCATTATAGTTGAAGGTTTGATGAGACTCACCAGGTTCTTCCTTAACTTCGGCCGTGCTGTCTGGCTTGGAGTCGTCGCCCATCTCGACGTCTGCATTCTGAACCACTGTTTCAATAGATGCCATTATTTCTAATCCACAATGCCAGCGTCGAACATACAAAAACTCATGTTAGATACACATCTTACATGTACTAAGTAAATATGAAATAATATTTATACATATACCTACATACAGCAATCATAAAGTATAGGCATAGATGTGATATAGATAGAAAAAGAGGTTTTATTTGGCAAAAGTATCCCTCAATTTATAAAGCAAAATTACTGGCTGGCATTGGGTAATAGAGCATTTCGGTTTATAAAAAGCATATAATAATTATAAAAAACCAAAAAAACTACTATAAAACATGCAAAGCACACAAGGACATACAGACAACACTGATGCATAATCACCTGCGTCTTTATCAGTGTTGTCATTCTTGAATCGACGTTTGCGCCTTGTATGGGTGATGCCCATTTCCGCTTCAAGTTGTTTCATATGATGTGCGCCGCGTTGCGAGAGGCACACGTCATCGACGTAGTATTCCCCGGCGAGCCCCAGTGACTGCGGCGTGGGCCGCGGCAGGGGCCGCGCGGGGCCCGCGGGGCCCGTGGGACCCGCCGAGATGGCGCTGCTAGTGCCGGCCTCTATGGCGCGCGCCAGGTGAGCTGGAGGCAGTTCGCGCCCTCGACAGAGTACGCATTTGTACCTGGGGATGGAAAGGGACCATGGTTTGTTCGGTCGACTTCAGTCGTCACAAGTATGAAGTCGATACTCAATAGCCATGAACTGAATGGTAGTAACTAAGTTGGTGAAATAGGCAGTCCCTTCATGTAAAATACCGGTAATCAGAGGCATCCAGTTACACTGGAAACTAACCTCAACAGTTCACTCTCAACGAAAAAAAGACTAGGCAGATAATGACTCAAGTAGAGCATACATACGGATGCATATTCACCTAAAGTTTTAGAGTTGACTAGTATGGAGTGCGCTTCAGTAAGTGAAAAAGTGTCGGTTTCCAGGACTGACAAGTTTTTAAGAACTATTTTTTTGTACTGTGTATCCCCGAATAAATATATTTCATTTTAGAATAAAAGGTTTTGTAGAAAAGTTCACTCATCCACCATAGAAAAGGGAGGATCCTCCGACCAGACGGGTGTTGTGTCTGGTGGGCAACTGCCCGACTGGTCGGAGGATCCTCCCTTTTCTATGGTGGATGAGTGAACTTTACACCCTGTTCCTCATACCACCAAAATAGTGTTTTTTAAACATGTCATATTTTCCACAAAATTCTTGCCTAGTTCTAAATAGATAAGAAATATTTGTGATACTTAGGAATACAAAATTGTATACCTACACACTGTTATTAATGAAACCCCGCGATCCCGGAATAAAGATATATTTTAAAAGAAGCCGTTTCCATACTTTGTATCCTTTGCTGGGAAAAAAACGTACTTTAGGTAAATATGCATCCGAATATCGCGGTCGGCGCGGCGGTCGTAACATTTCCTTCATGGCAAAATTTAGTAGCTACCATCACGATTTACCAATCATTTTGTTTGTGCTAAGCTACTGGGCTGCTCTCAAAACGGTGAAGGAAAACATCGTGAGGAAACTGGCATGTCCTAGAAACAAACATGTGACATCTACCAACCCTCACTGGGCCCGCGTGGTGGATTACAGCGCACTCCCTTTTACCGAGAGGAGGCCAGTAGTGGGAACATTATAGGCTGATTATGTATTATGTACCGGGATACTGCTCCGTTTCAAAAATAGAAAATTAAAATCTCAAAAACAGAGACAATATGTTTAAATAACACTTACCCAGCGCGACAGCACACTTCGGCGTCGTTCTCGCTGCGTATAGAGTCACAGGACGCATGCAGCCAGCGCCGGCAGCCCTCGCACTGTATGATCAGCTCGCCATCCGAGTAGGGCTCCGAGCACACGCAGCACATCACTAACGACGCACATGGAGCACATTCTGCAGAGAGAAAATTACTTACGATATAGTAATATTGTCTCAAACAGAATTTATTTAACATTAACAGTTCCTTCGGTTAACCGCTTGCCCTACTATCTAGGAATTGTATTTTGCTTCACTGCCCGGTAATAAGAGTGAATTGCAGGCAAGCGCGGAATTCGAGCAAAATTAACAGGTTTTAATGCCAGTACGATAACGGTGTATCATACGCCCCTATGTTGATGGCTAATAGCGTGATCTTGAACGCGTTCTGAGTGGATATTCAACCAGTTAGGACTGTACCCACAATTATTGCAGGTTACAAGGATCACAGTAAAAGTGTAATAATTCACGCATTTGGAGCTGAAGTTTCACCTAACTAGGTGTAACATACATATAACATGTAAATAAAGCAAAACGAAACGAAAATAACGAAAAAAAAACAGCTGTTCCCTACATTTTGACGAGTTATGAGAACATAAATGTATGGAACAGCAGATTTTTTTTTCGCTATTTCTGGTGTGGTCCCATCGTAAAAGTTGTTCATAATGATGAGTACAATGACCCCTTAAGAGGTTATGCGTTATTTATGTTACATCTTAAATCTTACATCTCGTGTGTGTTTGTGAACGAGGAAGACCGACCTGCCGTGATACAGTTTTCACTAGTACGGAGGTCGGTGTGAATTAAGCTCAAACAACTGCAGAAACACAGGTATTTATTAGACTTATGTAATGTAATTTATGTTTGTACTAATAGACACAAATCACAGGATTGTTGGGATTTGTGTGTAAGGTTTGTTCTTATAAATTATCAAGAAACTTTTTTACTTTACTTTATCTTGTTATAGGTACAAAATATTTAATTTTCTTTACATCACGTCATGCCTGTGTATGTGTCATACCAAGCAAGTATAGTGTTGTCCCACACAGAAGACACCGTCTACATTCATCGTTTGCAACGCCACGCAGCACGCGGCACGTCATCTGATGGCGGACGCGTAACACGCTTGCATCGCTACTCTCTAGTTATAAACTGTTCTACCCAGTACCTGTATAGTTGTCACACCAGGAGACTGTATGCCTAGTCCCGCACACAAGGCACCGCCTACATCGCTCACACCTCCACGGCCCGCGCGGCACGTCAGCCAGCGGCGGCCGTGCGCAGTATGTGTGCCAGGTCGTGTCACAGTCGTCACATAGAAGTAGGAGGGTCTCGTCCCCGCGCGCGCCACAGCCCTCGCATACCGTGCAGTCTAAGCAGCGCCAGCCTTGCGTTACTATTACTTGCGATACCTGCATAAAAGAATAATAAGGTATAACGCCATCTTTTATCTCAGTAAAGAGTTCAAGACACATAATATTGTAGCGGCATCAACATCGCCACATGCAAACGACGCGTCACACTGACGTGACGCAAAATCCTACATCGCGCAAGCAGAGTTTACCGCGCAACTAGCATATATACAACATCCCGACATCAACCGTGGAGCAGTTGCCCACCAGACACGACACCCGTCTGGTCGGAGGATCCTCCCTTTTCTATAGAGGATGAGTGAACTTTACCCCCTGTTCCTCATGCCTCTGGTGCCCCTGGTGACCCCGACGTGATTCGAACACGCAACCTCTAAACATATTATGTGTCGTGAGCTATACTTTCGCGGCACGGGATTTCTAAGTACAGGGATCTATGTGGCAAAAAGATAATCATGAATTCAGGCGTTATCGAAGTCACTATAATTTATAAAGTATTCCCGTTTTATATCAAGGTTACCCACAAATAATGCACATCTCATACTCCAGGATCATAAATTCTCTCCATCCTTTGGCTAACTTTTTTTTTTGGGTAGGGAATTATCAAATAACTTCTCCGGAGGGCGTGTCAAACTTTTACTGACTAAAACCCACCCGTGTTCTTTCAGTTGCCTGTGTGCCAGGGCCACGATATTCCTTTCGGACAAACATGCAAAGGTTGCCTGTAAAAGATCGCTTTTAGCGATAAGACTGCCCATTGTATCACCATAATGTAAAATTTAAACATTTATATCTGTAACTTTTATGGTGTACATAATAAAGAGTATTCTATTCGAACAAACTCGCAACCCTGGCAGGCATTGGCCCTAACGGACCCCGCCAGTTCGAGCTAACATCTCTTTGGGCGCGCGTGGAACACAACGCGCCGTCGACTTTATTTACCTAATTAAGATCGAATAGACTAAAACAAAAGTTAACAAAAACTAATTTGAAGCCAAACGAAAACGCAATAACACAAAGCTTATAGCTGAAATAATACACTACATTACTGATTCATAACAATAAACAGCTTACCTTAATATTAACACAATAAGGGTGATACGTCTGTCCGCACTGCGCACACGCAATAAGGCACCCTTCAGAGTCGGTTCCAATAGCGCCACACATCACACACAGATCTTGCGTTAGAACGAACTTGTCTTTACTTGAACATAGCACTAATTTATTCTCCACACCTAAATTAACAGAAAATGGTAATCATCATTGCGGGCAGTGAAATTCATACAAAGGCTACTGGTTTAACCACCTGAAATCTTTATTCTACCTGATATACTGAAAAAATTACAATACTATATTCCATTGGTTTAAGTAGCTATATAAAGGTAAACAAAAAAACCATGTGACGAGACAGCTGTGAAGTAACCGACTAAACATAATAATACCTGTCACTTCAGTTGTCATGCTACTTCACAGGTATGCTCTTCAATTTAGCAACGTTATAATTCGTTGATGTTTTGAGAACCTGTATTTTTGGGCTCTTTACAATAGACAGATTACAAAATATTATATTAATAAATTAAAAAATGGTGCTCAAGCAGTTAATAAAAGAGGATGCTATCGTAAAAATAAAAAATCCTATTAATTTAGTTATAAGTTACAACGTGTTTTTAAACAAGAAAGTGTCATCTATAAAAAACCCTTTTTACGATTTGTTTATCTTTATTTAACTACCTAAACCATTGGAGTATAGGACTTAGTTATGCGCCTCGACAATCACTTTTCGAATGTTTATGTTAGCAAAAGTAAACTTATCACAATTCGGAAGAGTTTCATATGAAAAGTTGATCAGTATGACGGATGGAATGACCACCTTCAATATTTCAAGTGCATCAACAGTCTGTATAACCAAGGTCTTCAAAAAAAGGTTTGTTACCCGGATCGTCTTCGGGTGCTTTATTATCAGGCGCCTGAGGTCTTTGCAGCCCCAATCCTGGTACTCCGAAAACTCCCCTCATCTTTGGTTTAGATCCTCTCTTCCGCCCAAAGTCCAGAACAGACCGCTGTCGCTTCTGGAAACCCAATTTGCCAGCCGGAGGGAACCCGCCCTTTAGCTTGTATCCACCTATTTTCTTTTTAGCCACTTTCGCGGATACTGTGAATGGCTTGCCCTTGCCGAGACCCACATCCGGCTAAAAGATACAAGAAATTATTAATGTTGTGTTAGGTACAGACCTTTTTTATTTAAAACAATGTTTACATAGTCCTCATATTCATAATAATTAAAATAATATAATACTTTACAAAGTAAATATTCATGTCATTGTTTATGTGTTATGGTATATAGAAAAAGAAAAATTAAATCAAGATTCACTGTAAATTTATTGGAGCAGCTCAATCCCAAGCCTTTAGATTGATAACTATGAAAACAGACTCGTTAAGAGCGTCGCGCCCAGGCGGCAGCTATTGATCTAGTATCTTCGAATGAGCGAATAACAAGTTCTTAAAATGCAAAGGCGACTGAAAAACATTGAAAGAAATAACCTTAGCTTCTATAGCAAGAGGGTCCTGGTCTTGCTGCGAATTCTCATCGCCGAACGACGAGTCTTGAGATGTTGAGGCAACTGTGTCTTCGTCGAAAGCTGTTGAAAAATGACAGAAATTAGTACATTCATTCTAAAACTCCTCCTTGTAATTATAAAGCAAAACTCAAAGCATTTATTTCAAATTAACCAATTACAGGCACTTTGTATTGTCAAGGGGTTGGAATGGGCAACTGGCTTCATCTTTATGCAGTGGTTGAAATGGGCAACTGGCTTCATCTTTATGACTGCATAAAGATGAAGCCAGTTGCCCATTCCAAAGCTTAGTTTAATACCTATGGAGACGAACGGGCAAGAAACTCTATGGACACTGTTTTAAATTAACATATGGTTACAAAATATTGGTTACATCATTCATGTTGAAGTTATACATGTGAGAACGATGCAAAATATGAAAAGCGTTCGTAATAAAAATATCAAAAATTATATTAAAATAAGCCATGGCCGCTAAATGAGATGACCAGTCCCTACTGATGGTGCCCGTTCACGAACATGACGCATAGATTTGCACCATTCAGCTCAACCCTTTTGAAGGGAGCTGAATGATCCAACACACCCGCCACCATCAGCAAGACGTTACAGTGAGCATGACATTCTCTCAACCGGTGTTAATCACGAGTGCGCGTAATGTGACTTATAAGGCATTGACATAGGGTTTATATTGCATTGATTGAAGCCCGGTCGTTAAAAGCAACAACTGTAAGATACTTACATCCAGATTTGGAGCCAGTCAGCTGCATCTGTGCCTTACATATTGGACAGCTGTACTCATAAGATGGATTCTGTTCCTTCTTCAGTCTGTATTGTTGAGGTTCCGCGTCGGGATCGCACATTCCGTGCACGTATCTGTACGAAAAGATTATGGGTTACGCTTTATGGGCGGAGACTGTATGAGCAGAAAGTAGATGAAATAAAGGGAAGTTTTCCCTAGAATACCTTAATTCAATGTTATTTTTCGGTATGTGAGGGACTCCCCGCATGCGGGCAAAGATAACAACTTCCTATTTCCAAACCACAATAAATTAATTATTGTGCTGTTTTTGGTAGCATTCGTTACTGAAAGTTTTAGCACTTAAAAAGTGTGACAGTAGGAAAACAAGTACGAAAAACTAGCTTATGCCCGCGGCTTCACCTGCTTGGAGGTCGGAAATTATGTTAGGAAATTACGTACGACTGAGATAATAAAATATTTTATGTTCTAACCCATGGTCTTCCTATGTGCGAAATTTCATCGAAATCCGTTCAGAAGTAACAGACTACTTACTTTCGTATTTATCTTAATATATATAATTCTTCTGTACGTATGTTTGTCACCTAACTCCTCCTAAACAGCTGGACCGATTTATTTATTTAACAGTTTATGTACACACATATATACAGACAAGAAAAAAAAGGAACAGAAAAATACGTACAAAGGTGATGCTTATTTCTAAAGAAATCTCTTCCAGCATACCTGCGACAAGGAAAGTAGACGAAGAGATGTAGACAACGTGTGTAAGATTAAAAGAGAAAACAAAATACATAAAATCAAAATAAAAAACTTACTAATATTATTACTATACTAATCACTAATTTAAAAATAAACACACAATAAGAGAATATACTTACATACATACTTCTAAAATAAATATCACTAAAATATATATAAGTATAAAATAATAAATACATAATATGCAACTATGACGAAGTGGAAAGATAGTGTTCTTTGACTCTTCTTTTAAAAACTGCAACGGTAAATCTTGTATTTATATTTTAACGGGTCCCTGGAAGGTTTGAAAACACAATTGGACCCGGTAGGTGGCGCTGCTGTCGGTATAAGGCGGTACGAAATTCGCCGGGTCAGATAGTAATATTATTTATAAAAGTATGAATTACTGACCTCTTACAAAGTATACATCGTATCATATCCCTGTACGCGGCAGCGCGGTACGCTCGGCGGCATAACGGGCAGCATGATCCTTTATTCCGTTGTTGATAGCAGGAGTCGCACACTGTGTAATGAGCGTGCCAGCGGGAAGATGGACCCGCACCAGGTGAACGCGACCCGCAGTCAGAGCAGACGCGACAACACTGTTATGGAATAAAATAATTACCAAAGTCCTTGTTATGTTGGGTAAAGAGGATATTTGTCTCGAAAGGCAAATTATTGATAGCAGATTGGTAGGATCGAGGCGAGTTGAAAAGTTATGAAACAGCAAAGGGCTATTATGACACGATCGATGATTTGGGTGGAATCCGGCTGACATTCGATCATCTTTCAATACTCAATAATATATTTATTGCTTCCACATGTGAACTTAGGTGGCAGGTTTTACAAAATGTGATCATTGTGGTGTGGACGCCTCTGTCCCTGTGGTGCCGGACATAAAGAATAGCACCTCCCTATTTCTTCCCATGGGTGTCGTAAAAGGCGACTAAGGGACTTACTAGAGAATGGGCAGCAGCGTTCTCTATGCATTTTATGCTTCCAGCTAACCTTATACTAACCTTACACTTCCAGCCATACTTAGGCACGGTGGCCATGACAGGCCTAAGGCAGGTAGCGTGGTACACCTTGTCGCAGTGTTCGCAGGTGACGGCGCGCGCGTCGTGCCCGACGGGCGGCAGGCCGGTCGCGCCCGTCTCGCCGCGGCAGACCTGGCATGTTCGGCAAGACCGACATGACCAGCCAGATCGTACGCCTAGGGAAATATACTAGGTGTAAAAAGACCCACCACATAGCCGTCAACTACGCACTCTGTATATCAAACAAAGTCACATTGCACAAAGATCTAAAAAGTTAGTAAAGAACATTTTCGAAATGTCTTATTTAAAAACAGGATATCTCTGCTTCTATGGAAAATTTGAAATCGGTCTAATTTGGCTGTAACACTGTTTTTCGAAAATGTTATTTACTAACTTTTTAGACCTTTGTATCCTGCGTAAGCGTGTGAAATATCATTAAAATCGGTTCAATCATTTCGAAAAAACAAGGGCTTGAAAGTTTGTATGAAATGCTGTAAGTTGTAAACGCTCTTAAATATTGTTTTCGCAAAAAAAAAGCATCTGAAAGTTGGAACTTTGACCTTCAATATCTCCATAACCATAAGGTGCCCAGGTAGGGTCCAGTACAAAAAAATATAACAATGACGGGGTGTAATTCTTTTCTTCTAACATACCTGGTAACTGCGCGAGACCGACACACGTCCCGTGGTAGTGAGCACCGCAAGTGACGCACGTCATCAAGTTAGCGATATCGCCGATAGTTCTACACGTCCTACAGTCTAAGTCTGTGGTACCTGTGAAACATAACATTCATATTACAAGGTCTCCACCTCCAGAATCATCTATGAAGTCTGGCAAACGTGTTGTTTGGAAGAGAGACTATGTAAGTTTGCTATAATACAGACATTTAATTCCGTCTGAAAATGGACAACTTAAATGGACTGTCAAAACTTAAATTGACTGTCAAAACTTAAATTGACTGTCAATTTTATTTGCCAAAAAATGTCCTTGAATGGATGTACCCCATAGTTTCATTACTAAGTATTATAAGCTGTCTTCAAGACTGCTGAAAACATTACTTACAAAAAAGAGGCACTTGGTAAAGATGGTCCTTGCAAAAGGAGGATTTAATCTGGAAGTCCATGAATCCCCCAGACGCAAGCACACATGGCAGATGAAAATATTTGCTGCAGCTGATCTGTAACAAACATATCATAACAATACATGAAAATTGTCTTAATTATTTTTTTATCAAATACTTTTTTTTTAATTTCACTTATAATAGGCTAAGGGCTGATTTTTCAATCTGCAGATAATTTTTTTAATGGATAAAATGGCCGATTGACAGCTTTTGTATAGGAAATATGTCAAACCACCATTTGTAATTTTCAGAAAAACCGACGATTGAAAAATCGGCCCTAAACACAGTTAAAACTCACTTTACAAGGTATGCTTGCACCATGTCTGCTACAAAAGGCACATTTCCTCAACAGAGCAGCTGATACAATCCCTTTAACCCTCGCCTCTTCTAACTGCTCTTTATCCTCATCAGAATTCGAAGCTGCAAACACATGATCCTGATACGGCGGGCTGGACTCAAGGCAACAGCGATGGACATACAGCGCTCCTGATGATACTACCCCTGATAACTCTAATACGTCGCCGTAACCAATGATGGACAATTCATCTGTGTGTTCCATGTTGTATAAAGGAGTCCTGTGAAGAACAAATAAAATTATCAAGTGTTGTGAAATTTGTGCACGACGTCATTCGGATCTAAGTCTATTCAAGAAACGGGGACAGTATTTATAGTGATTAAATACCTTATCATTACCTAATTCCTGGTTCGGTTTGTACACACGGCTACATATCAAGCTATACATTTCCAGTATAAGCTGATCTCGCATTGTGTAGGATTTCCGTACAATGGGAAGTGAGCTTATACTGGAAATGTATAGCTTGATATGTAGCCATGTGTACAAACCGAACCAGGAATTAGGTAATGATAAGGTATTTAATCACTATAAATTCTGTAATACATGAAAGATGTATCTTGATGATGACTAAGCCAACTCTTTAGGGAAAGGAAATCACATAGTGATGAACTCATAGCATTTATTTCAATCAAATCATTTACAGGCACTTTTGAACTGTCAAGGAGTTGGTCAGTGAGAAAGATGAAGCTAGTTGCCCATTCCAAAGCGTAGGTTCCTAAGGAGAAGAATGGGCAAGAAACTCCACTGGCACTCTTTTTAGGGTTCCATACCAAAATGGTAAAAAGGAACCCTTATGGTGAGACTAAGTCTGTCTGTCTTTCTGTATGTCTGTCTGTCACACCTGGATATCTCAAGAACTACTAATGCTACAACTTGAAATTTAGAATAGTTTTAGACACTTTTAGATGACGTTTGCCCAACTATTTTGCAAGCAAGAAAGAAATTTAAAAAAAATTATCTTTTTGCAAAAGGGACTGAAAGCGGGTCTTAAAAAAAAGTGGGGCTACTAGGGCATGTGGGGTATCATATGAAAGAACGCTGTTTGCACTCTCAAAAAAAAATTTTTTTTTAGGCAGCAAAGCTTCCGACTTTTGAGGAAAAATGTAAAAAAAAATACCGTTCCCCCCTTATCTTCGAAGTTTGCAGAGATAAAAATCTGAAATTATTCTATATGATAGAAGCTTATGTAAAGATTACAGGAAAAATAAAACGATGTCTCTAAATAGCACAGTTTTTCAGAAATCATCAACATCATATATTCGTACGGAATCCTCGGTGCGCGAGTCCGACTCACTCTTGTCCGGTTTTTTTTAATAAAGCTATCACTCACTTGCACTTGTTGAATGCCTTCTGACGCCTGCTCAGAGGCACCGCTAGGGGGTGTTGGTTGGGTTCCAGAAGTTCAGGCGGCGGGGACACCAGACCGGGAGTCATGGGGGTGCTGGGGGTGCTGGACGGCGTAGTGGGGTTAGTGGGGGTCGCTCCACCAGAGTTGGAAATCGCAGGGGTGGAACTGCCGTCTCCTTCACCGAGCTTGCACGCTTTCTGACGCATCTCGCCTTGTCCCAGCTGACTGCGCTCGCTTAGGTTGCAGAGGGCGCATAATTTTCCTGGCCTGGTTATAGGAAAAATTACAGGTAAATATACAGTATTAAGTCTTGGTGCATAGATGGATTACATTTTAATTTATTGATATGTTATTAAAACGAATCAGTGGATTGTCAACTCTAATTACCAGTTTTTAAAGTTTACAATCTATAAAAGTTACACATTTGTACATGGTTCAACATACCATTTCTCTGGCATGTAAGGTGGTTCTTCAGGTATAGGTGGAATTGAGAAATCGTCATCATCCATCATATCTTCGAGGGAATCATCGCGGCTACCTCTGTGCCTCTTAGCTCCCCTGAGAGAACCTGCGTTCCCTCCTCTGTACCTGTTAACAAAATTTGAATTGCCTAAGTCCCAGCCACTTGTGATATTCATTAAAGCTACCTTCAGTTAGTTCTCAGCCGCAATTTCGGTTTCGGCCAAAAAGTGGCCGAAACTTCGACTCGACCGAAACTGACATTTGTGAGCTGTCACTTTTGATAGAATACGAGCGACTGACAGATAGACCGGTGGTGTAAACTTATTATTATGTACCCGTTTTCACCCTTTTTGTACAAAACCCAAATTAAATAAGTATTTACTTGTAACTTTGACACTCAGTTGCAGAAACGATCTTTAAATTTTAAAGACTACATTAAACACTAATGTAGCATTAAATCATTGCACAAAACCATTTTTTATTTTATTTTAATGCTCCATTAAATTTAACTAATGAAATGTCAAACCTAATGAAACCGGCCATTTTAAACACTTTTACGTTGCACGTAACTTCATTAGCGCCCATTAGCAGGTGGTGAACTTTAAGTTTGACATTTCAGATTTTTTAATTTTAATGGGCCGAAAAGCATCCATTAAGAGCAACATTAGTGTTTTCTACGGTACTTGAATGCATTTCTGTAATTGAAAGATGTCTTTAACCAGTCTTTCGTCATTATCTGATTCTTATTTAGTAGATTTACCTCGCCGTCGAATCCCAGACCGAGTGAATTCATTTTTAAAACATGATGGAAAAGAGTTTCGTGTAAGGTATAGAATTTCCAAGGAGGCAGTTCTTCAAATTTGTAACCTATTTGATTAAGATTTAGAACCAGTGACGCAAAGAAATAAATCCATTAATGGCCTGACACAGCTTTTAATATGTTTGAGATTTTTCGCCACTGGATCTTTCCAGCAAGTAGGTATTGGGTGATTTAATAAACATAAATAAATCAACAGTTTGTCGGAAACAGGTTGGGTCGGGTTGTTTGTCAGTTTGTTTATACAAAAAGTATCCCGTGAGCTAGCAAAATTAAGCCACCTCTATATTAAAATGCCAGACCGGACGGAACTACGTAGAGTTGCAGAAGGTTTTTATGAAATTGATGGATTTCCACGTGTGGCCGGAGCTCTAGACTGCACACATGTTAAAATTATTAGATTAAGGGGGATGCGCTAAAGTAGCCCGCAAAATTCAAATTTTATTACGTTCTTTGCAATTTGCAGGTCAGTAACACGTATGTTGATCTAATTATGATTCGCGGCCATAACCAATATGGCTTTACAGAATTATAATCATTAGAATATGAATCAGAAGTATAAAAATTGCAAAAAACGTTGGTAAATTTGAATTTCGCGGGCTACCTTAGCGCATCCCCCTTAAACCAGATTATTTAAACTACATTAAACCACAGAGTACACTGAATACACATAAATCAACTACATTTACTTTATTTTATTCTAAAATTGTGGTGTACTTGTACGTACGGATAATAACAGAACGCAAATGTTCACTCTTTTCGTTCAATATGGTAATTTGTTCCTGGCAATATTGTTTAAAGTCTTCTTTAACTAAAGTGGCATTAAAAATGTCTAATGCTATCTAAAATTTGTTTGTGCAACTTCATTAAAGTAATGAATTCATTAGCGATAATGTTGCTTTATGTAATGAAGTGTTAATGGTGAGCTTTCTGCAACTGAGTGTGAGTCATTTACAAGTTTAAGTCAACAGGCAGAAATGCTGCATTTATTATCAGCTAGTAGGAATTTATTCGCTTTCCGGAAGACGCAACAGCAATGCATTTTTGCAACTCTGCATTCGGTCGCGATAGAAAAATCACACGTTTCAGCGATTACTTCGACGTTTCATCGCGTTTCAGCGAGTCGTTCCGTTTGAGTATGGTTTGAAAATTGCGTTTTCTAACGATGCAAAATCGTTTGGCGGAGATATAGCATTGTCGCTGTATCGGACTTGCAAAAAGCGATTAAATCGCTGATTGAGGTTAAAATTATGCGGTGTTATGAGCTCCGTCTCGCTGTGTTAAGCTTCTGAAACATTACTAAATCGCTAATCGCAGACGCTAACAGAAGCATGTCTGTTAAGGCCCTTATTTAAGTTAAGGCTGTTATTCAATCGTCATTTTGAAATTTTGACAGTTTTTTACACCAATCTGCAGAGTAATTTTTTTCTTTGGATAAAATCAAATCAAATATTTATTTATTGAATAAAAGGTATTTGTAGTATGTACATAATATAGCTTAATAATTAAGTAAGCGTAGTAGTAAAACTAACAAATATCTGTTGGGGTGAACTACTGTTCTCCTAGCTAGGTAGCAAAGCAACCTGTGTTAAGGAGAGACAGTAATAAAAGAAATCAGTTTTCTTTTATCCAAAGAAAAAAATGTTGGAATTACAAAATCAGCCTATAATCAAATGATCTGTGACATACCTACGAATAACAATGGATCTCAGAAATTAATGTCAATTTAACTAACTTTACTGAATATAGGTTTCGGTTTCGGCCGAAAATAGAAGAGGGACCGAAACACAATAACAAAATAACATTATAATATTAGAATATTTGCACAAATGTATCAATATTATCATCAATATCAATAGTGAAACTTTAGTGAATAAATCTGTACTTAATTTGATTTTTGCAGATTTGTGTGATTTTTACTATCACAAAGTTAAGTTTTTGTAGGTATGTACTTCCCAAGTATTATTATTAAAACTAATTCAAGTAGCCACTTGAGTGAAATGTTTCCAAACCTCCAATATATTGCAAGTTCAATTAGGAGATTCTACTGTTTGGCATAGATAAATTAAAAGGAAATAAGCAAAATTAATGGCTAGATTTGATAAAAAGGATTAAGGTTTTAATACATAACAGCACACCTTTTACCATCCTAGAGTATATACTCCACCACAACACCAAACTCCACACAAAATACTACAAGTGTTTACTATATAGTAAACAGTTGTAGTATTTTGTACATAATATTCAATATTTTTAGGCTGTTATACAATTTCATGAATTTACTTGCTTACCCTAAAAAGTTGGTTTATGGAAGAAGACTAGCAAGAAACTTATTTAATTTGTTTGAAAAATACATTTAAGTACAATATTCAAGGATAGCGCTTAGTGACAGCAATTCAGTCGCATGATTTCGTTTTTTTAAAAAAAAATATAATGTTTATAAATATAATTCATCCATAATATACTATTTACTTTATTTTTATTTACCTTCTAACTATCTTGCCCTCTCGAACCAACTTAGGACCTTCTTTCCTTGGTCGACCTGGCCCCCTACGACCCGATGTGAAGAATGGCCTTGTATAGGTCTGGTGATGGAAGAATGCAGGTTGTGACACACCACCATGAGGTGAAGCTGGTTCCTCTCCCCGCGGTGATGATGCACATGATGTTGGTGTTGATCCAGGTCCTGTGTAGAAATCTAAAATATTTTTTCTACATTATTTACAGACAATATTAATTGATCAGACACTTCCAATTTATTTATATCTAACAATTGGTGACATTTGACATTTAATTTCACAAAATTAATTCCATCTTATTTTTTGTATTACAACTAAAAAATTTAAACACAAACAACAATAACATAAACATTTTTACTATCACCAAATAATTGAGACAAGTTACAAGTTGAATAAATTGAATGTGATTGCTTCAAAGAACATCTTACAGAAACAAAACAAGGAAGGATTAGGGTCCACAGGCCAGTGTGATATACAAACATAAAGCCAGTAAATTTTTGCATGCCTTAAGTTTATTCTGGGTACCAATTGATAATTATTGGTAGCAATTACTACAGATAAATTAGTTATTATAAAGCTATTCGTACCTGACGACGGCGGGGCTTCGCCTTCCTCTTCAGACCCATCGTCAGCTAACAAATCAACGTCCAAAACGGTATCGTCCTGTACGTCCATCTAAAATGGGGAAATATAGAATTACAGACGCGATACACTCCACTGAATGTAAATGTTTTGTGGTTATGACGAAACTATTTACAACTAACATCGCATCGAAGTAATGAGACCGGACCGCCATAATGAACGAGAACGACAAGTGTAATCCAAAGTAAACTTCCAAACTTACCGCAACACGCTGCGATGGACTCAAAACTTGTCAAATTTAGGAAACAAAACTTAAAGATGGTAATAAAATCATTTTTCTATTTAAAATTACATTGAAAACACAAAATCAGAAAAATTATACGACTCGCGAAACGCGAACGAAATTCAGTGTAAAATGTACTCTGTGAACGAAACAGAAGCGCTTAATAGTGATGTATGTTACCCCAACCGAGTCGACCGACTATCATCAAGCAAAACGAATCAGCATATCGATTGCTTCAATTTACAAATCGACTTCCAACTCCGTTCTTATTCTTAAGTTTGCTCCACACACTTGCCAAATCTCGACAAAACATCACAAATTCAAACGTGTGGATGGATAGGGCGTGTAGTGGGTATTCACCCTATGGCCAAGAAGACCCTTGCTCCCTGCCTTACTTTCTTGATACAAGTACTATACTTATCTTCTACCCTGCACCCTGTCTTTAGATGTGAAACGTCTATAGGCGCATGTAAAACCGATTGCTGGTCACGTGGCGATTCACCGCTAACTCCGCGCGCGCGGTCCCCCCGCTACGCGACCTTGACCTATTTTCGATGCTTGTTTGTTTGATTTAGATGTCACATCTGCCAGGCGTCCCATGACGGCTCACAATTTTTTTGGAGTAAAACTTCTTTACGCACGCTTGACTTGGGAGTAAGCTGGTGAATGCGTGACGAGAGCGATACGGAAAAAGGGCTTTTTTGAAGTAAAACTTCTTTTGCTAGCGAACGATAAATTTCTGTTTTACTTCAGTCGTGTGGTCTAAAGCACACTTTTTTTTTATACAAGTGCTGTACTGTATCTGTATCAAAGAAAATTAATTTAGCTCAGGCGTAATGGTCAATTTTCAACCGCATCTCTCAGAAATCGCTTAATTATTCTGAAGCTTTTGTGCATAACTCGACAAAATAACTTCAATATCATCTCTATAAATCGTAAAATAAAATATGACCTGTGCGTGCCATGCCGGGGTGACTGATCATGAAAGATCGCGATCAGCACATCTAAACCACGTGTAAGAGTAATTGTAAATTGTAATTGTAAGAGTAGTTGTCACCTGTGAGCCTGTCAGTATCAATAATGTTGGAGAATATTGACACTAACAGCTCTTGAACGCAGTTTAGATGTACTGATCGCGTTCAGTTTCATTGGTGAAACCAGCCCTAAATTATCTTAATTCTGAAGCTTTTAATCTTTTATCAATAAGTCGGCAAAGTGACTTCTATTTCTGAATGAATCGTCAAGACAAACCTAACCATTACAATGGCATTCGTTATACTTTTAGAAGTAATACGCAAAATGTTTTTTTGGGGTTATGTGGTATTATTATAAACTGTATGCTGATAATAACTGCATTTTTTATTTAGATTTTTTACACTTCAAATCATGAAGAGTATGGATAAACATAAAATAATAAATAGTGCGAAATAACACAAGACCGCACAAAACAAAAACTAAACGCTGAAAATACAAAAGAAAAATGTCATATTTGTTTCTTTGTACTTGTCAAGAAAAGGGGGACTACCGATATCGATCTATTTAAAAATTAGTGAGCCTTACGGTGGTTAACATCTGAAATCTCACCTTGGTAATACAAGTACATGTATGTGCTGTGGGTAGTAGGTAGTAATAATGTTAAATGTTGTTGATTATAAAATAAAGAAATACATTATTTCGGTTAAGACAGACACAGTATTTCATTATAATTATGTGACAACAACAAAGAATAACAGTATCCTAGCAACTACAATGATGTACCATAGATACTTCACATCCTCTGAACTTTTTAGAAGAATATTATGGTGATATATTCTTTAATCCCAATGCTGAACTTAAATTATGCAGCCTGGGGCCGAACAGTGGTTTAGTTAACATATCAGCCAACTGCTGCTCCGAAGGAACATCAATCTCTAACAAAAAAATGCTTCAGCTTGATGTGTTTGGTGCGCTTGTGATATTCATACTTTGGGTTGTGCGCAAGTTTTACAGCCGATTCATTGTCTAGGTTCAGAACCGGTTTCTCAATTTTAATCAAATTGTTAATAAGGCGATTCAACCATAAAATCTCTTGTGCAGATTCGCTTGCTGCTATAATCTCCGCTTCAGTCGAGGAGATGGAGACTGTCGTTTGCTTCTGGCTTCTCCAGCTAATAGCAGCTCCAGAGAATAAGCACACCATTCCAGATGTCGACCTTCCAGTAGTTTGGTCTCCTGCATGATCTGCGTCGCTGTAGCAGACTAAGCGTGGAGGCGACTTTTTCGTATAGGTTAGCCCATTCTGTTGGGTCCCTTTCAAGTACCGGAAGATTCGTTTTACCAGCATGATATCTTTCTTAGTAGGTGCTCCGAGGTTTCGAGATGCAACACCCAGAGCATATGAAATATCAGGCCTTGTGCCTACTGATAAATATGCCAAAGCACCCACAGCTTGTCTATATGGGAAATTCGCGTTGACATCTCCTTCATCTGCCGTCTCATTTTCTTTGATGATTGGCGTTGGTGCTGGTTTGCAATTAGACATTCTATATTTTTCTAACACTTTCTTTGTATAGGCCTTTTGACATAGTGAAATGGTTTTGTCCTTACGGACATTAATTTCCATTCCAAGGAAGTATGACGCAGGTTTCGTAGTTATCTTAAACCTTGTTTTCAATTCCTTGATAAATTCGTCTCCTGCTCCGGTTGTATTATATGCTACAAGTCCGTCGTCAACATAAAGACCAATAAAGACTTTAGATTGTCCTCTGATTCGAACATATAAGCATGGATCCGCTTCACTCTGTTGGAAATCAGAATTTATTAAGAATTCGGCAATGCAGGTGTTCCAGCAGCGCGGTGCCTGCTTCAGACCATAGAGGCTGCGTTTCAGCTTGCAGACTCGTTTGGTGCCATCCTGATAGCCATCAGGCTGTTTCATGTAAATATCTTCCTTTACTGTGCCGTTTAGAAAGGCGGTTGTAACATCGAACTGATGTAGTTTTAGATTTTCTCGAGCAGCTATAGCAAGCAATGCTCGTACGGTGCTCAGACGAACCACCGGACTAAATGTTTTATCATAATCAACTCCAGGTCGCTGGGAGTAACCCTTGATAACCATTCTGGCTTTAAACCTATCGACGGTACCATCAGGATTCATTTTTACTTTAAACACCCATTTGCAAGAGAGGGCTTTTCGTCCTTTGGGTAAATCAACCAGATCCCAGGTTTGGTTGTCATGCAGTGAAGTTATTTCATTATGCATGGCATCTTGCCATTTCGCTTTGTAAGGAGATTCCATCGCTTCTTTGAAGGTCTCAGGCTCTTTAGGCTTGTGAAGGTTTTCAATTTCTTCAGCTGCTGCCAAAATAAAATCATCATAGCGCTTAGGAGCTGTGATTTTTGACCTGTCTCTCAAAATCCTCGTTTGAACGATCGCATTTTCTTCAGCATCAGTATCTGGTTCATCATCATGCAAAGATTCGGAAAAAGATTCGTATTCACTTTCATTATTCGCTGGTTCCACTTGTCGAACGTTTTCAGTGCTGTCGACCAAACTTTGTTGCGTTTCATCTTGATCATCTGCGTCACTCTCATGCTGCTGATCATCTCTTTCATGATTGTCAAGCTTAATATCCACTTGCTTGCGTTTTGTTTGCTGCGATGACGTTTCATTAGGTTGTTGTTCGTGTGAGAACTCTAGATCGGTTAGAAGTCTGGAGATTGCATTTTTATTCGATTCATCGTAGAACATAGTCTTCAATACCCTAATGTCTTTTGAAATTATGATGCTGTTCTTCGAGGGTATAAAGATCCTGAAAGCTTTAGATGTTTCAGAGTATCCCGCAAACATACCAGGAATTGCCTTTGGTGCAAATTTGTGACCATTAGTGCCTTTCATCAGAACGTAAGTCTTGCTACCGAACACGTATAAATGATTAATACATGGCTTTCTCCCAACCCATCGTTCGAATGGCGTTTGGTTCTGAACGGCGCTGTTTATACTCCTGTTTGATAGGTAGTTTGCAGTGAATACTGCTTCGCCCCAGAATTTTAATGGTGCCTGTGCGTCAATCATTATTGCTCTGGCTTTCTCTACAAGGGTACGATTCTTCCGTTCAGCAACTCCGTTTTGGTTCGGGGTGTAGGGTGCGGTGAGACGTCTCTGTATCCCGCAACGTTTCAAATAAGTGTTGAACTCTTTGTTCACATACTCAGTACCATTATCTGATTGTAAGAATTTGATTTTGGTCCCAGTGTGCGTTTCCGCTAACTCCTTGAACTCTTTAAATTTTTCTAAGACTTCATTCTTGCTTTTAATCATGTAAACTCGACTGTATCGGCTATAGTCATCTATGAAAGTAACGAAGTACTTGTTTCCGCTTACTGTGTGCGTTCTGATAGGTCCACACACATCGCTATGAACGATTTCTAAGCGTTCTGTTGTTCGTTGAGCTGTTTTCTCACGGGGGGCGTACCTACCCCCCGATGGAGTTTTGCTTGGATACATATTTCACACTCTGGCAAGGTTTCAGATGCATCAAAGTTCAAGCCAAGCAAATTCTCGTTTTTAAGTGCATATTTCAAATCTATGGCGTTCATGTGACCAAGTTTTCTGTGCCAGTCGTAGATGTTTGCTGAATTCGCTTTATTTTTAGCAATTGGAATCGAAACAGTGTCATCATTATGATTGGCCAGATTGTTGCGCTCGTGTTTATTTGGTTTGATGTAATAAAGACCATCTCCTTGTTTAAATGCGGTGAGAGTAATTCCATCTTTTGGATTGTTGACCGTCGCTTTAGTGTTTGTGAAGAGGACAGAACAGCCAGCATCAGTCATCTTACTGACATACAGCAAGTTAGTGCACAGATTAGGTACATACAGAGTGTTTTTTAGCTGTGTAAGGGCTATGCCATTACCATTTTTTGTTACAAAGGAGACTGTACCTTTTCCTTTAATCTCTGCAGTTTGTTCTTTAGTTGCAAAGTTCAGTTTTCCGGATGTTCTTTCTATAGTCTTAAATAAGTCTCGTTGATAAGTCATATGAGACGTACAACCGCTATCCAAAACCCAAATGCAGTTTTCAGATTTTTCGTTATGTGTAAGGAGGCACTGCATAGCAAAATTGTTCTTATGAGAACCATTAGTATGTTTATTAGGCTTCTCATTGTTTTTATTCCAGCAATTGGTACAAATTTTGTGAGTCTTGCGTTTGAAGATATTTCCACTACGTTTGCAAATTTTACAGGACGTGTATAGGGCTTCTTCTTGGAAAGAGGATTCAGGTTCGTCGTTATTAGTCATGTTTTGGCTATGACGTGCTTCACATTCTTCTATTATTTTAGTTTTAAGCTCCTCTGGCTTCGGAAGAGTGTCTCGCGATTCTATAGCGACTCTGAAATTCTCAAATTCATTTGAGAGACTGTACAACATCATAATTGTTAACAAGTCCTCATTAATACCTACGTCCATGTCTGCCAATTTGTCAACTATATCCATGAACTTGTTTAGATGAGTTCTTACATCGTGGCCCTCTAATTTAGTTAGGATCAGTTGCTTTAATAGGGATGCCTTTCGCGCAGGCCCTTACTGGCGTACGTGTCTTTCAATTTTTCCCATAATGCTTTAGCAGTAGTGCAATTTTTAATTTGTTTAAGCTCAGAAGGAGCGATTATAAGTATGAGTTCAGATCTCGCCTGTCTATCGCCTTCTTTATCAACCACTGCAGTATCAGTCTCAATGTATTTCCATAGTTTGTTTCGCACGAGAACAGCTTCAGCCTGTATCACCCAAGTGTCATAGTTCTCTCTAGTTAGAGGGAAAATTTTAGTGCTCGACATTTTGGGTAGGTACTCAAAACTTATTACTCCGTACACGCTCTGCTACCATGTTAAATGTTGATGATTATAAAATAAAGAAATACATTATTTCGGTTAAGACAGACACAGTATTTTATTATATGTGACAACAACAAAGAATAACAGTATCCTAGCAACTACAATGATGTACCATAGATACTTCACAAATAAGCAACTGAGCAGCGACAGAAACGACCCCCTCTACTTACAATCTGTAAAGTATTGACCAATTCCATGAACTGACATGTACACACGGCTACACATCAAGCTATACATATCCAGTATAAGCTGATCTCGCTTTGTATAGGATTTCCGTACAGTGCGAGCTCAGCGTAAACTGGAAAATTATAGCTCGATGTGTAGCCGTGTGTACCACGTACAATAAAGGCGAAAGTTTGTGTGTGTGTATGTGTATGTTGGTTACCTCTTCACGCTCAAACGGCTGGACCAATTTTGATAAAATTTTGTATGGAGGTAGCTGACACCCTGGATTAAGACATAGGCTACTTTTTATCCCGATATTCCCACGGGATCGAACCTTACGCGGTCCCACAGAAAGTGAGAGGAATGAAAGATGTAACACAAAAAAAAGTAAAATCGTGCTTCCAATTAATTATTAATAAATTAGCTTCATTCAATCTCTTTACTTATCAGTAACATCAAGTTTTGATACTTATTTTATTAAGTATAATTAGTTAAATATGCGGTTGACGCTGCCTGCGATTTAACTTCGATTCAGAAATAAAATCGACTTCGCCTTAAAGAAAGTATGGACATCTCTAAGAACGTAAAAATTTCGAATGCGTTCAGTTAAAAATTATATTATTCTGCGTTCTATTGGAAAAAAAACGCGCAAAAGTTATATTTTTCTGAAGACGATTATCTATTGTTTTTAAAAATAATGATGACCATGATTACAATAGGTAGTTATGGTATACGAAAAAAACGACAGAACAATGGCCATTTTGGTCTATGAAAAAAACAGAATTTGTTACTGAGATGAGACTTCTATCTAGCTTCTATCGCTTTTCGCTCTCTTGCTCTCAACCTAGGAATACAAAAAGTGCCAAAAAGTATCGATATAAAGGGTGTTTGGTGCATCATGTGCCAAATTGAAATGGTCGACTGAAGGGGTCATCTGCTAGCCTTTCAGCGTATATAGTTACTCTACTCTTTGCCTTTCAGACCCCTTAATACCTCTCGAGCATGAGAGTTGTTAGGGGTGTGGAATTTTTTTTTATCGACTTTTTATTGTTTTATTATAAAAAGACCCAAATTTTACATTCAAATACAAATTTTAAAAAAAGTATAAGGCCTAGACTCTGAATTTTAGTTTTATTTAGATGTGTATTGTTTTAGAGTACTTTTAAATACAAAATTAGTGACATTAGTTATCTAGTTTCATTTTAATTCATCATCAGCCCATAGCAGTCCACTGCTGGACATAGGGCTCTCCAATTGCACGCCATTCAGCTCGATTCTCGGCAACTCTCATCCAGCTGCCACCAGCCACCCTGCGAAGATCGTCGCTCCACCTAGCCTGAGGGCGTCCTACCTTACGTTTGCCAATTCGCGGTCTCCATTCAAGAACACGTCTACCCCAACGGTCATCGGTTCTACGGCTAATATGGCCAGCCCATTGCCACTTCAGCTTGCTTATTCTGTGGGCTATGTCGACAACTTTGGTTCTCTGCCGGATCACTTCGTTCCGGATTCGATCCCTCAGAGAGACTCCAAGCATAGCCCGTTCCATAGCTCGCTGAGCGACCTTGAATTTATAGACCAGCCGTACCGTGAGTGTCCACGTTTCGGCCCCGTAAGTCATAACAGGTAGGACGCACTGATTGAAGACCTTCGTCTTAAGCTCTGTGGAATACGCGACGAGAAGACTCGACGAAGCTTCCCAAATGCTGCCCAGCCCAGCTGAATTCTTCTGTTAACCTCCCTCTCAAAGTTGTTTTTACCAAATTGCAAAGTTTGCCCGAGGTAAACGTATTCTCGAACAACCTAGAGAGCACCGCCATTAACAGCAATCGGTCCCGGAGTGACGTGTTCGTTGAACATAACCTTGGTTTTGTCCAAGTTCATCCGGAGACCAATGCGTACAGAAGAATCAACTAGGCCGTCCAGCATCTGCTGCAAGTCATGCAGCGATTCAGCCATTATGACGATGTCATCTGCAAATCTCAAGTGTGAGATGTACTCGCCGTTGATGTTGATGCCCGTCCTTCCCAGTTTAGCGTCTTAAACACATCCTACAATGCGTTAAAGAACAATTTCGGGAAAATTACGTCCCCTTGTCTCACCCCTCGACGCAGGGGGATATGCTCAGTTCGCCGATCCTGAGTTTGGACGGTCATAGTCGCGTTGTCATAAAGACATCCCAGCACTTGGATGTATCGCCAGTCGACTTGGCATCGCTGCAGAGACTCCAAAACAGACCAGGTTTGTCCATGTGCAATTTCGGCATTTTTCACGGGAGTGGATAAAGTGAGCTATGCGTTTGAGCAAAAGCGCTTCCAAGGAGGTTCGATAATTCAGCTTATTTATTCTCGTAATTTGAAACTCCTTGGTGGAATTCATAAATAATTTTATGGTAATTAAAAAAAAAACATGCCGGGCGTAAAGGATACGCACGGCGCTTTATAACGAAGTGGGCAGTAAAACATGAACTTACACTCCCACCAACTTATCTGTGAAATGGCGAAAATTGGAACTACGAAATTTAGCTAGTTAATTTAATTTAATCTACGAAAATTAGCAGCACTGAATCGACGGTGCCGTCCTTTTTCAGTTCACAGATAAGTTGGTAGGCATAGAGGAAAGTAATATATGTTGGTAGGACTGTAGGTGAAAGACTTGAGAGTACCTATTTTACCGCCCGTTCCGTTCTCGTATGGTGCGTAATTTTTTACTTTCGAACAATGTATACAGGCTTCGTAAATGCATTTTTTGAGCAAATGTGTTGAAAACGTAATTTTTGTCTACTCTTCCTTCCGTCGACAAAACGCTTGATATTTGAATAAATTGTTTGAATGAATTATAGAGAAATGAATTACTTTAGTGGAATGAAACGTAAGGCAAACTTGCTTTTGCTTAAGTGTAGTGTTAACTTTGTGTTGTTTTTTTTTTATGTTGTTTTCAAGAGATAAGATAGTGTGAGTGTGTGTGTTGGTTCGCACACCAAAGAAAATTCGGTACGTGACACACTTAAAAAATGAGGAGTAAAGTCAAAAGTGTTTTTCGAATGACAACTTTACTGTTTTGAATGACAATAAGGCTGCTTTCCGAATTAGAACATAATCGCCGTCAGTGCTCACATCAATAATTTCCGCTACCACGCTCGTGAACGCGCTGACGATGACGGTTGGATTTCAGTATTTCTTTGTTTAAACAGATATACCAAACACACACATTTTGTACACTTCTTCTTCTTTGGTACGATGGTGACTGTAGCCAGAAGCACAATTTCGAAAATGCCACGCTAATTATTTATGATGCGACGCAAAACAAAACAGTTCAACTGTCATTTTTGACAGCGCTCACGATAATAATAGTTTAGGGCATGGTCGGAGTTATCGCAAGATGGCGCATGTCATGACATCGTTATCGCGCACACGCTAATACGGTACGGATTTTAGCGCGCTCTAATCGATTACAATCTATCTCGGAACGCACCGTAACAATACTAACAATTGACACTAGACCTCTCTGAGTATAAGTGTTCTGTGCACTAGACTGTACACTTATAATCAAAGAGTAGAGTAACTATACCTATACGGAAAGAGTAACAACTCTGTGGTAAAATTTGCATGTACGGAAAGTGGTGCCACCTTGAGTTTGGTGGGTGAACTAAGGCTCTAATATACATATAGGTATGTATACTAATAAGTATGTATACCTATAGGTAGGTGTATACAAATGAGGATTTATTATTCTTATTCAATTTACAGACATCTTACTCAACTTGTTGTCCTAGTATTTTTCTCTTATTTACAAATTACTTTTGTCTTCAATAGTGAACGAAGTCAAAAGTACCAGAAACTGAGAAATTAGGACAATCTGTAGAGCGAGTCTGTTTAGGGTCAGCTGGGGGTGGGTTCACCTAATTAAAAAAAACACATAAGATGTTCAGATTAGTGTCATTTTATTAACATCAAACGACTTAATATTTTTTCGTTTTATATTTGTTGTAATACAGCTGAGCTGCGTTTTTTGTCACATCTCCACCTTCGTAGGTGATTTTTCCTTCTAATATTCTATTTATAGACCTGCACCAACTATAAATAATTATATGTATGGAAGTGTCAACAAAACATTGTTTTACTTTTTCATGATGTATTTCAGTCTATAAAACTAAAATCGGTGAATAATTCAATGAAACTTTTTATTCTTTCTTTGATGTTCTTTTCGTGGCAATCGTTATTCAAAAATGCAACAGTTGTTTCTTGTATTTCTTGAAAACAAGCTACTAGGCAGTCGGAGGGATAGCAAAGCCATTTCTTATTTTGGCAATATTCTTTGGCACGTATATATTTCATTGTTCGAATTGCCCAGTAGTTTGCTTTTACAATCTTTACAACCTTTGACGACTTTTTGTAGACACTTCGTCAAGGCCCACCCACAGACATAAGTTCTTTGATCAGCCCCTGAATCAGAAATATTTCTTGTATTTTGCATAACATTTAGGGGCTGATCAATTACAATACTTTGGGATTGCAAGGGAGCATTACCTTTTTCCTTATTTTTAAGGAAAAAGGAGAGAGATTGTAGACAGTCATTAGAATCCTCTTCGCAATTGGAGCCTACTGAATGATTCGTGCTGAAATTATTTAATAATAATGTTTTAAATGCTCCCTCAAATCCCACACAGTTGGGTGTAACATTTCGCGCACCCAAACTTCGAACACATCCAAAGAAATTTTCGAGTGGGTCTTGGTTAAAATTGCGTGTCAGCATCGCGTCAAAGGAATATTTTTTTGATAATAATTGCCAAATCGATTTAAAACCTTCTATTGTTCTAATAAAATTATTTAAAGTTGGGACAGACTTTTCAATTTTCTCATCACCTTTTTTCACCATAAATTTGGCAGTTTTTAACATTATCAACGCATCTTGCCATAACATATGATGAAGAGAATCTCGCTTTACAGCAGCTCTGTATATTTTTCCATTTGGCGGCGTAAAAGATGACGCGTTAAATGTGTCAAACAATTTGTCTATTAGCAGTATAAACGGTATTAGATCCCGACATTCTGAGGGACAATCTCCTCTTGCAATTACATTATCAGTAGCAACTGCCATACTATAACTTAATACTTGAGCCGCATTTTTCACCCTCATTTTTTTTATTTTGCCAGGATCTATGTGTTCATTGGTCAAATTGGGTAGCATACGCAACTCTCCATGCGACCTGTCGGCTTCAAAAACCCGCTGAAAGTATTCCCACTTTACTATTTTTAATACATTTTCGTGCATATAATGCATTTCTTTATTTAATAAATTATTTCTAATTCCTTTTAATAAGTGGGGAACATCAAACAGCGGGATTATATCATATTTGTTAACACGTATTACGTCCTTTCGCCATTCTTTTCCTGCTTGGAAATATGCAGTTTTGGCTTCGGAGATTAAGCTATTTATAGTGCTTACATTTGCCGAGCTTTGGTCGCATACAGTTGCGATTATCTTTAGACCAGTAGCTTGTACGTTGGCTATAACGTCTACTAACATTTCTTTAAGTTTTGATGTCTTTAATGTTTGGGTAAAGTAGTAAGCTACTGGTTGTTTGTAATTTTTCCTCACCCCTTTGACCATGAACACCAAAACATGATTGGCAAAATTTGGCATCTTACATTTCCCATCGTTCTCAAAACCAACAAGATCGTCTGTGTATACATTGTAATGGATATGGGGAGATATGGACATTTCATCAAATACTAACGTACACAGACGATCTTGTTGCAACATTTTCGACACTGTGGACTTTAACTCTTTAAAAACGATTTAATTTATGCCTGGAGTCAATTTTACTTGAGCAAGCAATGACTTCAGGACTTTCTTAGATGGTAATGTAAAATGTTTACACATTAACTTGTAGGCTTTAGGACTTTTCCTAAAAATTGAAAGCGATAAAATCTTTTCTTCCTGGGTAAATCTATGCCCCTTCTTTTTCTTCCGTCCTTCTATGCATTGCATTCGAGTAAACAATTTAGCCGACTCGGACATGTTACGAGTTAATTTCTCAAAATCTCTGTTCGCACTATTCTTTTGGATTTGTTTAATGCGCAACTTGAAAGTTTTAAGTTTTTGGCGCAATCTCCTGACTTCATTTTGCGTTTTTCTTGCTTTTCTAGCACACTGCGTTTCAGCCTTTTTCTGCAGAAACTCGACAGTTTTACCTGAAATATTAAATTTAAAATTTTAAAACATACATATTTAGGATGTTCAGGTATATTAGATAAAATTGTTTACGTAAGAGACGAAAGATTTGCTAAATTCTATGAATTATGTATAATGGATGGAAATAAAAAGTTGTTCGTTTTTTGTAGCCTATGGTATGTCCCAGTGCTGAGCAAAGGCCTCCCTTTTTGCCTTTCAAACTTCACTATCTTGTGCAGTTTCCCACTGCTGCTCTTGCCTGCCCACCACCATATTTATTATTATACATATTTAAAATGTGAGACTTATAATAAACCTCAAGGTCAGTGTTGCACTATCCTTATCTACCAAAAGTTTAGATAAACTCGAGCTCGAGGGACTCGTGGTTAGGAAACAGCCGCACAGGTCAATCAATCAAAGGTTAAGCTACGCTTGCCGTGGTCGGTCCGTAGATGGGTGACCATCCATTTCATACCGAGACCCCTATGTGCCTCGGAAAGCACGTTAAGCCTTCTGTCTCGGCTATCATTTGTAGATTTTTGACATCTATTATGGATAATCAGAAGCCCAAAAGTCTGACAACCACTCTTACCCAAGGGGTATAGTGTTGAGCCAGTAACATTGCAGAGGTCAGATAGGCAGTTGTTCTATGTAATATATGCATATGGTTAGACTGGTAGTCAACCCTAACATAATTCGGAAAAGGCTGGGCAGATTAATTGAGTTTGGATAAACTTAACAATACACACATCATGTTAAATGGATAAACAGCCTAAAACATCCCACCATTTGGAAAAGAAATTATGTATGCAAATGATAAATTAAACCAGTTAGGTAGTGCTATGTGAATATATAACAAACAAGCAGACAGACCAGTTCACATTTATAATAATAATTATAAAAAAAACAAAGTACCTGCATCAAATTTTGTCAATGGTATGGGAGCATGGCACTTTTCACTTGACATTAAACAGGTAGATCCAGATGGCCCTGAGAATTCTGTAGAACCAACAGCGGATGAAGGTCCAGATCTGGATGGACCAGGTAGGTGTTTAGTTTGAACCGATGACCCAGCCACGTTGGTGATATCAATCATAGGTCCGCCATGACCAGATTGTCTTCTAGGTTGACAGTAGCTATGGTCTGTCTCCACAAAAGTACTGATTGTTTGCTGAACACCTGTAACATAACATTGCAATATTATAATCAGTTGAATTACTTTTTTTCTGATATTTCTGTGTTTTGATGCAACTTCAGTCTGTGTGAAGTAACTAAGATGTTCCATTTTTACTACGTAAAATAGTTGTTTATAATTCAGTAACATAAATATTAAAACTATATCTATGTTGCCTTTTTGTACCTTTGATACTTTGAGAAATAAGTCTTTTAATTCTTTTTTATTAGAGAATTTAAGTAAAGGAACAAAAAGTGCCTTTATTTTGATCCCAATGAAAACCCACCATTGAGTAAATAAAATAATAATTTAATTGGTTTCTGTATTAATAGAGCAAAACAGGGATCCCTTACATTCATTATAATAACCTTCAGATTAACTTTTTTATTATTAAACAAAAAAAACGCAATCAAAGTTTTGCCATGACACCTGACAGGTTAAGTTGACAAATCTCTTGTACAGCAGCAGCTCACTAGTCTTACAGGGATTTGGTTCAAATGCAAAAATAATAGATCCCAAATCCCTGTTTATTCCACAATTTTATTTTCAGAGTACTTTTATGTTACTCTGACGAGTACAACAAATCAATAAAATTGATAATCTGAATCAATTTGGTATTGTTATAAATGTTATTTTCTCACAAATATTGAGCTAATTTAATTCTACTTACGATTCAAATTAACTGATGGTATGGCTGAACAAATAAGATGACCTCCAGTTGTCTTGAATGTAGGATCAAAATGGTGATCACATATTCTTTTGTTCTTGTATATATATCTTCGTACGGTCCCTTTCTGTAACCTTGCTGCCAACAGCCGCTATCCAAGCAGCGAACAAATCAGGTCGGTTTTCAGGGTTTGGAAACCGGTGAAGGGGTACACCGTATGCAACTGAAAATGGAACGAAATTTATGAATATCAGAGTATGACTAAATAAAATGAAATTATGGAATAACATAAAACTGTTTTCTTGCTTCTAGTAAATACGGTACGGTATGGTAATAAACACTCACCTAAAGCATCACAGCCAAAAATACAATATCTTCTTCGGAGTTCACTCATATTAACAAAACAACAAAAAACAAAGTGATAACAATAATATGAAATAAAAACAAAACAAATAACAGTAACAAGACTAACAAGTAACAATTATTAGAAATAGCTGAGTTAGTGAGTTTAACTCGGGAAGCGCATCAACGCCGGTAAAACCTTGGTAAAACCGGAGCTGACCATGGCCGAATGGTGACAATGACATTTGTCTGACAATTTGACAAACAAGACAAGATGGCTGCCAAGTTTTGTTAACCCACCAAACTCCAGATGTCGCTGTCGCCCATGGAAATTGATGACAGTGCTAAGTGTGCCCCCCCTGCTTATAATACTACTAATCTGTGACTTGTTTGTTGGTGGGTGTAAAAGTAGTGCAGTGCGATACGATACGTGCTGTGGATAGTACTACTTAATCTGTGTGTGGATACGTGTCAGTTAAAGTCGATAAAACTTATCACTGAACTAATACAAAGGTATTAATTACAAATTAAAACCATGAAATATAATTTGGTTTCAATAATACTTGTATTGACATTTAGCATTTCATGCAAATCTTCAATATTCGAAAGTGATTCTTGTTATTCATTTGGAAGCGGCAATGTTTTTCCCGGCGGCGCAAGAAAGATTGATCACAAATTACAATTTACTAAAGCGATGAGTAAGTATATATTTGACCAAACAGTAAATCAGGATATCCTAAAGTATTCATGACACAAAACTGCTAAACTTTCGTTTTTTTCTTACAATTTCAAGTCTCAAAACCCGCACCGGAATGGGAAGCCACTGCAGTTGTGAATGGAGAAATTACTCAACTTTCATTATCAAGCTTTAAAGGGAAATACTTGGTGTTCTTTTTCTACCCATTGGATTTGTAAGTAAATCTCTTATTATTTTTTGTCTAAATAAAAAATCCAAAAGCTAAATATGTAACATAGAAGACACGAAACTTCAGTGTTTTTATATTACTTACAAATCACCTAATGAAATGTAAAATTATTAATGTTTATGTTGGTTTCAGCACCTTTGTTTGCCCTACAGAAATATTAGCATTTTCTGAAAGGGCAGAAGAATTTAGGAAGATAAACACAGAAGTAGTGGCATGCTCGGTTGACTCACATTTCACACATCTTGCCTGGATAAATACTCCACGCAAAGAAGGTGGCCTAGGAAAAATTAATATTCCACTATTGAGTGATTTAACTCACTCCATCGCTAAAGACTATGGTGTTTATCTAGAAGACGTTGGCCATACTTTGAGAGGATTATTTATTATTGATGACAAAGGTATTTTGAGGCAGATCACAATGAATGATTTGCCTGTAGGACGATCAGTTGATGAAACTCTTAGGCTAGTGCAAGCCTTCCAATACACAGATAAGCATGGTGAAGTGTGCCCGGCTGGCTGGAAACCAGGGCAAGATACGGTGCGTATCAAACAAATTAATTGATAATGCTAGATAACAATTAATTTATATTTCTTAATCTGTACTTATTTTTAAATGTTGGTAGATAAGTTTTTAATGTTTCATTTTTTTTTATCGCCTACAGATAATACCGAACCCAGATGAAAAGAAGAAATATTTTGAAAAAGTGGCAAAGAATAATTAGACGTGTGTAAGAGATTTTGGTAAGATAAATCTGAGCATAAATTGACACATACTGCATTCTTTTTTTATAAACTTAATTTATAAGTTATTGTAATACTACTAATATCACAAATTCTGTTAATACTTGAGGAAAGGAATAATGCTCTAATTATCCAAATTCTTATGTCATGTTGACACAATCAAAGTACGCTTGTACAAAGTAGATTTGATAAAGCAGCTTTTGAAAAGTTGAACGCGGTCTTAGTCCACTTTGATTGGACACCATCATCCAAGTGCGCTTTGATCAGTATTGCCACGATCAGAAAAAACATCCGAGTACTCAGCAAATCTACTTTGTCCAAGAACACTTTGTGTCAACGCGGCTTTAATCTCAGGCTAATCAACAAAAGTTAGCTGAGGATATTAAACTGTCCAGTTACTTGACTGGCTGTTGTTATTTTTTTGTCAATTTTATTGTTTTCCACATAGTCTGAAGTAAATCTATGAATGTACTGATTTACTTAATTTTTGATTAGGTTAAGGGAAAATAATTCAAACACAAGGTCATTCAAAATGTTTGTATATGAAAAATAATACTCTTGAACAATTTTATTCACATTTTTATTGAAATTAAAAATCTGTGTTATCATTATTATAATATGTTCTTATAGGCTAGGTAAGCTGAAATTACATAACTAAAAGTTTTATACAAAGAAGTTACAATGCAAAATTTTATATCAATCATCACATCCCCAGTAGGTATGATTTTTATCATCACAGTTACAAGACTGACTATGTGAATTAATTATTTGATAACATAATATATTGTATGGTTGATAAAGGCTATGTTATTTTTGTAAAACTTAAATATACTTAAAAAAAAATATTTCATAATAAATTGATGAGAAAACTAAATATACAGTTATCTATTTGATACCTCCATAACCTAACCCTATATATAATGTACTCTGTGACCTAACCTCACAGAACACCTATACACAGGAGCCTAAGTGTTGCCAACTGTCAATGTCAAAAAGTCGTTAGACGTACGCTTGAAAAGTCGCGAGATGTCGCTAGCTATGGACAAAAGTCGCTAGAAGTCGCTAAATGATCCCAGTATTCTGAGCGCTGGATAAAAGAAAATAATTTGATTTACTTACACAGAATAATATTTGTAATCGGTATAGAACAATTGAACATTATAAAAAACATTTATTTAACAAACGAAAAGTCAAGAAATTAATACTAAAAATACAAAATAAAATAAAATATTATTTATTGGCACCAAATGAAAAAAATAATTATTTCACAAATTAAACAGTCAAAAACTTAATACTAAAAATGATGAAATGTATCCGTTCTGGAACTGGAATTAATACCGGAAGTTGATGGCTGAGGCTGTGATGTACGTTTGGCAAATGTATATGATTTATTGGACCCAATATTCTTTAGCACATCAATTGGTATGTCGTAATCATAGCAGCTTTTATTGGTTCTTCTTAAAGAGTATTTAATCATTAAAATAGAGTTTAATGACTTTAATTGAGTCAATTACAGCATAAGCATAAGAATTTATGGCAGCGTTCCGATATAGATTTCTGGATTTAGATCTTGCCATATTTTAATTTTATGAAGATAGTTCTAATTTTTTTTTATTTAAACTCTAGAAGTCGTTAGAATAGTCGCTAGATTTTTTTTGTCGCTAGACACATAATTTAAGCCGCTGTAGAAAACGAAATATCGCTAGATCTAGCGACAAAGTCGCTAAATTGGCAACACTGAGCCTAACCTACTGCTCGCTACTAGAAAAGAAAAAAATAGAAACATGTTTTTTTCTTTTCTTTGGCAATTGAGCCGGTGTCGACTATTCTGCCAGCGTCACGTTGAGACAGCAGCGCAGAGTGGCGGGCCGTCGAACTTTGTAGATACTTTGTGGTAGTATGTTAGTACTGCAAGGACGTACTCGTAAACAGGGGTTAGTAAAAACATGTATTCTAATTTACAAAGTTACCTAAAATAGGGTTCTATACAACACAAAAATATACATGAAATACATAGTTATGTTACGCACCAGTCAGAATTTTAAATTATTTTCATTTAGAAATGTGGAAAAATTTTGTATAATTTTGGGAGAGAGGTGGGATAGAAGGGAATGAAAGTTAGTTGGGAGAGGAATGTTATATTTGGAAATTTTCCTATAGAGTATAGTATCTACATACTACAGACACTACATCATATACTTACACTTTGCATTCATTAATATTATGTATGTATTAGACTCTTTTATTGGTTTGCATTATTATTTTGCGTATCGTTCTAAAACGATTAGTTTTCTTTAATTTTCATATTTTTCAATGTTATGACACTTACGTCAGGCTGTCAAGCTGTCATTATTTTTTCTTCTAATTTTCTCTCATAGTTTTCTTACTGGCTTAGTCCATGAACGTTACTATTGATTTAAATAATTTAAATTATTTTTATCAATATGTTTAGCTCAAATATTGTATTCTATAGACAATTATAATTGTTTACTGTATAATATTTGTATCCTAACTTACATTTATAATAATAATTGAAACGCTCTCAGAATTCATCAAAGAGATTTTTGGTACGAATATGTCTGGCCTTTTCGAACACTGAATTTGAAATTAAATTCTGTAAAGAACAGAAAAACAGATGATGTGAAAAAATCACCCGAGACACGGATATAAAAGGGATTTCTGACACATTCCCGGCAGACTCCCTCCGGTCGAAGACCCTGATTGTCCTCTGGCTCCCGTCACCCCAGACGAAGTGCACGACATCATCAAGGGTCTGAAACCCCGTAAACCTCCCGGATCAGACGGAATCACCAACAGGGTGCTCCAGCTGTTCCCCGCTCACCTGATCATGCTAATGACCACCATCTTCAATGGCGCTCTTAGCAACAACATTTTTCCTCAAGCTTGGAAAAGTGCCACGGTCATCGGTATCCCGAAGCCCGGCAAGCCTAAGACCGAGCCTTCCAGTTATCGGCCCATCAGTCTGCTCAACGTCTTCGGCAAAGTCTATGAGAGGCTTATTTATAAGCGTCTCAGAGACTATGCCGAGACGAAGGGCCTCATCCCAAACGAACAGTTCGGGTTCAGAACCCAACATTCGTGCGTACAACAGGTCCACCGTATCGTCGAGCATATAAGCGCTGGCTTCCAGCGCGGGCTCATGACGGGTGCTGTGTTCTTCGACATTGCGAAAGCGTTCGACAAAGTCTGGCACAACGGCTTATTATATAAGCTCTACAAACTCGATGTGCCCGATCGTCTCGTGCTCATCTTACGAGACTTTTTGTCGGACCGCACCTTCCGCTATCGCATCGAGGGTGCGCTATCCTCCCCCCATCCGCTCCGCGCAGGAGTCCCTCAGGGCTCTGTGCTGGCACCGCTGATATTCACTATATTCACTAGTGATATCCCCAAATGTAGAAAGGCGCAGTTAGCTCTGTTCGCAGACGACACGGCCATCTACTACACCGGCCTCAGGCAAGACAAGATCGCCCGCAACGTTCAGGCCCAAGTCAACAGACTCGCGGCCTGGTTCAGGAAGTGGAAGATCGAAGTCAACCCTGATAAGAGCCAGGGGGTCCTATTCTGTAGGCCCCGGCGATCACCCGCCCTCCCCCAACCGATTACCATATTCGGCAAGCCTATCCCTTGGGAGAAGCGAGCCAAATATCTCGGTGTGGTCTTAGATCATCACATATCGTTCGCTGAGCACATAAAACAGGCGCGTGCGTGCGCCGGTTTTGCTCTCGGCAGACTACACTCCGTACTCAACCCGCGCAGCAAGTTGTCCCTTAAGTGCAAATTGCGTATTTACACCGCGTGCATTCGACCGATCATGACTTACGCCTGCGTAGTCTTCGCTCACGTAAAGCCATATCACATCCATAAGATGCAGACGCTTCAAAACCGATTTCTCCGTAGAATTACGAAGGCTCCTTGGTTCGTTCGGAACGAACAACTTCACGTAGATCTTAAGATGCCTACCATCAAGCAGTTTATGAAGCGCATTGCAAAGCGCTTCTTCGAATCCGCGGAACGTCATCGCAACCCCTTGGTTGTGCAGGCCGCTAGTTATAGGCCTTCTGCCATTAGTCAGACTCGCCGACCGAGGCATACTCTCTTAGATCCGGATAACCCCATCACTCTCCTCCAGGAAAGCAATAGGGCCACGAGTACAGTGCACAAAATATACAAACCGACCTTCCGTCCTCGCTGCCGAGGTACCACGCGAACTTCCCGAGTAAATATTAATAAAAGTCCTCCCCCCCGTCCCTTGAATGTCGATGCGCCAGCCGTCCAGTTAGAGGCTGAGAGCGCCGCAGCAATAAATATAGTATCCCCTGATAATAATCGTGATCTAAATGTTGATCCAGCCCGTCTCCAAACTACTCATTTTGTGATCCCCCAACGACGCCCTAAGTCGAGGTCCGTACCCCACAGGGGGTGCCCTTAGTGCGCTGTCGTTTAGTTTTAATAAATATATAATTTACGCCCTGGCTGGAGGCTTTAAGCTTAAAAACCTTAGGGCAGCCACAGGAATATCCGGTTAAGTAGCAACGGCCTCTCTAGGTCTGCTACGATATGCCATTCAAAAAAAAAAAAAAAAATCCCGGCAGATCTGATCTGGAAGCGCTCAAGGAATCATCTCCTCAACAAAAGTCTTGTAACATACTCAGTCTTCTCGGAACTACGTACTTGCCAAGAGGACCATCCACTACTTAAGAGACCTGGACTGGACTGGCAGTGATACTGGGAAGCGGATCTTCAGGCCTCTAAGCTAACGAGGCCTGACGACTTCTACACTGCCTGTTGAACCTACCAAAATAACTGGGAAGCGGATCTGGATGTTTCAGAGCAGACGTGTCGAACCTGAACGCCGTATCGTACCATCTTTTTACAACCTCCATTAACTTTTTTAATATATTTTCTGTATTTTTTAAATTCTCCTAAAATATATAGTTGACTAGTCTACTTTCCCTTTTATTTTTAAAAAGGAAAAAGATAAATAAGATAAAACCTTTAGAATAAATGGTTTTAATCAGCAAAATACAAGGAAAAAGATTACAGTCGTACTGACAGAATGAAATTATGAAATACAGTTTTATTTTTAAAACCATAGAAACTTTAATGAGTTTCTATATCACATTCTTCCAGGCTTAAAAGAGAACGATTCATTATAGAACGTAGTCTCCGTAGCGGTCTGGAAGCCTTCGATTTCTAGTGGACCTTCCTTGAACAGTAGCTGGATTGTCAGTAGCCGTGTGATCGGTTTCTGCTGTTAGGTGATCTACCAACTGTTGCTGTTCCTCTTTTTCGTTCATACTTCGAGAATCATAGAAGTCGTCTTTATTAGTGTTGACTGAATCTCGGGTGTCATTAAGTACTTCAGGTGTTTCCTGGATTACCTCACTATCTTGTCCTAATGCTGCTAAGTGTCGATTAGAGATAGTTGTTTCTCGACCATCTGCAAGACGGACATAGGAAAAATCCGGATTTACTTGAAGTAACGTCACTTCCTCAACGACTGGTTGATATTTATTGTTACGGTTAAATTATCGCATTAGCACATGTTCTGATTCTGTCAACCAAGTAGGTATAGAGTCTGCATTCGATGATCGCCTAGTATGCGTAAACATCCGTTTATGTGGCGTACATTGAGTAGCTGTACACAGTAAAGACCGTATTGAATGTAAAGCTTGAAGCAGAACTTGTTCCCATTTCGGTATGTAAAGTAAAAATTAACCTATGCCGATTCCAAAACCATTTCGAGATTTTAAGCTTCTAAGACTTATTTTTCTATTAATAGGTCTTAAAATTATAAGATCGTATTTATTTTCACAAAAATACTTAAAATCACTTGACTTTTATTTGACCTCTAAATGACGTCACAAAGCAACCTGAATTGGAAACTTTCAGTGCCTCTTGTAATTAAGTTGTTCTATATGTGTCAAGTGTCATGTCAACGTCAAATTTACATGAAGCACATTTATTACATAAAACTAGATTCATGCCATTTGATTGGTTGAATCTAGTTTTAAGTAATGCTTGAGTATTGAGTAACGTTCTGTAATACGGGCCTTAGACAACACAATTGTTATTCACCTAACACGTCGTGCATGGTTCGCCACACAGCCTCTTGCAGTGCGAGTGCTGGCATTTAACTTCGCGGGGCATCTTACACGGTGGGCAGATATGTATTATTCTATTCAGATAGGTAAATAGTGTAGTTTTTCACCAGCGGCGGACAGTACAAGTCGAATCACATCGATGTATCGCCTCAGGAAAACTTAACTTACGTTAAAATGATCTTCACAATAAAACAGTCGCCGCCCAGACTTGTACTAAACATTTACTTCCTCGCACCATTTCCTTTTTATGGTTTCTTTTACTAACAATCAATTTGTGTCGGCTATTTGTTGTGGTGTTTATACTTGACGGTATGAAGAACTTAGCAGAAGTAGTCTTTGAATCCATTCATTTTATTAATATGCCATAACTTTAAACTAAAGTACGGAAATCGCTAAATTATGAAATGTAAACAAATTAATTATTGTAAAATTTGACAGTTTGACTTTACTGAGTTTTGGTTTTAATAAGTGTTAAACGTGGCAAAGATCCTAAGCTATTCAGCTACTAGTGACGTCAGTACGAACAATACTTTAAAAAAATATATAAAAATAACTACAGCTTGTAAAAACAAAAAGATGAAATTATGTGTTTCAAATACTCATATCACTAAAATAAAAATATAAAAAACATACCTGAAAAATACTTTACATACCTAATTTTCTATTACTAGATTGCGTGAACGTAGCGCCAATTGTATTGATTTCCATAAAGTTCTATTAAAACGTTCCACTTGGCCATTTCCTCTTTGATTGTACGGAGTGGTTCTACTAGAAGCAATGCCTCGTGAATTCAAGAAATTCTTTACTTCTGCCGATATGAATGAAGTTCCTCGATCCGAATGAAGGTAAGATGACATAGCAAACAACATAAATATCTCATTCAAATGTTTTATGACCGTTGTAGAACTCATGTCGGCGCACGGGAACGCAAACGGGAAACGTGAATATTCATCGATTACAGTCAATATATATTTATTTCTTGTATTAGATGGTACAGGACCTTTAAAGTCAATGCTTAATCTTTCCATAGGAGAAGTTGCTTTTATTAAAATTGGATCTGGTAAGTCAGATCTATAGAATTTCGGTTTTATTTCAGAACATATCCGACAGGAATTCGTCATATTCCTAATTTCAAATTAATGTCTATAATGGCACTAATGGCAAATTTTTAGACTTTACCCAGTGATTCATGCGCGGTATTCTTGGGTGACACAGAGCTTCATGCAATGATTTTAGTTTTTCAGTTCGTACCGGTACCGAAGCACAAACTCGTGAAAGTGCGTCAGCCACATCATTCTGCTTTCCGGGACGGTACACTATGTCGTACTTGAAAGGTGCTAAGTCCAAGCGCCATCGCTGTATTTTCTCATTCTTTATTTTGCTTGTCAGTTTATTATCAAACATGAATGATACAGATCGTTGATCAGTAATGAGACGAAATGATTTGCCAATGAGAAAATGACGCCATTTCCTTAACGATTCCACGATTTCTCTATAGCTGAGTGGTTGAGTTCGCAATTATTTAGCATTCTGGAAAAAAAATGCAACCGGTCGATTGCATTGTGACAAAGTTGTTGCGATGGAATGATTGGATGCATCTGTTTCCACAGTGAATGGTTCATTCTGATCGATAGCGTCAGTGATGGAACGTCACATGGTGGTGGCAAACTCAACAGTGGTCTTAAGCGTTCCTCATCTGGCTTAATAACGTGGTTCTCTACATTGTATCCCAGTATATTAATAGACTTTTGAGAAAACTTACTCTTTTCTTTATTGAGAGTTAATCCATATTTTTGAGCTGCTGCTAAAAATCTGTTAAGGTTTTCATCATGTTCCTCCTGCTTTATTCCACATACCGTGATGTCATCTAAGTACGCATAAGTTCCTTTAAGCTCTTCTTTGCGAATAACCCAGTCTATCGTTCTTTGGAAACTTGACACTCCGTTAGTGACACCAAATGGAATACGTCGAAATTGGTAAAGATTTCCAAGTGCTTCAAACGCAGTAAAGTGACGCTCCTTTGGCAGAATCGGAACTTGGTGATATGCGCTTTGTAAGTCTATAGCGCTAAACACACGATATTTTGAAACCTGTGTCACCATTTCTTCTATGTTTGGAAGTGGGTATGCATCTAAATGTGTGTATCTATTTATTGTTCGAGAATAATCGATAACGAGACGTTTCTTATGATTAGTATTCTGTGAAATGAGGACTTGAGCTCTCCAGGGTGACATACTTTCTTCAATAATTCCTTTAGCCAAAAGTTTTCTTATTTCATCTCCAATACACTTTTTATCATCCTCACTGTATTTTCGAGATTTTATGGCGACAGGCTTGCATTCGGGAGAAATATTCGAAAACAAAGGTACAGCAGGTACAGTTGCTGCAGCAACACTGCATACCTTAATTGGATCTTTTGATCCTCCAAAACGGAACTCAAGTGAAGAATGCTTCTCTAGTATGTCATGACCAATAATAAGATCAGCGCACAGGTTTTTTACAATAAGTAAATTCAGACCTTCATAATTATGATCTCCGATTTTAGCCGAGACGCAGGTTTGTCCCTCTACTTGAGATGTCAGTGTAGTTGAAGCCATTGAAATTGTTTGGTTACAAGATCTCTTCTTTAATCGACACAATTTAAAGAAGGCTTCATTCGTAAAGCTGATAGAACTGCCCGTATCAATTAATGCTTGGGCACGAATTCCCTGGATGTAAGCTGTTACAGTTGCTTTCTTCAGAGAATCCGGTGATGCTGCTACAATACATGCAGAACTGTTATTATTTGTATCTTGCTTATCTAGAACCGCAACAGTATTAAGTTTCTTGCTTCGACATACATTAGCATAGTGTCCCTTCTTATCACAAATCTGGCAGTTGGCATCGATAGCTGGACATTCCTTTCTAGGATGCACACGTCCTCCACAGAAGAAACACTTTCGCTTAGTAAACGCTGCTGCTATAGGTTCCTTGTCTTCTTTTAAACTTTGAACAGCACTTATATTTGCAGTATCGTAGTTCTGTGAGCTCAATTCGGCCATTTCCAACGTCAAGGCCTGATTGTAGTCTTGGTCGAGTGTTGTTTGACTTGATGCCAGTAATAAATGCATCTCTTATACTATCATGTTTATTCGTTTCAGCATCCACTTTTTCAAATTTGCAGTCTCTTGCCATTAATTTTAGTACCTGAATATATGCATTGATATTTTCTTCACTCTGTTGCTTTCTTGTTGCCAGCATATGTCTAGCATAAATTATATTTTTTTCTTTGATAAAAATTTGATTGAGTGTGTTAATAGCTTTTTCATAAGTGGTGCACTCACTGATAAACGAGTAAATTCGAGCGGTTATATGATTTATGAGTAAGTCTAGGATAATTTTACTATCATTCGTACCTTTTTCGCAATGTGACAAAAAGCTTTCGAATGTCCTCTTCCAGTGTTCCCAATCCTTCGAGGCGGAGCTGTCAGACGGATCAATGTCTAGTTTTTCGGGACGCAAGAATCTGTCCCTTTTATTTAGAACATTTTGCTGATTAAATTGATAAATAAGATAAAACCTTTAGAATAAATGGTTTTAATCAGCAAAATACAAGGAAAAAGATTACAGTCGTATTGACAGAATGAAATTATGAAAAACAGTTTTATTTTTAAAACCATAGAAACTTTAATGAGTTTCTATATCATCACATAGGCTAGTAGATTCGTTACAAGAGGTCGCAGGAATTGGTGTTCAGAGAGCACGAGAAAAATATATGATCCAAAGTATCCTCCGCAAGACCACACTCGCATTGTGAATTGTCCCGAACATGGATCTTGTTCAGGAACACTGGGCTACAACAATGTCCGAGTCGTAGTCTACAAAAAGACGAAACAGTTCTTTTGGACAATTATGGGCATTTTAAAAACCAAGGTTTTCGTTGTATGTCGGGCTGTATCGCTGTGTAGTAAGCGCCCTTGGTTTTTGAGGTCTTCCTCCATGTTTTTGCCCACGAGTCGAATAGCTTGGGCTTGGCCCCATTTCGCAAATCGTAGTTATGAGCCACGTAGTGCTTTTGATCAGCCGGATTTGATGTGGCATACTTTGCTAACGAATCAAAGCTATCCAAGCTATCTCGATGTCCAATGGGATCCAAGCTATCTCGATGTCCAAGCCGTTTTGGGAACAATCAAATAATAAGTTTTTAATTTCTACAATGATATGACTATATGTGTGGCTATGTATGGCTTCTAAAATACCAATACACTCTCCTGTAAAAACTGATGTTTCTGGCGGACATTGATAAATTAAGGCTATTTTAGAATTTTAAAAATAAACATTTGACAATCCTGAACATTTTGTTTGAGACAATTTAGATGCATCAGTAAAAAAGAAGTTCCATTCTTCCCAGAAACGCTTGAGAGCTAACTCGAAGTCGCCTCTTGCGTTTGGGAATTATTTGATATACCAAGTCCCAAAACAGCTTTTGGTTCAAAATGAATCGTCTCATATGCGGCGGAAAACACGGGGAGAGTTGGGTATTGACAAACAGGTGGAGAGAGGTGTTTAAGCTCTCTGTACCTATTTATCAATAGAGGAACAGTTTTATTGTTCCATTATGTCGGATTTGCTCTAAAATTGGGAGTAAAGGATGGGATGAAAGGGGGGATACTTTGGATAGAAAGCGATCTGCCCATGGATCTGCCTAAATGATTACCTTCAGATGTCCTGAGTTTAAGTATTCTGTGCAGATTTCTGTGCTTGTTGTAATGTGTGTGCTGTGGAATACGGTGGTATAGCTTAGAACAAAAGTAAGGGAATTATAACCAGCCAGTATATGTGGGCTTCTGCTTTTGGAGATACACTACTTAATTCAACAGATTTTTAATTTAGTCGTATAGTAATATCAAAAGTTAAATGAGTTATTGATAGATGGCGCTGTTCTCAAAATGATAATGGTTTAGTCTAAACATATGTTCCATTTTGCTTAGATTTTCTTAAAATAATAACAATTTTTACTTACAAATAAAAATATTTAAAGAGTTGAGACACCTTTTAAATTAATTGTGTTAATACACAACGTTTGTTTAAATGGATAAAATCATCCAATAACGTAAAACAATTTTTTAGACTGTTAAAGTAGAAAAAAAGGAACGTAACTCGCGTTTATGCTCCTAGCCTATATACGAGTACAAATGTACTCTGTGGCTCCTAGAGTATATAATAATATTATGTTCTGTCTGTCTTATTTGTTCAAATTTTGAAAGTTCAAAGAACGGATGCGCTTCGAATAATTTGTGGCTTGTATGAACATTGATGATTCTGCTTCTAAACATTGACCTGGAAAAGTATTGGATACCGATGACATCGCTCTATCTGATTGACTCTTGCACGAATATCTGGACTGTTTACTTGTTTGTGAATCGGTTGTCTGAACATGAACGCGAGCAAGTGTTGTGTGCTGAACTGCAAAAGCACTCGTAAGTGCACATAATTATACTGTTACTATTGTGTGTTTGTAAAAGTAATAATGGTTCTTTGTAGGTACGACATATTGTAAAAAAAGATTGAAATAAAGTATTTGACATTGTATTTAATGTTTTATTTTTAGTAACTACCACTTAAGTAAAAGGAAAGAAAATAGACCAGGGTCTACAGCAGATTTGAAGCTGGCTATACAAGGGCTATACGGATAACCTTTATGCATCATTGATTGTTGTTTTTACTTGTTCGTAGAGGGCGCCATGAAATGTTCGAGTGACGTCTCTCACCTCCTCTACACAAATGTACTCTGTGCTGTGGAACTGTGGGCTGTCATGTGGGCTTGTTTGTTTTGTTGTGACGTGAACAGTTGTCAGTTGTGAAACACACAGAGTACATTTGGGCTGCATTCCGAATTAAGACCATAATCGGTGTAATCTATTTTAGCGCGTTAAACGGTAATAGGGAACGCGTATAAGCGCGCTAAAATCGATTACAGCGATTATGGTCTTAATTCGGAATGCAGCCTTGGTATGAGGTGAATCATGCATTGTCATAAAAACCTAATCATGCCTGTCAGCCAATGGTATCAATCAAAGAGTAGAGTAACTATATACGGAGTATCAATGTAACATACTATGTTCTTAGGGCCGCATTCCGAATTAAGACCATAATCGCTGTAATCGATTTTAGCGCGCTCAAACGCGTTCCCTATTACCGCTTACCGCGCTAAAATCGATTACAGCGATTGTGGTCTCAATTCGGAATGCGGCCTATGTTGTGGTCAGCAATCAGCATGATTAGCACAGAGTACATTTTATGTTTAGGAGGATCAGGAAAACAATAACAAAGGCAAGTTAGTGCATTTTTATCATTCATTATCATTAATCATAATTTTAAAGATATAATTGATTTGCTAATTACTTTATTTCGGTATTTCATGTTTTTAGACGGTGGGTGAAGGAATTTAGAGATTGCATGATGTTTTCATTCCCTACATCACCAGTAGTTTACTTTCGAAATGCTGTTTCCAAGGCGAATTTATGTACGTATCTGGGTTGAACCCTAGTTAAACCGGTGCTAACAAATATTATATAAATATTTTATTTAAAACGATTACCTAACTCGTTTTGCATGAATGCCCTTTGTCCTATTGATTTACTATCAATAATTGTTATTATGAACAATGCCTCATTCCATAGTGTCATTAGAAACGTTGCACTCTCGAGAATAGCACTAAAGTTACAGCTTCATCGTTAAAGATTTAAGACTATTCAATAAATTGGAGCGTTTTATGTTACATGAGTCTGTAATCATCCAATAAAGTCTATTTGCATAGTATGTCTAAGTAGGTACACAAGTGTGTTTATATATTATTTTTATGACATACTCATGTAGCTTTGAATGTTGTGTTCATTATTATTTTTGTGTGGTGATAATCCTCAGTGGTTACTGGTTAGTCTTTAAATAAGTAACATTTAATATATTTTTGCACAGCTTGAACTATTATACATTTATTTGTTGACTATTGTGCCAATATCTGTGTTAAAGAGATGAGACTCTGTGTTAGAGAGTGTACCTATGTGTCATAAAAGCAATTTTTCTCAAATTCAAAAGACACAGTTTTGTTACAAATTTTCTATAGCATTGAAACAAAAAATTAAGTACTTAATACAAAAAAAGAATTAAATGTTGTGAACAATATTTTCTTCCATTACTTATATTATTAAATCAAAATATACTATTTTGTGGGTCGTCTTAGGGGCGGTTCCTGGCTACGGCCCTGCTTACAAAAAATAATAAGAAGCTGCTTAAATAAATGATTTGATTTGATTTTACTACTGGAAGGGGGGGGGGGGGGAATATTTTTATTATGTTTTTTATTTAAAAATCCACACCTCGCCTTGCTGTGAGAATATCAAACCACTTTCACTTTAGTGCTTAAAATAAAAATACACTAACGACTGCCCTGCCAAAAAACGGATAAGTAAAATTATCATTGCAGTTGGGGGACCCTCTTAGACTAAACCGTTTTGTGGAACCATGTTTAATCTAAGAGTCCCCCTCTTAGATTAAACAGTGTTCCACAGAACAGTTTTATTTATTTGTTTTCAGCGAGTAAATGTTTGACCTTTCGGGGAAGAGCTCATTGGGCGTCGAAAAATTCGTCCGCATCGCTATCAATGGGAAAAGTGCCCAAAAGGCCGGCAGCATTGCCACGTTGGATGGCAATGCTGATTCTTTGGGCTAAAAATAGGCCAGCCGCAGCGATGTCGCTGCGGCGTTCTACATAAAAAAATGTATGGTATGGCACACGGCGCCGTCCGGTGCGCTCCGGCGCAGCACCGCTAGTCCGGCGAGATGACCTGCGGTGCGGCGCCGCACCGCACCGTGTGGCTTAGCTCTGAAGAGTCGACCAACCACTTGGCGATGTCCTGAAATACTCGATGAGCACTCGGACCCCAAGGCCCTAGCGTTTCATCCCCAAACGGCTCAAACATATAACTCCCGATAAGGTTGTTATATTTGCGCCGTTTGAGGTTTTCTGCTTCTGCAGCAGCCGCCCCAGCACAGCCCGTCGTGCTAGGAAGGTGGGATGGCGCGAGAGTGTCGACACAGGTTGTATCCCACACCAAAGGCCTACCCAACTTCCACGGCTTCTATTGTAAAAGTTCATAATTTTTCGATACCTAGTTTATAATCTCGCTAGGTAGATTATAAACTAACGATGCTCACAATCTTACGGTGACATTATAGAAAACACACCCACTCTACGCGACGGAGGCGGAGCGCGATGTAGTGTGATCGCCTTAGGTTTCCTATAACCGTACTTACATAAAGAAGCAGAAGTAACTTTTTATCAGCTTATGCAGAAATGTAGAATGGAATGAGTGGAAAATTTTAGCATCTCGCTTCGTCGAATAGGTAAGGTTTTCTTTGACCGTTCATACAGAAATGGTATGGTATTATAGACTTATGCCATTGATGTATTAAATAGGAAGATAGGCCACTCTCTAACATCACGTAAATATTAAATGGACCCGATGACGTGCGTCATGTGCTCGACAACCGAAATAGATAGACATATTACGCGGGCTATAGCGGGAACGAGATAGCAATAATTGTAACTGTTACGTACCCATAACAACTCGCAAACAAACTACGATTCGGGTATTCCCCGCAAACCGGGAGTACTGTAGGTCGATTGTGTCCTTTCCCCTAATTTATGCGGTCCACATCGATTAGCGCGAAGGAACATGGGTGGGTTTTAGTCAGTAAAAGTTATTTGATAATTTCCCACACAAAAAAAAAGTCTATAAAATAGAGTGCCTAGGTATTGCTTTTGTAGATTATAAAGTACATCTAAAAATACATTACAAGTAGAGGACGGAGTAAGCCATTGGTCCCGGCTATCATTCGTTGATCTTTGACAGTCGTTACGGATCGTCAGTAGCCCGAAAGTCTTACAACCAGTCTTACCAAGTGGTATCGTATTACCCAGTAACTGGGTTGTGGGAGTCAGGTAGGCAGTTTCTCCATTTAAAATACTGGTATTCAGCTGCATACAGTTAGAGTGGAAGCCAACCCCAACATAATTAGGAAAAGGCTATGATGATGATGACGACGGGACGGAGTACCCTAGGGGGGGTCGTGCTCTGGACCAGAGACTATAAGGATCAACTTAATTTTTTAAAAGCATTTAGCTGTCATAGTTATTATAATTTTACATACATATAATAAACAAATTGAATTAAAAGGCAACCGACGTGGATGGTCATCAGAAATAAAACGCGTGACAAGTGACAACGATCTCATGATTAAGATTCTAGTTTATCACATTTCGGGGGGGGGGGGGGGGGGGTTGGGTCGAACCCCCCTCCCTTGCCTACGGCCTTAGTAATAAGTTCATTAAAACAGCAGTATTGGCACTTTAGTTAAATTAACAACAACACTTCCTCTCCTTAAATAATTATCATAATTTTATAGTTCTTTTCTCTTGTTTCCACATTATTTTGTATCTAAATAAGTATATTGTTATGTATGTATGTATTTATTGTAAATTGTACTTACTGTACACCACTGACTACCTGCAGTATTGTCTGTCCTTCTCCCTTAAATCCATCCAAAGGTTATCAGCCTTTATACAATTTCTACATTTATATCTGTAATTCATGTGGTGTACATATAGTATCCGAGTATTCATCGTATTCCATTAATTTAATTCGCAGTAGCAACTACTTGTTTATGTTTTATCAGTTGACAATTTATTACAGACTCACTGTACATTTGTATAGTAGGCAGAACAAATTCAAATTACCACAATCAAGACTATACAAAAAAAATGGTGGATCCTAAGAGAGTATTGAGCTATGAGGACATGCTGGAGGTGATTCATGAGCCAAAGAAGGTAATCATTGACGTCCGTGAACCCGAGGAGGTGGCCAGCACCGGCAAGATACCATCCAGCATTAATATACCATGTAATTTTTTTTTTTCTTACCAGTCTTCAGTGCCAAGTGTGTGTTTTTTTATCTAGAAAATTATAACTAAGTATAACAAACAGGCTTGGCGTTTCTAACATAACAAACAGGCTTGTTGGGAGTAACAAAATCTAAAAAATAAGGGAAAAGTAAAACTTGGGCAGTGTAAATATTTAACACAAACAAATAAACTGACGAAAATAGAAAGTGAAAAGCGAAAAAAAAAAACATTTTAGTCTAATTTGACGGCACGGTTGGCGCAGTGGTTAAGCGATTGACTGCTGCGCTACGTGTTGCGGGTTCGATTCCCGCACGGAACTACATATTTGTATGACCTACAAGTAGTTGTTCCGGGTCTGGCTGTTTGTGTATTTGAGTTTAAATGTTTGTAAACGCACCCACGATACAGAAGAATAACCTAGTGTGGGGCAATGCTTATAAAAAAAACAAAAACAAACAAAACAATTAAGCTTCTAAATGAATGTAAATTACCAATTTTGAGGTGGTGCCTAACTAACAATCAGCGAAGATTAATCTTGTGCTGCCTCTTACTGCCATGTTTTACACTGGTGCCTTTTTGATTTTTTACGAGCACTCGTCGACTTTCAAACCTGCTTTTTTTTCGTCAATTAAAAATTTATTTTATCACAAACACTGCTATCATTACAGGAAAAACATAGCATGACGCTTTCTATTTCTACTCTACGGTAGAAAAGAAATGGCGTGTCTATCGAAAATGTTCTACTGTCTACACGGAAACGTAATTTTTGTCTACTCTTCCTTCGACAAAACGCTTCTCTACGGTTCTCGTGCTAAGTCTGCTGATGTTCCAGTTAAATTCCTAATGCTGCGGTCACATTGTCGCGATAAGGAAGTGCGCGTTCTCTCTCACTCTCTCTCTCGCACACCGCTCGACGACGAGAGCGCGCGCGAAGTGTAGTTCGTTTTATCGCGACAATGTAGCCGTGGCATTATAAGTCTTAAGTACTAAACCTTTCCCTTTCATAACACATCTACCTTTGTTACAGTGTCATGTGTCCAAGAAACTTTAGGGCGCATGTCTGACGAAGACTTCAGGCGCACGTTTAAACGCGAGAAGCCGACGAGGAATGATGATCTTATCTTCTATTGCAAGTCCGGCAGACGGGCTTCGGAAGCCCTAGACGCGGCACTACAGTTAGGCTTCAAAAAGTAGGTATCATGCTATTATAGTATACAGTAATTAACAAGACTTATTCCCGTTTTCACTAACACTAGGTGACACCTAGCTGAATGTCTAAAATTCTAAATAAAAGCGCAATAAGTATTGGATTTTCAACACAATCATATTTATGCTTTTATTTAGGGTGGTTCCTAGTGTTAGTAAAACCGGCGAAGTGCGTGACAGACCACGCACAATAAAGGGTTCTTTAGTTGGGATGAATTTATCCTAAAAACAAACTTAACATTGAAGTTAAAAAAAACCCAAATGCAAATGTAAATTAGTATCGCAAAACTGTGAATATTGTAACGCCGCGTTCGGAATTAAAACCGCAGCGCGCGGCATGTCGAGTCACTGCTGTCATTGAGATGAGCGATTTTGCCGCTTGCGGCAGCGGTCGCGTTCGGAAGTGCACCTTAACTCCGTGTCCTAACCAGAAGCTATAGTCGCGCGAGCACGCGATCGTTTGTATGAACTAGGTATGTATGACGTACTTGAAGTTCTTGAACGCGACTTGATTGATCGCGCAAGTAGGTATATTCAATGATATTATATTAAACAGATATGTTATACACTCACAAAACAACCGAAAATGGTGTTCCGCGCAGCAGCGGCGGCACACATACCCACTTTTCATTCATTTTACATTTCACTACAAGTAAAAATTATAGAAAAGAGATGGCTTGATAAAAACAACAAGAAAAAAAGAGACAGCTAGTGTTGTCAATTGCGCGTGAATGTAAACAAACATTATTCTGGCCACCAATCACCGAATGTTGGCATCACAGACTAACAAATTGTGAATAGAGTGTGCGTCTGTCGTCCTCACGACAAAAAAATTTATGTACATTTCTTTATTTTTTTTAACCTCCAAATATGAGAAAAATAATTGAAATATATTAATACATCGATATATTGCGTACTTAGATGTGGTATGAGATCCATTGTGTGTTAACTTTGGTATCATAATTGGTACACTTTCTAAATACACACGATGGATTTTTTTAGCTGCTTCAACTAAGCGTAATACTCGTCGCCATGCGTGTCGTAGACTAAAGTGAATACGTCCCAATTAGGACGTTTTCGAGTCTTCACGATTGCGCGCTCACAACATATCTGTTTAATATAATATCATTGGGTATATTCATACATATAAAAGAGCGCGACAATCGTGTACTCGCGTGATGATCGCTTTCGGTTAGGACGTGGCCTTAGAGGGTGCTACATGACATGTGTTACGTGAAATGTATAACCCAGCCGTAATGAAAAAGAAAACAGTAACGCACAAAATATTGTAAAAAGACTGAGGCAGTAAATTATTATATTTCTTCATTTTCAGTTCTAAAAATTATGTGGGAAGCTGGTCAGAGTGGTCAAGCAAGCGCAAATGAAGTTTTCAACAGTGATGTTAGGATTAAGATTGTAATAAATGTACATACGATAAAAAATTGTGTTATTCATTAAATACTTATTTTCGGTCTTTTATACCCTTTTTAGATTGAGATGGTTTGAATCCTTTAGTTTACATTTAAATTGTGCCAATTCTTTATTACCTGCGGTGTAATTGTGTAACACTATCAATAGCAAAGGGTTTAATTTTGACAGTTCAACAACATTCATTGTGTTATTTACGTTGTTGAGCAGACAAATTTTTCGAACTTAAGAAGCAATGGATTAGCAATATAATTCAAAATCTGATTGCGATTGATAGTGTGTTACGCAATTAGGATGCTGGTCAGCAATTTCAATGCTACCAATACGTAAACAAAATGTTATTTAAGGGAAATAATGACAAGCGAAGGACACTATCAGTCTATCAAATCTATCAAAAACGAAATAAACTCGAAAAACTATACCTAAGCAAAAATACTATTACAACTACTTATAAAGGTTGTACCTACCTAAATTAGTGAATATTTTTTTATTTAAAACACTAAAAATAAAAGCAAAGCAGGGATTTTTACGTTGAATATAACCGGTCTTCTAATGAGCGGCCCAGTAACGAGCAGATCAGATTCAAAACAACATGGTGACGCACGTACTTACTGATATAATTATGTTTACGGCCTAAATGGTTACTTGCAAAATATTATTCATGCTACATTATTTGCTTTTAAATACTTAGTAGTGATTAAGGAGTGTCGTTATAGCAAATGATAGTAGGTACCAATTATTTCTGGTTTAATGGTACAAAACAAACATCGTATGCGTAAATAAAAAAAAATGTCATGATTATGGTTTCAGAAAACCACAGACAGCAGATAAAGTGTAGACTCAAAATCGGAATTAGAAATAAAATTGATTTTTATTGTTTACCTCAAATAAATAAAATAACATCATTAAAAATTTTACAGTTCGAAGACAAATGTCAGCTACATGTCAAGGACAAATGAACTATTACCAACAAACAGATTAGCAGTTATCAGTTTCTCTCATTGAGTTTTGCTGGCCCAGTCTGTAAAACTGCCGAGATAGTTCTTTGCACTGCAATAAAACAAAATAATGTTTATTATTACTTACCTATACTCCATTTGAAATAAGATTTTGTACCGATTTTGACTTCTATTCCGTAGTCATAAAGATGGTATTAAAAGCAAAAACGTTGTTACAATACTAACTGTTTATATAATTCCAGCTGCCATTTGTAATGCCTCCAACGGAATAGAAGTCAAAATCGGTTAAACGGACTGTAAAAAAGGTTTATTTATTTCAAATGGAGTATAAATACTTATGTAGGTACTATGTTATTCAAAATGACAACAACTAAACTGGGGTATCTTGACACCTCTTTGTGGAAGCTAAGCATGGTACTTTATGGTAGGACTCTTCCTAGGTTCTCTCATTAGTCTCTGGGCAAAGTTCACAAACTGCACTTCGACTAATTAAAGTAAGTCTTTTAATACGAATATGAATATTATTAATGAAAAAATAAAGTTCATATTCGTATGAAACTCAAATTCTCATTTGAGTATGGGCCTTAGTTCGTCAAGATAAGGTTCATATTCCTTAATTTACTTAGCAGAATAAAGTCAAAGTGCAAACTCTGAATTCTCTTCTCAGACTAAGATTCCCCACATAATTCTAACTTTTCACTGAAGCTGAAGAAATGTGAGCAAAACATGGTGCAGTGTGCTTTGCAATTAAGCTTATCTGTGTAAGTTATTGATCCTCCGTATTAAAAAGTCCTAAAAGCAAATAGTTCTAATAGCAAAATGACCTACAATCTAAACGAGACTTTAGCAAAATGTCCTATTATCAGAAGTTCCTACTTGGTAAAGTACAGGTAGGTAATGCTGAAAAATCACAATCGGTTTTATCGTCATGGCCCATAGCATTTGTGTGAAAGGTACCATTGAAATGACAAAAAAAAAACCAGCTAAGTGCGTATCAGGTACGAAATGAAGGGTTGTGAATTGTGATACGCACAATGAAGGGTTCTGTAGTTGCAATGAATTTATCCCTAAACCAAACTTAATTTTGTAGTTGAAAAACATGTTTTCCCATACATCGATACTCACTTCTCAATCATCTTCATCAAATCTCCAACTGCAAATTTAAGTTGGTCGACTATTACCTACTAGTTAACTTATAAAGCCTACTTAGCTGTAATAGTTTTCCTTTTAAAGTCGTTGTATATACCTACTAACTGCCGTGATTTTTTTCACATATCCAAAAACAACCATTTAGCTGGCAGAGGCGGGGGACACTTGACTAACAAAAGTTAACAGTTTAAAGCTTAATACATATTGCGCAAACGGATCCCTGAATCGAAAAATAGTTTTGACAGACCCGCAATATTTTTTAGTTATATTTGTTCCCTAAGAACAAATCTCATACGGAACAAAACTAACATAGAGAGATGTATTAATGATTTTAATAATTACAATTCTCTAAATATATATTTGTTATGATCGCGAATCATATTTTGGTTAAAATACAATCTGACACTGACCTGCAAGAAACGCAAGAAACTTTTCAATTTTTTTTAGTCCGCCTCTGTACATGTGTGTGCATAAAGTCAAGCCAAGTCTTCGACAATTCAGTCATCACGTTTAGCTCCGATGTTAAGAATCTTGGTCTGCATGTCGACAATTGTCTTGACTGGCGAAAGCAGGTAACGACTGTAAGTCAAAAAGTCACCGGAACGTTGCGGTCGCTCTATCGATTGAAAAATCTTCTTCCATCACACATAAAGGCAATGCTTGTACAGTCCCTAATATTTCCCATGATTGACTATGGTGATGTGTGTTACTATGACCTGAATGCAGATCAATAAACTTGACCGCGTTCTCAATAACTGCATTCGATTCGTTTTCAATCTGCGTAAGTATGACCGTATGTATCCGCGCACCGACTGCTTTTGAAATGGTTACCCATTCGTCAACGTAGACAGTTGAGGGCTCTGTCTATGTTGTTCTCTATTCTCGACAAACCCACTTCTCCTTCTTACCTGACTTCCAAAATTAAATACTTACTACTGCTCATAGTAAAAATCTTCGTTCCACCAAAAATCGTCTGCTACGATGTCCTTCACACCGTTCTGGCTTCATTCATTCTTCTTTCTTTGTCCAGGCGGTCTTTCTTTGGAATGCGCTCCCTCTGAACATCAGGAAGGACGTCAGAAGTTGGCCGAAACATCTCAACGGTGATTTGCTGGAGTGGTTTTCTTCGCTACCGGTCGTTATTTCTCCTGACAAAGTTTATTTTGGTATATTATGTATGTATGTATCTATCTATGTATTTGTATTTATTTATGCTTGTATTTTATAGTTATTTCCGAGCTATCTATCTCGTACGTTGCACCTGCCATGTTTTTCTCTGCATCACCCTATGGTAGAAAATGCCTCAGGCATTAAGTCCGCCTCTTTGTACAGTGTATTTTTTTACTTGTGCATAAAGTATTAATAAATAATAAATAAATAAAGTATTAAATAAATAATAAAATATGAATTTCGCGGGCTACAACTGCGGATTCACCTTAATAAAAACTAATAATGACGAACTTTAGGTATTATTTACTTAGGCAAGTATTTGTACCGAGTTTCAAGTTTATTACCTAAATCAAGCAATAAGATTTTTTTATAAAATTAAAATCCCCCCTTTTCATCCCCTTAAAGGTTTATTCTAAAACCGCTTCTTAGTGCTCACCTAAATTAGAAAAGAAAAACGAGTGTGCTTTAGACCACACGACTGAAGTAAAACTTACTTAATATTCATACTAATTATACTTCCGTAACGCTCTCGTCACTTCAGTAACGCTCTCGTCATGCATTCACCAGCTTACTCCCCAGTTTTACTTCAAAAAGGAAGCCGCGTGCAAAATTTCACGTTCCTAGACCTTGATCTCGACTGTGTGCTGTCAGTCAGTCAATCAGTCAGACAGTTTCTCCTTTTTTATAAATATATAAATTTTAGCGAAGATTAATAAAATATGGTGCTGGCGACAGATAATCCCAAACATTTTACGGTTTTATCACAGTATAGTTGGGCTGTTATTAAATATATCAATGGGTCAAGTTGATTTATTTACTGTTAGTAAATAAATCAACTCGGCCTGTCGCAGTCCACTGATGGACATAGGCCACAACACCCTGTCTTTTGCCCTCCGCATCCAGTCTGTCCCTGCTACCTTTTTAAGGACGCTGGACCTGGGGGCCATCGCGGGGGGGGAAGGTGCAACAGCTATTGAGGGATACAGCTCATGTCACACAGTATGAAGGTATGGGAGAAAGTAATAGAGAAAAGATTGCAAGAGGAGAGTGAGATTACCCCAAACCAGTTCAGGTTTATGCCAGGTCGAGGTACAATGGACGCCACTTTTGCACTCCGCCAATTGTGCGAGAAGTACAGACGTGCACACAAGAACTTGCACATGCACATGGTGTTCATTGATCTGGAGAAAGCGTATGATAGGGTACCTCGGTATGTGTTGAGGTGGGCCTTGATAGGGAAAGGTTTGCCCGGAAAGTATGTACTCGTAGAGTTAATTCGTGCTATGTACAGTCAATCTTGCACCTACGTCCGGTCGGCTGCTGGCAATACCGACGAGTTCAGTGTGGCTGTAGGCTTGCACCAAGGGTCGGCTTTAAGTCCTTACCTCTTCCTGTTGATTATGGACGCTCTGACGTCGGACACACAGGAAGAGGCACCCTGGTACATGCTGATTGCCAATGACATTGTTTTTGTCGGTGTAGATGGACCTGAGATCCAGAGCAGATAGGAGAAGGCAAAAGAAGCTTGAAAATCAGCAGGAAAAAAAAACTGAATATAATATATGTTCTGCGATTTCGGCGGTCTCTCCAGTTCTGGAGTAATAGAGCTTGATGGCACGCTTCTCCCAGTCTGCTCCAAGTTTCGGTATCTCGGTTCGCTCGTGCAAAGCAATGGCGAACTATATCGGACGGTTAAGCACAGGATTAACACTGGATGGATGAAATGGCGGCAGGTCACGGGAACAATCTGCGACTCCCGCATTCTCTTAAGGGGAAGATAATTATATAGAACAATGTTTGGACCGCTGTCTTGTATGGAGCAGAATGTCGGGCACAGAAGGAATGAATGAATGGCAATTGCATGTAGCTGAGATGAGAATGCAAAGAGAGATGTGTGGTGTGACACGAATGGATAGAATAAGAAATGAGTACATAGGAGGAAGTCTGAAAGTGGCATCTGTGACTGTAAAGTTGTGCGGAAATCGGTTGTCATGGTATGGGCATGTGATGCGGAGGAATGAGGAAAATGTCGTGAGGAAAGTTATGAGTATGAATGTCAATGGCTATAAAAGTAGGGGAAGACCAAAGAAACGATGGATGGACTGTGTGAAAGATGATACGGCTAGAAATGGAGTGATTACCGAGATGACGACTAATAGAGAAGTGTGGAAGAAAGGGACATGTTGCGCCGACCACAAATAAATCGGGATAAGGGCAGGAGAATGATGATTTGTGTATTGTATGACTAGGTACCGTTTTCATTCCTTTGTTTTAAGACCATTTGCTCATAGGACGATATGCTAATATGACATTTTGCTAAAGTGTTGTTTTGATTATTTTTAGTTAATTTTGCTATTAGGACCATTTGCTTTTAGAACTTTTTCTTATGAAGGGTTATCAATAACCCCTCCATATCAAAAAGTTAACAAATTAATTATACTAAAATAGGTAGTTGTTTATTCACATTTTGTCTCAATTATCTAAGTAGCTGTCTGCTGGATAGATAGGTATTGAATTATAACTTACTTCTTGAATCCTAAGTTGATAGCATTTTGTTGTGCCATGCCAGACCTCTTACCGATCATACAATAAAATATAATCTCAGTATCTTCTACTGGCTTGGGTCTTTTGTAGGCCTTCTCAAATTCTTTTTCAGGCATTGTGCTAAGCACTGGTGACACATTGCCCACTGTGAATATCAAAATAATTGTTGTACATTTTTATTCTAGGCATAATCAGCCTATATTATTTCCACTGCTAGGAGCCAGGCCATCTCTCTGACAGTGAGAAAGGTAATCTAAGTACCTACCTAAAATTATAGTATTGAATAAAATCTTATAGGTACATAAACAACTATACACAAGATGCAACTTTAAATCATCAAATCTATCTTACTTTATAAAAGTGCAAATTGTACTTTATATGTGCAGGAAAACATTAATTTTGACTGAATTGATAATAACTTACATGGGATGTTGATGCTATTTGGAATCTTGCCAAACTCCTTGACTTCATGAGGTTCTCTAACATCAATTATTACAGTACTGCTACTTGCTGTTGCCTGTTTCACATAGTCATAATCTACAGTTAACTCCTCAAGGTTAACTTGTACTGAATATGAACGCACTGTGTTGATACTTGGAAAGTGTGAAGATGGAGCATATCTAAAAATACCTAAAAGTAATAAATTATTGATTATTTTGGTGTACTGTAGGTATTTGCGCCAGCCACTATATATAAATAGGTATCTTATATTTAGTATCAAGTTTAATAGGTAAGGTACATTATAAAATTTAGTCTTAGTTATTTACAGATTTGTCTTTATGTATGTAATTAGTCTTGTATTTAAATATTATGTTTTATAGCTAATGGGGAATAAGTAATAAATAATGGGGTTTAATCCTTTGGTCATGTACTTACAAGGCAGATTAAATCTTCTCAAACATTTTCTTATATTTGTAGTTCCCGCCGCCCTTATTGTCTGACAAGACGACGGAAGGAACCGACGGATTACCCGTGCTAGTGCTAACATTTTTAATTTGCTCGCTCTATTGATTGAGAAATGTACGACTGAATAGAAAAAATACAAAGTTCAGAAACACTTTTCTGGTGTAAGTAGTAACTTTTTACAGCATACACGCAAAATAAAACATATAATTTTTTCAGAATTTTACTTTTTGGTTTGTTTCAGATTGAATGAAATTGAAATAAAAATAGACGAATGACAGATTGACAGTGATTTTGAATGGGAACGATTGTCGTTTCTTTTGTTCATTTGCTCAGTTTAAGTTTGGTAATAGACGGTTTTTTTTTCTATTGCTTTTTTTTATATACGCAAACTTTATACGCATATTTTTGTAAGAAATAGCAACTTTAAAACTTACAAAATATAGTGAAGTAGAATTACATTCTTAAAAATATTTTTACCAGGTGGCAATAAATCTACACTTTAGATTTTGGTAAATTTGACATGGTATTCTCACTCAATTTTGACAGCTGACCCCATCCATCAAAAGCTTCAAGCTTGTGCAAAAATATTTTAAATTTTTAGTAATTTACATCTCCATTAACGTTGTAAGTGTTTGTGTGTTAGTAATTTAATCAATCGAATATACAGCTATATTTTTTTCGTAATATGGACGACTCTTCATGTCGAAACTCGACGCATCCTCAATACCTTGTGATTTTTATTGTGTTCTATTTCTATGCGGAACAGCATTAAGACAGTATCAATAAACATGAGTAACTTATCTTACTTCCAGATGCTATACGCATAACAAACAGGAGTGTGCGAGTGTAGTTGTTCAGTGGTGTGAAATGATTTCATGTTGAAATCTATTAGGTCATTACATTAGCAAATATGGGGTCCATGCGACCGACGGGAAGGTTCCTATCGTTCGCCAACAACATCCAGAGGACACAAAAACAACCTGGTAAATATGGAACTTTAACTTGTCAATAAACTTGATCACATACCTAAGTTATGAATCATGGATTCATATGTACTTGTTTGTATTTGCAAATACTATTACAGATTATGTATGTCAAAATCGTGTTGTTCACTATCGTTCTGAACGGAATTATTCACTTTCAATATTGGTTTGGTCTAAAAACACATCACCATAATAACATTTAGTAATTGCTATGTTGTAATATTGTTACCGTGTAGTTCAAACCTACCTATAAAATAGCATTATGACAGTTTCATCGAAAAATTATGAAGAGACACTGTGTTAGAAACTTAGCACATATTTAATTCCAAAAATTATATTTTTGATCCACAATCTTAGCTTATTTTAAACCATCTATCTTTGTCTAGTGCCAAGTGGTTTTCCACAAAGTCTATCAGGTAGTGAGACGGATGTATCAACATCAAATGAGAACCTGTCACGAGAAGAGCGCTATGTTGTGCGACACACAGCCAGGGTAGAGCCGCAGGGACAGGAAAACCAGGCTCAGTCTAACAACAATAACCGGAATTCGCTCAAGGTAGAATGTCACTTAAGTATTACCAACTCTTAAAATACTGGTGTTTTGCTGTATCAGCGGGCTAATTGCGTAACATACTATCAGTAGGAATCGGTTTTAATTTGACAGTTCAGCAACATTCATTGTTATTTATGTTGATGAGCAGACAAATTTTTCTAACATATGAAGCAATGGATTAGCAATATACTTCCAAATCATTCCGATTGTGATTCAAACTGTGTTACGCAATTAGGGTGCTGTTAACACTGGAAGCCAACCCCAAATAACATAGTTGGTAAAAGGGCAAATATTAAATAATATTTCGTATTACAACTATCACTATGAAATAAGGCAGTTTACAACTGATAAAAAATTATAACATCTATTGTAATTGTAGGAGAGTGTAACGGGGAGCAATCGCAACTCTCTCAAAGACTCAGTGGGTGGTAGCAACAGCAACCGAAGCTCCTTAGACGTGTCCTCATCTTCATACAACACTCTCATCATACACAACCAGGACGATTCCTGGCCTCCGAGACCTACGCCTATCAGGTAAGAACTTTATTTCATAACTAGCTTCTGCCCGAGACTTCGTCTGTGTAAAATTTCTTGATTTTACATAAAATATATCCTCTAACAGAGACGGCGAACCTTTTTACATCCACATGCCATTTTTTCCAAATAAGAATTTAATATGGCGATGACGTACCAATAATCAATCTTGACTTTGACTGTCGGCAAAAATTAAGTAAATTTCATAATAATTCAGACATTTACCGTTTTATATTTATTTATATGAAAGAACAAATTAGTGCGACTTCTGCTGCAACCTAGATGCCAAATAATTTACATATCAATCAGGTTCACATTTTCCCTTGTATTTCCGCGGCAACGATAGTCGAAATTACCTGTCGACAAAACAACCTCATCAGCTTTATTATTAGTACATTCATTGACCTGCATAACCTGACCCCTCTTCCATTCTTCTTGTTTGTAAGGGGGGTCAGGTAATGCAGGTCTCATACTGTACTAGCATCTGCCCGCGACTTATTCGCGTGGAAGTCGTAGGACACTACAATATACTAAAATAACAGCCACATTTCCCGCCCGCGCTATTACTTCGTTTTTGTTTAGCGTTCTTTGACTTTTTTTTTTGTTCGGCTCCTAAAGGTCGTACCGTGATGTGACCAGAGATTAACGCGTTCAAACAAACAAACAAACTCTTCAGCTTTATTATTATTTCTTATTTACTTCTGTTGTGGTCAATAAATGAATAGGTACGTTTTTTTTATTTTTAATCAGAGACCTGGGAGCCTAAAATGGACGCTTTGGCAGAATCATGCGTGCAATTCATACAGCCCGCAATTCATCTGTTTGACAGCTGCTATTTAACATTAGACTTCACTATATTAATTCTAAATTTGTGGACCATTTTACGAAACTCCATACACAGCTGTCAAACAGATGAATTGCGGGATATGAATTGAACGCAGATCATAATATGATTCTGCGAAAGCGTCCATTTTAGGCCCCCTGTTGGATGAAACAATTATAATGCGCGTAAAGGCTTCTACATACCAGCGCGACTTGTCGCGCGACGCGACACGGCACAAAGGCCCCGCGTGTCGTGGGATGAGCGGTGCCTTTGTGTGGTGTCGCGTCGCGCGACAAGTTGCCCCGGTATGTAGAAGCCTTAATGGTCGACCAATGTGTGAATGAGTGCGTGCCTTGCCTTGCCTGTACGTACAGCGAGCTGGCCGACTCTGAGTGACACAGTTTTTTTGTAAGCGAGAATCTGTCCGACTTTTTTTGTTCGTCCATGCTCTAGGGCCAAGTCTATACACTAGGACCTATTTACCTGAATACCTAGAGGCTAGGCATTCAGATACGGTTTTTTTACTTGCTCATTGTGTGCTTAGGCCTCAGTCTTCCACAATGAAGTTGCAGTTGATGCCATGAATAATAGCTATAAAAATAAGTAACAATAAACAGTCCATTAAAGTCCACTATTTTATATTCGAATAATATTACTAAGCAATTGCGGTGCCGGCCCGCATGTTTGTGTATGTGAATGAATATCGCGCATGTGCCGCACTGGAACCGCGGGTACCGTGTACACGCATTGATGCTGAGTTAAGACGCAGATATTTGCCAGTGACCTTGAGTGGTTAGCTTGCGTGTTCTGTATTGAGCTCACGCAACGCGTCGTACGTTCAGCCAGTAATAGGACTCGCCCATTAAGGACCTCTGTCCCTAATTTGACGCATTATTAATTTATTAAACACAAATCAAAAGGTATTTTAATAAAACGCGTCTATTAAAAGATCAATAATTAAATTATCTATAAATTGGTGAACATTTCTGAAAAATACGCTTTTTAGCGTTAGACATAACTTTAAAAATTACTTTTACTATGTAATATAAACATAATCTAAAATATTCACATATTAAGTTACTGAGAAAATGCTCTAATTTAACATATATTTTTTTCAAATCATTAACACTACTCGTTTAGACGTGATCTTCAGTATACAATCATTAAAAGTCGGTTATCGTCGCCTTAAGGCGAATATTTCTGAAAATGGTCAAAAATTTGGTTTTTTAAAGCAGTGTATCTCTCAAAACTTAAACCGTAAATATTTTTTCCAAAACATAAACAATATGATATTTTCAAGTCTCGTGCATACGGTGATGGAACTCAAAACATAATTAAACATAATTTAATACATCAAAACAATCTTCAAAGACAACTCTTAATTATTTTTAAAAGCAGTTTATCCCTTCGTTAACAGTTATAATTATAGTTAAAAGTATACCATAAAATTTCAAATGCCAAACTGCATCCGGTGATCGATTAATTTATATTAATTAGTTAATTTCTGATTTTATACGATTTTATTTCCATTTTTACGCATATGTTGTGTCATCGCGCATCTCTTTCTTTTGTATGCAATCTGACAGTGACAGCGGTTTACCTGTTAACGGCGTCTTAAATAGTAAAGCAGCAATCTCAGTTCAGTAAAGAATTGCCAACGAAATTGTAAAGACTTTGCTTTTCATTAAAATATTGAGATACGTGATAGACGTTAACTTTAATTTAAAAAAACAAACTGTTACTTACGTAAGTACTTAATTTATAAACGCAGACAGAAACAAATTCATAGACGTAAAGAAAGTTGTGTTTCACATGCCTTTTAAAGAAATAAGAAATTATAAAAAATAAAAACAATATCTCAGAATGAGTGTAAAAACTACGCGGTGCCGTTGCGGCGGCGCATGCGCGATATTCATTCGCATACACAAACATGCGGTCCGGCGCCGCCCGCCGGTGCGGCTCCGGCGTCACGTACAGGAACCCTGAGGCTGGTATAGTTTTGCAAGAAAGCATAGCAGCCCCAAAAAAAAAAATGACGCAAAATTCACAATGAGTTTCCATGCAATTCTTGCTTACACTTTTTCGAAAACAATCAAATCAAATCAAAAATCAATCAAAAATATTTTTATTTCACATAAGCCTATATCACGTTTCTTAAGTGCCCTTAAGAAACGTCAGAAGCTAGGTGCACGGTTGCAATTGGTCGTTTCCTATGGAGAAGAGCCGGAAAGAAACTCCACGGTCCATCTACAAAAAAAATAAAATTGGCTTTTACAATGTTTTCAAATCACAGTGTTAATAGGTATGAGAGGACAGCGTAGGCCCGTCAAAAGTACCAGGTACTTAACAAAATAGAAAATGGTCTACAGATCTACAGTCTATTAAGCCTACAACATCCTCACATTGACAAAAAAAACAATATAAAATATGATTAAAATAATAAAAGTTAAAACCTTGTTGAAATTTATACTGTAGGTATAGGTAATATAATTTAAATTGTGGCAATAACAGTGAGTATCCTAACCATACCAATAATCATCAACAATTTTCTGTTCTCCTCAACAGAGAACACGAACGAACAAGTAGTGAAGTGAAACACTCAAACACACAGTCGTCGCCATACCACACATTGAAAAAGAACGAAGGCTTGAAGAAACCTAGTGGGATACCTGTACCTAAGATGCATAAGGAACAAAATGTGACTACTACTGCCAACTACATTGATATTGGTGGCCAGAGGATCTATACTAGCCCACCTGACCATGGCGTTCAGGTATTTATTGATTTATTTAAGGGGCAGCATGCGTAGTTCATACAAAACATCACGTAAATCAAACATATTCTTAAGGTAGTGAGTATTTATTTCGATTGGATTACAGAATACCTATGTACTCAAATATATATTTTGAAAGGACAATGATATAAAGACAAGATAATTATGAGGAATTTAAAATTTCTATAGAAAACTTATTTTTCTCATAACTCTTGTTTAAATCAGTGTCCATTCAATATTATTAATAATTTAATATTTGGGAACCTAGATATTCTGTATTCCAATCGAAATAAAGACACAATACGTTAAGAATATGTTTGATTTACAAATTATTTTGGTATTACGTTTGTATGAACTACGCATCCATCGCCGGCCTCTTAATACTTTAAGCACACAAATGTACAGAGGCGGACTTAATGCCATAGGCATTTTCTACCAGTCAACCTTTCCATCCAGGTATGACAAAGTGGTAATTAGCTATAGTGAGCCTGCCTTTTGAGCTTAGGTTGAGCTTCTTAAGTTCTGAGTTGAGCTGCACGACTAACAAATGCGTGCTCTGGTTATTTCGTCAAACAACCATTTTAGACACCAATCTATATTCTTATTTATTCTATATATTATTCTATATTTCTTAGAGTGTCTAGTTTTTATAAAATATGATTGACGTGTAAAGTGTTCGTACAAACCTTCTTACAGAAATAAAATCATTATTTATAATTTTTTACAACATTACTTTTAATAAAAAATAAAAATAAATCTGCTTCGCAAGGTAGTACAATACTTTTGTTATAAGAGTAAAAATTAACAATGGATGTTCTGGTCATGGAAAAAAATTACTTCGTATAAACGCGAAACTCCCGTTCCGAAAGCGTTAAAAGCGCACTATAACCCTACAGTTTCTGGGCATACAATACGCCCAGTTTCATCTTTTTTCTACCAAAGCCTTTGGTAGAAAAAAGATAGTCGTAGGTATATTTAATTTTATAATATTGTGTAGTTATAAATACCAATAATTATTTTTTATTTTTATTGTGTGATCTTGATATGACATTTTTTCGTCTAAAAACTTAAAACTCTTTTATCCAACAGGAAATAACAGAAATCCCTGACGACTTTCTCAACCAGTCATCAGTGTTGAAGCACCTAGCTAAGGAAGTTGCGCAGTCGCCAACCCCGCGCGGCCCTACACCCCCTGCGTCTCCCCGCGCCCCCGCACCTCCCCGTGACGACTCGAGGAAAGCTAAGGGGAAATGCTCCAAAGCTAAGCTTAGCAAGGAGAAACTGAATTTGTCGAGGTCACAACCTGATCTTACTAGGTGAGTCTGAATAAAGGTTGTGTTTACCCGACTGCGTGACGCAAAGGAGGGTAATGTGTTTATCAGCCTATGTATGTATGTTTGTTCCTTTGTGGTACTCTAGGGACCAAATGCGTGGGCCGATTTTAATGATTCTTACGTCAATCGATTTGTCTTAATCTTGTGAGTGTCACTAAAGACATGACAGTAATCAAAAGTCAATATGGTGACAACCAGACGCCATACTACGAAAAATAAAAAAAATAAAGTCGACGAACTACATCAAGTGGGGTATCATTGGATAGGTATTTGAAAATCAACTTTAGGTTTCTCGAATCATTTTTCATTTTGAATGACCATTTAGGATCTATAACTATTTAAAGTTAGTTAGCAACCATTCTCACTTAAATTTTCAAAACTTATATTAAAGCTCTTATTTATTCATATATTAGATCATATTAACGTGAAATATAATTAGTAAAAGGAATATAATTAAATATAATGCTTACAATCGAGTGACATACCAAGAATGAACTTGCTCTGAAAGATAATAAATAATTTTATCGACCGTTACCCTAAGCGTTACTACCTACGTACAGTGAGAGAAAAATAACCTAATTAATAATCCTAACAAAAAAATGTGAAATAAAAAAATAATAATTTAAATACTAAGTATCAAAAAAAGTGTAAAATAAAAAAAGTCAATAGGTCGTTATTGTTAAGAAGATGCCTCCGACTGCATGAGATTATTTATAGTATTATTTTATAAAAATCTTGTTTCCATCTTTTTTTATGTTCACTATTTACGCAGTCGGGTTTTTTGATTTTTTAAATAACTTTTTTTTATAGTTTTACTAATCAAATGTTTACCTAAAACAACCGTATGGTAAATGGATCCTAATGGAATTAATAAGTTTGGTTTGCACATGGAGAACAGTCCAATCAGTTTCGACTAATAAACTATGACAGTGATTTAGAGATAAGCTACGAGAACATGGCGCGCCCCTCCAAAATTTAAAACGTCTGAAAGTATTTACAAAGCGCCACCAAGACTCACAACGCTAGTTGTGAGTACTGAGACGGCCGTCAAACAAAAATAAATCCAAGGATTTATTTATTTGTAAGGATGTGACTACACACATTGAAACAGTAATTTGGAGGGGCGCGCCATGTTATCGTAGTTTATCTCTACAGAGAATGAAAACATCAGGATTACTATACATCAGGGGTTCCCAACCTTTTCTTGGTTAGGGACCACTTTTATATTATTCTTGTTAGCAGGGACCATTATGTAGGTATAATAAAAATAAACTGTAATAATCAAACTGAAACTTTAATTAACAACTCAATAGGAAATTACATAACAAGAAATATTAATATTTTTAGGATAAACTTCTGTAATTTTTTATTAATGGGATTTCTGAGCTTCCATCTTCTCCACGAGTTCGGCTATCCTAGGACTAATATTGTTACTCAAAGATACACGCAAATCATCACTTACTTTCAAACGATTCCTCGCCTTGTTTTTAATTACCAATAAAGCAGAAAATCCTTGTTCACTTAAGTAAGTTGTTGAGAAAATCATAAAATAGCGCAAGGCGATTTCTCGTAGGTAATTCCTAGCATACGCACGATACACGTACGCAGATCGCAGACGTTGTATCGTCTTCGCTGACCCCCGCGTACCGCCCCCACCACCCGCGCTCTTCTCAGTCACTGCACGGCGACCAAGGGCTCACCGCCCGCTAAATTTAAAATCATTCGCGGGCCATATATTGGCTTCTGCGGACCACTGGTTGGGAACCACTGCTATAGATAAACCTCTACCTAACCCTTCGGGGGCTTCTGAAAGCCGGAAAGTGAAGCGTCATGTTCAGCAGTTTGTTTAATTTTCCAAAATTTGTGTTTAGCCGAATATTAATGTGTAATAATGGTGGATTATTAACCATTAAGTGTTTGTGAACGTGCATTAGTGTAGGCAAATGAAACAAAACAGTGCAACCTCGCTTCAAGTTCTCTCAAGAAGTCCGCGTGAGGTCTCAGTAAAAATCTTTACTGAAACTCAAGGGTAGGGATATCATCATCATGCATTTAAAATTTATTTCATCAATACTATACAAGAACTAAAACGTGACATTGGCTAAATGCACAAACCGTGCGAAGCGAGAAGGAAAAAAAAAAAAAAACCCTTCGGGGATTACAGGCGTGATGCGATGTTATGTTATGATATGACAACATCAGGATTGTGTTTAAAATCTTCTGATTTGAGCATTAAAACTAGAAACAACCAAAACGCTAGTTGGTAATAAACTAGTTATTCATCAAGGCTGTAGTTACGCTGACAATATTACTTCGGTTGGGGTTGATGTGTTATTGACTTCATATACAGGGTGTATCAGGACCCATCTCATAGTCGTTATCTACGTATTATGTACCACCGCGAACGATCCCGGTCGACCACTTTTCGCCCTTATGCCCATAGTAATAAGGTTGAAAAGTGGTCGACCGGGAACTTTACACACGGCTACACATAAGCTATACTTTTCCAGTATAAGCTGATCTCGTATTGTGTAGGATTTCCGTACAATGAGAGGTCAGCGTATACTGGAAATGTATAGCTTGATGTGTAGCCGTATGTACCTACATCAAACTAAGTAGCATTGAACAAATATTATTGCTGGGAAACGACTTTTATTTTTGGCGCGAAAATTCCCTGATTACGGCAACAAGCAATGTAACGAACGCGAAAGGTGCTTATGGGTGCGTGCAACTGTACAAGAATTGTGGGGGTATTTAAATTAAAGTTATACCATTTTTCGTAGAAAAAAAAGGTGTTATTTTGACCTGAAATAATTCCGTAACCACCACCCCAGATAATTATGGTCCAGTACAAAAAAAATATCACAATGTCTGTATGTGACTTTCGGCTTTTTTACACCCGTTATAACCGTTTCACTTGATCGCTAATATTTTTCAATCTAATTTGACCTCTATTCCCTGGGCATAGCGTTGGAGTGCGCGCGGTGCCAGGCGGCTCAGAATCCAGTGGCTGGTGCAGCGGCGGTGAAGGCGAATTAGAGGAAACTGATGACGCATTCACGGCTGTGCTCGACGCGTTAGCCGCTGAGAACCATCAGCTCAAGAGGCAGCTTGCTGATGCCTGTGAACGAGTCGCCAAAACTAATAAGGTTAAATGATAAATGACTTTTTTCTGTAAATCCTAACTAATTTTATAAATGCTAAAGTGAGTTTGTTTGTTACGCTTTCACGCTAAAACGGCTGAACGGATTTTTTTTTTTTTTAAACCTTGCCCCACACTAGAAATTTCTCCTGTATTGTGGGTGCGTTTACAAACATTTAAATACACATACACAAAGAGCCAGACCCGGAACAACTACTTGTAGGTCATACAAATATTTGTTCCGTGCGGGAATCGAACCCGCGACACGCAGCGCAGCAGTCAATCGCTTAACTAACTGCGCCAACCGTGAACAAATGAACACATTGGCGCGTGAAAAATGATCGTTGCTCGTCATTGAATCTGGAATTTATAAATCATTTACTTAGTTTGAATTTCCGCGAATTATATGAGAAAAGCCTTGGCCGCAACTAGGCATTGATGGACGAACGTGTAAATGTGGGCCGAGGAGAAGCCGAGGCACACACATGTGAGTACGTGACTCTTTTGCTAGTAAAGTACTAATAACACGTCAAAAATAAGCTGTGTTTAAAAAAAAAAAAAATATTACCCTAGTGAGATTTATATGAATCCGTAGGTGAGTCCGTGGCATCACAGCGTGCTCTATCAGAATACCAGCGCTGTGGTATTTATTTTTTAAATATCGCAGATTTATGCTGAGATAAGAGCTTTTTGGCATCGCACAAGTCTTGATTGTTTATTTTTTGTATATTTTTAGTTTTAAATGCTGTTTTTGTATTTCTTTCTTTCTTTCATAATAATATGGAGAAACGTCATTGGTCATCAACATGAACATGAATGTGTACTGTGGGTTTCCCATGTTGCCCAATTTCACGGATACGCACATCCATTTTTGGGGTTCCGTAGTTAACAAGGAACCCTTATAGTTTCGCCATGTCCGTCTGTCTGTTCCCGACTTGGCTCAGAGAGACTCTTAATATTAGAAAGTCCCTACCGAGTTAAATAAAAAAAAAAACTAAGGTACCTCCCGAAAGTGGGGAAGTTATTTTTTTTCTCGTTCTCGGTTATCGTTGGATAGGCCGTTCAAAAATATTGCGGCTCTGTGAAAACCATTTTTGATTCAGGGATCCGTTTGCGTAATATTAAGCTTCTATTTTTTGTTAGAGTCAAATGTGTCCCCCCCCTGCCAGTTAAATTGTTGTTTTGAATATGTAAAAATAATCATGGCAGTAGTACATACAACGAAATTAAAAGGAAAACTATCACAGCTAAGTAGGCTTCACCAGTTAACGAGTAATAGCCGACCAACTTAAATTTGCAGTTGGAGAATTGACCGTGATGTATATCGATGTGTGGGAGAACATGTTTTTCAACTACAATGTTGTTTGTTTTTGGGATAAATTCATCCTAACTACGGAACACTTCATTGTGCGTGACCCGACACGCACTTAGCCGGCTTGTTATTTATAATAAGTTTACACCGGATTACTAATGTCATAAAGATCGAAATAGCAGGCCGTGAGTTGCGTCGCCCACGGATCCGCCTGTGCCAATTTCTGCTTCGATTAACTGTTTCTAATAACTACTTATAAATATGACACTCCAGTGTGCCGTTATGACCTTCAAAGAGAGAGTGAACAGGCATTTTCTGTGAACACTCGATAAAACGTAGACATTATGTTAATCAGCTGTATGCAGTCAAAAAGATGCCTTTCTCTTTCTTCACACACAAAAAGGCGTGGCTGGCGTGTTTTACTATCTTGGGGCGTTACCATACACGCTCATAGCAGGCCAATATAAGATAATTAATTTGTCCATGCGATTTTGTACAAAAAGTAAACTGTGACCTTGACCTGCCCTGCAAATATGCAGATACACATGTGTGTAGTATTGTCAGACCATATTATGCCTTTAAATGATAAAAGTTACATTCACATCATCATTCATTCATTAATTTGTCTACATTTCTTTTTCATTTCTCCTTTCGCAGGTCTGCTGAAGAAATTTCTTAAGAAATAAGCAGTACCTTTGTACTAAATTATTATTATGTCATATCTCTCGGTATTTTACTGTGTGTACATAAATAATAAAATAAGATTTTTGATTTCTGTAAATTGCTTTAAAAAAAACATTTTTTACACGTCAAAAAGATAGTTGATATTGAGTTGTAGATTGCGATATATTAACGTGACTTTTAACACCTAAAAGTCACTGTCAGTGTCCTTCAAGGGCTCCGCTCCCTGAACTCCCTAGCCCAGGTGTAGTATACGTGTTAACCGCGTGCTTATCACGCGGTTTGAAATGGTCTGCTTCCCTCCAGTTCCTTATTGTGCTATTTTTTTTATTAAATCTTTTCAATAAATTTAAAAATATAGCGGGTTTATGTCACATGAGCTATAAAATAGTATACGATACTCGATAGTAAGTATTAATGCACTGCGTTTAGCACCCTAGCTACGCTCGGGCGCTAACTTCACACCGTGCAATAATGGACTACTTAAGTCACACGTATCGTAATGTACTATTACACGTCAAGAATAATATTGTAAGTCTCTGAGAAGAAATTTCGAAACAAACTCAGAGGTCGCAGTCTCTTTGTAAGTCCAGACATTATCTCTTTATCATACGAGATTATTATTATTTCTTAGCTCGAAGAAGAAGTGGAGAAGGTCCGCACCGCTCACGAAGAGCTGGTGGGCTCGTGCGAGCGTCGGGAGCGCCTGGAGCGAGCGGCGCGCGTGCGGTTGCAGGCTGACTGTCGCAGGCTGCACGACCTCAACCGAGCGCTGAAACAACAGGTACAGTTAAACCAGAAAAGGTATGCGCTTGAGTAATCTCCGTTTTTCCAAATAAGTACAGACCGCGAGGCCTAAGCTGAGCTTTGCTTTTGTGTGAGTGATTACCTAAAGTTATAAACCGATAAAAAAACTGGTATAAACCGGTTTAAACCAAGCCAAGGACGCGTCGCGCTCTAGGCCGGCGTCACACCTACACTATCTATATGTGCACTCACACAAATGCAAATCTCAGCTTAGGCCTCGCCCTCGCGGACTGCACGAACGTTGCGCCACAGAGTTACCCCACAGAGGCAAAGCTTTTAAGTTTTGTACCACCGACCGCGCTTTGTAGTCATCGAACTTCCCTCTGTCGAGTTACCTACTCCTGTTCTAGATCGTCATCTCACCCTCAAGTTTTGTAGTACTTCGGTGGTTGTAACCAGGGTTGTTGCTGATGCATATTTTTTTCAAATCAGCGGATGCTGATGCTGATACTGATTTTTATCATTGACATCAGCGGATGCTGATGCTGATGCTGATTTTCATTATTTTCTTAAAAAACCAGGGAAAAAGTTTAAAAACCATTATGTGTTTTACACACAGTTTTCCTTGGTATTGGAATAAAATATTGTTTCAATAATTTTGTGACTTTTAATAAAAAATTGAATCGAACTAAGTAAGCACCTAGTTTAGTAATAATTAGTACTAGATTAGTAATTAAGTAACTAGACTATTAGATAGCAGGTTATGCACATAACCTGCTATCTAATAGTCTAGTTCAGATCCTTCCAATGGAAAATTTCCAAAGCTTTTCCATTTATTTAACATTGTTTCGTATTTCCGAGCAATGTGCAAGTCCATTGCATTATTGGTTAAACCTTTGCGGTCATGTCACGACGCGAACGTCAGCATTAATAATCAGCATCGATCAATGCGGATGCTGATGCTGATGTTGAAAATGATGCTGAAGTTCCGCGGATGCTGATGCTGTTGCTGATGTTCGCAACAACCCTGGTTGTAACAGCTATAATAGTTAGCTTTAATCATCGCGTATTCGTATTTCCGAAGATAGACGATGATTCCCGAACCGCTACTTTTCTTGTGATATCTTTATGAATGTTACCTACAATAGATAAATGAGTTTTGTTTTTAGGTATCGCCGACGACCGGCAAGATTCAGTTGTATGGAAAAAAACGATAAAATTTACTTTTCCAACAGAATCTTAGTTTTTTTTTTTGTCTACGTTCCAATCTACATAAGCCATGACAAAACACCTGATTTTTAACCAATAAAGCTGTTTTTATTTAATTAAATTTTTAACCAAATGTTGTATTCTAGGTGGAGTTGGTATCACAAGGGGTGCGCACGGAAAATGAGAGCAATGCGGAGGCGTTGCGCAAAGAGTTGCAGAACAGAGAGATGCTTATCGCACAACTCATTACACAGAGTAAGATATCTGATCATTATATCACTTTCACTTAAATAGAGACAATAAGAAAAGTGCTATTGGACACATTCTTATTAAATACAATTTAGTAGTTTAGGTTATAATTTAATTACTTATTAGTCTATCTTTAAGGCTAGATTGTAATTAGATTAGGGTTCATTCTATTGATGAATCCTAGGACAAGGGAAAAAAAATGTTTCATTAACACTTCAGTAAGCTTTGAGACTTTCTCAAATGACAAGGAATATCTGCGAGAGCTAAATTATTCTTGGTGACTTGGGTGCGTCTGCAGCTTATCCAGTAATATGCCTATAGTTATACTCCATTTGAAATAAGATTAGACATTTAAATAAACCTTTTTTACAGTCCGTTCAACCGATTTTCACTTCTATTGCGTTGGTGGCATGACAAATGGCAGCTGTAATAAACAGTTGGTATTGTAACCACGTTTTTGCTTTTAATGCCATCCATATGTCTACGGAATAGAAGTCAAAATCGGTTAAACGGACTGTAAACAAGTTTATTTAAATGTGTAATCTTATTTCAAATGGGGTATAGTGTTTCATGACCTAACGTGATATTATAGCCAAATCCAGTACTAAGAACATGTGAGAACGTTTGATAGATGCTCAATATATGAGTCCAGCATGATAACTATGTTGCAGCTTTCATTGCTGCATTGCTTTGGCAAATGCCAAATATGGACTTAACTTAGGTGCTAATATAAAATATATATTGTTATCTTACAAAATACCTAATATTATTAGTTGATCACTTAAACATTTTCTATGAGAAAAGTTACGAATTTGTAGCGTTCCCCCTAATCGAACTTTAACAATCGAATTCGATAGCGAATCGAGCTGTTATGAATAGCTGTGCTGGAGCGAGATGGCCCAGAACATCCATAGTGTCAGTAACGCTATCGTCCCCCTCCCTGCATGGTTTACCATGGCTTAATGTTATTTCTCGTATTTTGTACAGATAAAGAGTTGGCATGTGCCAAAGAGCGCCAAGAGATCGAGATGGCAGCTCAACGCGCCACGCTGCAGGAACAGCGCACGCACATCGACATACTGGACACCGCGCTCACCAACGCACAGGCGAACGTGGTGCGGCTGGAGGAGGATGTGAGTTTGTTTACCACTGTCAGAACTTTTGATGTGAAACATCTATAGGCGCACGTAAAACCGATTGCTGACGGGGCGACGCATGCCGCGTGGCGACGCGCCGCCTCTATGCAGTCTCTATGTAGTTGTGTGTAAATAATTTCGATGTTTCACATCTGCCAGGCGTCCCATGACGGCTCAAAAATTTTTATTACCTAAATAGATTCCTTTAAATTTTTACTAAAACATTTCCAATATAATATAGTACCATCAGGTCATCTTTAGCTGTGCGAAACCTCATGAACAACCTTAAACCAAGCTTAAAATAAATGGGGCTACTTTCTTCGTTTATTTTTTACAAGCTGTTCTGGTCTATACCAGTCATGTTTTCAATAAACTGTTACAATTAAAGTTTTCTTGACACTTCTTAAATCATTCATCCCTGTTCGCAGTGTCGTCACGCCAGTGGTTACGTGGAGCGTGTGATGGGTCTACAACGCGCGCTCGCGTCGCTGCAACAAGCGTCCGACAGACGAGAACATACCGAGAGGAAACTGCGCGCGCAGCTTGAGAAGGAGTTGCAGACTCTCAGGTAATAGAACTAACATTTTGTTTACTCTAGGTGGTGCTGATTATGCGTCATTAAAACCCACCTGTTGTGACCTTTTGAGGCTTTAGGTTTTTTTATATTATTTTTATAAGACGATGTTTGTTCATTTCATAATAAAAAATAAAAAAAATGTTGTGACACCACCAGAATTACCAGATTTAATTAGCAAAAAAAAAATACAGTCCTTAGCATAAAATCTGCTATTTTAAATCAATTTTCATACTACAGCTGCCACATACCATCCTATATCTTCCGTAAAAGGCGACTAAGCGACTTACTAGAGAATGGGCAGCAGCGTGCTCTATGCATTTTTGTTGTAAAATAAGCTATAATAATAGCTAAATAAAAATAAGTGAAGGGTTAGTGACATCTTTAATATATATTTTAAATATGACAAGAGAATTAACATATACGAATTTGTTCTATGTAGATAAAAGAACTTAAGGCGTCCACTACAGCCAGTATTACAACAATTTTAACACCATACTGCGATCGCCAACCCGCCTGCCAAGCGTGGCGATTATGGCAATCCCCGGGGGAGACCTATGTCCAGCAGTGGACTTCTTTCGGCTGAAATGATGATGACAGTTTGGCGTTTACAGAGCCATTTCTAGATATTATATATTTATGCGCACACGCACATTCAGGTGTTTTTTTTTGAGGTTGAATGAATAGCTGCCGCGACTGGACCAGTAGAGGCAGCGACTGATGAACATCACTAGCCGCTCAGTCCGAATGTTCTCGCCTCGACGTTCGTTTCTGACGAATATTTGGTCTATGTAGGAAGCGTGAGTGCAACTGCGGCGGCGCAGCAGGCGGTCCGGGCGGGGGAGAAGCGGAGTTAAGGAGACAAGTGAGGGAGCGAGACGAGAGATTGTTGGCGTTAGAGGGAGAGTGCGCCAAGTGGGAGCAACGCTACCTAGAGGAGGCCGCGCTTCGACAGGCCGCGGTATCCGCCGCCTCCATACCCAAGTCAGTTGCTAGTACATCTGTATGCTATGACAATGGTTTTCCTATACATTCTTCTCGCGTTTTCCTATATATTTTGTACTTTATAAATTAGCATAACCTACAGTATGGTAAGTTACATTTATGATAAGTACTTTTTAGTTGGTACAACGCCTCGGGCTTTAAACTGTTTTGTTGTGCATGTATACTTAAATAAATAAAAACCGGCCAGGTGCGAGTCCGACTCGCGCACGAAGAGTTCCGTACCATTATCTATAAAAATGGCAAAAAAAAACACTTCTTGTATGTGAGCCCCCATAAATATTTATTTTATTCTATTTTTTTAATATTTGTTGTTATAGTGGCAACAGAAATACATCATCTGTGAAAATTTCAACTGTCTAACTATCACGGTTCATGAGATACAGCCTGTTGACAGACGGACAGACAGACAGACGGCGGAGCCTTAGTAATAGGGTTCCCGTTTTACCCTTTGGGTACGGAACCCTAAAAAAGTACTATTTCTATAATCGTATGTAAGGGTGAACACTGCTCTCTTGGCTAGGTTATGAAAAGGAGAAACAATCCGATGCCCTACAGCAACATAGTGCTTGTGATGTGACTGTTACAATTTCAGAGCATTGAGTTTCCCAAGTTTTGTACACATTGGCTTCTAGTATTTACTTTATTTGGCAGCCGCATTGAAATTGTTCAATCCATTGCCATCTGTCTGTCTGTCCGTCCATCTGTCACCAGGCTGTATCTCATAAACCGTGATAGTTAAACAGTTGAAATTTTCACAGATGATGTATTTCTGTTGCCGCTATAAAATCAAATACTAAAAAACAGAATAAAATAAATATTTAAGGGCTTCCATACAACAAACGTGATTTTTTCGCTCGTTTTTGCTCGATATTGATAACGGCAACAGGTAGACGCTTGAAATATTCACAGAATCTTTAGTTATAAATTCACTTTAAACATAAATAATTAAATTAAAATAAAACAAATATTTAAGGGGGGCTCCCATACAATAAACGTGATTTTTTGCCGTTTTTATACATAATGGTACGGAACCCTTCATGCGCGAGTCCGACTAGCACTTGGCCGGTTTTTTTTTACTGTATTAATAACTGTACTACAAGTATTAGTTTCATTAAAAAAATATTATTATTATTTTACCCACTCGACAAGACATAAACCCGATACCATCGCTTCTAACCTCAACAGAAGTACCATTGTAACTCAAAACAGTTCCGTTTTCAGGGATGCCAAGATCGCGGCGTTGGAGAAGACGTCGGCTGAGTCTGAACGCCTGATGGCGGAGGCGCGCAACGAGAAGATACGACACATGGACGAACTGCATTCTGCGCAGAAGAAATTAGCCGACTTGGAGGGCAGGTGGGTTATGATACGAGTCGATTTATTAGCATGTAGGATGGAAATTGTTGTTGAAAAGTAACATAAAATAAACCTTACATTTTTTGCTACTGTTCACGCTCTGCCTAAAATTTTAATATGCTAATAAGTTCGCATAGATTAAACGCCTTAAGGGGGATGCGCTAAGGTAGCCCGTGAAATTCAAATTGTTTTTAAGTTTTTTGCAATTTGCAGGTCTGTGTCAAGTTGTATGTTGATCTAAATATGATTCGCGGCGGTAACAAATGTGGCTTTACAGAATTATAATCATTAGAATCAGCATTACAACTCTCTTAAGTTCATAGAATCCTATTGAATGACTATTTTAGAAATAGTAATTCGATAGGATTCTACGAAGAAAGTTAGTTGTATTGCTGATTAAAATGATTATAATTCTGTAAAGCCATATTTGTTACGGCCGCGAATCATATTTAGATCTACGTACAACCTGTTACTGACCTGCAAATTGCAAAAAAAATTAAGAAGTATTGAATTTCGTGGGCTCCCTTTAAAAAAAAAAAATTTTTGCTCTTCTAATATAGTTTTGGATTTCCACTGGAAGATATCCCAAAACTGGCACATACATGATTGTGAAGCCATTATTCAATGAACGCCACTCGATCTTTTGCGCTGCATGCGTAACCAGTAATACTGAATTATAGTTCTCAATGTTGCCATAAATCTAAAAGTAGAGTTCTTCGTGTTTACCTTTTTAGTTTTTGTGAACATGATAATATAAGTTTATTTTTTCCCCAGAGTAAAGGAGCTGGAATCTAAAGTGGCTGAGCGCGACGCGATGATCAAAGTTCTGCAGAAGCACACGAGCGCCGCGTACGACAGCGGCGCCTCACTCAGGAATAACTCCAGTCGTGAGGAACTTGGTAAGTTATTTACGCTAATCAAATAATCTACGAAGAGATAATCAGTGCTCACCATTCAGAATGAAATATAATTTATTCTTGAATTGGTTACAAAAAAAAGCAGCCCCCCAATAAATACCCTTTCACCACTTCCCTGTGTAAGGCTGGGTTCAGACGACACGCGCCCGCGACGCGCACGCCACGCGCCCGCCCCGCTCGCTATATAGAAGAATCGAATAGATCTCAAATTGCATTTATCGAAGTCGACCGGCACACGCGCCGCACTCGCGCTGCACACGCCTTGTGCCCGCGCTTCTGCTCGTGCCGTATTGACTGTGATCATGGGCGTTTTTTGATTAAATAATAAGTACTATAAGCGGGTATGAGGCGGGCGCGGGGCGGGGGTGGATTTAGCGCGTGGCGAACGCGGGTGCAAGGGGGGCGCGTGTGCGAGGCGTGCGCGTGGTCGGCGCGGGTTATCTGAACACGGCCTTAGTGGGATGAAGAACCGAATTCCTAGGAGACTACAAACTTACGGAGTAACAACTCAACTAATACAAAAACAAAATAATGAAAGTCAGCCTTGCCTTCTGTAGCATAAGTTTGTAATTACAATCATCATCAGTTGTGAAATTGTGCCAACTCTCACTGGTTTTCGGCAGGTCGCCAAATCCTTGATGAACTATTAGTTAGCGAAACTCCACAGACGTAATGGGTATCAATATCTAGCATGATAAAATAAAATAAAAATAATTTGATGATATAATTTTTGGGTCAATGACCGAATGTAGTATAGTAACTTAAAAATTCTGTTTTATTTGTGTAAACTTAACAGAAATAATTTGTACTTATCGATATCTAAAAATGATAAAACAAAATAAAACAATATTTTCTCAACTCATAGTTCAACCAGCGGTCGTTGACCCAAAAAAATATCATCAAATCACTTTTTTTTGTTTTTTCTTGTTTATATATCGACATCCATCACATCTGCGGAGTTTCCCTACCTAATTTAATTTTTCACCTTGATGACTCATGTTTTTGTGTTCCAGTGGGGCTATCCTCCGGTGCATCGTTCTCGAGCGCGGAGGGCGTGGGCAGCGGCAGCGTGTCGGGTCGGTACCGACACCTCGCGCGCAGGAACTACTCCCCGCACAACGACAACTCTAGCGGTAACTAGCGATAAGCGTTCCAGCTTCTTGGGATTTGACGAAAAGCGTGGAAAGACTTAGGGATCGTCCATTAATCACGTGAGGCTCGAGGGGGTTCGGAAAAAAATCACGAAATATTACAAAGAGTGTGATATTTCGTGATTTGGGGGGGGGGGGGGTTGACTCGCCGTCTTTAAATAAATTAGATTATACTCCTCGTAAGGCCCAAACAACCTAATTTAATGACAAAAAATAAGGGGGCAGGGTAGGTTGGGCCTTAAGAGGGAAAAAATATTCTGAATTTTTTTAAAATACTTTGACCAAAAATACACGTGATTTTTGGGTATCACGGGGGGGGGGGGGGGGGTAAAGTTGCTAAAACATCACATAATGAATGGACAACCTCTTAGTGCAGTTAAAAGGTTCACATAGCTTGAAAGTCACTATTCTAAAGTGTAATAATAATTGTATTGTATCATTGTATGGCCAGGTTGCGGTTTCGACAGCACATCTCTCCGCCTGGACGAGCAGCTGGCGGCGCTGGAGTCGCGCCTGGAGCGGCCGCCCGTGCCCGCCGTGAGTTACATGTCGCCCGAGCCGCGCGCGCATGCCACCCGCGACTTCTACTGACACGCAACATGCTATACACACTCGCATAACATAACACACTTGCCCAACCCATACCACAGTCTTACTGAGGCGTTTCAAGAAACCTGATCAGTAAAGGCGCTGCAAATTTCTTTTGGCGCGCGGCCAAAATTGGAATAAACACCTCTTGTTTATTCAATTCATAAAAAAAAAACAATTGCACAAATGTTTACCAACAGCGCCTGTCAACGTCATTCGGGCGCCGAAAGATCCTTGTAGCAGTGTAGCGCATATTTCAGCCGCATCGTGTCGCAACGCATCACATTGCCATACAAAAAAAGCTCGATGCGGCCCGCTCAAATGTGTGCTAGCCTTAAATCTGCTGTGAAATCTTATGACAGCTGGGTCGCGGTCAAATCAACCAATAATGTATGAGGTACTCAAGAGGTTTTAACAAGGCTTTAAGAAAGTACTCCGTGCCAATGCCAACGCAGGAGTTGAACCACCAAAGGTGGCAATACATTTACCTTTTTAGGGACATTGTCAAATATAAACCATCATTACATTCGAAAACGAGTAAACGATTTTATAACAAAATTAAAAAAAAAAAAAAAACAATGATCGATATTAAAGTCTCGAAATTATAATCGAATCGACCATTCAACAGATCTCTCGAACTACGCATTATTATCAAACAATAATAAAGTTGCAACGACTATTATAGACATTCCTAAACTCGTAGGATTCCGCTTACTCACACAAACATTCCGGCGATGTACAAATGATCACGAACAACGCTTCGTTTTTGTGTTCCGTGTGATTTTATTCCAAGTGTTTACCTAACCCTAACCCGCACCCATAAAAAACCGTTTCATACTACTAATGACAATTTCTGTCCATTCGACAATGATCATTGCGCCCTATGTTCTATATTAGAGTGTTTGGTTTCCGAACTTGGTCCTTCATGTGGACCATTGTGGGTGGGCCATGGCGGCCGTCATTGGTTATTCCAATCAGCCCACCTCCCTCCAGAAGCTGATTAGGTCTCCTGCATAGCTATTCACAAGCGTTCGATATGCTTCCGTACCGAATCGAGCATAAATCAATGTTATCAAAGGAGTTCTAAAGGCTGTTCACAAATCCAAAACAGTTAAGTTTTGTCAGTTTAAATCAAATAGACGACCGCCATTCTTCCGACAGCTATTTGATGGTCGATGCCAAGGCAAATTAGTAATTGAAAATATGTCAGCTGTCGGGGGTAAGATAAATCAGTTATTGAAAATGTGTCTTTTCGATACGACAACTTGTCGAATGGTTGTGAATTACTATGTTGGTCTGTTTAGTATATCTGTGAAGGATCTGGGTGACCCTAGGGTTTCTGTTCTGATTTGGGTGACGCCTGTGCAATCAAACAGCACATGCCCATTGCGCCATGTTTTAAAGTCCATGTAACCAACCCAACTGCATCAGTTGGCCCAACTGGTGGTTGGTTCCCGGTAACCAACTCAACGCAATGGATGTAGTTCAAATGTCAAAATCAAAGAGATTGTCATTAGGAGTGCGTTATGCAATTAAGGTGCTGATCAAAGACAGGAGAAGTCTGTACATTAGTAAAATAAAATGATGTGCCTTTAACGGTGTCTTAACCATGAGTGTGTTGGTGCCACATAGCTGATAAGAATCTCCGTAAATATATATTTACAACTGTTTTCTTACACTCCACTAGTAGCAACCTAGTCTTATAAGGATAATTGTAAAGTTATTGTGTCAGTATTCTAAGTTATTATAATGAAGAGTCTGTATTAATAAACTACACTCAATTTTGCGACTTGTTAGAAAGCAAAAATTTCATATTTTTAGGGTTCCGTACCCAATGGGAAAAACGGGTACCCTATTACTAAGGCTCCGCCGTCTGTCTGTCCGTCTGTCACCTGGCTGTATCTCATGAACCGTGATAGTTAGACAGTTGAAATTTTCACAGATGATGTATTTCTGTTGCCGCTATAACAAAAAATAGTAAAAAACAGAATAAAATATATATTTAAGGGGGCTCCGATACAACAAACGTGATTTTTTTGCTAGTTTTTGCTCTATATTGATAACGGCAACAGGTAGACGCTTGAAATATTCACAGAATATTTAGTTATATATTCACTTTTAAAATAAATAATTGAATTAAAATAAAACAAATATTTAAGGAGGCTCCCATACAACAAACGTGTTTTTTTGCCATTTTTATAGATAATGGTACTACGACTCGCACTTGACCGGTTTTTTTCTTGTCAACGACTGGTAGGTCTGAAACCAGGGCTTGGAAACCGGTTAATTTTCTATGTAACCTTAACCGTTATTATAAACGTTTTCGAATATATTTCGTTAATTATTAAATATTTTGTTACAAAATCAATGCTGAACTTAATGTGATGAAGCAATCTTTGAAGCTAATGTCAATTGTATCAAAAATAATTTGTATTGTCGGAAATAAAAACCGGCCAACTACAAGTCGGTCTCACGCACGAAGGGTTCCGTACCATTATCTATAAAACGGCAAAAAAATCACGTTTGTTGTATGTTTTATTGTGTTTTAGTGTTTGTTGTTATAGCGGCAACAGAAATACATCATCTGTGAAAATTTAAAATGTCAAACTATCACGGTTTATAAGATACAGCCTGGTGACAGACGGACAGACAGACAGACGGACGGACAGCGGAGCCTTAGTAATAGGGTTCCCGTTTTAGCCTTTGGATACGGAACCCTAAAAATTAACCGGTTTCAAGCCCTGTCTGAAAGAAGAGAAAATTATTCATAAGGACCCAGAACCATCACTATGCTTAGTTTCTCATTGAAATTGCTAAGAGATATTTTGGACTGTTCTGTTGAACATGATTTCTTTATTGCTACAAGCTGAGGAACAGGGTGTAAAGTTCACTCATCCTCCATAGAAAAGGGAGGATTCTCCGACCAGACGGGTGTTGTGTCTGGTGGACAACTGCCCGACGGTTGATGTTGGGACGTTGTACACAGGGTTATTTTTAAAACGTCAAGAACCTCTTAAGGGGTCATTGTACTCATCATTATCAACAAATTTTACTATGGGACCTAACCTGAAATCGCAAAAAAAAGCGTTTTAAAAATAACCCTGTATATGCTAGTTGCGCGGTAAACTCTGCTGGCGCGATGCAGGATTTTGCGTGACTTCAGTGTTACGCGTAGTTCGCATGTGGCGATGTATGTGTATGTATATATATATGCCGCCACAGGTATACTTGCGAAAATAATACCATACAACAAAATGATTGAATGACTAAGCACAGGTGTCATGTTCTTATTCAAATAAAAGGCTTTTTGTAATAAATATTGTACAAGGTGAAAAGGTAACAACTTTATGATAATTACTTCTAATGATATTCGTGTGATTCTGATTTTATATAGAACTGAAACAGAGGCATTGGTCACAAAAATATGCCAAAGTTAGTACCTATAATATTATTTTTTTCGGCCCATTTATGAAATGTACTCCTTAAATCGAAAATAGATATAAGAATTACGTTATTATTGTTTAATTGTATTTATTTAGAATTAAAAAAACATACTAAGGGATTTGAAATTATAATTGTTTCGATTATAGGTCTGCAAGCTACTGCAAGTTTGATTTTGTTCCTGTAATAAAAACAAGATAAGTCTTGTGTCTAGAAAATAAGAAGTTGTATTCTCGTCACTTAAGTTGCCTCAAGACGGTGTAGAATAAGCACAGCCGTGTGATCACTAACAGATTAAGCTAACATAATTTTATCTTTGTAAAGCCTTGATTAGGAAAATCTTACTCCTACATACACTGCTGCTTATGACCCTAAAACGCCGTGTTATTTGAATAGGCGAAACCCAGCAGCTATAGTTACGGAAAATGATTTCCTATTGTAAATCTCATTTATTTAGATAATAAATGCCTATTGTGTTAAAATTACTAATGTTAAGGCCACGAATACACTAGGGGACAAATGGAGCGACATGTTGCGCTCGACACCTACGTGAATGTCCCGAGAGAATGTGGCGGAACATTTTGCAGGCCACACTAGTCAGTGTCATTGTACTCATCATCACAGGAAAGGGGTCATTGTACTCATCATCACAGAAAAGTGGTCATTGTACTCATCATTTTGGAAAAAAAATCTATGGGACCAACCTTGAAATCGCGAAAAAAAAATCAGCTGTTCCCTACATTTGTGTTCACTTAAATCGACAAAATGTATGGAACAGCTGATTTTTATTTCGCGATTTCAAGGTTGGTAGCATAGAATTTTTTTTTCAAAATGATGAGTACAATGACCCCTTTTCGGGTTAAGTATAAACAAAAACTAATGTTGTATACTTATTTCGCAGTTTAGCGAAACGTAATCGAAAAAGGAGGTAGTGGATGCGGAATTACTTACTACAACGAGAAAAAATAATTAATATGTTACTCGGCGCGAAATAGCGTGGCACTGACGCGCAACACGTGCGCTCGCCCCCGAAGCGCGAGCTAGCAACATGTTCCACGTTACGTAAATGCGTCTCAAGACGTTGCGCGGCATGTTGCGGGACATAGGGCAACGTTGCAGCGTCACGTAGATTGAGCGTTGCGCGTCATGTTGTGGGACATTTTGTTCCCTAGTGTATTCGTGGCTCAATTACTATAAAACAAGAAGTGCTTGTGAACATTTTTAACTTATGAATCGAACCATTATACGACGCAGTTTGATCAGATTGTAATAAGAAACGAACGAAAATCGACATTACTATCAGAATGTCTACTATGTGTATAAATATCCATGTTCCAATTAAATTATTATTCGAGACTTTACAGACGCGATGGTATCGATATCGAATCATGATAAAACAAAGAAAAGGGTTTTCTTACGGGGATGCACTAAGGTAGGCCGCGAAAGTCAAATTTTCTTACGTTTTTTGAAATTTGCAGGTCAGTAACAGGTTGTATGTTGATGTAAATATGATTCGCGGTCGTAACAAATATGGCTTTACAGAATTATAATCACTAGAATCAGCAGAGAGAGTTGTATTGCTGATTCTAAGGATTTTATTTCTATAAAACCGTATTTGTTACGGCCGCGAATAATATTCTTATCAAAAAAACTTAAGAAAATTTGAATTTCGCGGGCTACCTTAGCGCATCCCCCTTAACTTTAAGAGCGTTTACACCTTACGGCATTTCATACAAACTTTCAAGCCCTTGTTTTTCTTAAGAAATAACTGAACCGATTTGATTGACACTTCATACGCATAAGCAGGATACAAAGGTCTAAAAAGTTAAGAACATTTTCGAAAAATTGTGTTACAGCCAAATTAGACCGATTTTAATTTTTTCATAGAAACAGAGATTTCTAGTTATTTGTTTTAAAATAAGATATTTCGAAAATGGTTTTAACTAACTTTTTAGACCTTTGTATCCTGCATATTCGTATGAAGTTTCATTAAAATCGGTTCAGTCATTACGAAAAACAAGGGCTTGAAAGTTTGTACGAAATGCGTTAAGGTGTAAACGCTCTTAACACTTGTGTGAATTTTCGCCAGTTCATTTAATTTGCCTCTGTATAGCAGGCCTTATCATAATGAAAATTGTTTACTTATTATTATATTCGCTGTTATTCCTGAGGCTTTATTGTTTAAGTACTAAGGAATTGTATACAGATATATTTTTGTAAGATGTATTCGATGTAATATTAATCATATTTTTAGAAGCATGTTTTAGAATAAACATCATGTTTTGTTTGTTGTGGTTTTAATGGCTGTTCCTAACACGTAGAGGCTTTGCCAGTGTTTAACCCCCAATCTGAAAGGCTTCTCAAATTCGAATTATTTGCTGTTAAATAATTAAGATGTAGAGTGATTTGGTTGGCTGAACGCTAAAAGCTGATATGGGATTTGATATTAGATTAACTACTCAGAAACTTGATAGGCCTTTCAGAAACGGTGTAATTTTTTAGCCTGAATAAAAGGCGAAAATGAGCAATGAACAATTTGCCTCTTCGTAATATTAACATTAATGTATTCGCTTTTGTTTGGAGTGTTGCAGTGATAGCCTACTGACACTGTTGTTATAACAAGACTGCTCTAAATAGGCCACTTTCAATCTCACACAAGTACACATACTATTACTGATTGATTCCTTTCGCTTAACATTTTTATGAAGTGTTATTTGACTGATAACTTCGGGTCACATTTTACTGAACTACTTTGTTACAGACTCTGTAAAGTGTATCATTCAGTGTAAATAATAGTTACATACACAAAACTTTATAAAATCTAGTTAGGCCAGAATTAGATAGAGCATTTTGCTTGGTTAATGGCTTTTTGGGCACAATTAGACACAAATGTGATCTATCTAAGTAGCTAGTTTGTACTCAGCTACGACCACCGCTTAAAAAACATGCTGCTGGGGTAACGTTACTCCAGCGGAATGTTTTTCGTGAATACCTTTGGATCGGCTGGACGAACAAATTCTAAATTTCGGGCACATTTACACGAGTTGGGGTACTAATTATCTGTCACGCCGAAATCCTGAAAAGCGACAACATTCCGCTGGCGTAACGCACACAAATGATGTGTGCGTTACGCCAGCGGTCCACAGTAATTTGTTTCGATGAATAAAACCATGTATATTTATAATTGGAGTGGTCTTACTAGAGTGGCCACGTTATAACTTTCTTCGGGCAGCGCCGCTTCCGCAATGAGGTAAGAATCACTAATTATTAGCGTTTGTCCGTATTGTTCTATTGTGTCAGTTCATTAACTCGATAACAGTGTTACCACAATTGAACCCAATTTATTTTTAGATCATCTTATTGTTTTTAAAGGAATAATACAAGATTTTATATTCATGGAATGTGTAAAGTATTTTAATGATGTTGCCAAAGCGGTCATATTATTATCAGGTCGAGTCTTAGAAAACAAGTAGGTAAACAGAACAACGTATGCAGTTGTTACGTCATCATGGGGCGTGGTTCTTGCCTATTTTATATTAAAATCTACCATGATTTTGCCAAATAAATCTTTAAAGTAAGTAGGTACCGGTATTTTTTCAGTGCGGGGGTCGTTTCGTACACACGGCTACACATCCACCAAATTGAAAGTAAAAAGTGAGCAGGCCACCTCATTTTAAAGAAATAACGCCATAATATAGAATATGACTGTTTCGTGGTTGCAAAACCTCGCCTGCGCCATAATGGATCCAATAAAATGTCAAGGCTATTTGAAACAGTGTTATTTATAATAATTGGGTCTACTAGTAGGTATTTCAGTTTTTAGGTCACAGTTTAAACTGGCGAAGTTTACGTTTGCTATAAATATAATACCTACATAACAAAATACCTATAACTTTATTTCAATAGAAACTATTATTTAAAAGGTATTTACCTGCTATTCAAATTTTCTAATCGATGACTCACTGGAACCAGTGTTGAACTATTTACTTTTCAATTAAACAAAATAGGCAGGAAATTCAAATACTATACGTAGAGTTAGAACAAGCTAGCAAATAAAGAATCTGTAATTACATATCTAAATAAACTCACGCCTTCTTCCCATGGGGGTAGGCAGAAACTATAGAACGCCAAATAATAATTCTATACCTTTATTGCAATGCAACCATACTACTTTAGCATCCTAAAACAAATTGTAAAGTAGGACGTTCAAGATCAACGTAAAGCCATTAGGCCCTCTTGCAGTTCATGGGTTAGTGGTATCCTAAATAACTCGGGAGTTAACAGCTAACTCAGGGTTAATCAAATAATTCATCTTGCTGCACCAAGAGTTAGAGGTAGGTAAACCTAGGGTTAAACTTTTAAATATTTAATCCACTGATGTTTAGTAAGTCTGCGTATTGCAATGTAACTCTTTTTTTTATCTCGGTAAGGTGGGGTATAAATAGTATAAGTTACAATGATGGCCGAGACTTTAATCAAACTCATGGGAATCATTCTAAGTGATACTTTATTACAATGAGATAAGAGTTACACTGCAATCATTTAGTAATGGTTTTAACTCATTCAAATTTGAACCAAATTGTAAGTAGCTTATTACTTCCACAGCGTGGGCTATGCTGCTTCCCTGGTCTGGGCACAGTGGGCGCGCGGAGCGGTGGAGGGCGCGGTGAGGAGGCCTTACTTCTGGAGCGCCAGGGCCGCGCCTCGCAGCAGACCCGCTCCTCTAGCTTGCCGCCTCCGCCGTCCGCCCTGCCTCGCCCGCCTCGCAAACCCTCTGCTAGAAATACTAGATACGACCGCTTGGAACACAGAGATGCTCGTAAGGTAAGGCATTCGAAATGTAGGGAACATAGAGATGCTCGTAAGGTAAGGCATTCGAAATGTAGGGAACATAGAGGTGCTCGTAAGGTAAGCCGTTTGAAATGTAGGGAATACTGAGATGCTCGTAAGGTAAGGCATTCGGATTGTAAGGAACATAGAGGTGCTCGTAAGGTAAGGCATTTTAAATGTAGGGTACATAGAGGTCCTCGTAAGGCAAGGCATTTGAGTTTTAGGGAACACAGAGATTCTCGTAAGTTAAGGCATTCGAAATGTAGGGAACATAGAGGTGCTCGTAAGGTAGGGCATTCGGAATGTAGGGAACTTAGATGTGCTCGTAAGGTAAGGTATTCGAAATGTAGGGAACATAGAGGTGCTCGTAAGGTAGGGCATTCGGAATGAAGGGAACTTAGATGTGCTCGTAAGGTAAGGCATTGGAAATGTAGGGAACATAGAGGTGCTCGTAAGGTAAAGCATTCGAAATGTAGGGCACATAGAGGTTCTCGTAAGGTAAGGCATTTAAAATGTAGCGAACATAGAGGTGCTCGTAAGGTAAGGGATTCGAAATGTACCTACCTACGCACTAGAAGCTATTTCTCTTCGTATCCGTAAGTTTTGCCGAGATCTCAAAGGTGGTCTGTGTCGTGAAGACTTAATGAAACTGCATACCGCCGAGTTTCCTACTAGATATTTTACGATACCTGACAAACATGGGCGTACTAGGCAAGAGTGGGCAATGCCCACTCTAGAAACTTCTTTGCCCAACCTAGAAACGTCTACCTTCCACACTGTGAGTTATTTCCAACTCTTGCTTTTCGCAGTTAGTAGTACTGTCGGTAGTGGAAGAAACATCCCACAACGAGAGCTGAGGGTAATACAGCCCCCCCTGCATTAATCGGGATGTATTATCTGCCTATACGCCTATTTCGGGACGAAACATGGACGCTCATTAGATATAGTGTACAAAGTCCAAGTTGCACAAAGGACTATGAAGCGCGCCATGTTAGGCCAATCACTGAAAGACCGAGTCCGTAACTCAGAGATCGGACGTGGGTAGGACTAAGGTTCAAGACGTAGGACTACGGGTAGCGGCTCTGAAATGGAGGTGGGACACTTGGCTAGATGTGTTGATGGCAGGTGGAGCAGAGCCCTAACGGAATGGTTGCCGAGAGACGTAGAAGGAGCGTTGGCAGACCAAAGGCCAGGTGGGCGGCCGACCTACAAAAGATCGCGGGGAAGACCTGCACGAGACTCGCACAGACAGTAAGCAGACAGATATACTAGAATTTCTTGTGTATTTCTAACATTATTAAAGGTAGATTTAGCTATTGGACTTTCAACTTGACTAAGGAGTTAAGAAACGCCACATGGTTTAAGGTCCAGAAGTAGTAGGCACCTTACACTTGTACAATAAGTTATAGCTCGCTCACTTGAAGTAGTTAAAGTTGGTTTAGGTGAGTTGACGGAAACCACGGATTTAGTAACACTTGAAAGTTTATTAAGTAGCCCGATTTACAAGTAAAGATTTGGATGCTAATCCGCAGCGCTCGCGCTAGTAGTAATTTGTCAACTAACTTAATAATATGTTTAACGCTAATATAAGTGAATAAAGTAAGTAGGTTGCTGCGTATGCAGTTTAATACATTGTACGTGAACCGTACATGCTCCCGAGGGCAGAAGCGAGATGAGCATCCAGTACATAAAGTGGAAATATGTAAAAGAAAAATACAAAAGGCATAATTATAAAAGAAATAAAAGAACATTAAGTACAAATAAGGAAGTAAACATCAATTAAGTATTCAAGTCTGTATCAAAATATCAGCATTAATTTGACACTTCCTGGAAGTGAAATAGTTTTTTCGGCCTCACGTCGCTGTATAGTGGCTCCGCTGGTGTCGAGTTAGCCGAGGTTGTCGAATGACGTATTTCGTGCATTTCGATGTCCACGTGATTGTCTATACCTTCTTTAGGTTGCTGTTGCTTCGTAGTCTTCATAAACCACCGTTTCTTTATAAAGATGTAGAAAACAAACGAAGCAGATCCTCCCAACAGCAACGAAGTCACAGAGTAGAGGTAAACGTCGTGACTTGAAATCTCCGACTTCTGCGGTAGGTTTTCATTCTCTTTCTGGCGACTCAGTTGGTTTTCTATATTTTTAATATCTGTTGCGGATGTTTCCAATTCTGTCATATTCAATTGCGCGTTTTGCCAGCTTATGTCGAATAAATTGTTGATGGTTGAGTTAATAATGGGTACTTCAATATCCGCTTTCATGTAGAAGTTGCTTCCTAAATGGTTGTATGTGAATATAGTCGCGTCTTTCTTTTGAAGTAAGCACTTTGGTTTCAAGGCTATCACCCCGGTACCGTTAATGACCGCCGGCGTAACTTGATCGGTGCATATGACTCGTATCAGCTGTCTGTCGCACAACGTAAACAGCCATAGGTTAGGTTTATGTAATTTGAACCAAGTTTGTTTGCATGTGACGTCATTTATTACACATGATAATGACGTTTGTTGACTGAATACTTTGGCTTCGCAGGGTGCGCTTTTGTTATGTAAGTTGAATACTGGCTGACGTGAAATGCAAGTGTATTCGTCTTCTCCATGTGACGTACATTGGTGCATGTCCTGCTCTTCCATAGTGATGTACGAGTTTTTGACGAAGTTTATGGCGATGAAGTTGGAGTAGGGTTTCACCATTTTTAATTTGCCTTGTCTCAGGAAAGGTATGGGTATCACCCGATATATTCTGTAGTCCTCATCACTCGATAGAGGAACATGTAGCTCAAATAGCAAGTAGTTGTTGGTAATCCGAGCTTTGACATGGATTAGTTCATATATGTCGCGGAAATCATTTTCTATGTCTTTTATGGGTAGAGCTAGTCCCTGAGGTAGTTTTCCCGAAATTATGTTTAATTGCTCTGTAACTTGAGATGCCGGGAACAAGTGGGTATCCAAATGGCCTCTGTAAATGTTGGTTATTGCATTCATTAGCATTTCTTGAATTCTATGTAGATCGTTCAAAATTAAAGTTGCTGATACAGCGGCAGAATTCACATCGTTATAAACGATGTGAATTCTGCCGCTGTATAATATTTGTATTTGTATAGTATAATATTTGCACTCTGTTCTCAATTTTTGTGATAACGCTGCGAGTCTGGTTCATGTAACTTTGTATTATATTAAATTGTTTGTGCATAAACTCCGTGTTGCTTTTTATTACGTTGTTTTCAGCTTCTATTATTAATTTTTGATTTTTCATCAATTGTAGTAGGTAGTTGTCGTTATTTTGTAGGTTTTCAATGTCTTTCTCATACTTTTGTGCGAAGTCTACATCCAGGACGCCGAATAGTGTTCTAGCTAGTTTTCCAACTCCGTCAAAGTAGCCTCGTTTTTGTCTTGAATGCTGAGTAAGCAGAATGGAGTTGTAGTTTTCCAGGTGATGCAGTTCATGACGTAGGTGGCTAACGACGGATTCACACGGCGTATACTCGTGCACTATTCTTTGGCAGAGTCTATCAATTTGGTTAATGTAGATGTTGATGTTCTTTGTAGCTTGCCAGTACGACGTTAGATTGTAATAGATCAGTAGCGTCCATTCATCGTGTATGAGTTGTAATTTCCCTGCTTCATCAAAGTAGATCGGTTGGTTGTTCATTATGGATGTCAATTGATAGTTGCTTGAGATAGGTGCGGATTGTACAATGCCCATCATTCCTATCATAGTCATAAGAACAAGAGACAGTAGACTTTTCTTGTCGGTTCTTGTGCCCTTTCTTCTCTGACTTGTCTGCGTTTCTCTCGCATCTTTGTTAGGCAATTTCGCGGATTCTTCCATGACTGGTTGTTCTTCTTGTATTGGTAATGGTGAAAGTTTGACAGCAGGTCGTTTTATCATTCCAGTCTTTGTTTTGATAGTTGCCACCCGAACTAAACCGTCTTTGCCAGGGTAAGTTTCCATTACTCGTCCCATAGCCCATTTTCCAGGTGGTAAGTTTGTCTCCTTGATTAGTACTACATCGTTAGTTTTGAGATTTTGTACTTCTTTGTTCCAATTGCATCGAGTTTGTTGAGTGCTTAAGTAATCATTGGACCACGCTTTCCAGAACTGATCTAGCATGTGTTCCGTTAGTTGCCATCGTTTTCTCAAATCCATCTTTCTGTCGTCAGGCTCCGGTTGAGGTAATGACAACGTAGCACTGCCAGTTAGAAAGTGGCCAGGAGTAAGAGTGTTGTAAAATTCTTCTGGATCTTCTGTTAGTGGGCACAGGGGCCTTGAGTACATGCAAGCTTCGATTTTTGCTAGTAAAGTGGTGAATTCTTCCCAAGTAAGTTTTTGTTCGCCTAAAACTCGCCGCAAGTGATGCTTTAGTGATTTAACGGCTGCCTCGAATATTCCGCCCGCACTAGGCCAGGCAGGGGCGTTAAAGTGCCACTGAACTTCGAGTTTCCCGATTTCGTCGAAGAATTCAGGAGAAAGAAGCCTTTTGAAGTTTATGAAATCCTCTTTCAGCACTTTGGATGCTCCAGTGAAGTTAGTGCCGTTGTCTGAGTACATGTGTGCAGGCGCTCCGCGCCGAGCACACATTCTTTGAAACGCCGCAATAAATGCTTCCGTGCTTAGTTCAGAAACTAATTCAATATGTACAGCTTTAGTAGCCATACAAACAAAAACGGCGATGTAGGCTTTTGAGGTCTTCACTCCTCTGCCTTTGTTAAGCTTCACGTCTACGTGACCAGTAAAGTCCACACCAGTGTGAGTGAATGGACGACTTGGTGTTATTCGTTGTTTCGGGAGATCGGCCATAAGTTGAGCGTTTTCAGTAGAGTTGAAACGATGACATTTTACACAGCGGCGTATCTTTCCTTTTACAGCCCGATTTCCAGATACTATCCAGTAGCCTTGCCGTAGGTAGGTGAGAGTGAGTCGCGCTCCGCCATGAAGTGTCTTCAGGTGTGCTTGTTCGATAAGTAGTTCGGTGTAGCGACTGGAGTTGGGTATAATTGCTGGATTTTTCATATTAGCAGGTAGATCAGAATGTTGAAGTCTTCCGCCCACCCCAATAATTCCCTGTTTATCCAGCAACGGTTTTAATTTGTAAATATTGCTTTTAGGTGAAATAGTTTGGTTTTGTAGTAATTGTTTGTATTCTTGCGCAAACTCGCTTTGTTGGACATATTTCAATATGTATTCTGCTGAGTATTTTAAGTCGTTTGTTGTTAAGTGTGTAGTGCTTGGTCGGCATTTTTGCTTTAGTGATGCAAAATATAGCAATATACGTGCAGCAATTCTTGTTATTCGTGTCAACGAACTGTGGCTATTTAATAGCTTATAAACAAAGTTTTCAATGTTGTAGGTTTGCGCTCTGATGGTTTCAGGTTCGATTCTGCGCGCAACATTTGTAGTGAAATAGTAGTTCACGTTGTGAGGAGTTTCTGACTCTGTGAAGTCTCTTATAAATGTGGGTCCGTCCCACCATAATTTGAATCCCACTAGTTTGTTCGGTAACAAGCCTCTTGAAGCACAGTCAGCAGGATTAAGGTCCGATCGTATGTAACACCATTGTTGAGGTAGAATTACGGCTTTTATTTTTCCCACTCTATTGGCTACGTATCTTTCCCATCTTGAGAGGTCTCCTTGAATCCAAGCTAGGACAACCTTAGAGTCACACCAGCCGTAGGCTGATACGTTGTGTTCCGTGAGTGATTTCTTCACCTTATCCATGAGTTGAGCTAGAAGTAGTGCCCCGCATAGTTCAAGTCGAGGTAACGAAGTTTTTTGTGTAATCGGAACCACCCTGGTCTTTGACACTAGCAAGGTGGTCCTGGGATTGCCCTTTTCGTCTATTGTTCGGCTGTATATGACGCAAGCGTATGCTTTCTCGCTTGCGTCGCAAAATCCATGTAGTTCTATAGTTTTCTGCGTACTACCTATCCATCTGTTTATTTTAATGTTTTTGATTGAATGTAGGTCATTGTTTAGTTGCCACCATTCGTTTTGCAACTGTTCAGGCAGGTCGGCGTCCCAGCTTGTCTTAGTCATCCACACCCTTTGGAATAGTAGTTTAGCTAGCACAGTTATAGGTGCTAGCCAACCCAAGGGATCATAAAGTCGTGATATTAGTGACAGTAGTTTTCTTTTAGTAAGTGATCTTTTGCAGCAGTCATCTAAGGTCCAGTTGAATAAGAAAATGTCTTCCTTTGGATTCCAACTCAGCCCCAAAGTTTTCATTGTTTCAGAGCTTTTGAAGTCGAAAATATTCTTTGATATTTGATCTTCATTTAAGTGACGTAAAAGCTCAGGATCGTTGCTTGACCACTTGCGCAAATTCATTCCTCCTCCTTTTAGTAGTTCGATTATAGTCGTTTGGATTTCCCTTGCTTGCTCGATCGAGTTGTGACCACTAATGAGGTCGTCGACGTAGAAATGATTCTGCAGTATTTCAGCGGCCTTGGGGTATTTGTGACCATCATCAGAAGCTAGTTGTTTAAGTGTTCGCATTGCCAGCCAAGGAGCACTCTTTGTTCCGTATGTCAATGTTTGAAGTTGATATTCTTTTAAAATGTCTGTTGGTTGGTTTCTCCAAATAATTTGTTGTAGGTGCTGATGTTCTGGATAACACCATATGGAACGGTAAATTTTTTCTATGTCCGCTGTGTAGACGTATTTGTAGCACCGCCATTGTAGTACTAATGCCTGGATGTCTTTTTGCAGGTTAGGGCCCTTTTCCATGACATCGTTAAGGCTACAACCACCCGTGGTCTTCTGTGAAGCATTAAAAACTGCTCTCAGTTTAGTTGTACTTCAGTGTTCTCTTAGTACCCCGTGATGCGGCAGGAAAACTTGATTTTCGACGAGTGTCGGGTTTGAAAGCTTCATGTGACCCAAATCGATATATTCGCGAACAAAGTCTTCATACATTGAAGCGAGTTTGGCATTTCTCTCGAATTTCTTTTCTAGTTGTAAGAATTGCGAGATTGCTATCGATTTTGATCGTCCTAGTTTTTTTTCGTGGCCAGAGATCATTGGCATTTTCACAATATATTTTCCGCTGGAATCTCGTTCAGTGGTAGTTTTGTAGTAAGATTCACACCAGTCATCTCTTGGTGTATCTTCATCTTTTTGGAGGATGTCTTCAGTTTCCCAGAATGTCTTTAAGTCACTAAGGTCGATTAGTGCTACATGACAGTTGAGAGTTTCTAGTTTCCCGCATAGTATCCAGCCTAAACGGGTCTGCTGGGCCGTCGGCGCTTGAGTATCTCCTTTTAGGACCCCTTCTAGTATTACTTCAGAGTAAATATCCGGCTCGAAGGACCATTAAATGTAAGGTCCAGAAGTAGTAGGCACCTTACACTTGTACAATAAGTTATAGCTCGCTCACTTGAAGTAGTTAAAGTTGGTTTAGGTGAGTTGACGGAAACCACGGATTTAGTAACACTTGAAAGTTTATTAAGTAGCCCGATTTACAAGTAAAGATTTGGATGCTAATCCGCAGCGCTCGCGCTAGTAGTAATTTGTCAACTAACTTAATAATATGTTTAACGCTAATATAAGTGAATAAAGTAAGTAGGTTGCTGCGTATGCAGTTTAATACATTGTACGTGAACCGTACACATGGTAAAAAGGATAGTGAATGAACTGGATTATTATTTATTACTAGGCGTAATTTATGATCTTTAAAGTAATTAGTTCAGCTGGTCGGCTGCCCCCTTTAGACAAAATCCCTAGCTACGCCAATGCTGACAAATAATAACTACATGAGCCATCGCGTATTTGAAACCCTATATTCTTATGTCATAGTGTTTCAAAGCAATAGTTGGTTTAATTTACTTACATTAGGTTTGTCCGTACCTAAAAAGTCATTGGTAAAAAGTTAAAAAAGTCACTCTAAGCGTTGATCTGAGTCAGGCAGGGGAAAATATTGTGATTATCCTCATTGTTGCCAGCCGGAAAATTACCACTTCTGATTATACCTACACCCAAGTATTCCCCATAGCCGGCACAACAAGTTAATTTTGTCTGGCTGTTACAGTATTTTGGCTGACCGCGAAACAGGAAATATTTACTAAAAAGCTGCTGTCCTGTGGGACAGCAGCTTTTTAGTAAATATTTACTATTAATTATTTACAGCGGTCGCAACGTATACCTACCTACAGGTAGGTATACGTTGCGACCGCTAACAAAAATTCAAATGATTTTATTTGATGTCAAAAGGTCAAAGTATAAGTCAATCAATCAATCAACTCAGCCTATAACAGTCCACTGCTGGACATAGGCCTCTCCCAGGCTGCGCAAAAACACCCTGTCCTCCACCTTCCGCATCCAGTCTGTCCCATCCACCTTTTTAAGGTAGTCCATCTAGCTGGGGGGCGTCCCACACTACGCTTGCCGATACGCGGTCTCCACTCCAGGACTCGTCTGCTCCACCGGCCATCGGTCCTTCGAGAAACATGGCCAGCCCATGCCACTTCAGCTTGCTTACTGTGCAGGCTATGACGGTAACTCCGGTTCTCTTCCGGATAACTTCATTTCTGATCTTATCCTTCAGAGAAACTCCGAGCATAGCCCGATCCATAGCACGCTGAGTGACCTTGAATTTGTGAACCAGCCCGACCGTCAGTGTCCACGTTTCGGCACCGTATGTCATAACGGGCAGGACGCGCTAGTTGAAGACGTTTGTCTTCAAACACTGCCGGATTGGCGACGAGAAGACTTGACGAAGTTTTCCAAACGCTGCCCAACCCAACCGGATCCTTCTGTCGGCTTCTTTCTCAAAATTGTGTCTACCAAGCTGGAAAACTTGCCTTAGGTAGACGTACTCCTTCACAACTTCGAGAAGCGACCCTTCGATGTGGATTGGACTCGGCAAGACGTGCGAATTGTAAGTACATGACTTTCGTCTTGTCCAAATTCATGCCGAAGCCAACCCGCCGAGAGGCTCCACTTAGGCTCTGCAGCATCTGGTCTAACTGTTCCAGCGTCTCTGCCATTATGACGATGTCATCGGTAAAACGAAAGTATAAGTGCACGGTTCCAATTTGTCGTTTTAAAGTAATATTGGGAGGAACACTTAAGAAATTCGACAGTTAGGTACTCAACCACATCAACAAAAGAGAACGCAATATCACTTCATTTCTTCTTCGCCTTTTCCCAACTATGTTGGGGTCCGGCGTCCAGTCTAACCATATGCAGTTGAATACCAGTATTTGAACCAGATGGATGCTAATTCAGGAGTGATTTAGTGATTGATGAAAAATACACTAATACGTGTCAATATAAACAAGATGAGTTAAGGCTGCAAGGTGTAAGCTTAGATAAAGCTTTATCTAAGGGGTCGAACATAAAGTACTAACAGAGTAAGTAATTATCATGATGAACAATTTCTTTGCCCTACTTTGCAATTATTCTGATAAGGTTTTTTCTTTTATTTCATTGTCCCAATGGATTCGCTAAAGTACGACTTTGATTAAGATTATTGTACTTAGTTTGTTTAACACTCAGATTTTGATTCCGCACCGACAGATATTTCAATGTTGATGGAGGACGCCCATGTCATTATTATTTGTCACTTTATAACAAGAAACAACTCGAGTTGCTTCGCTAGTTGTCTATCTAGTCCCGTAACCCGTAAGTCATTATTAAAGTGGAAGCGATGTTCACGTAGTTTCGAGGTGGGTGATTAGAGAGTGTCGCCTGCACGTGTACTTACCTACCTCTCTATGCACCCGAGTCTCGAGTTATCGACAAGTGAACGATAGGTCAATTCTTCACTCATTTACGTATGATGAATGACTTCAATGAACTAAAGTGCAATTTTAATCCACTAACTGAAAACGTAATTTGCGATCTGCAGCTATCACACAGCTATCAATATTTTTATTTATAAGTAGTTCTGACGTCAGCCGCTCTCCTCTCGCCTGCTCTATTTTTAGTTCAACCACAAATTGTGACAACGTGCACAAGCGTAAACAAATATGAGTTCTATTTAAAGCTTCAATGAAATTAAGAAATCCTTCCTAGTTTTGTGGCAGGTAAAACTAAATTTAGTTCGCCAAAGCTCACTGCGTGCATTGATGTCGTGGCCCTGTACTAAGCCAAGGCCGCGTTCGCGTTATGGTAACAACATGATTATAATTTATCGTTTTATAATGTTAGCATTAGGTAGGTATTGTTAGTACATTGCTCCAGATACGACGAGTGCATTATTCAGAAATTAAATTAAAATAGTGCTAGTTCTCTCTGAACGATTTTATTACATGGTTAAATTAGCTAGCAATTTGTGTAGTCACTTGAAATAACAGTTTTTTAGGGTTCCGTACCCAAAGGGTAAAACGTCAACCCTATTACTAAGGCTCACCTGTCCGTCCGTCTGTCTGTCTGTCACCAGGCTGTATCTCATGAACCGTGATAGTTAGACAGTTGAAATTTTCACAGATGATGATTTCTGTTGCCGCTATAACAACAAATACTAAAGAACAGAATAAAATTATTATTATTTTATTTTTATTTGTATAAGTTTATTTATCTTGAACAGGCGCAATAAGCAATTATACAACCTGGGGAAGGGCGGAGCATCCTAACAGAAGCAAACTACTTGCTTAAAAGGATTCTCCCCATTGTAAATATAGAATAAGTTATTTAAGTTGATGCAATAAACATTTTTTTTTTTTTTAATAAATATTGAATGGGGCTCCCATACAACAAACGTGATATTTTTTGCCGTTTTTATAGATACGGTACGGAACCCTTCGTGCGCGAGTCCAACTCGCACTTAGCCGGTTTTTTTTTGTGTAAACTTCACAAACGTCATGAGTTGTTATTTATGCAACCGTTGTTTAATAAGGGGTATTAAAAGTTTAAAACACGAATGTGGGTTAATCACATGAGTGTTTTAATACCTAATTATGTACAGTTGCATATAAGACTTTATCTACACCCATGATATGAATTCTCTATACTGCCCTACTAAGCGCAAAAGCGGTATCTAAATAAAAGCGAGTTTCGACATAATTAGAGTTATGTAAAAATTGTTTTTATTTACTTTCTATATTGACTTTTGCTTCTTATTGCTTTGCTTATTATTTAGAATTTATATATTATATTGGATCTATTTGCTACCACAATAGTTAAGATATCAAAAATGTATATGTAGATATACATTTTTCATGAGTTAATGCTTCACTGCTTAGTAATTATAAAATTAAAATTGGAGTTACCGCTTTTGCGTTAGCTCTTTTCCTACATGTATGTATGCAAAAAAATATGAATTTTCTATCGAATAAAATATCTATTATTTTAATGAAAAAAAACAATCAAAGTATATTTATGAAGTCTTTTATTATTAAAATTTTAAATGGCATAAAAAAATATTTGAAAAACAAACTGATTCTATGAATTAAATCAGTTTTAAGTCAAATTAGTCAAAAGTAGGCAGTTCTCTCCAAAAGGACATTCTGTTTTGAGTTTAAATTTTCAGATTCGAAATAATTTGACGAATGATTAATCGGAGCCAGTGATTGATTTGCACTGTCGTATCTTGAAAATGGAAGATCATCATCTGAATCACTACTAGGAAAAAAATCTGGATCGATGGTTTGAATATTACGTTGTAATTGTTTCGAACGCAATGTTTTTTTGTGCTAACAGCATCACCATTTTCGTATTTCTTTGTGACATGGTTTATCTGAAACAATATACGTTTATTTAAATTTGATTACCTTATGCCTTATAATTAAAATAAATCTAAAACTAAATACAAAATATTTGGGAAATAATTATACGGGGTTAGTTTTCAATGACCGGTCAAATTTTCACAGGGTGTTCAGTTCTACCCATGAATATGAACGTTTCACTATGGAACCAACCTAAAATCTCGAAAAGAAATCAGCTGTTTCATACATTTTGGTCTAGTAGGTATTGAACTTTTGTATGAAACTGCTGATATTTGTTAGTGATTTCAGAGTTGGTCCATTAGTAAAAGTTGTTCATATTCATGAGTAGAACATCCTGTGAAAATTTGGCCGGTTATTGAAAACTGACCCTGTATTAGATGCAATTGCGTAATATAGAATACTAATCAAATTATCATCAGCGCCACAACAGCAACCGTGTGACTGGGAAATTGTGATGAGGAATCACGTATGTTGTGGCCTAGTTGTGGCATAGCAAATAAAGTTCAATTTCGCTATGTAATACGACTGCGCGTATGCCGCGGCCGCAAGAAAGTTTTGAACAAAATGATTTAAATAACTTTTTGTAAATGATCATGATTGTATTATACTAAAATTATATTTAATAGGACTTACCTGATTGTCAAAACACGAAATTACACCACTGAACACATGAATTCACAGATTTTTACTAATTTAACACAGGAATTTCAAGATTATAACCTCTTTGCAAAGTTATGACGAGAAATTGTCACTGTAAAATGTATTAGAAATTCGATCGTATAAATCAAACCATAAGGGCCAATTTGATTTGCCGCTGCAACCGTATCTCATATAATCAAAATGATTTGCGGATCAATTAAGCATTCTAATACTAAGCGTCATAGCGGTAAGTCAGTACTTCACGCGTTATACATATTTGCCGCTTATCGGCTTAGAAAAGTTGCTGTTCTTTTTCTGAGATTTTGGCGGTATTCAAATATACGGCTGTTTGCCTACGTAATATTGATATACCTCTAATACCCTTAGTGATTTAAGGTGAAACTGAGATAGAGAAATCTTTCTTAAGGTTTTTTTATATGTTTTGAACAAGATACCGCTAAAAGGCTTAGTTCATTAGATGCGTATTTTTTAAAGCTATCCGATGGCATAAAAATCAACTTTACGTTTTTTTTTGAGATACCGCTTTTGCGCTTAGTAGGGCAGTATAGTACATTTTTGCAATACCTACGGTTTACTAATATCGAACAAAAATGGCGGGATACGATAACCTATATATTTTATTTTTTTTTCTTCTGGCTTCGCACGGTTTGTGCATTTAGCCAATGTCACTCTTTAGTTCTTGTTTAATATTGATGAAATGAATTATAAATGCATGATGATGATATCCCCGCACACTCCCCTTGAGTTTCAGTAAAGATGTGGCACTTTACTGAGACCTCACGCGGACTTCTTGAGAGAACTTGAAGCGAAGTTGCACTGTTTTGTTTAATTTGCCTACACTAATGCACGTTCACAAACACTTAATGGTTAATAATCCACCATTATTACACATTAATATTCGGATAAACACAAATTTTGGAAAATTAAACAAACTGCTGAACATGACGCTTCACTTTCCCGCCAAGAAGTCCCCGATAACCTATATTATTATTTATGTTTATTTTTTTAATTACGGCGCTGTGGTAGTGGAACGCGCGTGCATGACTATGTTCTTTTTTTGAAATATTATTCAGTTTGAGTAGTGAGATTCGTTTGGATGTTATAATGGTAATGTTGGCAATAAGCCTAACTAATTCAGAAACCTATAATAGAGGATTTATAGCATGGGTGTAGATAAAACAAAATAAAACAGATTTTCTCAACTCATACTTCAAGGAACAACACTACCAGCGGTCGTTGACTCCCAAAATCGATTATACCATGTGTTTAGGTAACGTAACCCATCATGTCTGCAGAGTTTCTCTAGCTAATTTAATTTGACCCTGTGTATACCTACCTATTTTTTATTTAAATACTTTATTTCAGACTGTCAGTAGTATTTCACAGTGTCTATTTTGTAAGTAACAGTGTTCTTATTAACTAGTGTTAGTAATACTTAAAACTACCCACAACTAAAAGAAAGTAAATTCAACAATCACTACTGCGCCACGCCATGACAAATGGCGCAGCAATGACTGATGTAACCACAGTCCAGCCGACTAGCGATCATGCTAAGGATGTTGTTGGCGCTGCCACGTACTCTACGCACCAGGGATGCGCACCTTTTACGCATCGTAGCGTAAAAGCAGTCTACGCGACGTTCAGCAAACATCCCTGATGCACTACAGAATCGGCGCAGCCCCATCAGCACCCTGAACGCATTATTAAATTGGACTCGGAGGGCACTGTAAGACTTTTGAGTATAGTCGGCACATAGGCTGCACGTGTAGAAATGACGTAAAATAAGACCTAAAAAGTGTAATTTTGACTTCTGTCGAACAACGTGCAAACCTGCGTGCTATCATGTTCGCCCGCACAGCCAGTGTCCTCCGTCCCTCTCGATGTCATCATTGTCCCTGAGGTCAGAGGTCAACATATGTTCTAAGTACTTAAATTTGGACACCCTATGCAAAGCTGTACTATTAAGAGTAATGCTGGGAAACACGTTACCTGAACTGTTTACTCTGGCCTCAAAGACCATGACTTCACTTTTGAGTGGATTCTATTTTAATCCGTGTTGCTCGGCATAAGCTTCACATATGGTAAGCAGTTTCTTAACGCCACATACCGATGCACTTAGTAGCACCATGTCATCAGCATAGCTTAATTATGTTGTTTACATTAATTCCGTCATGTGACAACCTACCCGGGAGCTACTGAGCGCCACAATCAGATCGTTCATATACAGGGTTGGCGAGGACAATCCCCCTGCCTCACCCCGCACTCCAACCGGTACGACTGCGACATGGTTCCCGACCAACGCTCGCCATTGATCTGGTTTCCGTACCAGTACTTGCAGATGCTGATGAGTTCTTTTGGTAGAGTTGTGTTTTTTAACTTTTCCGATAACATATCATAGGAAACCAGGTCAAAGGCTTTCGAAAGATCAAGAAAGCTTGCGTGAACTGATGTTTGACGTCTTGTGTAATATTTGACAGCATGCTTAACACACAAAACTGCACTTTAAGTGGATAGTCCGCCCCGGAAGCCGAACTGATTGTCATGAAGTTCAATGTGTTTGGTCAGCTGTGAGTTCAGCAAATTCTATCAAGGGCCCCTTGATCAGTTGATCTGCTATAGGTTCTTAAGTATAAAGTGGTAAAAAAAATAGGTTAAAAGAAGATAAATTATTGGTAAGTACTAAATTATAACACAAATAATTTATACTGTTCTTACAAATTAATAGACAATTTCAACATTTTTAATCCAGCCCTTTCAATTTCGCCACACTTCGATCATTGATCGAAGCCGCCACACGTCAGACTTTTTGTAGAGCCGATTATAGGGCCGATTCAAATTCTATACTGTACTGTACTGTAGAACGACTTTTTGTAGAACAAAAATAACAAATAAATAATAATAATAAATGGTTACCAATTATCTAACATGGATTGTTAGGCTCAGCGCAGACAGAGAGGAATAATCCCCGTGCGGTCTCGGGCAATTCTTTACGGAACGCGTATGTTCCCGCGTATCTTCGACGACGCGCGAGCATTTTTTGTCAGGTTCAAGCATTTATGCACTTTATTGGAATAATTTTAAAGTTTATTTTCAAGTGCGTTAATAAAATCCTCTCCGCTGAGCTCCGTTCTGTCTGCGCTGAGCCTTTGTCGGAAAAGGTGTTACGTTTCACGTTTTTACGTGCGTTTTTATGACATCGAGTAAATTCAACATACCACGTCTTAATAAGTTTTGCTCAAAAAATTAAGATCAGGCGAAGGTGGGCTGTTTTGGATACGCGGGGCCCGTAGCAATTGCTACTCTTGCTATGTGGTTAATCCGGCACTGATTACAGCTGTCATTTTGTCATGCCACCAATGCAACAGAAGTCAAAATCGGACTGTAAAAAAGGCGTAAATTTTTTTATACGTCCATGAAAAAAGGTTTACTTTTTGTAATCTTATTTCAAATGGAGTATAGTGCTACGTCTCTCCGCTCTGGACTAACTAGATGAAATGCTAAATGCTACTTCTTGTATTTTAGGCTGGGAATCCGTGTCTCACGACCACAAGCTCAGTAAGTTGTCCGCAACCCTGCAAAGTTTATCTGTTTGGCATTTTCTCGGCAAGCGCTCGCTCCAAGATAAACATACTTATTTTGACATCGAGAAAGAGAGAGCCACGAGTACACACGGCTACACATCAAGCTATACATTTCCAGTATGGCCTCTCATTGTACGGAAATCCTATGCAATGCGAGATCAGCTTATACTGGAAATGCATAGCTTGATGTGTAGCAGTCTGTACAACGACGACGCACTGACGGCTATGACCTAAAGGCTTCTACATACCAGCGCGACTTGTCGCGCGACGCGACACGGCACAAAGGCTTCGCGTGTCGCGGGACGAGCGGTGCCTTTGTGGCGCGTCGCGTCGCGCGACAGGTCGCCCCGGTATGTAGAAGCCTTAACTGACTCCATAGATGGCAGGCTGGTCAAAGCAATATGTAGCTCTAAAGAACCAATTTGTTTCAGGATTCTGACGGCTCTGGCTCCATCGCGTCAACTGCGTCACGCAGCTCACCTCTACCATATGACACAGTTCGCAAGCTGCCGTCTGTTCCGACATCCGCGTCCCTTCCAGCTGCAGAGTCCCGAGAATCCTTAGTCCGTCCTAGAGACTCCAGCCTGCCTTCGCCCTCCAAGCTAGCGGTCTACGCAGCCGCCAGGAGACGGTCTGCAGAGTCCGCGAAAGATAACAAACGCACACATCATTATAGGATTCAGTTTTAACCAACGCAACCGAGATGTATTCAAGAGCAAGACGTTTTCTAGCTTAGAAAGTGTTCTTAGTCAGTAGTGCAGCAGCGGATATACTGCTGAACACAGCGCGATCGAACGTATGCTGAAATACAGACATAATTTCTTTTACCTGAGATTTCGGAGATAATTTACCTAGATATTAAACAATATCAAACTTCAGTAATATGAAAACAAAATAAAGGACTTAAATATTAATAATACGTTCAAGTCTACATGTCCTAAACACACGCGCCGTTCAACCGTGAGTGCTGAATACCCTTCATGAAACCTGGTATTGACGTTTTTATTTTTAGCGAGTAAGCAGAAAATAAAGATGCCATTATCATGTTTGTGAAAATCAACAGTATTTGAAATCGAAAAATATTTACGAAACGCCTGAATGTTTTCCTTAACAAAGCCTAAAGCCTGATTTACACGATGAAAGTTTCATGCTTGTGGCACCTACAATAGAATTGAAGCAATATATGTCTTTTATTGTTGCTGTAACTTATGGTATGCCACATGTAATTAAATAGCACCGTGTAAATCAGGCTTTAGGATTGTGTGGGAAGAAAATTCGTTTTCCAAAGCGTGAACGAACGAATCGTGTAGGTTACAACTTGCTTGGTTTTCAAAGTATCGATTTATCGGAGGTCCGGTTTATTTTGTACATAGAAATATAAAACAGGTTTTGTATAAAGAGATCGAAGTCCAATCAATTCGGCATAGCATACCCATTGACCTACTAATTTATTTTTGTATACATAAAGGCGTGTCAAATCGACAGTAAAAATAAAGTAGAAGCTTCTTTTCTGCTGCAATATTTGTTGCATGGACAACAAGCAAATAGGTACATTATTCAATCTCGGAGAAAGTCCTGATACCGAATATGAGTAGGTATATGCGTAATGTACAGTCGCCAACACAGCAGCACCACAAACTGTCAAATTGTCTCATTTAATTTTGAACTGAACTTCCAACATTTTAAGGTTTAAAATCATTTGGAGAAATTTTGACAGTTTGGTTTCCCTGGTGTACTGTAATAAAAAGCGTGTCCACTTTTTTATACAATGCCATACGATAACGTAGTGACAGATACCTATTTTGAGGATGTCTAAATAATTAATTAATTCTGTGAGTCCGTGTAGGTGTTAGTAGCCCACGCATCGCCCAACTTATTTTGAAGTTGCCCACTGCACTTAACTTTGAAAGTAGGTATCTGTCATTGCTAGATGGGACAACAGCACTTATTCTGATACGAAAATACATTCGAATTAAAAAAAAAATACGATACATACGGCCCGTTTCAGTGCCCGGATAGGCACTGCCCAATATATAAAAAAAGTTTGATCAAAATATGAATGAATATATTTTATCTGCCGATCAAGAGTTTTGAATGAAGAGTGAGTGAATGTAGAGTTTTGTTAGTGTTTTATAGATCGTAATTTTGATTAACGATATGAGTACCTACTTAAGTATTTACTAAAATTAATCATAATGACCGCTGTTGACATTTTCATTGAGTAGGTACGTTTAGTACTTCGTGTTTGTGTGTGTAATTATTACTGTTCGGAGTATGCAGTGGCTAGTCGTTAGGTATTACAGACAATATAAATTATTTATGGAGGATAAACTGTTTAAATTGGACGTGACTTAGGGTGTCTTTAAGAAAAGTTTAATCAATAAAATCGGAGCGTTGTTGCGTCGCGCGTCTCTTTAAATACATGTTTTTCTAGGCCTTTGTAAGTGTTTTTTTGTTAAACAAACACTGATGTCAGTTTGCACTGACACTAGACGACACCTAATGCATAGATAAAACTGTGCTATTGGGTTTTCAATATTCGGCGCTAAGTAGAGCATTGAAAATCTAGCTTGCTTTTATTTAGTCATTCTTTTAAAGGTCCTTAATCAATATTTTACGAATAATCTAAATTTACAATCATATGCATTTAAAGTACAAATTACAGGAAAGATACCAGGGAGCCTAAAATGGACGCTTTGGCAGAATCATGCGTGCAATTCATACAGCCCGCAATTCATCTGTTTGACAGCTGCTATTTAACATTAGACTTCACTATAATACACAACTGTCAAACAGATGAATTGCGGGATATGAATTGTACGCAGATCATAATATGATTCTGCGAAAGCGTCCCTTTTAGGCCCCCAGAAAGACCTAATTTCAGCATTCAAAACGTGTAAAATAAATAATTAATTTGAAAAGATTGCTTACGAACGAAAAACAATGTATAGGTATTTAATAGATAAAGTTTAGAACTTACATCAAACTAAATTCCCTATTGTTTTCTAACTTTCACGATGTGTGAATGAACATAAAGTCAATCAATTCTGACAAGCAAGTCGAAGTTGGCAACAAAAACTTGTATAAACATCCAACCAGTAGACTCGAATAACTGTAAAAGAAGCTTAAGTTATTATTTAAAGTATTATGGACGCTGTACAATAATTAACGTCGGCTATCAAGACGCCCGCGGTAATTGGAACTAATTAAAGGTTAGTTTTACTTTATTGCCCGCTGGAGCGCTCTGCCGGCAGTCCATCCATAGATAAGACTTGATATTTCACGTTTTCATATGCATTTAAAGTCTGAATATTAAAATACTATATTAATAGCTCAAGTAGATGTTAATTAAACGCTTGTTTTTTTAAAATAATTATTGCTCGATGATCGTTGCAGCTATTTCGGTAAGAAATTGTTTGTATTACGGCAGTGTCGGGTCAGTTGACAGTTTGGTTGTAAAGCCTGTTTCACACGTCGCTCTTTACAGAGGGAAACTTTTTAATTACTCTTAAGGCGGCGGAAAATAGGCGTGAAATAGCACAAGATTCAATTTATACAGATTTTGTTAAGCTTCTCAGGTAGGAAGAGAGGAGAAAATTGGTAAATGCTACCGCGCATTGCTAACTTTCTTTTTAGGGTTCCGTACCAAAATGGTAAAAAGGAACCCTTATGGTGAGACTAAGTCTGTCTGTCTGTCTGTCACACCTGGATATCTCAAGAACTACTAATGCTATCAACTTGAAATTTAGAATAGTTTTAAATGACGTTTGCCCAACTATTTTGCAAACAAGAAAGAAATTAAAAAAAAAATGTCTTTTTTGCAAAAGGGAGTGGGGCTACTAGGGCATGTGGGGTATCATATGAAAGAACGCAGTTTGCACATTCTCAAACATTATTTTTTTATTTTTTAGGCAGCACAGTTTCCGACTTATGATTAAAAATGTCCGAAGTTTGCATAGATAAAAATCTGAGATTATTATATATGATAGAAGTTTATATAAAGATTACAGGAAAAATAAAACGATGTCTCTAAATAGCACAGTTTTTCAGAAATCATCAACATCATATATAATTACGGAACCCTCGGTGCGCGAGTCCGACTCGCTCTTGACCGGTTTTTATAAAGTAAGTATTATACGGTATTACACTGTATGACCTATTTCTGTTCAAAAACCTTGTTACCATCACTGTAGGACGTGTGAAGTGGGTTATTACGATTTTGTGAACACACCGGTAGTTCTTATTGGAATACAATATAATTATGTCCAAACAATTGATAATAACTTCGAAAGATATTGCACCGAATTAAAGAAACCACTAATTGCTATTGATCGAATAAATGAGAGCGTTGCTACATATTTTGTTCTAGTTTTATTTCCAAAAAGTTTATCTATTTCCTTATTCCTAGAAACCTGTCTGTGGTGCCGGACGTAAAGAATTGCACCATCCTATTTCATCCCGTAGGTGTCGTAAAAAGCGACTTACTAGAGAATGGGCAGCAACGTTCTCTATGCATTTTAACACCATACTGCGATTGACAACCCGCCTGCCAAGCGTGGTCGTTATGCCAAACCCCACCTTTGGGAGAGGCCTATGTCCAGCAGTAGTCGTCTTTCGGCTGAAATGATGATGATGAGAAACCTGTTTTACTTTTGATTGCAGCGCATCTCTTACCGTTTTTTTTTTTTTTTGGGTGGGATATTATCAAATAAGTTCTCCCGCTCTGGGTGGGCGTGTCAGGGTTTTACTGACTAAAACCCCCGTGTTCCTTCCGTTGCCTGGCCAGGGCCACGATATCCCTTTCGGACAAACTCGCAACCCTGGCAGGCATTGGCCCTATCGGACCCTGTCAGTTGGTGCTGACATCTCACTGAGGCGCGCGTGGAACACAACGCGCGGTCGACCCGGACCTGGTCCTTATCGGACGGCGAGTTACCCATCGCTCACCGTCCGCAAGCCCGCGCCTACGGTGACCGGAAATCGGCCTGCGACTCCCGACGCCCAAGGCGTCTCTTGCGGCGACTAGGGGTGCGAGGGCGCGAACCTTGCCTCTCCCTCACGCGTTCCGCCTCCTCCTTCGCGAGCATTACTGCTTCGCAGAAGGAGGTGACGGCCTCCCATGCACTCTCGCTCCGAACCATGGCCAGAACCAGGGCCGGACGCGAGAGATCGCCTCCGTAAGGACACGGCGGTGCTCCGCACAAGCCGGGCAGACCTCCACTGTATGCTCCACCTTGTCCTCCGAGCGATCCACACAGTGGTGACACCTGGCCGGCCTTTCTTCCCGCTTTATCCTAAACAGGAACCTCCTGAAACAACCGTGTCCGGTGAGGACCTGCGTCAGGCGGAAGGTGAGGACGCCGTGGCGCCTTTCTATACACTCCTCAAAGAGGGGACTTATCGCCAGTCGTACCCGATGTCCCACAGATGTGGTCCCAAGACCGATTCTTGTGGGACACCGCACGACATCCCTCGCCGGTTCCACTCTCCTTGTTGACCGGGGTAGATAACGGCCCTGTCCGTCAGGTAGGCCTCGACCACACGACAGAGGTAGGTCGGCATCCGGTGATACCGGAGTGCCCCCTGATACAACTCCAGGGCAGGGTATTGAAGGCATTCGCGATGTCAAGAGACACCGCCAAGACAACCCCACCTCGGCCCACAGCATCCTCCGTCGTGAGGGCTCGAACGCGCATGATGGCATCCAACGTAGAGCGCCCCTTGCGGAAACCAAACTGGCTCTCCGCCAGATCCGGCCCCACCCGCACCAGCCGCCCGACAAGGCAGTCTGCAGTTACTCTTTCAATGAGCTTGCCCACCTCGCCGGGCAGCACGATGGGCCGGTAAGCGGACGGGGAGTCCACTGGACGCCCCGGCTTCTTAATGAGGGCCAGTTTCCCCGTCTTCTAACGCCCCTCTCCAAGCATGCGCTTAGGAGCCCCCTTAGTCGAGACCCGAGAGCCTCCAAGGCCAGAACCCAGACTTTTCCAGGCAAGCCGTCGGGTCCTGGGCGGTATTCTTGGCTTTCAGCCTACGTACCACCACTCTCAGATCTCAGAGGAGCCATCCGGTCCAGCTGCTTCAGTGCCCACCGCGGACCACTCGGGGTCTGTCGGACCGGCGCGCTCGAGGTCTGGGCGGAGACGTCAAACCGGATGTACTTACTAATTACAAAAAAACTGATTTTTAGTACTTACCTAACTAGCGAAAACGTACTTGATCGCTAGGCACTTTTGATGTGTGTATTTAAACTACAAAGCTGTAACAGGCATGCCAAGCTTTACGAGCTAGCTTTTGTATGTCTCCGGCAAATTGATACCAATTTAAATCGTAGCTACACGATAATGCAATATTGATTGCTCAACAAAGCACATCATTAGGTGCCTTGTCGCTTTGCACTTTGATACTACCTAACAACCAAGAATAAGTATTTAGTGTAGGAACATGTTTATAAAAATAACAGCCGCACGGGTCGATCTTACAGGTTAAGCAACGCTTGCCGAGGTCGATACATGGATGGGTGACCGTCCATTACATACCGAGATCCCTTCGTGGCTCGGAAAGCACATTAACCAGTTTGTTCCGGCTGTCATTCGATGATCTTTCGAAAGTCGTTACGGGTTGTCAGAAGCCCGAAAGTCTGACAACCAGTCTTACTAAGACGTATCGTTTTACACAGTACCTGGGTTGTGCAGATCAGATAGGCAGTCGCTCCATGCAAAATACTGGTATTCAGCTGTATCCGGTTAGTCTGGAAGCAGACCCCAACTAGTTGGGAAAAGGCTGGGCAGGCAGTATAAACTTAAAGTGTAAACAAACCACTAATTTCTAACAAAGTAATCATTAAAAATTACTCAAAATCAAAATCAAAAATATTTTTTCAATACACTTCCTTGAAAACTGGTTCATATCGCACTACGATTAGGTTTACAATGCAATGTAACTTATACCATACTTAGTCCAAATTGGTTCAATGCCTCGAGATCTATTCACACCGTCTTGCGTCTCTAAATAGAATACCATGATTTTACATTTACTATAAAAAAAAACGTTTATGAACAAATTAACATTTATTCAAAAAAAATTGAATTTTCTATTTTTCATATTAGGCTGTTTATCGGCTTTATACCTTTGCTTCTCCTTCAACCTGGCGAAAGCAAACCGCGGAAAAAAATGAAAATGAAATCATAGTTTCATAGTAATTCATGACAAAAATATTTTTTGTTATTTTATTTTATATCTTCAAAACTGTATTGAAAAACGTCGTTTGATACACGTGGACATATTTTGTTATTGCACTTCTCGGCCCAAAAACAACCTCGCCTACGGCTCGGGTGTTAATTCCGCCTCGAATGCAATAACAAACATTCTCCACTTGTATCAAAATGTACTATTATTTCACATATGCCTACATGCGCACTTATGAAACGTCAGAAGCTTGGTGCACGGTTCCAATTGGTCGTTTCCTATGGAGAAGAGCCGGCAAGAACAAAATGGTTTTATTTTATTTTTACTAGTTTGTTAATTTGTTTACACTTCAAAATGAAGTTCGAAATGTGAAAAGCATAGAAATATTAAAAACAGGAGAAGTGGCAAGGGGGCGTGTCTGTGTCCACGCGACATGATCGCAACGCTCATGTACCAGGCAAATGGTCATATCAGCGAACTATTGCGCTTTCGACCGCGGTCGTGACAACATATATGAATGCCGTGTTGTTCAGTGGTTTCTTGTAAAAACCGAAGTCAAACTAAAAACTTTATAAATCATGGAATCACATAAAATATTCATGTAAAAGTATTTAACTTATTAAAGCGACTGTACTATCTTTGCATAAAATACGTTGCTTCTTAACCACTACCTAAATATGTCACTTACTGACTGGACAATCAAGGCTTCTACATACCAGCGCGACTTGTCGCGCGACGCGACACGGCACAAAGGCCCCGCGTGTCGCGGGACGAGCGGTGCCTTTGTGTCGCGTCGCGTCGCGCGACAAGTCGCCCCGGTATGTAGAAAACCTTCAGTGTAAATATCACAAAATGATACTTTGTTTATGCCGATGCAACGCGTAGTACGCTGCTGTATCTTGGGACGAGTTAGTGATGTCCTTGTGCAGATACACTAACGTAGGCTATCGACAAAAATGTCGATTGCCTAATGAATATATTGCTAATATAGTTTATTCTTGAATTTGTCAACCATTGTAACCTGATTGGAAGACCCCATAAGGAAATAATGTTTTTTACTAATTTGGAATTGCTCATATTGTTTATTTTTGTTGATTTACATATATTTTTTTAGGTACATTATTGTTTATTTATATTATATTTGTATCAGTATATCATTTATTATTTATTTAATTTTTAGGACCCCACAAAATTTTTAATACGACGATAAATGGAATGATCGATAACTTTCCAATTTAGTCAATCACTAGCGTATATGTAAAATAAATGGCTTTTGCACAGTTCAACGATAGCGTTTGATGTTTTCGTGTGAGTAAGTTGCATGCTGCGTTTGATGCGATAAGGTTTATAATTGATTGTGTAGTACGTTCTGATTTATTTCTTGCGAGTGTGTGCGCGACTTCGTATAGATTGCTTTTACTGAACTGCATGTGTAGTTGTAACGAGTGGTAGAGACAAACTGGAGACACCGGGTTCCGATACATTTTGAACTACCGGGGCATATCTCCTCCTTTCTTATATCTATGGTGAAAAGATTAATCTAAAGTGCATAGCGGTCTACTTATCCATCTGCCACACGGCCTTTGACAGAATGGATGAGATTTTTAAGAAAAAGAGATTTTCTTTTAACTTTAAAAAGGTAAGGGAAGTAAGAAATCATTCTCGGTAACGATACGTAAGTCATTATTTCATTAATGTTGCCCGATAATAAACTGCCAGATAAATAATGTGGAGAAAATAATAATCGGATAGAGTCGGATCAGTGCAGAAAAGGACTTCCGGTTGATTTCAGGACAAAAACAAAACAATAGATTATTTAATTGAATTAACGGTTGACCTTTTGTGAAAGCAACAGCGCTAACAATTAATTATTCCGACGACTCTTTCGCACACGAAAGAGTCGTCGGAATAAATAAATGTAAGCGAGTTCCTGTGAAGATAAACAGCTTAAAATCCACTCTATTGGTAAGTTATATTCAGAAGACACTAGTTTATTACTTATTGGTATGATTTTGTATTTATGCATTTTCATTCTTGTTATTTCAGGCTTATCAAATTGATTGAAAGCAAAATATCAAACATGAATATGATTGTACAAATTCTTGAATGTTCATACAGCGGCCTTGATCCTGACATTTGCGTACTTAACGAGAATGAGGCCAAGTGGCGGCCTCGCGCGCATGACCGCCTGCGTTTGCGCAACTCTACCACCGAGCACTACCGAGTGCCGCCGACCGATAGCCACGACCACGACAATACGACAGATATAAACGTAACCCTCCATACCGATATCTCGTTTCAATGCTCGATACAAACGGCCCAACCTTCGTCATAGTGACGTGCCGCTTTATCGATGCCTACAGAATGAGGACAATCAAACAATTTACTGTTAATTTATCGAACTGATTTGATTATAGATTTATATCAATCAACTGCCACTCAATTTTATTTGTCGTAAAAAAAATACAGATGGGAACCTAGGTGATTCATTATAAAATAGTGTACCTACATTGTATACATCTTTCTTTTTATTTTTTTGGGTTGCAAATTATCAAATAACTTCTCGCGCTCTGGGCGGAGCGGGAGGGCGTGTCAGACTTACTGACTAAAACCCACCCGCGTTCCTTTCCTCCCCTGTGTGCCAGGGGCCACGATATCCTTTTCGGACAACCTCGCAACCCTGGCAGGACTTTGTATACCTACATCTGGTTCTATGTTAAAATCTGTACTCAAGTATATCCCTGCTTAAGTAAACCGTATCTTAAGAGGCAGGCAAATGTGTAGTAAGTAGTTCTTTCTCTGAATCGAATGAATAGAATTGCTTCATAGACATTAGATTCGCAGAATATTATTTTTCCATAAAACTTCGATTATTTATTAACGAGTAGCCTAGGTAACTACTAGCTACCCCTTGTCTATCTTTAATTTATCTGCTCCTCAAATAGCCATTAATTTCCGGAGAACACGGTAATAAATGTTGATGTTCGTGTAATTATAGTGTTTGTTCATCGATATAATGAGCGAGACTTGAGCCGTGGGCGGGCCTCAGTAAATCACTCTTTCTGAGGTACAATCGGCTATATCACGGCATGCGAATTGTAGCTTTAGTGTAGCCTTGGGATTGTGGGTTCTTTTTACATTATTTTACTTAAGATTAAAGTAGGTCAAAAGTTAGTACTATCGATGTCCAATACCAATAATTCAACAATAGGATAAAATCTATGTTGTTTACGTAATTATACCGTACAGTAGTGGAGAAGAAGAAGAAAGTGAGAAAAAGAGACTTGGTCCTAAAATGTTTCCTTGCGGAACACCACAATATATACCACACTGTTTAAAAATGTCTCGCTGGTGGTGGCGTGTGTATTGGATCATCGTTCTCTTAGAAATAGTTTAGCTGAATGGTGCTGATCCATGCGTCATGTTAGTGAACGGGCACCGTCATCGTCAGTAGGAGCTATCTCTAAGCTCCTACTGATTTTGTTTTATTATTTTATTACGAACGCTTTTAACGTGCTTGTCTGTCTACATTGTTCTCACATGTATACTTTCAACATGAATTGATATTTGATGTAACCAATATTATGTAACAATATGTATGTATATTTAAAAGAGCTTCCGTGGAGTTTCTTGCCCGTTCTTCTCCATAGGAACCTACTACGCTTTGGAATGGGCAACTAGCTTCATCTTTCTGACTGACCGACCCTTTTACAGTTCAAAAGTGCCTGTAATTGGTTTATTTGAAATAAATGCTTTGGGTTTGAGTTTTGAGTTTGTATTTATTATAACTTTACTTACTTGTAATTATCAATATTTCGTGTGCAATGATTGCTTCGTATGGTTTTTTTAAAATACCCAATATTGCAAATTTCCAAAAACTACCTGCTTATAGACCAAACTGGGAACATGATCATGTCGAATGCCTTAGCTAGGTATAGCCATTATAAAAAAAAGATGTGCATCCCTGATGTCGCGTGTTCGCGGCAGCACCAACAGTATTCTCCGTGTTTTTTACAGATCTGTGGTATTTCCCGATGTTGCGGAGGTGGATGCAGCTCCACGCTGAATTTTAATTTTAATTGTTTTGTTAATCTTTGTCTGTACTAAGTTACTAACACTAGAGATGATAAGTAAAATTGTTACTAACTCTATGGACATTTGTCTGAAAATAAAAGTAAGTAAGTGAGTAGGTATAGTTAATTTCTAAACACTTAATTTAAATTTAATAACAACAAAAATGGAGAGGATGGTCATACACAGTACGGAGTTTCTGACAGTCGCGTGTGTTCAATGATGGATTGGTGGTACCTGATTGTAGAGGCTTGTTATCGAAACCGGTTGCAAGAACTTTTTGCAATATCGACACGACAACGTGCAACGGTACGCGCACGCATTCGTTTAATATTTACTTACAGTCTTCAATCAAATATTTTAACTCATGTTCATGCGTTAAGTTCGGTAGGTACTTATTATAATTGTGTTTATTTTGTTTCACGGTTTACCTCGTTAATATTATTGTTTAATGCACAATAAATTATAACACATTTAGGTACTTATTAATAATAATCGTACATTCGATACCTACGAGGTTGAGGAAAAACGAGAATCGGGAGGGTTCTCCATAATGTTAAAACCTTGTTAAGTATTTCGCTAGTCTTCTTTATTCTAAGAACAAATATACACGTAAACAAATTTACAATAAGAGCAGATATTTCAACAACAAGTACCTACACGTAAATATTGATACTATTTGCTATAAAACCTACTTTTATAGATATGTGTACAATTACAGAGTCAACAGATAATGGCAATTATCGCATGGTCAGAGTAAGTATTACTTAACTGATACGATTGACCCGGAGCGTGGCATGTGAAAATAATAGTAGATTGTTGCACCGAGCGCAAAGTGAGTTATTAAGCACCAGTGTTTGCGAGCGCACTAAATTAGCACGAGTGCATTAATTACTCACTTTAGCAAGGCGCGTAATCTACTTTTCTTTCAACTACCAATCTACCTGCCGTGATAAAATATACCTACTCAAAATAAAATCTCAAGTTAATGAAAACAAATTTTTCACCAAGTCGGTTTTATTCAGCCGATTTTTGTTTTCAGCCAGTATCTTTTTGATCTAATGCATACATTTTCATTAAACCTCTATGTGGTAAGTTTATATCTACTTAAATAAAAAATAAAATACAGTGCACTGTGCAACAGTGAGATTTAATATAGCATTTAGCACTGTTTTGGTCCTAACAAAAAATACGTCCTTTGTGATCGGTTTTGTAGTGATTGTTTTGTATTGATTTGTAGTGATACCTAACATTTACGTATTTGAAAGAAAAAACATAACTACTATAAAGTTATTAACGTCTTCGTTGCATTGTCAACAGTTCAATTAATTATAAATCCTACCGTTTTATTATGTACTGAGAGAATATCAAAGAAGCGTGACGATTTTTCTTTGATTTAGTAACGCTCATTTATTATCTGCCAGTGTATCTAACTGTATAATTGGGAATCAAACGAGCTTACCTCTTAAGCGAAGTCTTGATTCTAATTTTATGAACGGCGTTCTGAAATATAATTAATTAAACAGAGTAGTGTTCCTTACACACACGTATTAACATCGCATTTTTAGAGATAAAATATAATTATATATTTTTTTAAGTTGGATTATTATCTCAGCGTTGGCAAGTGGCAACACAGATACTTATGTCACTTATTTTAGAGATCCTTAAGTAAGGAACAAGCTCTGTTTTCTGTACAGAGTAGTTCCGCATACTTACATTCACTAGGGTTTCCTGAAAGGATAAGTGAATTAGGTAGACTGATTATTGCAGCATTGGGGTTGTTAGCTAGTGGCGGGTGGGTGATTATATTTCAGATCGCCGTTCATAAAATTAGAATCAAGACTTCGCTTAAGAGGTAAGCTCGTTTGATTCGCAATTTTATTTGACGGCGATCTGAAATATAATTAATTAAACAGAGTAGATGTTTAGAGTTGTCTGCAATATCTGGTTATAAATATTCTGGTTTGTTAAGTAGGTACTTTATATTTTGTTCATTACCGTTACTTTGTTAGGAATTAGAATTCCTATTATATATAATTATTATTCCTATTCCTGGCTATTGTTAGTCAGCAATGAGGCATAATCAACATCGAGAAAACCCACATTGTGTTTGTCTCAATTGATGTCAACTTTAAGTTGAGCTGTTGTATTTGTTGTACTGTGAGAGGTAAAGGATTAATATTACTTTAGCTTACTATTTGGCTTATCGTAACTTACGGTTATAATGAAGTATTTGTTTTATTAGTCCACAGAGTCAACATTAGAGCCAAAACGGCAGCCAACTTGTTTAGTAAAGTTTGTTCTGTATGTGAGATTGAATAGTTTTGAATATTTTCGTGACTGGGAATAGCAGCCTTATGTCTCCATAAGCTTTAACGTTCACTTATTTGGGATTCAGTGTGGAACTTACTGCGTGAGATTGCACTAAGCTCATGAACTCTATTATTACGTTTAATTCCGTATTATAATATGTGTTTTAGTCACTGAGGTGGCAGATTTTGTTGCCCAGATCGTTGTAAAAGCTCTGTTTTTTTTTTTTTTTTTGCGTTGTATTGGCGCTGGATAAGCTTTTGACACTTTCGCCAACCCGCCTGCCAAGCGTGGCAATTATGGGAAACCCCCCCCCTGGGGGAGGCCCATGTCTAACAGTGGATGTTTTTCAGCTGAATAGATGAAGCTTTTGACTTGATCACTTTTAAGTTTTGTAAGCACCATTTACTTAATAGAATTTAAAAAAGAAGAAAATATATTTCTTAATTTATAGTGAAACCACCGTTTACTACAAGTACTTATGATCAAAGGGATCCTAACTTCCACATGATTTTCATACGTTCTGCTAGCAAATAGTCAAAATAATTATTACTGACAAGTTGAGAGCTAATCGAAAAGATTAGTTTCATCTATGGGGCATTAAATTGAGTTATATGCCTTAGGTGAGGAAGTTGTATAATTAGTTATGTTCACTGTACAATGTGCTTAAGAACGAAGAAATTTTTAGGTACTTTTGTTCATGGTGCCTGCATTGATTGTATGGTATGCCTGGCCTTGTTCATGTTCTAATCACGATCCATCAATACTTTATCCTCACAATGCGCTGCCCCCCCCTTTGTTTCCTTGACAATTTTACTTTAGTGTTGTGATTATCATTGTTATCTAGGTACTGCTAAATGTCTAGTCTAGTACTTGGTTGGAATGATTAAATGTTTAATTAGACATTTTGATTTTATAGCCTTTGAATAAGATCACCCATCTCTGTCCGGCCCTTCTGGGAATGCGGGCGTAATGTTATGTAAATAAACTCTTACTTTTGTTTTAATATAGTTATTTCAAGGCACTTGTTTCAAGGTGTTAGATCTCCATGGTTAATTTTCGGGCGATTTTCGATTTGTACACGTAAATTGGTGTCTGTCTATAAAGGTGCTTATTATGTCGGTCTTGATATTTTGACGAATAAATAATCAGGGTGGGTTGGTAGGAAATCTTGTTTCGGTACCTAAGTGTCACTCACTACTGGTAATTTAGTCAAGACCACTGATTACATTTATTATAGGTCAATACAGCAGAGCTATAAGATACAGTTGAAGTATGAGAATTCTATTAAAGAAGTTATTAGACAATATATTTATAATGAGCCCTTATTTTTAACCTATCTGGTCATAGGAAGAATGCTGCGGGTACCTATAGAATAAAATCATATCAAGTAGATACCTATCTATTTTGATAGGTTGAAAAATAATTGAATAGTGTACAAGTTAGCAGTATAAAGTAATAGGGTTATATCTGGGAGCTTTGTAATTTTCTGTCAATTAAGTACCAATAATGGAATTCTCACTGCCCTAGGAGGGGTTAAGTACCAGTTTTAGGTTCAGAATGAAGCTAAATTTTCTATTTTGTTTGGGTCTAAAGTGTACAAATTCATTGTAAATCTGTACTTAATGCATTTTTAATTCATCTCGGTTTTTACTAGCTGAAATGGTATTCAGAAGTTGAGGTATTGAATTTTGATAGGTATCAAATAGTTTATTGTATCTTTGTACCCACGGCCGATAACAGGGTCAGTGGTCTGCAGCTGTTTTTTCGGCATAACATATGGTTGTTGCATTCCAGTATCAATCTTGATAAATTGTCATTCAGGAGTGTAGATATAAGCCGGATTGTTATTAAGGTCCACCAACAACATTCATCTTTGTTTTCCATATTGATTGATTTCTGTACCCAGTTGTAGGATTTATTTATTTCTTATTTACTATAACAAGTCAACTACTGTTGTGCTATTTAGGTACATTTTTTCAAAAGGACTGGTAAGTTTCTCTATTATCATAATAATTATATCAAAGAAATCATTCTAAATAGATAATATAAAAAAAACCAGATTGATAGCGTTAGATAGCAAGAGTGAATGTCTTGTGGGTTTAATATGTATTAATTAATTATTATTGTTTGTGGCTATAAAATTATATACCCAAGTTTGTTATTGTATCTGTTTGTTTTTCAAATAGAGTAAGTTAGTAATCATGTCAATTTTTGAAGCAATATTAGTTTTATTCTGGTTTTAATTTGGTAGTATTATATTATTATTTATTTATATTTTAATTATTTTTTATGTTGGCAGGTGTTTTTTGTTGCATCAGCCGAGTCAATCCGCAGTTTGTGTTTGTATTATGTTCTTCATGAGCATAAGGTCAGTCGTTGCTGTCCCTATGATAGAGGTAACCGGTCCCCCTGTTTATGTCAATCCCTTGTTCCCTCAGTTTAGAGGAATCTGAAAGTACACCTATTACCTTATAGATAATTAAGGGAGCATTGAATAATACTTTGTATGGTTTTGGTTCATTTCAGTTACATTTAGGGAAATTTCCATAGATATCTGAAGCATTTGTTGTCTGCGGTTGTATCACATAATCATTTTTGCAAAGTATCTTGTATCGTCAGCCATTGCATCACAGAATCATTTTAACATATCCTGTACTTATAGTATTTGAATGTATGAGTGTAAAAGTTACACAATTTTGCTTTATATACTTTACAAAATAGGTATCATTTGTAGCTCAGGATAGTTAAGCCACCTAGGTGGCTGATAAAAGTAACCTGTTGAGGCGAGGTGTGCTTCCATAGTATTGTCCTTGATTCGAGAGCTAGGTCACATAGTGGTGGGATAACATGCTATGAGCATATTAAGAGTATTTTATATTCAATAATAACAAATGCTTTGCGAATGTATAAACACACAGGCAGTGTGCAGGGTTGACTAAGCTGTCTCGCAGCTTTCATACTGTAAGTTAAAAGCATATCAAACCCCCTTTATGACAAGAGTCAGTGTCGTTAAGAGTATTTTATACTCAATGATAACAATCCAGGTACGGACGTACGGTCCAGCACTCACAAGGGCGTATAATGCTTTTGCAAGTTTATAACACAGACAGTGTGCAGGGTTGAGTAAGGTTGTCTCGCAACCTTCATACTCGTAAGTTAGAAGCATATCAACCCCCCTTTATGACAAGAGTCAGTGTTGTTAAGAGTATTTTATACTCAATGATAACAATCCAGGAGGTAGGGTCCAGCACTCACAAGGGCGTATAATGCTTTTGCACGTGTATAACACACAGACAGTGTGCAGGGTTGGGTAAGGCTGACTCGCAGCGTTCATGCTCTTAAGTTAAAAGCCTATCAAACCACCTTTTTAAATTTTCTTAACCTTGATCATAGAAATGAGACTTACCTGTTATTACAAGTACATACCCGAGTTAGCTATACACACTGTTAACTTTTCATCCAGCTAGTAACGGGAAGGTCACACGTTACTGGCGTGTCTCGCACGCACTGAATGTTGATAAACGCATACCAGTTAGCTATGCACAGTAACATCGCTAAGGGCTTCACGAGCCTCTCTGGCAGCTACTCATCCAGCTAGTATCGTTGAGATAACAATACTGGTGACATCTCGTGTCTCTGGAAGGATAATGCTTTATAAAATTTGCAGCAACTGGCAATAGGCAGTGTTAATGTCCACCATAGTGCTTATTTAAAGCGCTATCAGTATCGCGTACAAGGTGGTCAGTTAAAGCCAGGCACTCTCGCACATTAAGGTTGTGGGATGCCTCCGGATCTTGGGTCAGGTTTAGCAGTCTGCCTCTGATGTATTTATCTGCATTCTGTTGATGTCGTTCATGAACGTCGTGGACTCGTGGCCGTCTCAGGTCTCCACTAACAATGCACTCATTACACTTTCTATCACTTGGCATAATTGACACTTTGTCAAAGATCATAATTTCAGTAAAGAGCACTGTAAACATAATAGAAAATAATAGAAATTAACGATTTGATGAGAGCGAATTTTTTCTTGCGATGTCATGTCAGCGCGCGAAAGAAAAGTGACATAAGTATCTGTGTTGCCACTTGCCAACGCTGAGATAATAATCCAACTTAAAAACATATATAATTATATTTTATCTCTAAAAATGCGATGTTAAATACGTGTGTGTAAGGAACACTACTCTGTTTAATTAATTATATTTCAGATCGCCGTGAAATAAAATCGCTTTTATAAACGTGTTTATGGCTTTTCTTCGTTCTATATCTACTTAGATTTATGCTGCAAAAGATCGAGTTCTTAAACTATTTTCTTTTTGCAAATAATAATCATCGTACATCGCTCTTTGTCTGTCTGAAATGTAAATAAACATATTCATATTAATGTTTTCTCTTTCTATACCTAATTAAGATGAACAATTTAACACTTAGTTCTCCGAACTTAATGTCGTTAAGTAAGGTCGATAGCTTTCAAGTGAGTCATTAAACTCAAATGACGCATACAAATTCCCATAGTCACATGTGTGGAGGTAAAGTCGTTAGCGTCCTTTTGAGGGGCTTACCCTGTTATATACCCTTATGTTTAACCATGTTGATTTTGTGGTCTTTTAATAAAAAAGAGTAAGTAGTCTTCAATAAATTATAAATGTAAAATTCCACCTCTACAAACATTTTTCATAATAGTAGGTAAAGTACTTATATTAAATTTCATGGTGAGTATTTTAATTAAATTTTTCATTCATAACCGTCTGCCACTTTTTGGTTAGACAACGCGGTATTATCGACCCATCCAACTCCAACATCCATAACGTGTAACCATAAAGGACCCTCACGCACATTATGCGTTGTTCCCACCACCTGTTTCCGAGAGGCAGGCTGCAAAATAGAAAATCCTCCAAGAATAATAATCTTCTCCTTTAGTACCTAAATGCATGCAAGTTACACAAGAGAAATCTACATCCAATCTCAAAGAAAAACAATCTACTTTCCTCACTTGTAATGTCTTAGGGGGTACTTAGATAGCATTATAAACCTCAAAGTCATCAAGCTTCCTAATAATTACGAACTTAAGTGTGTACTGGAAGTAAAGAAAGAAAAAATATGGAAAATCTCGCTTCTGAGCACGATAACCTTCAGAGGGCTAATTCACGTAATTTCATGACGCGCCGATCAAGTTGCAGTGCAGGTGCAATGAAGTTTAAGTTTGAGTGATAGCTGAATATATATAGTATCTGACAGCCGTAGAGAATAGGAGAATACGCAATGCGTGGTTTTGATCGAAACTTAATTGCAACTGCACTGCTACTGCACTTCTTTAGTTACGTGAATTAGCCTGCTGATTAGAGTATTTAAGTAGGTACGCAAATTATTTCCTTTTGTGCTTATAAATAATCAAGGTCAATGCAGGTTTTAAATGGGTCTGTCTTGCTGTGTAGGCTTATCATATTTGTCTATTGAATACTCATTTTATCAAATGACACACGTTGATCTCTCTCATAGCTAAAGCGTATTTACCTGATCAATACCTATTTTTAGAAGCCGAGAATGTAAGGACTGCTTGAAATATGGGAATTTGCATCCACAACAATAAACTATACGATCCAAGCACCATCTAACCATGTTTGAATCAACATCCATAACCATTTTAAATTATTCATTCAATATCTGCCAACGCCAAATATCCTGTTCATTCTTTAAAAAATCTTCGTCAAATGTCTGGGTTCACACTTCATACACAAACATTCATACTCAACACAATATAGTGACAAATGAGCTTGCAGCTCTATCCACTTTCAACTTGACTATGGTTACGTCACTCCCTTCAGAATAAGTAATCTAAAGTTGTGCCTAAATCCAGCAGCTCCAAATACCGCGCATTTGATGCCACTTGATAATTCATCGGATCAGTCGAATAGATGCAAACTTGGTTGTTATAAATCGATTCCTCTTGACCCAAATTCGAGCGGGTCAAAGCCATGTCACAGCCTACCCGGCCGGAATAATAATGTCTAGTTGGACTTGGATTTTTAATAAGCTTTAAGTCTTGTGTTTTTTTTTTTGTGTGGTTTATGTCTGACCTTCATTGAGACTTTCATCTTAGTTTTTCACGATGTAAATAGGTAGATGCGTAGAATCATCTCTCGTCTCAAATTCTGGTCCCTAGATCCTGATCGTGAAGACACGTTCACGCAATCTATTGGACCATTATGGATATGGATAATATTTGTATTAAGCGTGTCGTGGTCCCTGGATAACTCAAAGACTAGAGACATAAATTATAGATCATAGATGATTTAAAGAGTGTTCAATATTTTAAACTAGCAACAGTCTTAATTATATCTGCTAAACACGCCGAATATAACGTACCTTGACTGCGTTATTTATGCAGGTGTCTCAATTTGAGTAAGTAGGTGCTTATTCATTAATTTTTGGCACCCAGTGTATCCACGTGGCGGCTGTTGTTTACCGGCCAACAAACCAACGGCGATGCATAATTAATAGTTCAGTGCACTTAGATGCTTTAAAACAATTGTGTAAATCATCAAAACAGTGTTTAGCAAAATTAATTTACCAAACTCTTATACGGGACTGAAATCTTTTCGGCAGGCATCATCATGTCTTCCTATGGAAGAGCAGTGCTGGTCAGCCTTCGAAGCATCGGCGTCGCCACAACGGGCGAACCTGTGCTTCTCGCATCCAGCGAATTCCCGCGACCTTCACCAGGTCATTTTTCTATATCTTTCTATTTTGAATAATGATGTATGTCATCCGAGCTCTAGTCATTTGGAACAAGATAAGAATCGTAAGGATATCCTCACACAAGGCTGTTCCAATCCAGTGCGCGATAGGTTCACAGAATCAGCTGTTTGATGCGCACGATTATCGCGATGCACCGGCACTGCGCACTGACTGTTGCATTGCAATTTACAATTTACTCTCCGTAATCATTGGCTGTACCTGTACCCTGTTGTTTCCTATTCGACTGCTATGGCTACATGGGTTTATGATTAAAGTATTTTGTTTTAAAAAGTATGATCATCATTATGCTATACTAGCTGCGCCCCGCGGTTTCACCCGTGTAAGTCTCGATCCCGTGGGAATATAGGGATAAAAAGTAGCCTATATGTTAATCCACGGTGTCAGCTACCTCGGTACAAAATTTTATCAAAATTGGTCCAGCCGTTTTTACGTGAAAGAGTAACAAACAAACAAACATCCATCCATCCATCCATACTTACATTATAGTAGGATATACATTGTCATTTCCCGGAATTAACGTACGCACCACCAAACACCCCAATTAGAATATTATGTTTTATAATCATAATATTAGATACACAACATTTTTACTATTATGAATAAAACATTGTTTATTTATTAAATTAGTTATACTGATTGTAGGGGAAATTTGTGGTCACAGTAGAAATTTGCGCACGCACACAGTCGCGTCGTTTATGGGTCTAGCCGTCTAGCGAAAAAGGTACTTCGTACATTTTGGTTTGTGTTGACTGCGGAAGTGTGACTGTAGCTTTAATTGTTTTTGGGAAAAAAAATCAAATTTTAAAGAGGGCAGAAATCGATTCAATAAACGATTCTGAACCAATTACTTTCATAATGTGCATTAATTCATTTACACATAAGTTCATATTTTTATCATCGTAGAGGTACAAAAGGTGCCGTGATGGTAAAATTACGCACGAATATCAAATCTCTTGAGTGTAGAATTGTAGAGCATTTATACTACTTATATTTATAGTATATTAGTTCCGTGCGGGGGTCGATTCTGCTCACTAAACGACCCTTCTACAATTCCTGAACTACTATTACTAATAAATAGAGCCGTAAGTATTAAATATTAATAGCCTTCCTAATGGAAGCTTTTCGTCGGTTTTGCAGACACAAACATTTTATGTAATCGCCTAATAGAATCCGGCTATCAAACTTTTGACGTTATACGGGGTGTATTTTTGAGACGGCGCGCTAAGGCTAACCTTAATCGTTGTACATACCTACAGGAAAACGGTAATAAGAGACTGTTCTTAAATTTTTGAGAAACTTTGTGTTATGCATTCACAGATTTAGAAAAAAAATTGCTGTCCGCAAGAAAAAAACTTTTTTGATGCCAATCGATCCTGTTTCTTACAAGGATCAAAAAACTCTATTGAAACAGCTGAGGTTTGAGTACTAGAAATGTCAGAAATCGCAAAAAACTTTTGCTATGACATGTATGGGTGCAGACTGAAATGAAATTTATAAAAATTACACTTCTTGGCTCTTACTTCATCTTGCTCGTCTTATTCTCTGTCTATCCTTTTAAACTTAGAGCTCACTCCTGCTTTTTAAATATATGTTTTTTTTTTTTAATGGCCTGGTTGCCTTTTTGCCATGCTTTATAATTATATTCTTTTAGAATACAGATAATATATAATAGATAAAGCTGCATTCAGACAACTAGGCTACTTCATTAAAATTCCCACATACTAGTAGGAAATCAAACCATAGGTACCTACGTAGTGCTGGAGAGACGATGCATAGTAGTAGGTGGGCCCATTTATTTATATTAACAGATTACCTTTAGGTACCTACTCTTTTACAAAAACTTCAGGTCATATATAGTAGGTTTAGGAGTTGAAATCTAAGCTGATTAAATAAAAGCTGTTTTTAAAGAGTAATAAAAAATATTTGTTACATTTCGGCCTATCCTAGTGGGTTTGAAGTTTTACTCAACTCCTTACATAAGTAGGTATTATTGAGTGAGCGATTAAGCCATTTAATTATTTTAAGTCAAAACAACAACAACGTAGGTACACGTATAGCTTATCTAGAGTAAAAATACCTGATAACATCAATGTGACATTGCATTCCATAAATAGACAAAAAGAAAAAATGCTGATTTGTGAGATGATGCTAAAATTGCAATAACATTATGAAATGAATTCTATCTATTACTATATTAAGTCTAATAATTCGATTGGTTTTAATTCATAGATTGTTTAGTTAATGTTAAAAAATATTCAACTCACCTTCCTTATTACGAAAGTATTAAAATAATGGTGGGCATATTTTATCAACGCTGGTCGACTCTTAGAAAACGTACTGCTGAAACCTGGGAGCCTAAAATGGACGCTTTGGCAGAATCATGCGTGCAATTCATACGGCCCGCAATTCATCTGTTGGACAGCTGCTATTTAACATTAGACTTCACTATATTAATTCTTAATTTGTGGACCATTTTACGAAACTCCATACACAACTGTCAAACAGATGAATTGCGGGATATGAATTGTACGCAGATCATAATATGATTCTGCGAAAGCGTCCATTTTAGGCCCCCTGATCCTTTGAACTAAGGTACAAAAAAAAAAGAAAGAAACATTATTTACTGGGAGATTACAAATTAAACTAAAACATACAATTAGAAACATCAAAACAATAAAAAAAAAACAAAGTAAAATGAAAAGAAAAACAAAGTCAATCATAAAAACAGAGCCAAAAGGCTCCTATCTCAGCATGATGCTTTTTTTTTTTGGGTGGATAATTATCAAATAACTTCTCCCGCTCGGGGCGGAGCGGGAGGGCGTGTCAGACTTTTACTGACTAAAACCCACCCGTGTTCCTTCAAATGCCTGTCAGCCTGTGTGCCAGTAGTCTGCTACGCTGACGACACGCTGGTCCTGGCGCAGGGGAGGTCGCATCAGGCGGCGGCCGAACTGGCGACACGCGGGGTTGCGACAATCGTTGAAAGGATCCGGCAATTAGGACTCGAGGTGGCTTTGCACAAGTCCGAGGCCATGTGTTTTTATGGTCCTCGGAACGCGCCACTGTCGGGTTCCCAGATAACGGTGGGAGGGGTTCACATCGGTGTCGAGTCGACGATGAAGTACCTGGGACTCGTCCTCGACAGCCGGTGGAACTTCTTGGAACACTTCCGACGTTTGGCTCCCAGACTGGAGAGGGCCGGGGCTGCTTTGAAGCGGCTTCTGCCCAATCTAGGGGGTCTACGTGGGGATCGTGCGGTCCATGGCCCTTTACGGAGCTCCGGTGTGGGCGCGTTCTCTGAGGTTGCGACCAGCCCAGCGGTTGAACGCGTCCCAAAGGGTCATGGCCATCAGGCTGGTACGGGGTTACCGCACGGTCTCCCGTGAGGCGGCGAGCCTCCTTGCTGGACTACCGCCATGGGATCTGGAGGCAAAAGTCCTCGCGCACATCTGGGAGTTGCGCGAGGAGTCGAAACGCCGGGGTGAAACTCCGCTGCCGCGAGAAATCACGGCTCAGCGGACAGAGCTCCGGCGGGATCTCATGGCGGCATGGAGAATGCGATTGTCGCAACCCAGTGCTGGGCACGCTACAATTGAGGCGATAAGTCCCTTCTTTGAGGAGTGGCTAGGCGCCACGGCGTCCTCACCTTCCTGTTCAGGATAAAGCGGGAGGAAACGCCCGGGTGACACCACTGTGTGGATCGCCTGGAGAACACGGTGGAGTTCTGCCTGGCTTGGGCGGAGCACCGCCGTGTCCTCGCGTAGGCGATCGGCGGCCGCGATCTCTCGCGTCCAGCCCTGGTTCTGGCCATGGTTCGGAGCGAGAGTGCATGGGAGGCCGTCAGCTCCTTCTGCGAAGCAGTAATGCTTGCGAAGGAGGAGGCGGAACGCGTGAGGGAGAGGCAAGGTTCGCGCCCTCGCGCCTCTAGTCGCCGCAAGAGACGCCCCGGGCGCTGGGAATCGCAAGCCGATTTCCGGCCACAGTAGGCGCGGGCCTGCGGACGGTGAGCGATGGGTAACTCGCCGTCCGATAAGGATCAGGCCCGGGTCGACGGCGCGTTGTATTCCACGCGCGCCTCAAAAAGTTGTCAGCAGCAACTGACGGGGTCCGTTAGGGCCAATGCCTGCCAGGGTTGCGAGTTTGTCCGAAAGGGATATCGTGGCCCTGGCACACAGGCAAATGAAGGAATACGGGTGGGTTTTAGTCAGTAAAAGTCTGACACGCCCTCCCGCTCCGCCCAGAGCGGGAGAAGTTATTTGATAATTTCCCACCCAAAAAAAAAAAGCCTGTGTGCCAGGGTTACGATATCCCTTTCGGACAGGCTCGTAACCCTGGCACGGGCCTGTGACAATTAAAAATAAGTGCCGCAGTGCAGACGTATATTATGATGTAGATTTTGTATTGTGAAATCTTTGCAGTTATCTAAGAAGAAAGGAGAACGTTCTTCCAACTTACTAATACTTTGTAACGCTGCATAATGTTTAGATACTTATGTGTTTTAGTACAATTATTTTACTGGCTTGCTGTTCTTGTGGTCGCAAGCGCTACTGCTGAGCATGAGGTCCTGGATTCGATGCCCAGGTCGGGCAAAGTGTTATTGGGTTTTCCCATCAGGAATTTCTCAGCAGCAGCCCGGAGCCTGGGGGTCTACTCCGAAGCGTTAATCCGTTGTATCGACCGAATGTTCGGCCGTTTTATAACTTCCATAGTTTACTTTTTTGACTTTGAATCCTTACCCGACTTCAAGTCATATTTTTGACTTCGGCTTATCTCTTTGACTATCGTTTTTTTTTTCTTATGCCGTAATCAGCCATAGTTCGATAGCCATAGGCCGATACTTCGGATTTATAAATATAATATCTATAAAATACTTCGGAGTACACCCCCAGGATTTGTGCCCTGTTGATCGGACATAACTGGCGAAATGTGGATGTACTATAGGTAAAACCCTGCCTAACCCTTCGGGGATTACAGGGGTGATGTTATGTTATGTTGTATTTATTTATGAGAACGTTCCAGCAATCTCCTTTTCCTTAAAGAACACCCACGACGTTTCTTTGCCGGGACGGGTCAGCAGACTTTATTTTCAAGACCCACCTTCCAAGTGGCCATTATCGACGTGGTGCAGTCGACCTTGTACTGGCAACGACTTTCATAGCTTACCGGAACATACACCAGCGTGTTGTATAACCGTAAGAATTATGCAAGAAACCGTAATTTATACAGTGATTCCATCTTGAAAGGTGATTAGCTAACTAAGATTTATTATTTTGACTGCACCTTAGTAATTCAAAGATTTTCCGGGTTACGTTAGGTACGACTCGCATTACGTGATGGTTGATATGCATTTCCGTATCCTTTGGTGTATCTTCAGTAGCTTTTTTTTTTCTTATCCACTGAACTAGCGAGTCGCCCCTGTTTCGCACGGTTTTTGCGACGTGACAAACCATCGAGATTTCTCTTTTATATGTAAGTTTATTATTAATGTAATAATAAACTGTATATTTATTAGTAGTTATACTATATAATTAATATCAAAAATGATTACAACACGTAGGTATTAATATCATAAATGATTACGTGAAGCGAAAACGCGGACAGTGGAGTATGAAATTAACACAGTTAAATTGTTTATGGAGGAGGAGTGCAGGGTGCCTAAAATGGACGCATTGGCAGAATCATAATATGATCTGCGTACAATTCATATCCCGCAATTCATCTGTTTGACAGTTTTGTATGGAGTTTCGTAAAATTGTCCACAAATTATGAATTGCTCTTTAATGAAGTCTAATGTCAAATAGCAGCTGTCAAACAGGTGAATTGCGGGATGTATGAATTGTACGCAGATCATAATATGATTCTGCCAAAGCATCCATTTTAGGCCCCCAGAAAGCTACAATTTTTATATTATATACATCATCATCACTACAAATTTCCGGTAAAGATATCTTTTTCAATGAACATTAGTAAGTCGCAGGGTCAAACTTTAAGGCCTGGTTTCCACCAAAGCGGAGAGGCTCAAGACTTTTTTCAAAGAAAACTTAGCTAAGGCTTCTACACACCGGCGCGACTCGCGACGCGACAAAAAAGGCACCGCTCGTCGCGCGGCACGCGGGGCCTTTGTGTCGTGTCGGTCTGTAGAAGCCTTTACGATATAATATAAATCAACCATACCCATAAATACACAAATCTCCAAATTACTTGTAAGAACTGAACTTAAGTTTGGGTTAATTTTTTAAATTATTAAATATGGTCGATGATTTTGGTGCACGGTAAAACTCTAATAAGTTTATGTTTGTGCCAACTTTTAAGTAAGTATAAAAAAATAAGTGTACTATTGAAACTTGTATGTCTACTAACACTAAGTATAGTTTTTAAGTCCATTGTTACTAACACTATGGGCGTATTCCGAAATAAATGAAAATATTAATAATTGACTGAATAAATAAATCATCATGCCGATTGTCTTATCGGCCAATGACCTGATGGTCGAGAGCCTCGATCACCATCTCTCGAGGCTCTCGTTCGGTGGTTGGAACAAGCCCTGATTCAGAAGGCAGTACTCCTCGATACGGCTCGCATCGTGAGGAGGTTCCTACCTCTGGAGCCCTAACCAACGGTAGCTTGGACCCTGCTCCCGATACCGGTGGACAACTATTTTTTATATTTTTAATTGTTTTTATTTATGTATGCTAATATTTAAAAATATAATTTATATGTATATAATTAAATAAAGGAGATAATAATTGACTGAATAAATAAATCAATAAATAATAATAAATAACAATAATTACAGATGTAAGTACTAAATTAACAAAAATAAAAACGCCGTTCTACGAAGCGCGCACGGTGCGATCGACGCGCGCGCAGTGCTAACCCAATTCCAGTGGTATCGGCTTTCACAACGAGTTGCATCACAGCCACACAATGCAGAGATGTGCGAACTTGCCTACGTTATATAAAAATAATTACTCTATTCTATTCACCACGAGATCTATTCGATTTTAGTTTCAGATATTAAGTACTGGAACCTTAAAAGTTGTAGGTACCTAACCTATAGCATAAACTGGTTACGATTTCTCTTTTCGTAAATATTTCTAGAAGTCGACTATCTCGTGTTACCTGCCCAAAACTCATGCAACAAACCTTTTGCGGGAAAATCAATTATTATACTCAAAAAACTAATGTCGCAGCCCGTAGGCGTCGTAGGCCGATCGATGATAGATGTGCTACGATATTGCTACGAATACGGAAATGTGAATATTGAAAATGTAGTGATTGTTTTATTGTTCAGAGCATAATGTACATCTTTCTACACGAGCAGCCTGTGGGTCTCATACACGCGCAGACAGTACAACGCCTCGCGTGTCCAATATAATAATGCATTCAGGGTGCTGATGAGGCTGCCCCGATTCGGCAGCGCATCAGGGATGTTCGCCTTGTCGCATGTAGACTGTTTCTATACTACTACGCGAAAACGGTGTACATCCCTGGTGCGCAGGGTTCGGGCTGGCTCCAGCGGAACCCTGAGGACATTCGCGCAGAGGTTCGATTGCCAGTACCTGAACCATTGCTGTATGGCTCACATTCTGAGCAATCAAATTGTGGTCTTTATAATTGTGTTTTATTTTTGTAATTTTTTTTTGTGCATAACATCCTTGTGTTGGTCGAAATAAACGTTTTTTTTTTATTTTATGGATCAATATGGACCCTGTCGGGCACAGCAAACATTAGGAGAGAGGAAGAGGGCTAAAGTAACAATAAAATTCAAGCAATTCATTATTATTATAAGTTATTAATATGTGTTTAGTTGGGTGCAAATTATGTGTAGGTGTATATATATATATTATTAGGTTTGTGTATACAGGTATAGTAAGTATATTAGTTATTTTTGTTTTTGCGAATAATGTAGGTAATTTTTTTTACCTGCCGACATTTAATTACCTCTGACCGCCTCGCTGGTCTAGTGATTGCAAGCGCTACTGCAGAGCATGAGGTCCTGAGGGTCTACTCAGAACATTAAACAGAAGTATCAGCCGAATGTTCAGCCTTTGCTTGACTACGGCTAACTATGGCTGACTACGGCGAAAGAAAAAAAAACGACAGTCGAAGAGATAATCCAAAGTCAAAAATGTGACTTTAAGTCAGGTAAGGATTCAAACTCAAAAAAGGAAACTATGGAAGTTATAAAACGGCCGAACATTCGGCCGATACTTCGGATTAACCCTTCGGAGTAGACCCCGATTCCATTCCCTGGTCGTGCAGTGACATCGGGTTTTTCTATCTGGAATTTCTCAATAACAGCCCGGAATCTGGATTTGTGCCCGGTTGATGGCAATAGGCTCGCCCCCTATTACATGGGACTTAAACATAACTGGCGAAATGTGGGTGTACATAGGCACACCTCTGCCCAACCCTTCGGAGAAACAAAGAAAGAAAGAAAGAAAATACGTTTATTTGCGGTAAACATGACGCAACAAAGAACATAAACACAAAAATAAGAAAAGGTTGGGGGAAACATGCGTCACATCCACGCAAAACGGCTATCGCTCAGCATTATACTGCGACCCTATGCAAGACAGAGCCCCAGCGCTGGTTTTCAGCGACAGCCGGCGCCGACGTATGACGTCGTACGGTGCAGCAAACAATTAATAGGATCATAGATAAAGAAAAATAATATAATAATAAAAATAAGTGGTAGAATAAACTAAACAGAAATATTAATAAAAATAGACATACAAGGTGTGTTGTTATGTTATTTAACTAAACGGTTATCTGTAATTGTTACTTACTAATAAAAATATTATTTTCTTTACCAATCATAATTATTAAAAACAATCTACTTAATATTCATAATAATTAACTTGTTACTGAAGTTATTAAAATAAACCATAATCTCTTTTGTTAATCTTATACCTTACTAATTACGTCTACGTATAATTTGCTTTGAACGGCAGTTACTGGAAATAGTGATTAAGTTAAATACCGTTTTAGAAACCCGCTGTTCTCTAAATGATAACATAATTACTAGGTCTCGTAAGCGCTACTGCTGTGAGCATGAGGTCCTGGGTTCGATTCCCGGGTCGGACAAAGTGTTATTATGCTGTTCCATTTGGAATTTCTCAGTAGCAGCTTGGCGTCTCGATTTGTGCACGGTTGATGGCAATAAGCTCGCTCCCTATTGTATGAGACTTAAACATAACTTTTCTTAAATAAATAAAATAAAATAACTGGCCAAATGTGGGTGTACTATAGGACATAGGTACACCTCTGCCCAACCCTCGAGATCAGCTCACCATAGCCTGCAAGACGCTCCGTGGCACTGTTGACGCACCTGACCTGAATCTGCTGGGTCGTTTGAACTTTGTCCCAGACAATTACTGCCGCGGCCGAAACCACAAGCTGTTTGCTGCCTCCATGTTGCACCATTGCGCGTGGTAAGTCCCCAGTACCTCGCACTTAATGATCTCTTGGATTCTAATCCAACAAACTATCTTTTTGCGGATGAATGGACGAAGATTTTATTGGCATGCCAGAATTACTGTGAGAGGGACTCAAATCAAATAAAAAATATTTTTATTTCACATAAGCCTACATGGGCACTTATGAAACGTCAGAAGCTAGGTGAAGGAATTAATGCCAAACTTCCTTGTCTTCAACGTAGTCTTTAATCTTATAATATGCTTTTTTGATAAGGACACGTTTGATGTGGGTTTTGAATTTTCCATCGCTAAGTTCTGTAACAGAACTTTGGCAACTTGTTATAAAAGCGGATACTGTTTATAAGAAATTACTTGCTTGTTTTAGTTAATCTAAATAAAAAATACACGTAGTAACGTGTATTTATACATATTATGGAAATCGCTTCTTATTTTAAAAAGGCCTAAGTTTTTGCGAACATATAAAATAATTTCTAAGATATAAAGAGAAGGCAGATTTAGTACATCAATTTCTTTGAACTTGTTTCTAAGGGACTCACGAGGACCCATTCTATAGACCGCGTGGATTGCCCTCTTTTGTAAAATGAAAATTGAATCTACGTCGGCTATCGATCCCCACAGCAAAACGCCATAAGACATAATAATACTGTGGAAATAAGCAAAGTATACTAACCTAGCTGTGGCTATATCTGTCAACTGCCTTATTTTTCTTACTGCATATGCAGCTGAACTTAATCTACCTGAAAGAGCTCTAATGTGGGCACCCCCCATTGCAATTTGGAATCTAGAGTAATTCTTAGAAATACAGTTTCCGTAATAGCATCTATTTTCTTGCCATCAAGTTTTAAATTTAGACCCACTTGGGGTACATTTGGTAATGAAAACTTAAGACATTTTGTTTTGTTCGCATTAAGTAAAAGATTATTAGCTGCGAACCATTTCGAAAGAACAGCTAGACTATCGTTGACGTGTAAGACATCCGAATGTTTTCTATCTATTTAAAAAATAAGAGAAGTGGCATCACCGAATAGAATTATATCCGATAAGTTAGCCATCATGTAAGGAAGATCATTTATATAAACTAGAAATAGGAAAGGGCCAAGAATTGAACCTTGAGGCACGCCCATCTTTACTAGAGATCCCGAGGACGTCACCCCGTTAACGTTTACTTTTTGCTGCCTGTTTGATAGATAGGAAAGAAGTCCACGAAGTCCGTAGTGATGTAATTTACAGATCAGTGTATTGTGGTCAACGTAGTCAAACGCTTTTGAGAGGTCACAGAAAATGCCAATGGCATCCTGGGATTTCTCCCAGGATTCCAAAATGTGACTGATGAGTTTCACTCCTGCGGCAGTCGTCGACCTACCTTTCGTGAAACCAAACTGGCGACTATGTAAAATCCCATTTGAATTAAAATGGGACAACATCTGGTCTAGCATAATTTTTTCGTATATTTTGTTCAATGCTGGTAGCACAGATATAGGTCTATAATTAGAGGGATCACTCTTACTACCCGATTTGAAAATTGGTACTACTTTACTATGTTTGATTAAATCAGGAAACGTACCGCTGTCTAAACATTGATTAAATATGCCAGTTAGGACAGGGGCTATTGTGTCAATTATATCTCCAAGAACCTTTACGGAAATCCTCCATAAGTCTTCAGTGTTCTTTATGTTAAGTAATGCTTTTTTAATCGTGACAATAGAAATGGGCTTGAATTAAAAACTTGGAATGTCCTTAGGGTAGTTTTCTTTGAGAAGAGATTCAGCTAATAAAGATGATGAGCAGAGAGCATTCGTAACCTCTATTGGGATGTTGGTAAAGAAATTTTCTAGTGTCTCAGCAACTTTTAACTTATCTGAAATGGGACTCATAAAAGTATTGTATTTTTTTATTGTTTTATGTTTCTACCTGAATTTTATAATATTATATATTTTTTTCTATGTGTACGTGTCTCTGCCTTTAATTATTGTAATTGGTTTGATCTAACACGATTAAAGTTAAATAATTATTTAATAACTTCGTGGCGTTATGTTGTTATTTGCCGAGATATGCAGTCGGTATGCTTTTTATGGAACAATTTACACACAGCCTGTTTTTTAGGTCAAGTAAGCCACGAAAACTATGGCTGCATTACCTTCCGAATCACGTACCTACATTTTGTATTGTTTACCCACAGCACGATAACCTAAATATCCATAACTTACGAGTTACGATTACGCTAGCACTGTAATAGGTCTAGATTGTTTGCTAGGTCACTTAGAGCACGGAACAAGGATAAATTAGACTTGTATGTTGAATAATAAATCAATATAAAGAGGTTTTATTTTGCAGGATGTAAAAAAATACATAATTTTACCTTGGTCTTTGAATTAAAATTAAAACGCTTTTGGATAATCACGGCCATAAACAGATGAGTAATAGATTCATTATGTTAGGTTGTGGAATAGAAATAAAAATGAAAGGCCAGCCATTTTTCTTCCTACGCAAATTGTTAATGACTTTGAGAAATGGGTTACTATATGAATGTGGTGGGCGAATAATCTGTTAGAGGTGTCTCTTGTGGCTCTGTAAGCTCTGTTTACTTTGACAGCGATAAAAACATATCAGATATATTTTTTTTATACAAATACTTACCACAGTAAACGGGATCCTAAAACGGTTTTTTTTAATAAAAATACTAGACACGTGTTTTGGGTTTCGCATATACTAAAACTAATATTATACAACGTAATAGTTAACTAAATACACCGTTACATAACATTAAGTCATAAAAGACTGGAATCAAAGAAAGAAGTCATAAAAGACGTTTTTGTTTGTTGGGTTATTTAAAAAGGTTGCTAAAAGTTAAGTAATGATTAACGACTGTTTTAACCACAAATTTTTGACGTTTAAATGTCTTTTATTAAGAGGGTTAAGGTTTACAGCCGTTTAACCATTCAGTTATTATTCAGTTCGGCTACCACAATCCACCTTCATTTATAATAAATAGGGTTAAAGTTTAGCCATAAATTCTAGATATTATCACGCAAACTCGAAGGAATTTCTTATGAAAATTGCCAGCTGTAAACATGATTTTTTTTATTTTTAAAAGACTAATTATAATTGGAAATGTAACTAATGAATGTATACAGAAGACAAAGTATATTTATTTATGTATTTCGTACAATAAAGTTCAAATCTTCAAAAACAATCGTTAAAATAAAACGTCAGAAACAAAAGTTTGTACACTATACTCTTTCCACTAAGTTATTCACTTTTTGACAGTTCGGGCGTCTGCGTGACTATTTTGAAAGAGAAAATCAAAATGGTGGAACCCTTTTGTCTGTGTCACAACTTCATAAGTTCGTGAGCGTGTAGCGCACGGACTAAGTAGTACTGTGTGTTACGGGAGCTCTAGGCATCAGTCATAGTACAATGATCAATATCACTAAGGAAGTCTACGGCAAAAGCGGCACAGAACAAAATAAGCCCTCAACGCCGAAAAAGAAAAAAATACCGTACCAATGTGGACGAATTTGATGCTGACGCACACGCAATACGAAGTTGCTGCTTGAGAAAAGAATTCCCAACATTAGAAGGTACCCCGCGAAATTCAAATTTTCTTAAGTTTTTTGCAATTTGCAGGTCTGTGTCAGGTGTATGTTGATTAAAATATATAAAAACAAAACTACAATTTCTTACTTCCATAATTGAAATGAATAGTAGAGTGTTTTAACACGGGTGAAAGTCACCAATACCTACTCGGACTATATCCGCCCTCGCCTAGTATCTCATATGAGAATTGATTCCTTTCGACCCTTGTTTAACAATCTACTATTTTTATATTTTTAGTTAAGTTAGTTTAATTAAGTTTTTTATATTTCTTTAAGAAGTTTTTTTTATATTTGTGTGCTCGAATTACTGAAGGATTCTTGTAATCATGTGACACCTGAAAATTGGTCAAGAGTAGTGGAAATGACTAAGATTAATATTACCCGATTGGGAAAGAGATGTGGCTTTCGACAATAACAGAGAGCAAGAACCGATTTAAGGCGAATACTCGTCATCAGACAAAAGTTACAAGTCGGAAGACGACGAATAATAAATACGTATTTCAGTAAAGTAAAAAAATATTTGGTCGTTTAATGAGGTTATTCCCAAAGTACTCCAAAAAGAGTTTCCAAACTACTCCATGAAAAATATAATATTTTTAATTAGGTTTCATTCTACTCCATGCATGATAATATAAAAATGTTCTCAAAGTACTCCATCAAAAAGCTAATCTAAGACGTTATAACAAAAAACTAAACTTTAATCTTTCCTTTAAGAATGTTTGTGACTGACTGTAATGAAATTTATGAAATATATATGTGTTAGATGGAGCAGTTTGAGAGTTTATAACGAATAATCGGTGGGGTACTTTGAGAATAATTCCAGATACCAATGGCTATGGAGCAGAATGGGAACAAAAAAATAAGTTTTTTAAAATAATAATGGAGTAACTCGGAAATTAATGTATGAGATTCTTTAAATCTTTTTATAACAAAAGAATGGAGTACTTGGGGAATAACCCGTTTAATGTACAATACCCACAAAATATCCATTGGTTTCTTTTCAAAATAAATAGCTATTTATTATTGTTTAATTTATATATTTTATTGATATTTGAGTGGATGCAAGGTTTTACTATACTGTTTTCCCTTTAAATAAAATTATTATTTTCTATTTATTCATTTGAAGCGAATACATTCGATCCCATTTAAGAATGTGACAATCTTTTTATATTATATATTTTTTGTAAAAACTGATACATTTACGGTAGGTACTTATTACAATGTCTGTAAGAATTCATAAAAATGTGTAAAATAATATAAAGTTAATTTAAAAAACCAAAAACCCGACTGTATAAACTGTAACTTTAAAAAAGATGGAAACAAGATGACCTAATCTCATGCAGTCGGAGACAATAGGTATTTATTGTTAAGTTTAAGGAGATGCCTCCGACTGCATGAGCTTAGGTCATCTTGTTTCCATCTTTCAATAAGTACTAAGTAATAAGTGACGCTTTAATACCTAAAGCGGTCACTAAAATTATCTTTCAAAGTAAAAATTCTGGGTTTGTCACTCGATTTTAAGAATTACATACGTTCACGTTCTTGGATTATATAAAAACTTCATCACAGCTTTATTAAAAGTTTTGAAAATAGAAGACCTATGCAATGATACCCCCCCACTTGACATAGTTCGTCGACTTTATTATTTTTATTTTGATGTGTAACATCTATAGGCGCACGTAAAACCGATTGCTGGCGGGGCGACGCATGCCGCGTGGCGATTCACCGCTCACTCCGACCTTTTTTTCGATGTTTGTTTGTTTGATTTCGCTGCCAGACGTCCCGATCCCGTGACAGCTCACAATTTTTTCAAAATATGGCATTTGGTGGTCGCCATAGTGAATTTTGACTACTTTCATTTCTTTATTTGTCATTATCTTGTGAATGAGATTATGACAAATCGATTTACGTAAGAATCATCAAAATTGGCCCACGCGTTTGGTCTCTAGAGTGCCACAAAGGAACAAACATACATAAATAGGTTGATAAACACATTACCTTCCTTTGTGTCACGCAGTCGGGTAATAAGATAAGGCAGCTTACATATTTATTTTAGTTAACTTTTACGTAATCTGGAACAGTTACGTTCTAAGGCAGCTGTCAAAAAGTGAATAACCTAATGGACAGAGTGTAATACACTCGTTGTCTCGTGAATATGTATTTATACAGTTCACCAGCTGTGGTTCATTTAACTATAGGAGTTACATAATTGTGCGGCAGGTCTTTTAAACAGGAAGTAGCAAAGCAATCGCGTTGTATTTCAATTGACCGCGCGGCCTTGCCAGTCAAGTCGCACTTGACAAGATTATCAGATAGCCAGGAAATGTGGCTTGTTCAGCATCTCGAGGTTGGTATTATTTCTTCTTTTCGTGTCAATATCGGTATGTTTTTGAAGTGAAAACTTCATTGGCCGCGTTGAGCGATTTTTGGTCCCTCTAGGGACCAAAGACATAAAATTATTTAAGCACTTACTTAGCAATAGACAGGAAATAGCGAACAAAATTGTAATACGATACAAAAGTCGCTCAGTCTAGTCTCTAGTGTGGTATGCCTACATGTCAAGACGCATTCATGTCCACTAAAAGAAAATTATCGAAGTATAACCGCGCCCGGCCGCACCACGGAATAAATTGTGCATTTTGCAAGTCTCGTATTGGATAAAACGACTAAACTTAACCACGGTTTATTTTTTTCAGTATATTATAATTTACCCAGTATTTAGATAAAATAAATCATTTCCTTAGATGTTTCAAACTATTTGACGGTTGGTGTCGGTAAAAGTGTAACGTGTCAAACTTAGCTAATGTGTAATTTTGCTATATTTACGCTAGATGGCGTCACTGAGACATGGGATCAATGACATAATCAATTTTAAATCTCTTTGGTAGGGATATTAACAAGCGAAACTCAGCAGACGTGATGTGTTATCATCATCATTTCAGCCGAAAGACGTCCACTGCTGGACATAGGCCTCCTCCAACGGGGGGGTTTGCCATAATCGCCACGCTTGGCAGGCGGGTTGGCGATCGCAGTATGGTGTTAAAATTCATAGAGAACGCTGCTGCCCATTCTCTAGTAAGTCCCTTAGTCGCCTTTTACGACACCCACAGGAAGAAATAGGGGAGTATTATTCTTTACGTCCGGCACCACACAGACCGTTACCGCGACAATGTAGCCGTAGGGTTAGAGTTGACTGATAGAGATCGTCACGCGATGAGCCCAAAAAATTCGGTTTCAAGTTCTCTATTTTCAAGTGTCAAAAGCTCTTGTATCCTCGCAAGTGTTTAGAAAAACGTCGTTTGAAACGCATGAGCTTTTGTCATCGAACGCTTTCATCAAAATGAAGGTATAAAGGTACTCTTTTGTTTTATATTTTTGGTTGTTTATTTTGTTCGTTCCATAACGTTGACAAGGAAAATCATTGTTAAGGTTATTGGCCTTACGCGTAAAAGTAGTTAGTTACACATATAAAGGCTTCTACATACCGGGGCGACTTGTCGCGCGACGCGACGCGACACAAAGGCACCGCTCGTCCCGCGACACGCGGGGCCTTTGTGCCGTGTCGCGTCGCGCGAAAGTCGCGCTGGTATGTAGAAGCCTTAATAAATCTACTCATTTTTATAGGTATTTATCGGTCCGATGATACGTAGCGATCTGTATGGAATAAACGTAGGTATTTTCCTTCTGTCTTCAGATATTACGGTCTTTTATTGCGCTGTATAATCACACCATTCCTTTAAAGGTACCCATTCCACTGTATTCCACACACAGCAAAACTGTGCCAAATATGAATATAAACTGTTTTGTGGGACATTTTTTTATTCTAACTATTATATTATTTCTTACGCATATCTGCTTCCATTATCATAAATTCATAATTCACTTTAGGGTATCATGTCCTTTTGATCGTATATCTACCTTATTTATTAATAAACATAAATACTTAGGATACGTCGAATATAGCTATAAAAACGCCAATTCATAAGAAACCTTTTCAATATAACGTGTTTCATTAGTAAGTGTACTACGTAGAAACGTGAAGAAAAACGCATTGACGAAAGTGACGCGTTGATAATAAATTCCGAACGTGTGTAACGCGTGTAACGGTGATAGGTGGCGCCACCTGACACGTTTGACGTCAAATGTAACAGTAACCGATTGTTTACCACACCCAACAGCTCAATAATGCTAATAATAAGTTAGTTAGATGGAGTCCGCGTATCACTAGTCAGTTTCCCTCACTCGTCAGTTTAAGTTATTCGCCAGTTTCGTTGATTCGTCAGTTTCGTTGATTGGTCAATTTTGCGGATTAGACAGTTGCGTCAACTCGAAAGTTTCCAGTTGTCGCCGGTTTCGTTGATTCGTCAGTTTAGTACAGTCAACCAAAAAGATATGTTTACGTTTAAGTAAACAAAAGTGGATCATGTAAAGAATACCTAATCCAAAACTGACCGATCAGCGAAACTGACTAATCAACGAAACTGGCGAATTAATTAAACTGACGAGTGAGGGAAACTGACCAATGATATGCGGACTCGTTAGATGGTCCCGACTGTCATTCGTGGATCTTTGACAGACGTTACGGGTCGTCAAAGCCAAGTCTAAGTTTAATTTAATTTTTGTCGTTCTTGTAAGTCTGACTACCAGTCGTACCAAGGGTATCGTATTACCCAGTTACTGGGTTGTGAAGGTCAGATAGGCAGTCGCTCCATGTGAAATACTGGCATTCAGGTGCATCCGGTTAGACTGGAAGCTGACCTGAACAAAGTTGGGAAAAGGCAGGCAGATTGATTGTGTTAGAATGTCTGTTGGGCCAAAAGGAATAAAATAATTTACCGTAAGCAGCTATCTTTTTAGAAAATCACACACGTATCAATCCGTTAAAGGCCCGCCGACGCACCAGTGCGTCAGTGTCCCCAACCGTCAAGTCCCACCGACGGCGACGGCCCAAACAGCTTAAACAAAGGATGTTTATGCTCTTAGAAATCAGTTGAGACTTTCTTTGTTTACATTGGCAGCAGGGGCAATAAATCTGGCGGTCATTAAGATAAGGACAGGTACTTGACTATGTCACAGGGCTCAGTCACAGGGCTCAATCGGTTAAAATTTTATATGATGCCAGTGAGGACACAGATTCGCAAAATTTTCCGAAGCCAAAAAACGCGAACGACGCATTTTCAGGAAGTAAACCTGCATATTATTATGAATTCCTGAATAAACATCAATATACATTTACTAGCTGACCCGGCGAACTTCGTACCACCTTATACCGACAGCAGCGCGACCTACCGGGTCCAATTGTGTTTTCAAACCATCCAGGAACCCGTTGAAATATAAATACAAAATTTCAAACAAATAGGTCCAGCCGTTTAGGAGGAGTTATACAAAACACAAAATAATAGGCCCGTTTTGACGTTTAACTTGAATCGATTTATCGTGAGTATCGAGTACCGAGTCGTATGGTTACTTCACTATACTCCATTTGAAATAAGATTAGAAGTTTAAATAAACTTTTTTACAGTCCATTCAACCGATTTTGACTTCTATTCCATAGGCATAAGGATGGTATTAAAAGCAAAAACATGGTTACAACTGTTTATTACAGCTGGCATAAGTCATGTCACCAACGCAATAGAAGTCGAAATCGGTTGAACGGACTGTAAAAAAGGTTTGTTTAAATGTCTAATCTTATTTCAAATGGTGTATAGTTACGTCGCGATTGACTATCGCGACGTAACTAGTCGATTCTCGATACGACTCGGTACTCGATACTCACGATAAATCGATTCAAGTTAAACGTCAAAACGGACCTATTATTTTGTGACAACTATAGGTGACAAACACACGTACAGAAGAATTATAATTATATAATTAAGATAATCTTATAATATCTCTCCTTTCGAAATGTATCTTTGAATAACATAAACAGAGCTATGTAGACTCGTCCCTAATTAAATAGGCCAGCCAGACTCAGTCACAAGGTCGGGATCTAATTTTCCCGCGAGCAGTTCTCGGAAAATATCTTCATAAACCGTCTAAACGTTGGTTTTCTCGTATATTTACCATTTATCTGTTGGTTTTATAATTTATATAATATGTGTAAGCAAGCCCATACGACAGTCGTGAGTAATGGGTTAGTAACCTGTCAATTGTCATGATTTCATATGTTTTATTACGGGTTTAAAATGTTACGTGTATTTATTTTCGTAGCTTAGGAACAGGACCAAAACACGCTATACGAGTATTAGCCACTTCAATATTTGTGTAAGAAAATAATATATCAAGTGTTTTCCACACTCGATAAATTTTCTCCATACAATTTTTCATGTGTGTAACGCGATTCGTCAGTTATTAGTTGTTACTCCACTCGTAGTAAGCCATGTTTTGTACACAATACGTCACGTGTCTTTCCACGTAGATATTGCATTGTTGTGAACTCGTGATTGTCAATAATTACAAAGGTTAGGATAGCTATTAATGTCATTCGTTAGTTATCTACATGTTTACGGAAGTTTTAAGGGTTCCCTACCGGGACCCTATTACTAAGGGACCCTTTGTACTGCAGTATAATTCGAGCATTTTTTTTTTTTTTTTCTAAAAAGCTTCCAAAAAAAAAAACCTATTTTTCATTTGAGTCGAAGGATTTGTGCGAACAGCATGTTTTTTCTGATTTGAAGCAAAATTTATCAATTTCTAGATAAGACATTGTTAAAAGAATCACCTAGAATTTGGAATTAAAAGATCAAAGGATAAATGTTAAAAAAAACGGGTTCTTTGTCCGTCGTAGCGACGTAGCGCTACACACTCACCAGTGACGACTCGCTTGTCACGGAAAAGATGCTCAAGATACCAGTGAAACACGCCGTGGCGCGGCGGACCTCTGCTGGTTGCTGAATGAACATGAATCTTACAGCTCTCACAGAGCCGGATGGACGTCTAAACCGGCTAAAATAGGTAGGCTGTATAAATATAGCCGGTACCATGGGCGAAAAAAAAAACTTGGGGTCTTATGGCTGTCATCATCATCATCATCATCAGCCCATAGCAGTCCACTGCTGGACATAGGCCTCTCCAATTGCACGCCATTCAGCTCGATTCTCGGCAACTCTCATCCAGCTGCCACCAGCCGCCGCAGCCGCAGGGCGCACGGTCTCCCGTGAGGCGGCGGGCCTCCTTGCCGGACTACCGCCATGGGATCTGGAGGCAAAAGTCCTCGCGCACATCTGGGAGTGGCGCGAGGAGGCCAAACGCCGGGGTGAAACTCCGCTGCCGCGAGAAATCACGGCACAGCGGACAGAGCTCCGGCGGGATCTCATGGCGGCATGGAGAGTGCGATTGTCGCAACCCAGCGCTGGGCACGCCACAATTGTGGCGATAAGTCCCCTCTTTGAGGAGTGGCTAGAGAGGCGCCACGGCGTCCTCACCTTCCGCCTGACGCAGGTCCTCACCGGACATGGTTGTTTCGGGAGGTTCCTGTTCAGGATAAAGCGGGAGGAAACGCCCGGGTGTCACCACTGTGTGGATCGCCCGGAGGACACGGTGGAGCATACGGTGGAGGTCTGCCCGGCTTGGGTGGAGCACCGCCGTGTCCTCACGGAGGCGATCGGCGGCGGCGATCTCTCGCGTCCGGCCCTGGTTCGGGCCATGGTTCGGAGCGAGAGTGCATGGGAGGCCGTCACCTCCTTCTGCGAAGCAGTAATGCTTGCGAAGGAGGAGGCGGAACGCGTGAGGGAGAGGCAAGGTTCGCGCCCTCGCGCCCCTAGTCGCCGCAGGAGACGCCCCGGGCGTCGGGAGTCGCAAGCCGATTTCCGGCCACCGTAGGCGCGGGCTTGCGGACGGTGAGCGATGGGTAGTTCACCGTCCGATAAGGACCAGGCCCGGGTCGACGGCGCGTTGTATTCCACGCGCGCCTCAAAGAGTTGTCAGCAGCAACTGACGGGGTCCGTTAGGGCCAATGCCTGCCAGGGTTGCGAGTTTGTCCGAAAGGGATATCGTGGCCCTGGCACACAGGCAAATGAAGGAATACGGGTGGGTTTTAGTCAGTAAAAGTCTGACACGCCCTCCCGCTCCGCCCAGAGCGGGAGAAGTTATTTGATAATTTCCCACCCAAAAAAAAAAAAAAAAAAAGCGTCCTACCTTACGTTTGCCGATTCACGGTCTCCACTCAAGAACACGTCTACCCCAACGGTCATCGGTTCTACGGCTAATATGGCCGGCCCATTGCCACTTCAGCTTGCTTATTCTGTGGGCTATGTCGACAACTTTGGTTCTCTGCCGGATCACTTCGTTCCGGTTCCTTATGGCTGTAACCTAGGAAAATGTAAGAAATTTTGTTGAGACCCAGAAATAAGGTAGAAATAAAAGAATTGAAAATGAATGGAATACATAAAAAAAAAGGTAAAACGCGCCAAAACAATACCGACACTAGTAGACGGTTATAAACTTATAATACGGTTCAACATGGATAAATTTGTTTCAAATAAAAAAAAAAACATGTGCTTCGCAATAATCCTTCGAGTCAACTCAAAAATAGGTTTTCTGACAACCTTGTTCTGAAACTTTTGGATTTGAAAACTATCAAAAAATTCATTGCCCAATAAAGACAAACCCCCATAATACAAAACAAGGTGTATCTTCAGACCCAGGTTTAAAACATGGAGCCATTATTGAATATCGAACTTTATTCCGACTATGGTAATGTTCCTAATCACAAAACTGACAACTTAGTACCGCTACGTTTTCAGTTTTGTTTATAGAACGGGATTTCAATCACTGTTACGTTCTTATTACAAAAACTAGCTCCATGGTTTAAGCCATGTCAAAATATAAATCTTGTTTTGTAATATGGCGGAAAGAGTTTATACGCGCATCGCGCGTTAATGTTTAAATGCAGGAATGATACTGCACTATGTGCAATTTTTTTATTTACAGTAACTTTCTGAACTATTAGAACAGTTTTCTTTTAAAGTCAAAAACAGTGCAGTTATTGTACGTATATCTTAAAGTCAGTCAGTCATGCCACCTGTGATTTTATAAACTGTACTTAGAACTTTGTAATAGTTATTTATGATATTAGTGCGGTAAGTTGGTTTTACAAACGAGTAGACGAATGTAAGCCCGAGACCAAGTCGAGGGCTTACCATAGTCACGAGTTTGTAAATACCAATTTCCGCGCGTGTGTCAAACAACGTTTTCAACACATTTGCGAGAAAACAGTACAATAGGTAATAAAATAAGCCATCAAGAGTATTTCTTCTAGTCTTCCATGATATAAAATTATTGTAAATCATTAAATAGCGATTTTGGCGGCTCATTCAAGATATCAGGTGCAGTAGATTCCATATTAATTCGGATTCCTCGCTTGAACTCATTCTTTTGTAAATATCAGTCGGAAAGTCGCAACAATCTTTAACATTTCTAATAAGAAAATGGCGCGAATTTGCAAATGGCGCCCCGTGCACATGGTGAAAATTAGTACTTCATCTTTCGTCTCATTTTCTCTTTAATAATAAAGTGAGATATACGTATCGAGCAAAAGCGCTTCCAAGGAGGTTCGATCATTCAGCTTATTTAGTCTCATAATTTGAAACTTGATGGAATTCTTATAATTTTTTTATGGTAATAAAAAAAAAACCGTAAAGTATACGCACGGCGCTATACAACGAAGGGGGCGGTAAAACATGTACTTAGGGTGAGAGTACCTATTTTACCGCCCGTTCCGTTGTAAGGTGCGTAATTTTTAACTTTCAAACAATGTATACAGGCTTCGTAAATGCATTTTTTGAACAAATGTGTTGAAAATTATATCACCATTTGTTATCTTCAATTTAAAATACCTACCTAAAGATTAAGATTACGCTCGTAAGCATTTCGTTAGGTGGATAGGTATTACTTATTTGTTAATGGAAAGAAGCTGTGTCACAAGTTCACAAGACACAATAGTAGATATTTAAATTTTCACAAAATTACTTGTGACAGTCACCCTGCATCGTATCTATGTGTGATCAAATTTCGATGAATCAAAAACTCTCATGGCTCATACATGGTAATTTTCCCTCGTTGTCAAAGAAGCAGGACAAAAGCCATCAACTGTTTTGATAAAATATTTAATAACAATGCAATGTAGTCATAAAGACCAGAAAATCAAATGGAAGTGGAACAAAAACAAAACCTTTTCACGTGTTCAGAGAACAATGACATCGGAAAGTTGTGCGAACGCGGCGATAGCGAAGAAAGTCGACGGTTGGTCGACGGAATACATCAACCATCACCAAGATTTTATTAAGTGTTAAAAAGAGTTGACGCTATAGAAGTGTGCTAGTCCGTCACCCTCTCACTCGGGCACTCGGGGATAAGTAACGAGTTTCCTGGCAATACCGCGGAACGCGATTCAACCGTGAACTGTGCAAAAACGCAGCGCGCAGAGAAATTTGCTTCATGTTCAAGTTTTTGTTGCGTGTTTGATTGCTACATAACGGATTTGTTTTTATATTGTACGCTTTATTGTTGAAGATATTTTGCTTCAGTATCGAAAGCAGACAGTAACTCTTTCCGAAATTATAACAAAATAGATATAATAACACTATCAGTAGCCCACCTACTGCCCGGAGAGCGAAGATTAAACTAATATTAGTACAATAAAATTATGAAAACAAAGAGATATAAAATAATAAAAAAGTATTAACAATGTAACAAAACTACAATACCTGAAAACGGCTCAACACACAGTTGAAAAGGCCGTAAATATACTACTACGCCCGATAATGGCAAACTTTACTTTGTTCTTGTTGTCGAGAAAAACTTTCAGCCGAAAAGGAAAATTTTAACAAAATGTTGTTACTATAAACTCTTTGTTGTCCGTATACTCGTAGCAGTGTTTGCAATGCTGGCCAGTCTCAGTTCTTTTTTCAATGGATTATAGCTGCTTTTCGATACAGTCGCACGAAATATGTGTCAATGTCCTTTTACGCCACAGGTCCTGATGCACTGGTAGTCGCAGGCCGTCGCTGTCGGCTGCACGCACGTGCACGCCCCTGCGATCTCCCGTCATGCCATAGCGGTGATAGCGGGATTAGCGGGTACTCTTCGGCTCGTTTCGTTACCTTTCGGCCTGCGTCGCGACTCGCTCGCGTCCCCAGCTTGGACGTGATTGCGAGAGCGAATGAGACCTCGCCCCCCCCTCTACCCGCCCGGGGACAGTACCACTTGATTCAGTCTACCTCGAGCCTCGCCCGTGTGTGGACGTCTCGTCGCTCGCAAGAGCGATTTTGGCCGTCTCTTAATTCGTGTTCTCTTTGAATAAACCTTAAATCTCTTGGAAGTTGCTATAAAAACTGGATGATACGCTTCGCAGGAGCGCTATTGAAGTGACTAAAGTTTGTTTTGTGGTGAATCGGTGACAGTGAATTGGAGCTGGTCGCGCTACGTCCGTCGTCGTGCCTGAGTTGGCGTCGTCCCTCCGACTCTCGCGAGGTAATGCCGAGACTCCTGTGAGGAGAGCGCATACGTGGACAGAAACCGGATTGCGGTGTCGTGCTTTTAATGAAATCTATTTCTTAAAAAAAGTTAGTGCAAAGTAATTGGATTCGCTTCTCGCCACGATTGGCACGGAGCTGAACGTAGTTCGAAAGACGTGTACCGTTAGCGGACGTCGCGGTCGATGGCTGCTAGCGGAGGCTTTCGTTAGTAATGCTCCTGGTTAATGCGAACTTTATCAAAAGTTAAGACAGAAGTGGAGCTGTGATATGCCACGATCAATGACGATTGCATGCCTGACTTAAAATAAGGAAATGTTTAATGTGTTAGCATGTTTCAATGCCATTATCTTGATAAAGACGGTTACGTATGCGGAAATGGCGATGAGCAACTTTATTGTTCCTTAATCAGCGAGTGTTGAACATCTGGCCTTTGTTAGATAGAAAATTATGAAACATGGAATGTGAAGTACTGAATAGAAGATATGGCTGAAAAATTTGAACACCATTTTCTAATTAGGAAGTTAATTTGACAAAACTAGTCGGGATAAAATGGTAGCCAGCTCCTCAAATGGGCGTGGCAAGTGGCCAAGTGCTTCAAGGCTCTCGGGGACGGGTTTTTAAATCGTGCTCTACGAGTGTGCCCACTTGAAAAGTTTCGACATCGCAGACGAGCGTTGGGTCACCAGACACTCGAGATCTCACGATTCTGTTCAATCTGTTAACCATTTGCCCGACGACAAATTCGAAAAAAATACATCGTCACAAATGTGTTTCAGCAATAAATAAACACAGTTTACATTTTTTGCTGGCGCAACCAACGCCACACCTCGACGATAAAGTTTGAAGTAGGCGGCAACGATGGAACAATTGTTCAAAGTTCTGCACTCACCTAAATAAAACTTTCTATAATATGAATGGATGAGATGACTAACTCGAAATGGATTTTATATTAACTTCTTAAGATAAAAAAACACTTAATTTTGAGCATGACAGCGCTACTTTTTGTTAAAGTTACGTTTCGAACAAAGACATTAAATTATTTACTTATCAATAGTTGTAAAGTAGGTATCTATCTTAAATCGGTTTTGAAGAACGACGGCAATTTTTCCTAATATTTCATGAAAATGACATATACGTAAGTCTCGTACACTTAATTTTCAATATAAAATAACAGGAAAAGTAAACCATATAATTATGTATGTATTGTATACTCATGACAAGGACAACTTCGACTATTCGATGACGACTTTAATACCGATTCTAACTGAGATTGGTACGGGGATCGTAACTTAGGACCAATATTAAAGATAGACAGAGAGGCGACGAAAGAACGACATGATATGATGTTGGTCGTGCTTTCTCAACATTACATCTATTTATAGAAGAATGCCATGCGCGATGAGCTGGGGCGGTCGGTCTGCGCCAACTAACTAGGTCGCGATATTTGTGCGCGTACCTGAACATGCGCAAGCGACTCGTAGTCAATGACACTACGAAGGACGTGAAAAATCTACCACTAAATAGGCCACCTCAATATCAATAATAACACACTCCACATCAGTACCAATGAAATGTATCCACTCTGACGAGATTTACTAGTAGTAAAAGTTGAATTATTGGAAGACACCGTAGGAATGTTGGATTAATCTTGGTTATCGGAGATGAATTTCGAAGAATGCTCCCGAATAAACGGGTCAAACACCCAAAATAACGTGGGCAACCGGAAGTTTTTGTGAATCACGCTTGCAGTTCGTTGTCTGCATTTTAATTACTGTTCTTGATGTTATGAAATGTGCTGGATGCTTGTTTAAAACAAAGAGTTCTTGTATCATGTATGAAGAAGTAAGTGAATCCAAAGATCGCTGAGTTGGGTCCAAATACCAAATTCATGAGAATGTCGATGGCTGACAATATAGTTGGGTGGCTCTTTGTCGTAGTTGGCTGAATGTCACTTGTTTCTGTGACGAAGGGCGGAGGCAGTGAACGACCGAAATATGGCGTGAAAGATATAATTTCTCGCGGTTGAACCGATGTCGTCAGCTGATAGCCGGAGGTTAACGGCCTCGACTTTGTCTCGATGCTCACGCTCGTATCGTCCTATTCCACACCGAGTTAGGTCGATGGGTTATCGGATTACTTGTTGATACAGTAGATTTGAATTGATTGAATGATTCCGTGAATTCATTTACAAACACTTGGAACCGAATAAAACAATGAAACCTGATAAGATGTAAAGATTATTAAGAGTCTTCATGGTTCATGTTGTTGGCTTTGATCAAGGAAAATTTACAAAAATATTGTAGCATGAGTTATTTACTACTGACCTTGAATTTCCAATTTTGGCATAACATTTTCTGAAAATGCAGACAGACATCATAAAGTCTTAACCTTGGTGTAAATTGCTCCAGTCAAATGTCCAAATATTGTAAAATTGGCGCTTGTACGGTAATCAATAGTCACAGTGTAAAAGGAAACAGACATTGTGATATCGGGGTCCATGACGTCACATCCTCACGAACAGGCAAGGTTAGGCGTTTGGCAGTAATTGAGCAAGATTGCCTTACACGCGTTCATGATTCATAATAATTCATCGCAAGAACCGACGGTTTGTCTGATTTATGTCCATTAATTCGCAAGTCTCGAGGATTCTGGGTTTTGTCTCTCGTAAAATGCGTGAAAAACGTTATTTACACCTGTAACAATCGTACCCTTTCCGAATATAATAATAGGTTTAAACACAGTTCCAAAGCAAATAATGTTAATTATTTATATACGTGTCATACATTCATATGGTAATTGCTTTGATTGTCAAGATGATTCCTGCATAATAAGGAGTCAATCAACTTGAATCGACACTATTGTTGTTTCCTTCGAGATCATAATCATTCAAAACTTAATGGAGAGCCATCTTCAATTTATCTTGGGCTAATTAATAGTAGTTTTGTCATTTTATAGCTAAAAGCTATATCTATGGATATAATGGAATTATGGATACATATCGGCTTAAAATAGAAAAGGACCTAAGATTGATCCTTGGGGAATGCTTAAATGTCTTTATCAAAAATCCGGAAAACACACCTGCCTTATTACAAAACAAGATTTCTATTTTGACATGGCTTAAACCATGGAGCTAGTTTTTGTAATATGAACGTAACAGTGATTGAAATACCGTTCTTTATACAAAACTGAAAACTTAGTTCGGTACTAAGTTGACAGTTTTGTGTTTAGGAACTTTACCATAGTCGGAATAAAGTTCGAAATTCAATAATGGCTCCATGTTTTAAACCTGGGTCTGAAGATGAACCTTGTTTTGGAATAAGGGGGATCAAGTTTTTACCGTACCTTCATCATCTGCCTAGCATCTGCCACTTATGTCGGGGTAGGCTTCTAGTCTAACCGGATACAGCTGACTTTGACTTTAAATGGAGTGACCGTACCATATTTTATGTATAGGAAAATTTTGAGTTTTATTGAGTATGAATAAGTTAACAGTATTGTCTATCACGCTGATTTCCAGTCTTCTATTGACGATCTTTTGAAAATACTTACCTACGACTTGCCTTTCAATAAACTTAACTCATTTCATAACAGTAAAGCAATTATCAAAGTCTTTTGACGTCTACCGTAGGTCCGGAGCGTACAGAAAGTTTACTACAGGCAATAAAGGGAAGGTTTGTTTAGGGATTCTATTAGGCGCACTTTACAGAGTACCTTTAACATTTGCCATAGCCGGGAGCAACGAAGTTATCGATGTTTCAGGCCAGACTTAACTTAATAATGTGTTTTATAAACAGCGTTGTTATTGGCTGTCTGCTGACCGTGACTGAAGCACTGTTCTTCTACTTTGTAAAGGTAAATGATTTGCAATCGAAGTGAGTACAAAAACATGTAATCACGTTAAGTCTGTTGTGTTATAAAGAGGCGTAGTTTATGAGTCCTACCAATGTATGTTTAACACAATTGGGTATGTAAAGTAAAAATTAACCTATGCCGATTCCAAAACCATTTCGAGATTTTAAGCTTCTAAGACTTATTTTTCTATTAATAGGTCTTAAAATTACAAGATCGTATTTATTTTCACAAAAATACTTAAAATCACTTGACTTTTATTTGACCTCTAAATGACGTCACAAAGCAGCCTGAATTGGAAACTTTCAGTGCCTCTTGTATTTAAGTTATTCTTTATGTGTCAAGTCTCATGCCAACGTCAAATTTACATGAAGCACTTATTATTATTCTATTCAGATATGTAAATAGTGTAGTTTTTCACCAGCGGTGGACAGTACAAGTCGAATCACATCGATGTATCGCCTCAGGAAAACCTAACTTACGTTAAAATGATCTTCTCAATAAAACAGTCGCCGCCCTGACTTGTACTAAACATTTAATTCCTCGCACCATTTCCTTTTTAAGGTTTCTTTTACTAACAATCAATTTGTGTCGGCTGTTTGTTGTGGTGTTTATACTTGACGGTATGAAGAGCTTAACAGAAGTAGTCTTTGAATCCATTCATTTTATTAATATGCCATAACTTTAAACTAAAGTACGGAAATCGCTAAAATATGTAATGAAAACAAATTAATTGTCAAATTTGACAGTTTGACTTTACTGAATTTTGGTTTTAAATAAGTGTTAAACGTGGCAAAGATCCTAAGCTATTCAGCTACTAGTGACGTCAGTACGAACAATACTTTAAAAAAATATATAAAAATAACTACAGCTTGTAAAAACAAAAAGATGAAATTATGTGTTTCAAATACTCTTATCATTAAAATAAAAATATAAAAAACATACCTGAAAAATACTTTACATACCTAATTGTCCACAACGCACTGTTTGCAACTGTCGTTCAACCGAAACGAAAATAAATACTGACGTTCATCTACATTCACAGTTATAACTCCAAACAAATGAAAGTGTTGCTGGCAGCTTCCACCGAGTTTTATTGGCTAAATACTTATTGCATATTTATTACACTGCTTCATATGCATAGATAACAGAGCAGCTACGTATCGTTTCGTTACGCTCTTCCTTGAAATGGTCAGAGCTACAACTTTATTAGGCCCTCGATTAGAACTATTTGGAGCAATAAACATTTCTATAATAATGGCAGTTAGGTTAGTAATAGACTTTTTAACACATTTGCTCAAAAAATGAATTTACGAAGCCTGTAACATTGTTCGAAAGTTAAAAATTACGCACCTTACAACGGAATGTGCGGTAAAATAGGTACTCTCACCTAAGTACGTATTTTACCGCATCCTTCGTTGTATAGGCGTGCGTACCCTTCAATTTCCATTAAAAAATATATAAGAATTCCACCAAGGAGTTTCACAATACGATAATAAATAAGCTGAATTATCGAACCTCCTTTTTTTTTTTTTGTGTGGGAAATCATCAAATAACTTCTCCCGCTCTGGGCGAAGCGAGAGGGAGTGTCAGACTTTTACTGACTAAAACCCACCGTGTTCCTTCAAATGCCTGTGTGCCAGAGCCACGATATCCCTTTCGGACAGGCTCGTAACCCTGGCAGGATTATCGAACCTCCTTAGAAGCGCTTTTGCTCATAACGGTAAACGTTATGAGCAAAAGCGAGAGAAAATGAGACGAAAGATGTAGCACTGATTTTCACCATGCGCACGTGGTGCCATTTGCAAATTCGCGCCGTTTTCATAGTAGAAGCGTCAAAGATTGTTGCAATTTTCCGACTGATATTTATAAACATAATAATAATGAATTCAATCGAGGAATCCGATATTAATATGGAATCTCCTCCATCTGACATGTTGAATGAGGAGCAAATTGCAGAAAATGGTCTCTTGCCGCCAACATTGCGAGAGCGCTATTTAATCATTTACAATAATTTTATATCATGGAAGACTCGAAAACATAATCATTCTCTGAAAATATTTTGATGGCTTGTTTCATTACTGTTTCTTGCAAATGTGTTGAAAAACGTTGGTATGACAAATGAGTGGAAATTAGTATTTACAAACTTTTGAATATAGTAAGCCCTCGACTTCGTCTCGGGTTTACATTCGTCTACTCGTTTGTAATTTAAACCAACTTACCGCACTAGTATCATAAATAACTATTACGTGATGTATTATAATGTTATTATTAAACAGGAAATTAATCTCCATGTAACAATAGTTCGCGTGATCATGTATGTAGGTGATACAGTTTGGAGCGATGCAAGTTCCGGCGTACGTTGCGAAACCGTCAGCGGCCTCAATCTACGATCAGGGTCAGCGGTATGGATTGCTTTCTCAAACAATATTCGTTGACATTGGCTTGTGTTTTTATTATAACATCCTTGAATTCTTCCTTGCCAAAATTGACGTAGCTTCATAATTAATTTTAGCACTGACATGCAAAGCATAACAAAATTAGATCATGTTACAAATAGAACATTAGTGATGGATGTAGTGTACTCGAAGATGGAAAAATATAAAATTTTACAATAGCTGTCTAAAGTTGCAAATCATAAAATAAAACAGCAAAATATTACAACTAGCTTGAAACTGTCCAACTTAACAGACATACTGGAGCTTCAAAAGCGAGCAATTAGCCTAGTATTAGTTATAACAGTTAGAACAGGTTGTGCAAAGATTTAACGAGGCGACGCCGACGGCAGCGACCATCGGCCACCGCGGCTACTTTCACCGCCGCCATCTTGCGGCCGCCATGTCGTGCGTTTGCGCCGTTCATTGACGAATTGGCACGCCTATTGTTGCACGTGACGTCACACACGCCACTGTTTCAGGAAAATCATAAAAGATTGTCTTCGTCTTGGCACGGTTTAAGCTTACCTATAATAATTAGTATGAAATGCCATAATGAGAACATGTGTGTGCTACAAGATTGTACACGTGTTTTCATTGAGTAGTTAGTTTTATCTTTTCTTCTTAAATATCGTGTCATTATTGAACAGATTTCTAAGATTTTCATAAGTCTTTAAAGAAAAGGAATAGATTTGATAATCAGATAATCATGATTTACTAAATAATTTCTTCTTCAAAATTTAACTGACGAAAATTAAGGACCTCCATCTGTAGTAGAACCTCCATAATCCACAGCCAAGGTCTATGTGTCCATCTTCAACTTCACAGCTTAAGGGGGATGCGCTAAGGTAGCCCGCGAAATTCAAATTTTCTTAATTTTTGGCGAGTTGCCGGTCAGTAACAGGTTGTAATGTTGATCTAAATATGATTAGCGGCCATAACAAATATGGCTTTACAGAATTATAATCATTAGAATCAGCATTATAACTCTCTAAGTTCATAAAATTCTACTGAATGATTATTTCAGAAATAATCAGTCAGTAGGATTTTATGAACTTAAGAAAATTTTAATTTAGCGGGCTACCTTAGCGCATCTCCCTTAATTTTTTTTCAATAGGGAGATAAATCATATTAATGATTATTAAAAATCATTCAGTAGGATTTTTTTAACTTTAGAGTTGTAATAATCAGCATTACAACTCTTTAAGTTAAAAAAATCTCACTTAAAAAGCGTAAAGCCATATTTGTCATTGTCGCGAATCATATTAAGATCAACATACAACCTCTTACTGACCTGCAAATTCCAAAAAACGTAAGAAAATTTAAATTTTGCGGGCTACCTTAGCGCATCCCCCATATGGCTCATCGTTTAGCGACGCATGTTGGAGACTATGTCCCGTAAAGGACATACAAGCATATACGGTCATACTCTCAGAGATAAAGAAAATACTACTGTATCAGTTATGGAAACGGGCTGCATTCCACAGTATTCCCAGTGCCAGTGGGTTAACATGTGGTTACTGGCTACGTTACGTTCGCCAAGTGCTTCAAACATTTACGCTGTGGTTAACTTGCTATTTATATAATTTCGATTCTGTTTAAATCAACGAAAGCTGTCTCGTTTCACATTGACAGTCGGTTGCGAAAGATGATACATTTAATTTACAAAGCACTCACCTGATCTGTTGAGTATCGGGATTTAATACTCGGACCATTTATCAAGAGTCAATCAATGATATGACGTTGGGAGTTCTGCTGTAGATCAACGCTTCTCCTTGTTCTTATTAGAAATTCATTTATGTAGGTATTGCTTTTGCTGTTGTCTTTCGGTTCTCAATAAAATATTTAAATTATTTAAAGATATTAATTACATACTTAGTTGCTAGATTCCGCGTTTAATTTTCTCTACAATTTGGTCCTCGTGCGTAGAACTTTAAATTGGTTTTCGAGATTAAACAGATCATATTATATTCATCTTTTATAAAAATTTGTTTACAGCTAAAATCAATTAAGTAAGTATCTAGGTAGCTTTTACCTTTCCTACTTTTTTCATTCTTTTAAAAACATGTGAACGGTTGAATAAACAAGAATTCCTCTCGAACGTATTTTGCATCATCATTTTTCGGCCTTCAAAGATATGAAATCCCTTTAGAAGTACAATAACTTACTTTTCCAAAACATCTTGTTTTCCAGATATTTCGAGCAATTATTCTTGGAAATAAAGCTATTTTCCTGCAAAAAGGATTATGTTTTAGTGTACCGACATAACAAACAATCCCATGAAATTGATATCAGCTTGAGTCCAACGGAAAAACCGCAAAAAAAGGAGCGGAATATGTCAAAATTTTCCTTGACATTACAAACACAAAATTAACATTTATCAAAGAGACTGTGTTGCCTGAAAATAAATGGATTATTATTATTTTAATAATGTCTTTGACATATCTCGGGACCCTAGGGTCCCGGACCTTTGGAAAGGGGCTAAAGGCAACTCGCACATGCCCTTTAGACAATTTTATCGGTTTATAAGCAGATTAAACCGATATCTTCATCAAGGTCGATTTTAACACGAGTTTCGGTGTTCAACCCTAGGGAATAGTTTGGTGAAGTCTATTTTCAGTGAAACGGTTGATATAATATAACGTGCGTTGTTATGACCTATATTGTAGTTTTCGAAGCCACGTGTATGGATCATACGAGTATAACATGGTTTAATCATCGGTCCTTCGCTCCCGAGCACGGGCGTAATGCAATTTTAACTACGTTATACTCTCAGATTATAGTCTATAATCTGAGGTTATACTATAGGTTTTATTTTATTTATGATGTCCTATATTGCAACTTTTGAACCCACGTGTATGGATTATAATATAAAATCGTTAAAGAGGAGGCTCCCTATTTTTATGTTAATTTGCATGAATATTCTGAAACAGTCACACATACAAGCAAAATGAAACTGTAGTACCTGATATATTGGATATTTTTCTTTCCATGTTGAAGACAGTTACGTAATTGTAATATTTTCTCTAGATATTTTTTTTATTCGAAAATCATGTCTTTTTTAATGATAATTATAAAAAACAAACAGGATTGTTTGGCTTTTATGTCTAAAATAAATATTCACACCAAGAAAACATAGTTTATTATCCACCCACCAGATATTTTTTCTCTAGATCAATTATTACTTTTGTTATAAACGAAATAAGAATCGACACTTATGCTATTTAGTTTCGAGCTCGAACACGATTAAAGAGCGCACGAAATATTTAACTTTATTACTGATATGTTAGCGTTTAGCACATAACGGAGTAGCGGGGAGCAAGGGGCGGAGTTTGCGAATCACCCTTACAGTAGCAATGAAATTCATTTTGACAGTTCAACGACATTAATTGCGTTATTTACATTGTTGAGCAGACTAATTTTTCGAACATATCTTTTTCTTTCTTTTCCTTTTCTTATATGACGCAATGGATTAGCAATATCCTTCAAAATCATTCAGATTGCGATTCAAAGGTGGGTTACGCGATTAGGGTGCTGCTTTAAAATATTTAACAGATAATGTAGTTAACTAATAGGTTTGAATTTTGACTATAACTAATAGCTTTGAATTTTGACTATAACCAAAGACATTAAATTATTTACTTAACGACGGGACATAGCGAACAAAATCGTAAGCAGATAGGTACATTTGTCCTAGTGAGCAAAAGTTGCTCAGTCTATCTAGTGTGGCGCCTGCATGTCAAGTAATTTTCGAGTCCACCAAACCAAAATTATTTTCGAATTGTGCTTAGGTCTAAAGTATTGCAAATCTGGTAGTGAAAAAACGACTAAACTTAACCACGGTTTATTTTCGTCAGTATTTTGTAATTTACCCAGTATTTAGATAAAGAAATAATTTTCTTAATGTTTCAAACTATCTGACGGTTGGTAATCAAAGGTTGGTGTCGGTAAAAGTGCAACGTGTCAAACTTAGCTATCATGTAATTTTGCTATATTACGCTAGATGGACGCAAGGGGTCACAATTTTTCTATGACATTATTTCTGATAGCCTCTCTGTATCTATGTTAAATCTCTTTGACTAACATAACTTGACGATTGAATGACTTTTTCATGAAATCATGACATTGGAGAACAAATCTAACTTAGCGAGATTCTGTAAATACATACCTGATAGTCGCGAATCATATTTTGATCAAAATACAACCTGCAAATTACAAAAAAAACGTAAGAAACATTTATGTATTATATAGGAAGATATGGTACGCGCTCCTCGATGTTGAAGGCATAAATTAGGGGAAAGGACACAATCGACCTATATTACTCTCGGTTTGCGGGGAATACCCGAATCGTAGTTTGTTTCCGAGTTGTTATGGGTACGTAACAGTGACAATTATTGCTATTTCGTTCCCGCTATAGCCCGCGTAATATGTCTCTCTATTTCGGTTGTCGAGCACATGACGCACGACATCGGGTCTATTTAATATTTACGTGATGTTAAAGAGTGGCCTATCTTCCTATTTAATACATCAATGATAAGAAAGTTTGAATATCGCGGGCTACTGCTGTGGATTTACTTTAATATTAATGAGGAGTGTACTAACCTTACTTTATTGTTAAACCTCGATGTTTAACGCTTTCAAGGACTCTGAACGAGATACAATAGAAGTTTTATTGTTATGAAGTCTATGGACGTATAGTGTCTTTGGAAGAGTTAAAATGTGGATCGTAGAAAAAACATACGATCTCGAAAAAATTGCCAAAGCTTAGCAGTTGGCACTTCTCCCACTTGCTATAAAAACTGTGGTATCTCATTATTTCTGTGCCACATGTCAGGCAGATGAATGAGTTGTAAATTGGAAAGGGAAAGCTGATTTTAATCAGCAAATTATAATAAGAATAACCGACTTCAAAGTGTTTTAAATTCTTCTTCAAGAAACGCTCTTACTAGTAGAGATAAATGGCAATCGTGAAAGCTGCACCATACATACTAGCAAACGAGACTTTTGACTACAAAATCAAAATCAAATCAAAAGTCATTTATTCAAACTAGGCTGTGAATCAGCACTTTTCGAACGTCAAAAATTACATGAGACAGTCCCCCAAAAACGCCCACCCGTCACCACTTCCTAGTGCTTTAGCTGGGAAGAAGAAGTGGCGCAACAAACTCCCCAGCAGCACAGCTGTCTGTTCACATATTATATAAAACTTGAATTTATACATAGCACACACCACTATACAAAATATATATATAGGTATATATATATAATAATCGTCGAAAACTATACTCAAGCAGAAATAACGTAAACAAAACGTATCTAAATAAAAGCCTCCAGGCATACTACTATACTATACTACGTTCTTCTAAACGTAAAGCCTCCGTAATTCATAGACAGTAAAGAAAAAGGGGGCAAAAGGACCACTTTTCAACCGACTTCCAAAAAGTAGGAGGTTATATGTTCGGCTGTATATTTTTTTTTCTTTTATGTTTGTTCACCGATTGCTCCGTGTTTTTTTTGGAAGTCTGTTATATTTTTTTTTTACAAAGTTTTTATATTACGATGTAGGATAAACTGATTTATGATAGTCATTCTCTTTTATTTTACGAGAGATACAACATCATTTTGCTAACTCAACAAGTGTATTTCTTTGAGCAATGCCTACGCGGCTACGCGGGAAGTTATAGGCATTGCCGTAGCTTCGACGTTGCGTAGCGCGTAGGCGACGAGATAGGCGTAGCCAGCGTAGGCCAGGCGTAGCCGCGTTGTAGGCGAGGGTTTGATACTTCGTAGGTTCTGCGTAGAAAGTCGCGTAGCAAATGTGCGATCTCTAATAAATTAATAATATATAGTCAGTTTTACATTCCATGCAGTAAGAATCCTATCATCTCATTTTGATACGAATTATCATTTTTGTTGCAGATTAACAACTAACTTAGCCGCATCGATACTGCCCGAAAAAGGTAAGCAAATATTATCTTTACAATATTTTTTTAATGCATTAAAGTGACCTTAAATAACTTACTTTATCAGAAAATCAACCGTTCAAATTGACTATGACGGATGCTTATAAATAACTTCGACGATCGACCTTCAAGACCTGTATGTTCATTATCATTAATACATACTTAATTATAGTGTACTAAATTAACAATTTTATTAAACTGATAGTAAACACAGAGACCTTCAGAAGGGTTTAAATATGTTACCTCGTAAGTAACATGTTAACAGTTTAACTTTTTGGGTTACTTAAGTGACCAGTTTGCGACTCTTTAACTTACATAACTTTGCAAGTTTTTGGTTATAACCGAGAGTTGCGGCAATTGCTCAAATTCGTTTCGTAAAAAAGAATGTAGTGACCTCGAATGCCAGATGCTCAGTCGTTTTGCCGTGATACATGTTAAACATTCGTACATATTAGAAATTCACACAGAAATTCCTCGAAGAGCCTCGAGTCCAGTTATAAATTAAATAAATTTTATAGAACCGTATTCATCCGTAATCATTACTTAGATAGTATACTAGATTAGTTAGTAGTTCGTGTTCAGTATTTATATTGTTAACTAGCTGGCCCGACAGACGTTGCAGTTCTTCAATTTAGTTCGAAAAATCACTTTCAGTTTCCCCCGATTTTCCAATATTCCCGACAACTTTTCAAAATTTTCTTTCCGTTAGAACCTGGGGGCCTACTCCGAAGATAAATCCAAAGTAAAAAAGTAAGGAAGTAGTAGTAATCCAAAAAAAGTATCGGCCGAATGTTCGGCCGTTTCCTGATTACAGCTGACTATAGCTGACAACGGTGAAAGAAAAACGACTGTCAAAGAGTAATTAATTAAACGTCAAAAATGTGACTTGAAGTCGGGTAAGGACTCAAAGTCAAAAAAGGAAACTTTGGTAGTCAAGAAACGGCCGATACTTTGGATTATCGCCTCGGAGTAGACCCACTGATTTGGACTATTACGAGCATTTTAAAACAATAATTCGCCAAATCAGTTTAGCCGTTCTGAAGTAACGTGCTTACCGATGAACGTCGAACAGCATTTCATTTTATTTAAATATACAAAATGCACAACCTCACAGTCCCGGAATTAATGCACAACCTCTTAAGGGTTCATGGTACTCATCATTATGAATAACTTTTACTATGGGACCAAACCTGAAATCGCGAAAAAAAATCAGCTGTTCCCTACATTTATGTCCTTCAAAATGTAGGGATCAGCAGATTTTTTTTTTGAACAGCATTTAATTTTATTTAATTATACTAAATGTCACAAAATTAATGCACAACCTCTTACGGCTTCATGGTACTCATCATTATGAACAACTTTTACTATGGGACCAAACCTGAAATCACAAAAAAAAATCAGCTGATCCCTACATTTTGAAAGACATAAATGTAGGGAACCGCTGAATTTTTTTTCGTGATTTCAGGTTTGGTCCCATAGTAAAAGTTGTTCATAATGATGTTGATGAGTACAATGACCCCTTAAGAGGTTGGGCGTTAATTCTGGGACGTGTTGTAGATATAGATTTCGTATTCTCATTGCAAAACCTCATAAGATTCCGTTGTTTCGCATCTATCAGCTGTTTACGATTGTCCAATATCTGTCGCCGGCAACAGATAAGCAACCTGGCTGTTCTAACAATGACCCCTGTTTCACAGGACGCAAACTGTCCTTAGAAAGCTTTTACTACGTGCAAACAATAGCTTTACGATTATGACGGTCGGTCCGTGCCTCCGATATGCGGAAACGAAAAAAGTTTTTTTTATACTCGTTTTTTTAGTACATTGTCTGTGTCTGTTTAAAAATATACCAGACGGTATTTTAGAACGAGTACAGTCGTTTGATTTTCCCTCCTAATAGTTTTATTGGATTTCTATGATAGGGTACTTCGCGTTCCTTCGTAGCTTCCTTGACATTTTGTTAATAATAACTTTGTTGTTTTCTTAATTAAAGATGGTAAGTGTGTGACGTATTTAAATGCTATGACATGTGTCCGTCAGGACCCGGTATTTTTGTCTGTTGCTATTAAAGTTGTTAGCATTATGCTCAACAAATTGGACATGACCGACCAAATCTATACAAATAAACATGAAATACTGTTTAAGCACATCACTTGGGAACGAACAGCTGGATCGTATTGGCAAATTTTTGTTTTAAAATGTTCATAAAGGCTTCTACAGACCGGCGCGACTCGCGACGCGACACAAAGGCACCGCTCGTCGTGCGACACGGGGCCTTTGTGTTGCGTCGCGTGTCGCGCCGGTCGGTAGAAGCCTTAATAGTCCAAATTTAAATTTTGGAGACAAAAAATGGAATATATTCCCGGAAGATTTTCTAATTCGGGAAATACTGAAAGTCCTTCTTTCTATAGGATTTTTGTATGAACTCAAGACCATAATGAAATTTTATTTATTTATTTATTGGATCTCCAACAGAGGCTACACAATTAAACGCAAGTAATACATAGAAAAGGGACGAATACAAGTGTGCGCTTCCAATTATAGTTTAAGAGACCACATCATATACTTATAAATCATTTGACAGAACAAACGTGTGTCGGGTCAGCTAGTTACGTATAAATCGGAGTTTTATTGTCAGATCATTAACATTTCGAACTCCACGATTCAACTTCATACGATACGAGATTCGAATAACTATAATAATACTATCTTTATGTATCGTATAAAACAGTCTGCCGTCGTAAAACGATCGTATAACCTCTCTAGAAAAGTTTTGCAGCATTCAAATTCATGGCCATTTGGAACGCAGAAAAACTGCTGTAGATATAGTTAGCTAAAATGACTAGCTTTATTTTTGTAGTTGACGTTGGTACTGAATTCTGACGATTTTTAGGGTTCCGTACCCAAAGGGTAAAACGGGAACCCTATTACTAAGGCTTCGCCGTCTGTCTTGTTTGTCTGTCTGTCCGTCTGTCTGTCAGTCCGTCCGTCTGTCACCTGCTGTATCTCATGAACCGTGATAGTTAGACAGTTGAAATTTTCACAGATGATGTATTTCTGTTGCCACTATAACAACAAATACAAAAAAAAACAGAATAAAATAAATATTTAAGGGGGCTCCCATACAACAAACGTGATTTATTTGCTCGTTTTTGCTCTATATTGATAATCGCAACAGGTAGACGCTTGAAATATTCACAGAATATTTAGTTGTATATTCACTTTAAAAATAAATCATTAAATTAAAATAAACAAATATTTAAGGGGGGCTCCCATACAAAAAACGTGCTTTTTTGCCATTTTATAGATAATGGTACGGAACCCTTCGTGCGCGAGTCCGACTCGCACTTGGCCAGTTTTTATAGGTTAAGGTGAGTCCGCAGCCCGCTAAATATTTTTTTTCTTATGTTTCTTGCAATTTGCAGGTCATTGTCAGGTTGTATCTTGATCAAAATATGATTTGCTACTTTAACAGATAGGTAAGTAGGTATTTACAGAATTAGAATCATTAATACATCTCTCTGAGTTAGATTCGTGCCCCAATGTAATGATTTCATAAAAAGTAATTCAATGGATTCACCCATCACCCAGGCCACTCTCTAACATCACGTAAATATTAAATGGACCCAATGTCGTGCGTCATGTGTTCGACAACCGAAATAGAGAGACTTATTACGCGGGATATAGCGGAAATGATAGCAATAATTGTCACTGTTACGTACCCATAACAACTCGCAAACAAACTACGATTTGGATATTTCCCGCAAACCGAGAGTAATGTAAGTCGATTGTGTTCTTTCCCCTAATGTATACGGCCCACGTCGAGGAGCGCGTACCATTATCTTCCTATTTAATACATATTAAATGGATTCACCTTATCTAAAATTACTAGCTTTATTTTAGTAGGTAACGATGGTAAGGTAATATTCGCTCAGTATTCTGACGATTTTTTAGGTTAATGCGATGAAATCGTACGCCTACAGATAAAGAGGCACTGACATCTGGCGTCACCTTGGTTTATTTATATTTTGTAAACATCATTGTGCCGCGGTTCTGCTTATGAGTTTTATGTTTTATGACGAAGTTGGGTTGGAAAGAAAGTGAGTAGCTTTTTATTGCTTTATTTTTATTACCGTCATCAATCAACAATCAGGAAATGAGGTCGATTGAAATGTGGAATAGCATAAAATGGACGCCTACCGACTACATATAGCCGAAGTCAGTTTGTTGCTTATACATTTCGTTCTGATGGTCGGGAATAGATAGGTTACTAATAAATAAATTGCAGTAAAATGTTATGCAAACATAAATAGTTTTTCAAACTAGATCCAGGCCTATGCAGAATTAGAAGTTATTGTTACCTAGTTTATTTTACAGTTTGCTGTCTATTCCATAGCCTAAATAAACTGCATTCGTAGAGATTATAATAGGGACTACGTGAAGGTGTACAAACATGATTATTAAAAGATAATTATTTATGTAGGTAAGCGTGCCAGCGCTTGACCCAATTTTTAACCAACTTCACAAATTTGGAGGTTATCTGTTCGACCCGCATAATATTATAAGCCCAACCTCTGCTTAAAGCCAACATATTTGGTATTCGTATTAATATTTAATAAGACTGTTGCTCATCTGAAATTCATATTGGAATCCGTTTACCTACATTCTAAGATAAACATAACGTATTACGTTTACCCGGTTTTGCATTAGCATATTTAGACCACTCATACATCCACCTAAGGTATAGATATTTTATCTTTTGTGTTTTATTGGCGAATCCCTATTTAAATTATACCTACTATACAAGAATTTTCTTTCAGATCCTTATCAATAACTTCGATCAGCCCTCTATAAAAAAAATTCATCCATAAATAGTGAGGCAAAAATAACTCGTTAAAAGGTACTTTTATTTTAAGAAAAACTTTATAATTATTTCTACTCATTTCTAGGAAGCCCTACTAGCCGTTATTCATTTCTTTGAACAACGGTTAGTAGGACCCTCGGTAAGTGTGTCTAGAATTTTCTAATACCGTTAATAAAGTTTCATATTGACAGTTTGAGACACGAAGCAACAAAATACGATCTAGACTTCTAGAGGAACGTGGCCGCTTTTTTTTAGATCGGATTTTGTTGCTTCGTGTCTCAATATGAAACTTTGTTACATTTGTACTAGTCGATATTCATAATTCCTTCTCAGTCACGAGATAATACTTTTTTAAAGGAGTGGCGCTAGTGTACCATTGTACGCCGCCTTAAGACGCAGATATATGCCAGTGACCTTGAGTGGTTAGCTTGCGTGTTCTGTACTGAGGTCACGCAATGCGTCGTACGTTCAGCCAGTTATAGGACTCGCCCATCAAGGAGCGCTGTCTCCAATTTGTTTTAACAAAAGTTATTTTAATAAAACGCATATACTAAAAGATTAATAATTAAATTATCTTTAAAGTGGTGAAGGTTTCAGAAAAATACGCTTGGTAGATTTTGCGCCATTCTCAGTTTTTTATCCGCGTTAGACATAACTTTACAAATTAATTTCACTACCTATGTAATATAAAAATAATCTAAAATATTCACATATTAAGTTATTGATAAAATTCTCTAATTTAACATATATTTTTTTTTTCAAATCATTAACACTACTCGTTTAGACGTGATCTTCAGTATAAAATCATTAAAAGTCGGTTATTGTCCCCTTAAACCAGACTCAATTACTCGACTGAACCAAAAGATTTGCACTAGCCCTTTGCAGAAAATTTAATAAAAACTTGTTAGCAGCGAAGGTGAGTTTTTGCACAATTTGCACCCGCTCGCTTAAATTATATCGTCATATTTAGAGAATACGTGAAAGTAGGATAAGGAACCATTGAACTGTACTGTCAATCAGATATGTAATTTATCTTGAAGATTATGTTATGTATCGACAGATATTGTGACAGCTTGATAGTTGATGATGAGTAAATTCAACGTTTGATGTGCTTCGTAGCATCTCGGAAAATCAGCCGGTTTATTTTGTAAAACTCTCACTGTGGGAACAAACACCTAAAGCGCTGACAAGAGACAAATGATAAAATTAGGGTTGTCTTAAACAAAAAATTGCCAAATCTTTATAGTTGGTGGTAGTGGAAAAAATATATGTTGTTCTTGAACATATTTCTCGGAACTTGGTTGTTAGGTACTAAAACACGTTTAGAAAAAAAAATCTCTATACAAAATAACGGAAAACGAATCCTTTACTTTGAGCTTCAATCCAAAATATCTGTATTAAATATCAACGTACGGCTGGTATTAAATTAATAACAAAAATTTCTTATTTGTATGCAGAATTTGGTTGTTTTTTATTTTCGATTACTCAACTCATTTTTGATTACCTAAATAGATAATTGCTTCATATTTTGCAATAAATTACAAGCATTATGTCATCGCGCAGATCGCGCTTCTCTTTCTTTTGTATGCAGTCTGACAGTGACCGCAGAAGTGAGCTGTCCTGTCCGTCACACTATTGACAGATCACTTCACTTAAGTTTTTACGGAGAGTTATGTACAAAATCGGCGGCACTAACTGAGATCTATTAATAAAATTCACAATACATATTATTTGAGTTCACATCGACAAGTTAACAAGTCAAATTGTCTGGATTTTTAATAACTTTGTAGAAAAATACTTTATGAGCTAGAACGTTAAAAGCTTTTAAACTTTACTTATTTACCTATATGATCACCTTGACATTTTTCTAAAGGCATGCTTGAGAAGGGTATTAACGCTTGAAATTCTCCCTCTGTGTATCTATTCATCCTCTAATAATGAACTTGACCCAGTGGGTCGGGTGGCGGGCTCAATGCTCACTTGTCGCCCAGACGACCTTCGAAAAAGTTTTTGTTACATTTGTACGATTTGTTCCCAAACTGTACGATTTTCGGTGAACTTATTGTTGTTCAGGCGAATTATACGACTTCTGCTATATTATGGGGTATGGAAGGAATCCATATGTGCGAATCGACGGAAGCGTGTTCGTGAATTAAACACCCTTGTAAGGGGCATAATTTTACGTGGTTCGAGTCACTTGACTAAACCAGTAAACAGTCAATAAAGAAAAAAAAAAAAGATGTGCTCACAATGTAAACGTCCGGTTCAGGCTTGAGAGACATTGAACTTATCACTAAATAAATATTTAGAACATTGTATACAAGTGTGGGAGGCGGCACTGGGTCATTACGACGCTGGAGAGAGACCCGTGCAATTAATGTACCTAAATGAATTTACTTCAGTACTATTTGATTCTTAAATCATGAATCAGTAAAGTATAATCATGCACGTCACTTCTGTATGTAATAATAAGCTGTAAGGTGACTGAACTTAATTAAACATTCAGGGGCTTATCAAAAAATAAACATCCATTAATTAACAATGAACAGTTTCCGCGAAATCCGGCGACGGCTCGGCGTGGCTCATTAAAAAAAAATACTTTTTCGCAGAATGTTCCTGCTTCAATACGAAACTTATTAATTCTTTGGAGATGAATATTACTTCGCACCGAAATTAACTCTGAACACACACTGATTCTTTAAGTCAAAGATATATGTGGGGGTACAGAATTGGTATTGGTCTCCTGGTCTACCAAAAAAGTGTCCGCTACATCGAATTTGATTCGCAGAGCAGCGACACAATGAAGTTACGGTGTCGTGGTGTCGCGGCTCGCGCCCGGGCTCGGGGGCCGGGGGCCGGGGCCGCAGGTCAATGACGCCCCGCGTCTGGGGCCCGCAGCCCTCCCCCCTGCCCGTGCTCCGCCCCCGGCCCCCAGCCCGCCTGAACCAGTTCTACATGTAGCTTACCGTCATCTCTATCTAGTTTACACCGAGTACCTACTTACTTACCTGCCGAACATTCTCCATAGCTTGCATTCTGCTAGTAGGAACCCATAAGAACTATTAGCGTCACCCCACGTTCGGGTTAAATGGGTCAAATCCGAGCTCATGTAGTGGGTAGCTCTCGTGGAGAATCAAATCCACAACTCTTTCGAAGAAACTTTTAAAAGTAAAAAACCAGATAAAGTATCTTTCCTTCGCTTTTGAACTAACTTGCTTCACTTTTAAACTAAACCAGCATAATTTTAATGATTTGTTCGAAATTTGAGAATATGCTGTTATCTAAAAAAACGTTAATTTAGACTTCATCGTTAACCCTTTTACGCCACATAACTGGTTTAAATGCACCTACTTACTACCTTTGGCAAACTCTCGCCACATGGCCTATTACGTCGGCATTTTGTATTAAAACCCTACTCAGCTCATTCCAGCCACATGGTACAGAAGCACGATGAAACACATAGACGTGATGATAGGTAGGTACTTATAGTCATCTTGACAATGACAATGACATTTACAAAACAAGCGACTCAAATTGAACAGAGCAATCAGTCACGATTTTATTATTTGCAAGCTCACAACAAAAAAAGATTAGTTATTATCAATTCAAAATGCGAACGTGTACCAACTGGAGGTCCCACCAGCCAGCCAGTACGTATAAAAACTGAAAATGATCAACAGATTGTTTCCGTTGGCGAAGTAGTCAACTGTCAAAAGTCGGCGCGGTCCGGCGGGCGATGTCACAACAATCGCTTTCGCAAATGATTTCGTAACCGAATGCCGAAAATAGTCGAAAGTTACTTCATGTTTTTTGTCCTAACGCACGCGTGGTCTTGCTTTTACCGGTTGTTCTGTAAAAATGATTTTCAAACATTTTGTTAGCTGAAATCGCACATTTGAGACTAGTGTTAATGTAGACATGTAGAGTTATTTGAAAAGGAATGAATCAATAATGAAATAATTAATTGCCATAGTATTATTTTCTCTAAAATTACCCGTTGGAATTTAATCTACTCATCACGAAATCTCTAATTATACTTTTTCAAGGATCTTTACGTTAAATGTGATAAATCTGTAATGTTGGAGAATATTTTCATTAAGTACTCTTTTTCGCTCATCAATCACTCACACGTTGGTTCTTCGCCGATTAGTGTCTTATTTATAAGTAGTGATGGACTTCAAGTTAGCTACAATATTGGAGGAAAATTCACCCAGACCGTGCCTCATAGACTCATGAACACCTCACTAAATCTCTTCTTATTACAATAAGATTTTAAGAAAATTGGCACTTCATTTTACAAAACGATGTGCCAATTTTCTTAAAACTTCGTTTTCTAGACAACCTTGAACATTAGTAACAAAAATATGGAAGAGCCATTGTATTGCAGCTAACGAATGATTGAACTTGGAAGTTAATTAATACGTTTGAGGAGATATTACAAACAAAGTTCAAGGCCTGTCGCCGGCTGCTATTTGCGATCATAAAACAAAACAACACAGAACCGTGAGCAAATGGCTCATTTCAATCTACCAGGAAGGGAAAAGTGATGTGTGTACGACGTGTAGGTACGTCAATTTTCTATAGCGGGAGTTAACAACGGTATCCTGCATTTCCAATCGCTGCCACTGGTAATGACGTACGCACAGTGGCTTGCATAACTACCGCTCCGTGCTGTAAACTTATCTTTTTAAAACAATGAGCATTCAGAAGTTAGCTAAATATGACCATTATGAGTAGGAATTATTAATGCTTCTATAGAGGCATGAGGAACAGGGTCCCAAGTCTGCTATTACAATATTGTCAGAATGGTCAATCATTGATTTCATAATTGTTGATTTTGACAAGTTTGGTAATCTACTAATATAATAGCGTCATTATGACTTTCCAATGGTCAGCCACTGACACTACATTGAAAGAAATTGCATTTATTGGTAATCTCGTACATAATGAATGACATTTCTACTAATGGGTTCTATACTATGGGCAATACGACAATGCCATTATAATAACACAATTCTATTACAAGAACATTGACCGACCAATGATCGACCATTATGAATTTAGCAGATTACGAACTTTTTGCAAAATGACAATGGCATGACGATGGGATCCTGTTGGAATGACTGAATTTATAAAAATAGCAGACTTGGGCCCCAGAGAGGTGTTGAGTCTGGTGGGCAACTGCCCGACGATTGATGTCGGGACGTTGTATATATGCTAGTCGCGCGGTTTTCTCTGCTTGCGCGATGCAGGATTTTGCATGACGTCAGTGTGCTGCATACATCGCATGTGGCGATGTATTTAGAAAAGAAAGCATGTTTGAACACTTCGAACATGCTTTCTTCTTTAGTATCTCTGAATGTTTCGGAAATAACGTGAAATGTAATAATCAAAGTCACTCAGACATTCTTCAATGAGTTATTGGAATTCGATAAACGGTTGATTACCTTTCTCTCTCGTCATTGACAGATATCGTAAATACATAGGTATTTCATCGTAGCAAATGTTCTGTAGCTTTTATAGACGAACATAAATGCTATGTTCTGTATTTACTATCGAGTTTATCTAACGATATCCTAATAATTTGTTATAAGTATAATTTTAGGTATTAAGAGTTAAGACATACAAATAAGATGGTCAAACCTAAACCAATATTTGATGATGAGTCATATTTGGTACACAGTAACATTTCTCTGTCTACAGTAATTTGACACGATAATGTTCCGATTCCAATTGTTTGTTTCACACAGATAAAATTTACGAAACAGATAACATAAATCTTTACCTGCATAGGTCGTCGTACTCGTAAAGAGGGAGTTTAAAGGAATAATACCGGCCAAGTGCGTGTCGGACCTCGCACAATGAAGGGTTCCGTAGTAGGAATGAATTTAACCTAAGAACAAACTTAACATTGTAATTGAAAAGCATGTTCCGTCATACATTCCAACTGCAAATGTAAGTTAGTATGCACAATAATGAGTGAGTTACCATGTTTTTTAAGACCATAGATTTCTTATAGGTTTTCCTGTAATCTATAAGTAAAGAACTATTTTCTGTCTTTTTTTCAAAATTTTTAGCTCAGTAGTTTCGGAGATATGGGGGAATAGTCAATTTTCTTAAATAATTTTAAAAGCATTTATTTCAAAATAATAAAAAACATAAATCTGTAATCCTTACAACAAGCCCTTTCATGTTATAATTATGCCACACGGTACAGTTTAAAAAACTTTTGTTTTTATTTCTTTATTTGCCCCCCAATAGTGTGTCCCCTTATTCAAAATTCATTTATTTACGTTACACATCCGTCTTTCGGTCATAGAAGTGCATATGTGTACTTACCAAACTTTAACTTAGTCGGTCCAGTAGATTTGGAGTAAATCGGCTGTGACAGACGGACAGACACACGAGTTATCCTATAAGGGTTCCGTTTTTTCCTTTACGGAACCCTAAAAATGTGGCCAAGCACATGATTTTAGTACAGTCGTCAATTCTATTGATCGAATTTATTACTACACCAATGAAACGTGTTGGTAAACAAGCATTCATTGTACCCAAGTGTAAAAAAACAAATTACGCAACGATTTTGATCATCATTAATCTCCCTTCACTCCCTCTACTGCGTACGTCTCTGACTTATTAAATCCACGTTAGGTACTGCGTTTTGCGATATTATTGAAAATTTCTCAAACAAGTAGCTATTGCGAAGAAACCTAATTGATTTTCTATAATTCTCTGTAGTTATTCAGATCCCTCTATTTCAATGTATGATAGACTAGCTGCGCCCCGCGGTTTCACCCGCGTAAGTCTCGATCCCGAGGGAATACCGGGATAAAAAGTAGCCTATATGTTAATCCAGGGTGTCAGCTACCTCCATACACAATTTTATCAAAATTGGTAAAGCCGTTTGAGCGTGAAGAAGTAACAAACACACACACACACTCACAAACTTTCGCCTTTTTATTATTCCTGTGATTTCCCGATTGAGGAGCTCGTGGCTAACTAATAACAGCCGCACGGGTAGATCCATCAAATTAAGCTACGCTTGCCGGGGTTGGTCCGTGGATGGGTGACCATCTTTACATACCGAGACTCCTCCGTGCCTCGGAAAGCACGTTAAACCGTTGGTCCCGGCTGTCATTCGTGGATCTTTGACAGTTGTTACGGGTGTCAGAAGCCCGAAAGCCTGACAACCAGTCTTACCAAGGGGTATCGTATTACCCAGTTACTGGGTTGTAGAGGTGAGATAGGCAGACGCTCCATGTAAAATACTGGTATGCAGAGCTGCATCCGGTTAGACTGGAAGCAGACCCCAATATTATTGAGAAAGGGCTAGGCAGGTTGATTTTGATAGACTTCCCGATTCAAATTTTATAGCGCCTCTTATCATGAGGCATGTCGTTGCGCAGTAACAAATTCACATGTCAGCGGGGTTGAGGGGTGCGGTACTGCGCAGCTAGTAGCGCACTTCAGAGGGGGCATCAAGTTTGAATCGAGAATATATTCAAAAGAGATTTAAAATAGATAATAAAAAGAAAAGCGCGGGAAACTTAACTTGGTGGACGTGTCCTTTTTTGTTAAAATTGAAAATAATTAATTAATTATAATATAGGATCAGTAGTGGTAGTTTTAGTGTTTTTTATTCTTTCACTTGTAATTTTATTGTAGTTTTGTACATTTTCTTCTGTAGGGTAAGTTTTTTATTATTATTTCTTAAAGCGGGAAAATGAAAGACCCGCCTGACCCGGGGGACTTTGTTCCCCCGGCAGGCAATTTTGTAACTATCCAATCCAATTAATCAGGCATGGATACCAATGGGTCGTCGTCGGCTCGTCACTTAAAAAGAAGCCGCGTGCATTTGTGCAAAAACTGCAACAAACGCCGTCGTATCAGAAAAAACCACGGTTCCGAGTCTTCGGGTTGTGGTTGCATGGAGTCTACACCTCTCTCGCTAACTCCATCGGAGCCTAAATGCTCTGAAATAATCGTATCTAACGATATTCCTGATGTTCCAGCTCCGCCTTCAGTTATTCCCACTCAGATTGGTCGAAAAACGTATGACAAAACTGACAGCTCGCCGTACGTTGTTCATGTGCAAAAAATATTATTATCACCAGATGATGGAACGTCATTGCACCCAATTACATTTGGCAAGTTCTTAAAACACAACGCCTTCCTAAATATTATTAACGGTAGCGTCAAAAAAATCGGGCGCAATAAAATATCTCTTTGCTTTTCCAATTTCCTGGACGCAAATTCTTTTATTTCACATAATAGCCTTGAAACATATAATTATAAAGCTTTTATACCTACTTTTAATGTTACTAGAATGGGTTTAGTACGTGGTGTTCCTGCGGAATGGTCTCCAGAGGAAGTTATTGATAATATAACAGTACCAATTGGTTACGGTCCAATTTTAAAAGTCAGACGCCTCAATTTTAAAACTGTTGTTGATGGTACAACCATTTGGAAACCATCCCAATCGATAGTTATTACTTTTGATGGGCAGATTCTGCCTAAAAGAATTTTTATGTGCTATAATGCATTACCTGTAGATTTATATATTTTCCCTACTGTACAGTGTTTCAATTGCTGTCGTTTTGGTCACACAAAAATTCAGTGCAGGTCCAAATCTCGTTGTTATAAATGTGGCCAAGACCATACTGGGGACAGTTGTAAAAGAGAACAAGAAAGTGCATCTTGCTGCCTTTGCTCCGGTTTTCACTATGCTACTAATAAATCTTGCCCAGAAATGTCTAGACAAAAATTAATTTAAACATACATGGCACAAAGTTCAGTATCTTATGCTGAAGCGGCAAAAATGTATCCCCCAGTTACTAAATCGTATGCCGATACACTTTTGTCTTCTCCTTCCAAAAACTTTGCAGATACTCCATCTTTCCCTTCTTCTAATAGAATGCCTGTTTCAAGTAGCTATAAAAAAACTGTCTTCCTTAAACCACGCTCGCCTCCCAAATCTGTACAAGGATATAATAAAGAGGCTCACAACGCCATTATTAAAGATTACGACATTCCTCAACCAGCAAATGGTTGTGCTTTTTCTAATCATAACAATGGACAAATTGATGCCAGTTTTTCCATAAACGATTTTCTTTCTGCATTACACAATCTTCTGTCTCAGTTCAACATTTCACCGTCCAACGTTGCCCCATCTTTCAATGTATCACAATCCATCCTTAATGGACAACACATCCAAAATAATCCAGTGGAACTGCCGCAGTCTAGTAAACAAAAAGAGTGATGTTATACATCTTTTAAACAAATATGAGCCATTTGCCTTTGCTTTAGCAGAGACTTGGCTCAAACCTAATCATATTTTTAAAATTAATGGTTATTTAACTATTAGAGAGGATAGATCTGATGGGTATGGTGGAGTAGCTATACTTATCAAGAATTCTATCCCTTTCTCTACCATTACATTACCTCCTCATAGTGAGGAAATTTCAATTGTAGCTATTAAAGTGCATCATACTTGTCTTGTTTCTATTTACATTCCTCACCCTTCTTTTTCTGTTCTTCAAGAGATGAATAATCTCGTTTCTTTTCTTCCAAAGCCATTATTAATACTGGGGGATTTTAATTGCCATCACCAATCATGGGGTTGTTCAACTTCGAACTGTTATGGTGATGAGTTAATAGATATAATAGACTTACACAACTTATGTATTTTAAATTCAGGAGCTGCCACACGTCGTTCAGATCCTAATCAGAACCAAAGTGCAATTGACCTTTCTATCTGTTCTCCAAACTTAGCCTCTTCATTAACTGGGCATACTTTGACCTCTACTTATGGTAGTGACCATTTTCCAATAGTTATTTCTTATCCTCTTTCCAAACCAAATGCACAATTAAGGAAATCAAACTTAAAATATAAACTTCCTAATAGAAATAATACTGACTGGGGTAAATTTAGGAACATTGTTGACAGTAAGCTTAGCTCCTTGCCCGTAATTTCTGATGGCAATGAAAATAGTTGTACTGAAGCTTTAGCACACATATTAATTGCAGCGGCAGATGAAGTTTTTCCTGTAAAAAATAACAACATTAGTACAATTCCCTCACCTCCGTGGTGGGACTCTGAATGCACTGAATTGATTAAAAAACGTAAAGAGGCTGAATATAATTATAACGTTGATATGTCTGATACTAATTTTGATATCATTACTAAGTTAAATAATGAAACTTATAAACTTTTGAATCTTGGCGTAACTTTTGCTTATCAATTTCACCGAATACTCACCCTACGATTGTCTGGCGCAATATTCGTAGATTTAGGTCCATATCCCTTCACCTATTCCTGATTCTTTAGCCAGTGATTTTTTTGATATATTAGCTCTGCCTTGGGTTCCTGAGGCTAAGGCTATTAGTACTAACCATAACCTGTCTCTCGTTTCCAATATCCAAGACACTCATACGACGCTAGATCTTGCATTCACTCTCACTGAATTAAAGGTTGTTATCCATAAAACTAATGATTCTGCACCAGGCATTGATGGCATCCCGTATTCCTTTTTTGCTAATTTAAATGATGATGTCCTCAGTTATTATTTAGAACTTATTAATTCTATTTTTTATACAGGAAACATCCCTGTTGAATGGAAACGTCAAATGGTGTTGCCATTCCTTAAACCAAATAAAACTCCATCTGATGCTTCTTCATACCGTCCCATAGTTTTGTCTTCAATTCTGATGAAATTAGCAGAACACTTAATTAAAAATCGCCTAGAATGGTATGTTGAAAGTAAGGGTCTCTTGGCAGAATCACAATATGGCTTTAGAAAAGGTAAAAGTACAACTGACTGTTTAAGTATATTAACATCCGATATTCGGTTATCCTTCTCTAATAACCAATCCACCGTTGCAGTTTTCCTTGACATTAATGCAGCTTATGATAATGTTGTATTATCGGTTTTACAAAATAAATTAGAAGCCTTACAAGTTCCATTGAATTTGTTGAATTTCATTATTAATATCTTGACTGAACGCTCTGTTAGCATGTTAATAGGAGACCATGAGGTATCTCATCTTGTATGGAGGGGTCTCCCACAGGGTTCTGTGCTCAGTCCCCTTCTATACAATATCTACACTTATGATTTAGAGTTATCCTTAACTAGTCATGTTAAGGTTCTTCAATATTCCGATGATTTATTATTATATTCTTCAAGTCCATCTGTTGAGCAAGCTAGCTCTGCTATCAATTCTGCTTTATCTATTTTGGCGTCATGGTTACATCTAAACGGTTTGGATTTATCCACGTCTAAAAGCGCGGCTGTTTTATTCACCCGGAAGAGAAATATTCCCATAGTAAATCTCCTTTATAAGGAAATACCAATCCCAGTTAAAGATAAATTCAGATATCTAGGTATAATACTTGACTGTAAATTAAGTAGTGTCCCTCATTGTGAATATATTGTTAACAAATGTGAAAAACACCTAAACATGCTTAGATGCCTCTCTGGTGTGTGGTGGGGTGCACATCCCTTTTCTTTGAAACTCATTTACAACGCAATCATCAGAAGCACTCTGGATTATGGATTGTTCGTTCTAGAGCCAGGTAGTGTCATGGCTTTTAAAAAATTGGATCGCATCCAGTCTAAAGCATTACGCATTATTTCAGGTGCAATGAAGTCTAGTCCCATTAATGCACTCCAAGTTGAATGCGGGGATGCTCTTTTATATCTTAGAAGACAATTCCTATCTGACAAATATTTGTTCCGGATTCTTCAATTCTCAACTCATCCTCTCATTCGTAAACTGGACACATTAGTGTTGCAGATTGAATCGTCAGATTACTGGTCCCATAGACGTGCTCCATGTTTAGTTGTAAGTTATAAAAAATTCCTTTCACTTTCTTCTTCTTTCATATTTAGCAATAGTTATGAGAGTTTACAATTCAGTCCCATTATAAAATATAACTGTGTAAGTAAATCAGATCCCGATTGCCATTTAAGTTTTAATCATTTTCTGGCTGAACACGTAGAGTACCACCATATTTATACGGATGCTGCCAAGCCTTCTCCGACGGGTTGTGTTGGGATAGGTACTTACCATTCTCAATACAACATCGAACAAAAAATAAAACTGCCTCCGGAGACTTCTGTTTTTACCGGGGAATGTTTCGGCATTTTTAAAGCCATAGAATATATCCGTATTTTAAAGCTCAAAAAATCGATAATTTTTACCGATTCTCAAAGTGCTCTTCTAGCCATCAATAAATCCGCTTTCGAACACAAATTGTAGTTACCTATAATTTATTTAATAAGAGAATTTGCGTTCAGGACCATTTCTGAGGGTAATACACTACAATTTGTGTGGATTCCAGCCCATGCTGGAATCCATGGCAATGAAGTGGCTGATAAACTTGCCGGTGATGCGGTGCAGTGTGGGGACTTAGTTCCTTATACAAATTTTACTTATGACCTCGTATCGTTACCAAAGACTTTTCTTCGAGAAACCTGGAAGGTGGCTTGGGATATCGGAAGCAAATCGAAGGGACGTTATTTTTCACATATTCAACCCGACGTTCCAGAAAAACTGTGATTTGGCAAGATGGAGACCTCCATTCTAATACGGATGAGACTGGGTCATGTTTGTTCTCCAGCTCATCTTGCCAAACTTCATATCATCGACGATCCCTTATGCTTGTGTGGCACAGATGTAGGCGACTTAGATCACATTTTTTCCTCCTGACCTCAATACTTTCTTTACTTTGTACAAATAGCTCTCTTGTATATAAATGTATAGTCTCATTCATTACTCTAAATAATATTAAGTTGTAATTTTTTTTTTTTTTTATGTAATTTGCTCATTTATCCATAAGATTTCCTTGTTACTTATAATTATACTGATCCTATCCCGTCTATCCTAAATCCCGTCAAAATTTATATTTTTATTAATTTTGTTTCCCTACCTTTTTAATAAAACTAAAACGTGACATTGGCTAAATGCACAAACCGTGCGAAGCCAGAAGAAAAAAAAAAAAAAAAAATAGATAATAAAAAGAGGGTATCAGAAGTAATGTCATAGAAACATTGTGCTCCCATGTCTCAGTGACGCCATCTAGCTTAAATATAGCAAAATGTCATAATAGCTAAGTTTGACACGTTACATTTTTACCGACACCAACCGTCAAATAGTTTCAAACTATTTGACGGTTGGTGTCGGTAAAAGTGTAACATCTAAGAAAATTGTTTATTTAATCTAAATACTGGGAAAAATTACAGAATACTGACGAAAATAAACCGTGGTTAAGTTTAGTCGTTTTATCACTACGAGGTTATACATAGAGAAAATAAACGATACCATATTGCATAATTTATTATATACTTACTTCGAAAATAATTTTCTTTTGGTCACGAATGCGACTTGACATGTGTACCACCATAGATATAACTTATATTTCTATGTGTATGTACCACACTAGACTGAGCGACTTTTGTCCACTAGGACAAATGGATCGGATTACGATTTTGTTCGCTATGTCCTGTCTATTTTTAGTCAATAGTTTATTTATAGTAAATAATTGAATGTCTTTGATCTATTCTTATGAGATGTTGAAAGATGGTGTTGCATTTGCATAAAGGCGCTCATCATGCCCACAACTAGCAATACAAATTAACATAGAGTTCCGATTCCGACAACAACTGAAACGTGCTGCGAAATGCGATCCCTCTCCACAATCAAACAATGTCACATCGTCCAACCTGTCCCTTACATCAGTCTGTAAACAGTAACACCTGTTAGAGACAACTGACAAATAAGACACCAGGGCCTCAAGTCTGCTATTACAATAGTGTCAGAATGGTCGATCAATGATTTCATAATTGTTGATTTTGACATGTTTGGTAATCTACTATTATAATGGCGTCATTATGACTTTCCAATGGTCGGCCACTGACATTACATTGACAGAAATTGCATTTATTGGCAATCTCGTACATAATGACAAATGAATGACATTACTACTAATAGGTTTTATAATAATGGCAATACGACAATGCCATTATAATAACACAATTCTATTACGAGAACATTGACCGACCAATGATCGACCATTATGAATTTAGCAGATTACGAACTTTTAGCAAAATGACAATGGCATGACAATGGGATCGTGTTGGAATGACTGAATTTATAAATATAGCAGACTTGGGCCCCAGGTACTGTGGCAGACTTCACTTCAAATAAAATGTACTCACGAACGCAGAAGAATATTGAACAAAGATCGATCAGGTTCATTACAATCACTTGTCTCTCGTTAACGTCTTCAAATTCCAAATATTGTCATCATCTCGCCATGATTTCACAAAACCTCTGTTGATTGAATTTGAATCATTCACCAAGTAAATAACCATTTTAAATAATTTCCAAGTAATACGTATTAGAATACGGCAGGGAAATGCAGCCACCAATGTCAAATTGTCAACCAATTGTCAGCAATGTTGGCAAGATGCCAAGGTCAACAGTTTTAAATGTTTTTTTATGGCCTGTTTCGGATATTGATTTGACATTCCTAGTATAAAGGCTTCTACATACCAGCGCGACTTGTCGCGGGACGAGCGGTGCCTTTGTGTTGCGTCGCGTCGCGCGACAAGTCGCGCCGGTATGTAGAAGCCTTTAAACCTCACTTACGAAAGTAGGCAGATATTACTAAATGGAATGTCAATTAAGATGCAGATATATGCCAGTGACCTTGAGTGGTTAGGTTGCGTGTTCTGTACTGAGCTCACGCAACGCGTCGTACGTTCAGCCAGTAATAGGACTCGCCCATCAAGGAGCGCTGTCCCCAATTTGACGCATTATTAATTTATTATACACAAAACAAAACGTATTTTAATAAAACGCGTATATTAAAAATCCAATAAATAAATTATCTTTAAATTGGTGAAGGTTTCAGAAAAATACGCTTGGTAGATTTTGCGCCATTCTCAGTTTTTTATCCGCGTTAGACATAACTTTACAAATTAATTTCACTATGTAATATAAACATAATATTCACATATTAAATCATTGAAAAAATGCTCTTATTTATCATATTTTTTTTTCAAATCATCAACACAACTCGTTTTGCCGTGATCTTCAGTATAAAATCATTAAAAGTCGGTTTTCGTCGCTTTAACATTATTCTAATAGTAGTTTTACAAATCGCAAAGTAATGATGATAAAAACTATATTTTTAAGAGCACGATGGCCGAACGGCTCGGCTGTGTACTTACACACGGATGTGGCCGAGGGGGTCAACGGTTTTCCTTGGAGGGGTGTTCACCTTCCACGACCTCATTCGCAGCGTATTGTGCTACTCGATTAGGTAAATTGACGTATTCTGCACAGTAATCACGACTCGATTACTTTTATAATGAATGTACTGAAAATTGAGTTCCTATTGCACATTAAATGGTCGCGACAGATGTTTTACTTTTGTACATTGTCCGTAGTTGTTTACTTACTATTCATAGCTGCACAATGACTATTGTTTGTAGTGGTTACATAGATACATAGATGTGTATCTCGGTTTTCTTTGCATGGCTTGAAATCTGAAAGCCGATAACTTTGTGTTTGAATCAAGCACAGCTAGTAGTAGATACTAGTTGTAATAACAGTGCCTACGTATTACTTTGCGACACCGACATGAATCTCAAGCCAGTGATTACATCTTGTCGCGGGCGGAGAGGTCCCGTTCAAGTAATTACACGAGAAAATTAGCTTTTTCGTCACGGTGACCTGCGCCGACGACTGGAGCTAAACAAACTGAAGCACGTGTGTCCGCGGTGCCCCAGCCGTTCATACACCTGTTTTTGTAAATACCGTACTGTCTTTGTTTACCCTCTCGCCCTCAAACAGTTCAAACTCATCATATTATCAGCGTTGAGTACCATGTATGGGAGTCGTATGGTTATCTTTTGGTTTGCCTTATTTTGGTTTCATTTAAGATATAATATTGAAGAGTAAGAAATAAATCCTTATCTTCCTGTAGAGTTTATAAAAGTCACCGGGCGATACCGGTTAAGGCTCTTACTCACGCGATATCGCGGGCGCGACAAGCATGGCAGCGACATAGAAATTGTGCTAATAGTGTCACGTCGCGCCCGCGATATCGCATCAGTTTGTACGAGCCTTTATGCTGTTGCTATGCGTGCGCCTAGGCTACCGACTTGCAAACTTCGGCTTGAGGGATTATTACCATATTTAAACAAATAGTCTGTAGGTACCAAGAAGGTAGTTTAAATAATCGTTATAGACAACAATGCATGTTTAACTTTTATTCAATGTTTAATTATACTGTTTACACAATCGTTTACATAAACCCACCTTCATCACCTTCACAGTTTGTTGACATTTTCTGACCCCGACAAATTAATTTATTTTCAAGAAAGACGAGTTTCTGCACTTTTTGCAAATCGATTCGAGCACCTTGGGATTACCAATTCCGCCAATAAAGGTCACCGAATGACAGCGACGTATGGTTTGTTGTTCTCTGTATAAAGGTGCGTTCGTAATTACAAACAGAGGTTGGCAAGCGAATGTACGATAACAGTCAGGTTGATGTTATAAATACTAAGTTCAGTACACTGTGAAGGTATTTAATCGCTAATGGAAATTGATAAGTGATGTTTAGATGCGAACACAAAGTCGGTAAGGACCTAAGGAAGCATGATTGTATAAAAATATTCAAGTCAATCGAGTGGCGAACAGGCGAGCGAGTGGAGCGGTGCGGTGCGGCGCGCAGCGTGCTCGCAACCTTGCTACGCGCGGCGCAGGTCAGATTTTTCGAAGGTCGATGACTCGCTGCCTGTAATCGTTTCGAGTTATTATTATTTGTTAACCAACCCCGGGACTACGAATAGTGTTTCGTATCGGAGCACGCATCGATGCGTGCGCAATGGGACAGTCCCCTTTCGATAATCTTGAACAGGTTCATTTATCATCTCCCCTAACCTGTTAGTTCAAATACTTCGGGTGATTACAATGATTAGTGTAATGGGAATTTTAGCAAGGCTGTTATTCAAATAAATCGTTAAACAATTACGTTGACAAGTGATTGTATTGAAAATATGAATAATTATCATAAATCAGTACTCTTTATTAGAATGTAAACTGTGCGCGGTTGACTGTACATACATGAAGAGTCACATGTTACTAATAAATTCACAAAATGTCGAATAATTTAGGTGAACAATAAGCGTTGCCGAATACACGCCTCGACGGCGACGAAATGTACGCGACATTGTTAGCGGCCTTCGAGTTGCGCAACATCTGTGACCATAGACGTTAGACGGGAAACAAAAAATAAAATTAATAGCTTTGAGAAAGATTTCAGAATAGGGATGGGACAAATGTAAGATTCACAGTAGGTAGTTGGGGAAGACGTGCAACATAATGTGTAGCGTATACCATGTCATGTTTGTGCAACGTGGCACAAACGTGTACCTATCGTGCCGCGTGTTACAGCTAACGCCTCACTACTTATGCGTGGGGCACAAGCGTGACGCATTCAACGATTTATTATTCGCGTCGCGGGAAAGCCGCAATTTTCTTTCGTTTTTCTAACGCTTTATTTATAGGGATAACTCACTGGGATCAGTAAACTGCGCAGTATGGAGAGGCGGGGCAGTTGCGTTGCGTAACACACATAAATTGACAACTGGGGGCAGCTATCTTCGTGTCTTTTGTTAAGTTTTATCTAAATGTTTCTTAATAAATAAATAGGTTTGAAAAAATCGTCTGCTCCACAACGAAAATAATAACGCAATGGACCCGTCCATGGTGAACTGTCAACTTTAAGCCCACTCCGATCTGGGGGGCCTAAAATGGACGCTTTGGCAGAATCATAATATTATTATGATCTGCTAACAATTCATATCCCGCAATTCATCTGTTTGACAGTTTTGTATGGAGTTTCGTAAAATAGTCCACAAATTATGAATTGCTATAGTGAAGTCTAATGTCAAATAGCCGCTGTCAAACAGATGAATTGCGGGATGTATGAATTGTATGTCATTATGATTCTGCCAAAGCGTCCATTTTAGGCCCCCCAGATCGGAGTGGGCTTAAAGTTGACAGTTCACCATGGACGGGTCCATTGCGTTATTATTTTCGTTGTGGAGCAGACGATTTTTTCAAACCTATTTATTTATTAAGAAACATTTAGATAAAACTTAACAAAAGACACGAAGATAGCTGCAAAAGTAAAATACTGTGGCGCAGCTCTCAACGCCCCACACAACATACCTACATGGAAGACATTTGTTCCAGACTTTCAAATCTTTAAGGATGTCTTAGTAAATTAGTAAATCTAAGAATTACACAAAAGGAAAATTCACAAAAAAGTTTGTATGTAAATAAGTAGACTGGAAGTGAGGGTGAGCGTGTTTGTGAGGGTGAGTGTGAGTAAGATGTGCAATTAGTATATTATGAGAGGATGCTAACGTGAGATTTTATCTATGATACTAAAAGTTGCTCAGTTGCATCATAGAACACAGATTTAATTAAGCCAGTCTGTCAATTTTTTTTCTCAGTAAATTCCTTGTAAGGGTAGATTTTGACTCTCCTATTAAATATTATTAGCTTAGAGCTAATGTGGTTGAAGTGGCGACCTACCAAAGTAAACCTGCAGAGCTCAGTCTTGCAGATTATATCAGAACGTCGCGTTTTAGTAAGGCACTGAGGGTCGTAAAGCAAAACGGGTGAAGCAATGGATTAGCAATAACCTTCAAAAACTCTCGGATTGTGATTGAAAGTGTTTGTGTGGTGCTGGCTTCAGGGCCTGTTCAGACGACACGCGCCCGCTAAGCGCAAACCACGCGCGTCAGCACCCGCCTCTAACTCGCTTTGAATTTTGTATATAATTTGAGTCTTATGAGTTATGAGTATGACACATCAATAGATTTTAAATTGCATTTATAGAATTCGAACCGCGCCCGCCCCGCGCTCATCCGGACACGCGCTGCACACACCCCGCATACGCCTTGCGCCCGCGCTTCGGCTAGTGCCGTATTGACTGTCATTAAGTTTAGTTGCGTGGCGTTTTTTGATTAAATAATAAGTGCCAATTTCACCAATGAAACTGAACGCGATCGGCACTCTAAACCACGTTTAAGAGCTGTCAGTGTCATTATTTTCTTTGTAATATTGACACTGACAGCTCTTGAACTCGGTTTAGATGTGCTGATCGTGTTCAGTTTCATTGGTGAAATTCGCCCTAAGTAGTATAAGCGGGTGCGAGGCGTGCGCGATGCGTATGCGTGCGCTGATTTGGCGCGTGACGAGCGCGGGTGTAAGGCGGGCTGGCGGGCACAACGCTTGTGCGGGGCGGTGCGTGTGCGTGGTCGGCGCGGGTTATCTGAACACGGCCTTATCCTCACGCCCTCGCTACTTTGTGTTGAACTTGACGACCGTGGGCGCTATAAATTGTCAGCGTTATTGATTGTTTGTTGATGTTCATGTTCAATTGAGAAATACGGATTTGCAATTTGCATCGGCTAATCTTACTAAGCAGTGTTTAACATCAAATATAATAGCCATAACAAGTGATTTTTTAAATAGTTACGTAAGATGACAACGCCTTCAATAACAATGATAATGTTAATAAATAAAATTAATGTTAAAAATGCGACGTGTGACGTAACCCCAGTTTTTATTCTATCAATAGTAAATCACCAGCGATAATACAAAAGGGCAATAGATTGTAAAGTTTTTTTTTGTAAGGTTAACAAAAAATACTGACATCCCATCGCGTCCCTGGACCTGTGTCTGTGTAAACGAGAAGTCAAACTACCTGCTGTGGCTCCGATCACGAATAATGTAGTAAATGGGGGACCCTACCCAACTCATGTCGTAGATATATCACAAAAAAAAAAAAATTGAAAAAAGTTGTGTCGTTGGCCTTCTATTATTAAACCCAGCGTCTGCACTCTACAGGTTTGTTTGATTATAGATTGCCTATAAGAATTTTCTGAATGCTTTCAACTTCGCAAGACTTCCAATTACAGTTTTATTTAATTATTATCGTACTAAGAAAATTCCTAGACATTCTTTTTCAAGCAGTATCGGAATATTTATTTCAGAATTTCTGACGTATGTTATCGATATTATAATTATGTAGGTGGGGTGTTTCCCACGTTGTGTGTGATTATTTTTGTACCTACCTATCCGAATTTCTAATCGTAAAATCAGCGATGTTGGGCGACGCGACGTAGCCATGAGCGCAATTTATACGAATTCGCAATGAAAACGATAATCGAGTGGAAGTCTAGCCGAAGGTTGGATTCGAAGCCTCGAAGGTCAGACAATTGAATTGCGCGGAAGCGGGATCCAAGCGAAACGCAAATTTGTCTGCAATTGCCTTTATGTCTGAACTTCATCATTGATCATTCTATTTAATAAAACAATCTAAAATGCGGTTTATGTGGTCTATGGTCACGCTCGTCCACGTTGTTACTCGTACGTACAGTAGAAACATATATTTTCAATTTAATTTAAGTTATAAAATAGTGAATTTAGTGACACGAGCTGTCTTCTACTAAAACCTTAAGCCTTCTACAGACCGGCGCGACACGTCGCGGGCCGCGACGGTCTGTAGAAGCCTTTATTAGTGCGTCCGTTTTATTACTGATTCTATGTATGCTACATAAATGTTTGTATCGGATCTTTTTAGTTTCTTACCAATCTAGCGTATCGCTATTCGCTGTGCTGAGTCACACAGGGACGCCATTACATTCAAACTGCCTATTGTGTTAAGGCGACGATAACCGACTTTTAATGATTTTATACTGAAGATCACGTCTAAACGAGAAGTGTTAATGATTTGAAAAAAATATATGTTAAATTAGAGCATTTTGTCAATAATTTAATATGTGAATATTTTAGATTATGTTTATATTACATAGTGAGATTAATTTGTAAAGTTATGTCTAACGCGGATAAAAAACTGAGTTTTCAACTTCAACTAATTATAGGTACATCCTCGCGAAAAAGGTGATTTTTTACATTCCCAAGAGTCTTTTTAGGCACGACAGTCATTAAAAAATCATTTTACACAATCACAATAATTACTTGGCTATTTGTCCATGGGCACTTACCGGTCACATGATTATCATTTTGCACACTAAACCCACAAGGTCTAGTTTATAGTATTGCCGTACGCCGCGACTCGCTCAATTAAGTCGGAGATTTCTAAAAATGGTCAAAAATGTGTTTTTTAAAGCAGTGTATCTCTTAATCCGTAAATAATTTTTCAAAAATAAAAACAGTATGATATGTTCAAGTCTTTTGTGCTTATGGTGATAGAAAATAAAACTGAAAATGTAATTAATCATAATTTAATAAGTACAGACGCCAGCAGGTCAACCTACCTGAAACTGTGCTGATTTACCCAATCAACCTTGAACCTTTTAGATAAAGTTGAAAATCTTTTAAAGAAATTTGACAGATTGTAGTAGCTTGATGTGCTGGCATCTGTACATCAAAAAAATCTTCAAAGACAACTCTTAATTATTTTTAAAAGCAGTTTATCCCTTCGTTAACAGTTATAATTATAATTAAAAGTATACCATAAAATTGCAAATGCCAAACTTTGTATGCAATCTGACAGTGACAGCGGTTTACCTGTTGTCTTAAGGCGACGATAACCGACTTTTAATGATTTTATACTGAAGATCACGTCTAAACGAGTAGTACTAATGATTTGAAAAAAATGTAAGTATGTTAAATTAGAGCATTTTCTCAATAACTTAATAAGTGAATATTTTAGATTATGTTTATATTACATAGTGAAATTAGTTTGCAAAGTTAAAGACTAACGCGGATAAAAAACTGAGAATGGCGCAAAATCTACCAAGCGTATTTTTCTGAAACCTTCGCCAATTTAAAAATAATTTAATTATTGATCTTTTAGTATACGCGTTTTATTAAAATACCTTTTGTTTTGTGTATAATAAATTAATAATGCGTCAAATTGGGGACAGCGCTCCTTGATGGGCGAGTCCTATTACTGGCTGAACGTACGACGCGTTGCGTGAGCTCAGTACAGAATACGCAAGCTAACCACTCAAGGTCACTGGCATATATCTGAGTCTTAAGTAGGTAGGTAGACTAGGTACAAAGACCTCTAAAACAAATTCAGTTTTATTAAGATTAATTATTATTTAATTTTTTTTTTGCTGGTCATTGACACAAGGTTTTATTACGATTGTTAGACGCTGTAGGTATGTAATTAGATACTAGCGATTGTTTAATACGTAAATCAAACGCAAACGTTGCTAGTAGGTATTTTAACACAAATTGGTATCTAGAATTCTAGATACCTTCACAAATATTAATAGAATTCGTATCGAATTTCTATCTTTACATTTGCAATTTTTATGTCAAACCCATATTAATATTTTAATGGCCCGGTTGCTGGGACCTTTTAGCCAAGTCTTTATTTAGTTTCAATGAACCCATTTTATTCTTGAATGCAGATTAAATTTCAAATTTTATATTTGTTGCCTGGCCATCAAATCTAGTGTCTATGATTTCAGTGAAAACTTTAGCACCGCAACCTTCGTGGATAATTAACTTAAATGCTCCCGCAGACAGGCGCAACGCGATTCTAGTAGGACAATTTCTAGGAAAACTTTTGTTCCACAAATATGAAATAATTTCTTTCTTTTTTTTATTAATTTATCTAATTTTTATTATTATAAATAATTGAACTATTACAAAAAAAAAAAACAATAACAAATTAACTTACAAATTAAAAAATCTCAATTGAAAATAAGAAGTAACTTATTTCTAAATAATTTCACATCTCCATATACGGGGATCTAAAATACAATATTCTCGGTTTTATGTATGTACGAGTATGTTCCGAGAAATTCGTTATTATGTTACAAATATCTAGGAAAAGTAAAATGGAAAACTTATGCTGACGTAACCCCCCCCCCCCCCCTCCGCCCTTTTGGGGAAGGCCTATGTCCAAAAGTGGACGTCTTTCGGCTGACATGATGATGATGATGACGTTTTTTATAAAGGCTCGTGCAGCCTGGCGCGACTGTTGCGCATACTGTGTACATTACTTCCCTCGCTCAACTGTTGGGAGAACTTGAGATAGCCCGCGCATACTGTGTACATTACTTCCCATGCTCAACTGTTGGGAGAACATGAGAGAGCCCTATCAGCCTTTCTGAGTTTTCATTATCCCTTTGCTCACCTTCGTGCCAGATATCCTAGATAACAAAGAATTAATTCATCTATAATTTTAAACAATAAATTGTACAACTAATGCGATTATTTCACCCTCCATTGTTTACTAAGCAATTGAATAGATAGTATCAAAATAGGTTCTAGTAACAGAAACGGAACAAGGTTTGACGTTAAAATGTAAATGTAATATTTTATAAAACAAAGTAATAAGCGCATGTTTTGCAGGCACTTATATTAATCTAACTATTTTTCTTGTGTAACAGTACACATACACGTCCCCAGGGCCTCAAGTCTGCTATTACAATAGTGTCAGAATGGTCGATCATTGATTTCATAATTGTTGATTTTGACAAGTTTGGTAATTTACTATTATAATGCCGTCATTATAACTTTCCAATGGTCGGCCACTGACACTACATTGAAAGAAATTGCATTTATTGGTAATCTCGTACATAATGACAAATGAATGACATTTCTACTACTGGGTTTACTAATAATGGCAATACGACGATGCCATTATAATAACACAATTATATTACGAGAACATTGACCGACCAATGATCGACCATTAAGGCTTCTACATACTGGCACGACACACGACGCGACACAAAGGCCCCCCCGCGTGTCGCGCGACGAGCGGTGCCTTTGTGTCGCGTCGTGAGTCGCGCTGGTCTGTAGAAGCCTTTATGAATTTAGCAGATTACGAACTTTTAGCAAAATGACAATGGGATCGTGTTAGAATGACTGAATTTATAAAAATAGCAGTCTTGGGCCCCTGCTGACCTTCTTCATGGTATTAAATATAGTCTGGTGTTAAATATAGTGTGGTCCGGTACTTACTTTTTAATTTTGTTGAAAATATCATCCTAATTTATTATCACTGTTCTATTGTGGACCGAATGTAAAAATCCAAAATAGAATTCTAAATTTGACAGCTACACCAACTTTTTATAAAAAAGAACATTATTTAATTTCCATTGCGACATTTAAAAAAAAACGGGTCTGTCACTTGTAGGGGAATGCAGCGAGCGAAAAAGCGTAAAATCGCTGACCTAGTGACCTAATTGTGGTGTCCATGAGCGAAGCAAGGTCAGCTCCGTGCTCTTGTTCGCTTGTAATCACTTTTATACCGACCACTAAACTCGATCGCCTACTTACTTACATTATTTAAAGTACTTACTTCAATAAGTGTGGAATTGTGGATTTATGGGACAAGTAATTTTATGTTTTATCCCGGTTAACTTATTTTTATATTATATAGTTAATACTTAACTAATTAAGACGCAGATATATGCCAGTGCAGTGCAGTGCAGTGTTGCGTGTTCTGTACTGAGCTCACGCAACGCGTCGTACGTTCAGCCAGTAATAGGACTCGCCCATCAAGGAGCGCTGTCCCCAATTTGACGCATTATTAATTTGTTATACACAAAACAAAAGGTATTTTAATAAAACGCGTATACTAAAAGATCAACAATTAAATTATCTTTAAATTGGTGAAGGTTTCAGAAAAATACGGATCGTAAATTTTGCGCCACTCTCAGTTTTTTATCCGCGTTAGACATAACTTTACAAATTAATTTCACTATGTTATATAAACATAATATAATCTAAAATATTGACATATTAAATTATTGTGAAAATGCCGTAATTTAACATATATTTTTTTCAAATCATTAACTCGTTTTGACGTGATCTTCAGTATAAAATCATTAAAAGTCGGTTATCGTCGCCTCAAGTAGTAATAATGACTAAATCCTGCACATTTATCCTGTTATGGTTAACTAAATAAAAAATAGGGAAAGTAAACCCTATTCATGAATATTGTGTGTGAAGCAATTAATTAAAAAAGTGCGAGTCGGACTCGCGCACGAAGGGTTCCGTACCATTATCAATAAAAACGGTAAAAAAATCACGTTTGTTTTGTGTGAGCCCCTTAAATATTTATTTTATTCTTTTTTTTTTGTATTTATTGTTATAGTGGCAACAGAAATACATCATCTGTGAAAATTTCAACTGTCTAACTATCACGGTTCATGAGATACAGCCTGGTGACAGACTGACAGCGGAGTCTTAGTAATAGGGTCCCGTTTTACCTTTTGGTACGGAACCCTAAAAAAACGGGTCATACGGAAATTGTAAAGAATATAAGAATTTCCATCGCTAAATACGACATTTCGAAAATGTTCTTTACTAACTTTTTAGACCTTTGTATCCTGCTTAAGCGTATAAAGTTTAATTAAAATCGGTTCAGTCATTTCGAAAAACAAGGGCTTGAAAGTTTGTATGAAATGCCGTAAGGTGTAAACGCTCTTAAATTGTTTTGCATACCAAGAAGATGGTGGCAATGTCAATTAATTCAAAAACGTGATCATACTCAACTTGAAGTTATTAAAGCGTGAATATACCCAAAGTCAGGGGCAACTCCTACTCATTATAATCAAGGTAATCAGTGACATTTATTTAGGCCGTCCTTTCAAACACATTTGTATTTGTCACCATTTAGATAATGTAAATAGCAAATGAATACAGTAATTTGATAAGGAAGTGTCATTGAACGTTATTTACTTAAAGATAATACTCATTTATTATCTCTGTTTAGTGTTGATTAAGTGTAACCAACTGTGCAGGCTCTAATAGTTTGTGTATGTCATACGAGAATTCTGCATTACTGGTTTAGATTTCAGTGCAATCATTTCTAAGATTTTTCTAAGTCTTGTTGCTAAGACACTAGATGACTAGAACAAAAATATCGAAATGGGTCAGAAATTTATCGCATTTTACTTGTAAGTTCATAGCAAAGTTTATAAACTCGTTATCCAAAGCAAAACTTGCAACTTCATGCTGAACTGAAGATGACAGAACAGAATTATTAACCAAGTAAAAGCACATATTATTAATTTATTTTATTTCAACGACTGTAGCTAACGTACGTAGTCTGACCGTGTTTGTAAACTGTAGGATGACCTTTAAACCTAAACATTTATCCCACGCATGTCTCTAGCGTGTCATATCTGTACGATTAAGTAATTAATTATTTAACCTACATCGATATCGCTTGCAGCATCTTTCAAAGGGAAAACAACGACATTCCAATGACGCAGTGATGTGACATCATAATAAAGTTTGCGAGATGATCGCACGTGTACAGCCGTGTAACTCAATAGTGTGTCCCTCACGGTACGACCGTAATTTTATAAGTTTGTATGATGCCTGACCCGTGTAACGTAACATTGCGTACCGTAGCGGCTCTCGGAGACCGTTTCGAATAACGGAAAACGAATACCACCGCACACCACTACTTCGAAACACTTTTATTTTGTACTCTTTTAAATTCACTGCTAGCTTCTCCAAAATTTAGCTTCCCAGAAATCCGTGTGTAGTGAGAAAATTGTTTTAGAGTAGGTACTCATATTTCATTTATATGTTCTCAATCTGAAGTAAAGAATTCAAGTAGAAATTATACAGCTACGTATGGATTACCTAATCAATAAATTAAATGAAGTAGTCGTTATTCGAATCACGAATTCCTGAACGTGTTTATGCAGCTACGATTATTGTATTCAGCAATATTCCTTCTAAGCACCGATGATAACATTCATCGTCTACAAAACTTTCGGAAAACTTCCACATAATGCAAATTTTTTATCATTGAAATCGACACCTCGCGTGCATGTGACGTGAAATCGTGACAATTTTTTTTTCTTGTTTTCTTTCCATACGTGTCAGTTCATCAGTTGCGCAACTGGTCGAAATACCTAAGTGAAATTTTGTTGCTAACCGTAACGGAGATATGACGAACTTTAAACGCGACCTCGTTACGCAAAAAGGGGGTAACGATATTCCGCTAGTGCCTCAGTAACTCTGCGTGTACGGCTCGCCGAAACTCAACGATCACTTGGAAAGTATTCGCTTGGAAACGGTCACTTTCTCTAGAACAGGTCCCAGTCTTGATCCAACCGCGGAGGTACGTGCTCACACGCATCGCAACTACTCTACCGACAGTGCAAATAAGCTTTAAAATGGTGAAATACGTGATATGCTGACCGGTTGCTCACAATGTTAAATTGCTGAGCCTGAGGTAAACTGTGTGCGTGTGTGTCTTAACTATTTTTATTGACCTTGCGGATTTTGCAATAAGATGACGATTTTGCAATATAACCGAATATATCTCTAAGCGAATCGAATTGAAAAATTTTAAATTGCCTAACTCAAAACAAAATTCTCTGTTCGCATGAATGTCGATGGTTATTGGCTTTGTAAAATTTTGTGTCGGCGAGGAACAATTGTGAGTCCCGTTACTCCTATTGGAAATCAGAATTCAGTACAGAAACTGATAATACTCGACCTAAATTCTACAATACAAAAATAAGTTAGGACAGGTTCTTTACAATCCCTACTATCATCTACGCTATTATTGCTACAGAAAACAATCATAGAACCTGACGGAGCAGCATATATGGCTGAAAGATTGGCAATTTGGCATATATGCTTAGAAAGAGGAAAACCCCAAAAATGTCAACCTGAAAAATCTACATTCTTCTTTCATGTCGAAAATTCGATGACACGCAGAGCAAAATATTCCAAGCATGAAGCTGTTTAAACGCGATTTGGAATTCAAGCATGGTGTCGTCGATATAAAATTTGCAATCACAAAAGCATCCAACACTCCTAACAGTAGTACCAGTGAAAGGTTCGTAAAATTTGCCACGAGTTAAATTGCTGCTATTAAAAGTAAATAAACTGGTAAGGCAATGACTTGGCATAGGAATGGAAAAAAAAACGATCGTAGCGCGAGACAGAGAGAGGTATATAGAACCAAACAAGTGCGTTACCCCCACGAAGATTATCTGCGTATTTATTTTTATTTATCTCTGTGCGAGCGAGCACTGCTGCATGAGGATACATACCATATACATCATGTTTATTAATTCCAACTTTAACGTTTACGTTACCGGTTTTGTTTCCTCAAGTGTAACAGAATTTAAATTCATTAGTCACCAGTTTCCACCTTCAGTTTTTATATGCTTCAATGAGATAATGCTGTACTAACTTAAGCTCTAATTACCCTTTATATATCTAATCTATAGTTCTTACTTGTTATACAATCGCCATGGACATTGTGTTCAGGAGATAATTCTGTAATAGTTAACTTATCATTAATGAAACGAGTTATTAGTGTCCCGACAGGCCTTCGTTGCTTATCGTGGTTGAAATACGTTTGTAATTAGTTTGTGTTTAAAATTAGCTGAACCGGTTTGCGTTTATTTTGTTTAGTTACCTTCATAATGACTCGTTCTCTGAGCTCCATTAGAATCCTCTTATGTGTATTTATTCAATATGGAACTTCAATTTAGGCTGTTAGCCTTGTTATTGCTGATAATTCGTTCAGTGACATTTTCTGACATTCTAGGAGTGGATGGATGCATCTAGCTAAGTATGGAGAAAACTAAGGCATCACAGAAACAACCAATATTAATAGAAAAGTTTTAAAACTCACAGACGATGAATAAATCAATAAACAGACGAAGAGGAAACATTTAAAGCAACGCCATAAATATTGTTTCCATGGGCCTTACAACCTCAGCTTACATTTTATCGGCTTTTATCACCAGCTATCTCATTGAAGCAAGTTCTTCATTTGTCGCCAATAACTTATGGATAGCTCTATTGATATCTCCCATGGATATCTCTATTGATAACTCCCTGAGTCAATTGTCAAAAAAATGCTGTGTTCGTTTACAGTTTTAGTTAAGCAATTCGATAAGCATTGTTATTTGCTGTAGCAACTACGCGATGACCTTTACGCTCGGGCACCTGACCATGAGAAACTCTGAAGGTTGCGTATACTTCTCGGATGGTCGCTAAGTTCAAGTCTTGAAAAGATTTATCTCTTGGTCTAACATCATTAGTATCTCAAGTAAAAACCTGTGTTGCTCGTGCAGCTGCTTAAGAAACTCCTATCGGTTGGAAACCGTAAGTATAGTGTCGCACTGCACAAAACAGCCTACAATCTTCTGTCTGACATTGCTGCTGTGTGTGTGTCAAGCCAACAGGTCGACCAACCAGTCGACCAGACGCTCTCCCTCCCTCGCTTTGTCCTCCGTCTGCCTGTTCCCCCCTCCCCCAGCGCCCCTCCATTGCGCCAGCCAGCCAGTCAGCGTTTGGTCGTCGGACAGACTACACGTTACGCGTCTCCGCTACTACTGACTTCTTTACGTCATAGTTAATTTTGTGCTCATTTTAAAACTCACATAAATCTAGTAAGTGACACGTGTCTTATCATATCGCTCTGTATTTAAGAATGTAGTTTCATCTTCGGTGATTATCAACTAAAGTCATAAAACTTACTACCGCTTTGTCTTGTTACAGGTACCTACTTGGAACTGGGTGTGAACCCAGATACGGTGTGCGTGGTTTTATGTAATCTTATTTATACAGTTATTGAAGAAACTCACAGTGGAGTTCGTGAATTATCCGCTCAGTGTGTGTGCAACGACAGAATTGAATCGGGGCTAATTGATTTATAAAAAGTGCTTCATCGACAGTTCTCCGATTGTTATGCTCTGTAAACAAGTGATTTGTGTCATTATTGGATTGTTATCTATTTGGATTCTCAGCAGCTAAATGGCCATTGTAAGTGTTTTTCTTCTCTTTATCTACTTTTATTTCAATTTCATTTTTATTACGATGCCTGCTGCATCTGACGTTATCATCACGGAATCATATTTTATTTATATTCTTAGTAATACCGACAAGGTCAGTTTAAGGATTCTCTATATTTTTTTTATCTTGTCTATCATTTACCTAAGACGAGATCAAGTTCATGAAAAAAATACTATTATGTCATCAACCAGCAAAAATATCAAAATTTTAAACACAATGCAATGCATCTTACTCTCTACAACTACGTTTTATTACAAGAATGAGAAAGAATACATGTACATATAATAAACATAAGTATTATTCATATGCATAACATAACACAGTGGAAGAAAATAAATTGTCTGATATCCGTAAAACAATAGGCAAAGAATAAGAAAAAGTCAACCAGTCAGTTTTGTGCAGCCCAAGATTTTTTCAGTCATCAATAAATTGTGATTCGGAGAGTTCAGGCAGGTGCAGTGAACATTCTACGAATTCTCACGCTCGCTCGCTATGCTGGCCTTCTGAATCTATTTGCTACATGTATAAATTACTCATTGTGAATTGTTGAGCAAGGCTGCAAAGCTAATGAGACATCGAGATTGCGAATATACGGGCGCCATCTTTACGATTTGACTGACGCGCATCGCGACCTCGTGAGCAAGTTCACTAAATTTAGAACACGGTTGACATTCTGTGCTCCCGATACTTGTTCAAATGTTTAATCACTGTTTACAACCCATTTACAGTTTGAATACTTTAACTGCGTGTTACCCATTTTCTTTGGTTTTATTGAATTCACTCAGTTCCTTAAAATTGGAAGGACCTTTTCTAATGCCAATTTTGCGAAAAATGTATCGTCTCTACAAGTCTACAGTCAACTCTCTTAAAATTTAATTTTGATGTCCTGGTTGATTTTCTTCTATGTTTGCGGGGTAGTCAAGTATCTCGAAATTTAAAATTTAAACATATTCCTTCGCAAACATGTGGTATCGAGAGCTTGTTCGCGCTCATGAAGAGGTATATAAAGTGGGTCAAGGCACGCTCGCGGGCGGCTGGCGTTTCCTACTCGCCGCAGACACTGACGACACGACAAGGAAGGCACTCGTTATTCGCACTTTAAAACAACCTCCACCACTGATATTAACTGCTTACGACGCAATATAGCCAGTAAACTGATTAGGCGATAAAGAAGATTCAAAATTCAGTGATTTTAGTTTGGATTTTATAAGTTCTTGGAAATTTCTAGAAGAAAACGATTTTATGCTTGTCAATAGAATATCTGATAAAGGATAAACAATGATGAATCAAAGAATGCGGAATGTGGAGGAAGCTCATTACTTACAGTTATAAAATTCTCAATTTCTAAATAGTTGTTACAATTTAGATACATTGCATTGTTACGAGCCACTTGATCATTTTAGGTCAAGGATTTTATAGATAAACTCAATTACTGCCACCTACATTGATAACAATCGATTGAGCCTGCTTTCCTTTTAGCAATATTATTGTTCAGATTTGCAAATGAGCGTTTGACTGTTTGTTGTGTACACAAATAGAGCTAAGTACGTATTTAGTAGATAACAGCAGTTTGCACTAGTTAACGTTTGTGCCGAGCACCGACCCACTTAGATACCGACTATCACTTACCGTTACGATAACGTCCGACCACTTTCTCTGCATGCTCCATTTCGTGAAATACCTCGTCCTCGTGTTTGTTTACTTAGTACGCTATTGCTAATTTTGTATCACCATTGACTTTGTCCATAATACTAGTGGTTCTTCTACTCTTAACAACTGTTTTGTCTTCATCTTTCCCCTCTAGTTTGAATACTGTTTCTACTACATCTTCACCAATAGGATGTATATCATCGTTCATACTTCATATACATACACTGTTAATGGTTGGAGCTGTATTTTACAATATTCATCGTGATAACGGTGCAAGACATAGTGCAAAAATATTTTCCGTAACACGAGAAAAATGTTTTTGAGCCTCGGGCAAACTAATAAGCCTCTTGCTTAAACAGATTTAACGGTACAAAGTAACGGTAACTCTCGCGAATTCCGTATGTCAGTCATCATGTGTGTCTCGAACAGCAGGATTATCGAATGTAACATTGACTTTCACATTTGTGTCGTGTGGAGCTGATGTAACGTGGCCCGCCGCTGCGCCCGCGCCGCGCCAATGCGATTAGGTAAACGTTGCGCACAGCTTTCACCCCACTTTCACCTCCATTTCCGCGTTACTTGGAGCCGCTCATTGGCGCTTATTTATACAGATTATTATTGCATATTGCAACATTTTTATGGTCGTTTTATGTTGTAGCACGTTAGCAGGTTTGGCTCAGGTTGGTGTTCGCATTTTTAACATACAGGTATTCACATGGCAACTCCTGTACCTATTCGGCGACAGTTTGAACTTTCGATTGAATTTAAATTAAAAGAATCAAAGAGTTCAAACGTGATTAGTTTTAGTTTTTGCTCATTTCTGGATATCACACGCCTGGAGTCAATGCTTCGGGATGACTATAATCATCTTTTGATAGGTGCTGAACTACTGACGTCTATTTATTTAAATTATTTACAGAAAAATCTGTGTGTTAAATTGTTTTATCAATAAACGCGTAAATAAGCACTGATATTATTTCGATACACTTATATAATTCCAGAGCACTATGCTACAAAGGTTATCTATTTAGATAACGTACGCGCTTCCTATATATCTACGAGTAACGTGGCGAGTACAAGCACAAATACATAAATATTACCTACATAGAAACGTACGTTGATGTTATTCTTGGAATTTGAAGTTGTTTCGCTCGAGTTCACTCGAATGTCACCTGCTTACCCATGAATCATATTATTTATTTTGCTTTTACTTTAAAATATACCTCGAGGTTCCTTATATCTTAGATTAGATCATTTTATCAAAGATTTCCATTTACTTGAAAAATTATGGTGTATGTACTTTTTTATAGTTCTTTACTATGACTATCGGTGAGTCATCGATTTGAAGAACCAACATTATTTGAATTTGGAATGACTATAACAAGTGAAGTAGTGCAAGAATAGTGCCGTGACATTGGCCCCGTGACCGATTCTGAAGTTCTTTCGTCCTCCATTCGTTTGCACAACTGCAGTAGTGTTCAACTCGGTACACTCATCAGTACTCATCACTACTATCTGCCATCGAATGCAGCGCTATTATAAAATCGTGCGAAAGATTATCTGACTCGAGTTATGTAACCGCAACAATATGTACTGAATTATGAAAAATTCTATTGCATGCAGGAAACGCACATTGTTATGTAATCGCCCGTTCTGGTCATAGACATTGTTGGCAGAATTTTTTTTGATTTTCCCTCATTTAATTTTAAACTCAAAAAAAAAATTGGGACAAAAGTTGATAAAAGGTCAAGTTATTATTACATTGTTTTTTGAATAGGACAGTGTGTTTTATGAAGCGACGCTTTAATAATAGTGAGCACTGAGCAGGTTCGTGAGTTGTTTGCGAATTGTACGGTTGCAAGCAACTATTGACCCACTGACACACTAACTGAAGGAAAACGACTTAGTTGAGTGTCACAATCGACCCGCCGATGTAACTATCGAGATTACTTTCGATACCAATCTAATCTAAACTTAATCCTAACTAAATTATTATAAATGCGAAAGTAAGTTTGTTACCTTTTCACGCCTAAACCACTGAACCGATCATCCTGAAATTTTGCATAATTATACGTTGGCAGGTATAGAGAAACCCATTTTTTCGGGATTTAAGGTACCCTATGTCTATAGGTACCTTAAATCCCGAAAAAAAGTACTGTTCCCGAGGAAAACAACAATAACGTTCTTGTGAGAATAGATGGCGCCACGTGTCTTTCGAATCATGATTATGGCAAGCAGAGTACCTACAACCCGAAATTATTGTCAAATTCTAAATTAACGCGAGCGAAGCCGCGGGCAAAAGCTAGTACAATATAATAAAGAGAACAGATATGATTTTTTGTATGTTTGTTTGTTACGCTTTCACGCTAAAACGGCTGAACGGATTTGGATGTAATTCGCCACATGGATAGACCATGCCCTAAGTTAGGAGAAAGAATACTTTATATCCCAATATTCCCACGGGATCGAAATTTATGTGGGTGAAACCGCAGGGTGCAGCTAGTTTTAAATATAATTATAACGAGTTTCTGGTTATTTCTTCCGTAAATTAATTTAGAGTTCAAAATATTGTTGCCATTTATGTTTTCTTTTTGTAATTTAATAATGTCTTATATTCATTTTAAAATATTAGGATGCTTCAGTAATCATAACATCATCACGCCTGTAATCCCCGAAGGACTAGGCAGAGGTGTACCTATAATACACCCAGATTTCGCAAGTTACCTATGTTGTAAGTTCCATGTAATAGGGGGTGAGTCTATTCCCATCAACCGGGCACAAATCACTTGGTTTAAAATTAATATATTTCTCTACTAATTAAATTGAGTTATTTATAGAGGACCATCACTTAAGCCTAACTACAGTGTCTATGTAAGGAATTCGTAAGATGCTAGAGATCATTTTCATTAGCATAGAAACATCTTAGCTTGTTAAAGTTCTGGGGCGCGTATGTGGTACTTACATACATCATAGGTAAACATATACTCACGTGGTTTGCGATGTGATAATTACATTCGTCTTACCAATAATACATCCTTTGACGTGGCATATAACATGGCAGCACACCACCGCAATGTAATCGCACGACTTAAGGCTTCTACATACCAGCGCGACTTGTCGCGCGACGCGACACGGCACAAAGGCCCCGCGTGTCGCGGGACGAGCGGTGCCTTTGTGTCGCGTCGCGTCGCGCGACATGTCGCCCCGGTATGTAGAAGCCTTAAAGGCTCAGGCGCGACGCGACTCTAGTAGAACAATTTCTATGAAAACTCTATGGAAAGTTTTCTGCCAGAATCGCGTCGCACCACTCGCACCGTCGCGCGTCGCGTCGCTCTTGTTTGGGGATGATGTGACGATGCGACAAAAAATATGAGAATTACGAGACCGTGCGGAAAATTATTGAAAAAAAACATTTTCCGCAACGCAACTCGCGTTAGACAGGACGATAGCTGTTACAAAAATAACAATTGAAACACAAATACCTTTTAACAATGACGCTCTTATTATTATTAAATAATAATGTATACATATTTACTGCACGCGTTCTACGTTTGTGATGATGTGACTGTGGCAACATAAAATAAAATATTCTAAATACCGACATACGTGCTCAATAATTATTGGATGTCAATTTTATGTGGAAACTAACATTCCCCAGGTTCTTGGAATTTGTTCATAGATATTATATAAGGTAATTCATTATAATTGGAAAGAGTCTGATAGCAGCCTAGGCCTGTTTATGAGAAAACTCATGATCATAAGCGCTTGGTGGAGGAAACGAGAAATAGAAAACGAAACAATTTAATACATTGAAAATCAAACTATCTATCGTCGACTGCGTGTGCTATAATAAAAATATTTTGACTGGTAGAAAATGCCTATGGTATTAAGTCCGCCTCTGTACATTTGTGTGCTTAAAGTAATAAATAAATAAATAAAACCTATAAAGGCTTTTGTAAAAAAAAAAAATCCTTGTTGGTAAGTGTTTTTTCCTTATTAGCATTTCCATTCATCAACTTTCCCGATAACAATGCGTATTATGCAAATCGGATTATTCGAAACAAGTTTCGGTAAGCCGAAAAAAAAAAACATAAACAAACAATTCCGAAACTTGGTGACAAGTTTCCGAACTCATAGCATTTCCTCGTTGTAGTTCGTAGACAACAAAAGGACGACCGCGCGATCTTTATATTGTTAGTGAATCTTGGAGACACTCCAAATCGTCGAGCTCTAGTTGTTACAACTCTTAAAATAGACCCTGTAGGTATTTTATCTCAACCTATTTATGAGAATACACAGCTGTTCGCTCCTGTAAATCGAATCTTAATGAGAAATAGCAATGCAACTGTTAAATGATTGGGGTCAGCTGGATATATGATAAAACAAAGCGTAGGTTGACGTTTGCGAAGCCTTTGTATTTTAGCAATTTAGTAATCTGTATTGTTATGATGTTTTTTTGAAATTCCTCGATGTTTTCTCAAAAGCATACGGTCGTCTCTACTAAGGTTAAGTTCGTTAAGGTCAACATAAAAGGTTCCAAGAATAGTACGAACGGCTTCTATTACGTGTTCACTGAGCTTCTATTCTAGACATTATTTATTCATTCTTGTTTTGACTCATTTTACGATGAAATTGTAATTCCTGAACTAGTCTAAAATACATAGTAAGTATACATGTATAGTATTACGCATTCATTGTAGTACTGGTGAGCTATATAATTTTCCGTATTTACAACATAAACAAAATTTCTGGGCACCCCCGTGACTAAACAACGTACCTAACAATTATTGTGTTATGTCGTGTTATTTTACATTATGTATTGTTTTAATAAAGTCACTGATTCTGTTTAGACTGAGCAAGGTTTCTCACTAAACGAACTCATATTGTACGAAGAACAACGTAGGTAGCTTAGTTTTTTAGTTCTCATTGTTCTTTTATAAACAAGGGTTTCGTTCGACGTGTACCTACCGCTCTCGATTTAGAATACATTTTAATTAATGGTCATTCAAGACTTCAAGAGTCTTTGAGGAGGTGGCATTAAAGGTGAAATAAGAAAATATTTCTTCTGAAACAGTATAAATGCGATGTTATTCGTAGCGTAATGTTGTAAATGCACAGAAGATGAAAACACAAGATTTCATAACAGAAATAGAAACAAATACAGGAAGTAAAGGCAATTGAAAGTTTGAAACTGGTCGATGTTAGTCGGTCGACGGCCATAAACAATGCGGATCTAATAATAGAGGGCGCTAGCAACACTGATGAAAAATAGAACACGTAATGTGGGCCACAGCCGCTCCCGCGCACACCGATACGTTTCACTGTGCCGGACTGCTGGCCCACTGGCTGCCTAGATCGTTTGTGATCTATTCTAATTTCTAAATCGTTAATTACAAAAATGTGGACACGCAGCTCTTCTTTGAAATTGTATTGTCTTTTTAATTCCAACCGAATGTTACCAGAAACAAATAAAATGAGAGGGATTACTCACCGATTCCGCGAAATTGTTGTACTTATTTTGCTGTCTAGATTCTAGCTAGAACTAAATACATTAGCAGCGAAAATTTATGCCAGTGGAATATCTGACCGCTTCCTTGATATATTATAACTTTAAAAGTTATCATAATTACTTACTTAATATTGATAATTTTTCATAGAGGCTCTATTTATTAGTTTATTATTTGTAGGTAGCAAATCCAGAGTCGGATTAACCACGTAGCAAGAGTAGCAATAATTGCTACGGGCCCCTCGCAAAATGGAGCCCTGCGCATCCAAACCCGCCCACTTCCGCCTGAGCGTAATTTTTTGTGTATTTTACTTGATGTCACATAAACGTGAAACGTAACACCTTTTCCGATCATATACATAGGTACCAAAAATTAATTTTCTTTTGTCCTATTTTTTTAACCTATTTAATACTATTTATACTTAAGAACCCATAGCAGATCAAGGGCCCGTCGATAGAATTTGCTACGGGCCCCACGCTCGCTTGATCGATCACTGAACCAGTTAAAAACTACCTGGATCTACCTTCTTAGCTGAAAAAGTATGCTATTTATTGTGTAAACCAAATATTTTAAGACGAGCGCTAATCCTGCCGACAAACTGTCACTCAGTTTGGCAGATTTATAAAATGTGTACAACAAGTGTTTGGTCCAAAATAAATGTTTTTTTTTTTTTTTTAATCCGGCACTGAACAAATCATTTGTTGCTAACGCTAAAACGACAACAAAATGTTTATGACAATTATTATGCTATGATGAGATGAGAGGCTTTAAAAAAGTCGTAAGAAAAATAATGTTTTATTAATCCAAAGCCGTTGTATTGTTTTCGCTTATAGCAAAGAAATATAGAACGAGGTGTTTGTTCAGGGAATCAATTAAATATGACCCTATAGTGTAAAATGGCCGGAGATGGAGGGAGACTCGATATAATTTTCATTCCCCTACGCATCCCCTTTGGCCATTATTTGCCTTGGTTCCGTGGGGAGTGCACGTGGGGCAGTCGGTATGATTTCTATACGAACGTGCCGTACCAGGGTCTGGGGAAGATTAATTTACTCTGAAATTAGTTTGGTGCCTTTATTTTACGACATTTTTACTGCCGATGGAATTTAAGAATGCAGCATGTGTACATTACTGGGTGTTTCCAGCGAAAGTCATTATCGTGACTTTACGTTAAATTTTTGCACGATGCGAAATTTCGAAACTCCAACGAATGACGATAACTAAGAACGAAAAACAACTCTTACAATTTCGATATTACGAATTCAGCTAAATAAATAAAATTCAGACGCCATTACGGAAAGTAGGTACCAACCTATTCAAATAAAATTGTAATACATATTATTAAATGAAACTCTCTTTTTCATCACGAGAAGCACTGCTGCATCACTTGAGTTGAAAGGAGGAATCACGCTTCCAATCTTATTGCTACGTAATTGAAAAAAATTCAAAGCATATGGGAAATACTCAGAACGCCTCGTTAAAATCGGCTTAGAGTTCCTATTCTTCCTATGTACTCCTATCCAGGCGATGACTCGTTACCTGACACCTACATTGTAATACCACTCGTCTAATGATCTCATAGGTATATATAAATTACTATTAATAGAAGTTGCGAAACTGTAGGTATAAAAACGTTTTGGAGTCTCATTTCAATAACGAAGGAGACACAAAGTACAGACATTACGATTCACCTTGTTTCGCGCGGCTCGCGGGGGCAATGACCCGCCACAGCTGTAGCGCGTCTGTGTACGTAAATAGTGTTCCACACACGCGCGCTGTTGTAGAAGAAAATTTTAAGTTTTTTTACGTTTACATACGTCAATGATGGTTACAGATCGCTCTAAATCAGTTTTAAAACATTTCTATGTTGAGACATCTTCAACCACATCTCAACTAACAACGAGTGAATTAGAAAAGTATGAATACCTATTTAAAAACATACTTCGGTCAAGATATCTTACTATTGAACTAGGGCAGCTACTCTAATCTTGGATCCTCACTAGTGCAGTTATACAAAGTTTATCGCTCGATCAAATTTTAACATTTACGTTAATTTCTGATTTAAATTTTTAAGCTACGTGGTGAGGGACGGTAGTGGTACCTATCATGAATATCAATCCACATTGACTTACTGATCTGTAAATCTACTAAATCAAATTTAAATTATAATTAATTGCCTATCTTTGAGGATTACTGTTCATTAGTAAGTGTAATCTTGAAACAGTGACGTGTTCTGTTCTTCGGAGTGTTCGGACCACTTTCATTTCGACCCTAAGCATCTCCAAGATTCCTAATGGTAATTTCAAAGAGATTATTAATTTATTGACATTTCAGTTTATAAGTAGTTAGGTAAGTATTCCACTGCAAAGGGAAGTTAATTTCTCAACATCAGAGACGCAACATTTCTGGCTTCATTGGAAGCAGTGAAGCCAGAGATCTCTAGCCGGCTGAGATCTTCTATTGAAATTAAAATATGATCAATTCATTTACATTGAGATCGGATACCTAATAGTTTCCATCGCTTTATACTAAGTAGGTTGGAGGTACCTCCTTACTTACTTTACAAATATAACTTACTAGCCTTTGCCCGCGGAGATTTTTCAATCATTTTTCTATCCTTCGGGAAGAGTATTTTTTTACGTCCTTTTATGGACCACTGACAACGAGGACTTATGATGCCACAGACAGACACAGATACACACTACAAATTTATAAGACCCATGACCCACCCCTCTTTTTCGTCGGGGGTTAATAAAACGGTTGCTCTATTACCTAGTTTATGACCATTTGGTACGGTACGTGGTGTTTACATAATCGTACACACAAGCTGCACAAAACAAATCGCGTCATTCGGAATCAGAATATGCCTATTGTGTAGTTTTTATTCAACAAAATCGATTTAAAAGTCAATTCGCATGATGTGCTGAATCGCTTGTCAACGGATGTTGGATGTGGGTCAATGTCCATTTGGTGCAAATCTGAGTGTGACGTATGTGTGCTGTAAACTATTGATAAAGTAACTAATGTGTGTTTATAGAACATCTTATCAATAGTTCGCGACAAGAAGTTCGATTCAAGTTACTCCGTACCTATTACTCGTGATTGAAAATCGTTGATATTACTGAAGTAAGATGATTTGTTAGAAATCGTTTAATATTACTGAAGTAAGATGATTTGTTGAAAATCGTTTAATATTACTGAAGTAAGATGATTTGTTGAAAATCGTTGATATTACTAAAGTAAGATGATTTGTTGAAAATCGTTAATAATACTGAAGTAAGATGATTTGTTGAAAATCGTTGATATTACTGAAGTAAGATGATTTGTTGAAAATCGTTAATATTACTGAAGTAAGATGATTTGTTGAAAATCGTTGATATTACTGAATTAAGATGATTTGTTGAAAATCGTTAATATTACTGAAGTAAGATGATTTGCAGAAAATCGTTGATATTACTGAAGTAAGATGATTTGCAGAAAATCGTTGATATTACTGAAGTAAGATGATTTGTTTGAAAACGTTGATATTACCTACTGAAGTAAGATTATTTGCAACACCGAAATATTCGTGTTTTAGTATAATGTCAAGTGATTGACAGCTGTTACTTGTAAGAATGAAAGGAAAAATTAAGATTAACAAGATGAAAAAAAATAAGGATAAGAATGAAAGGAATTATCAAATAACTTCTCCCGCTCTGGGCGGAGTGTGGCGTGTCAGAATTTTACTGACTAAAACCCACCCGTGTTCCTTCAGTTGCCTGGTTCAAGATTATTCCTCCATTAATTTTCTATAATAATTATTCCTTTCTCTCTCTCTTTTCTATTGCTTCCTTGTCTTTTTCATATCGCAATAGAGAAGCGAAACTTCCTACCTATTCAATAAAAATAACACGATTGTTATAAATAATAAATCAGGTAATCTTTCCTAGAACAGTTATGTAACCTTGAATTTGCTATCTGCCAATAGCTAAACGATTAAACGATAACCGACTTTTGATGATTTTATACTGAAGATCACGTCTAAACGAGTAGTGTTAATGATTTGAAAAAAATATATGTTAAATTAGAGCATTTTCTCAATAATTTAATATGTGAATATTTTAGATTATGTTTATATTACATAGTGAAATTAATTTGTAAAGTTATGTCTAACGCGGAAAAAAAACTGAGAATGGCGCAAAATCTACTAAGCGTATTTTTCTGAAACCTTCACCAATTTAAAGATAATTTGATTATTGATCTTTTAGTATACTCGTTTTATCAAAATACCTTTTGGTTTGTGTATAATAAATTAATAATGCGTCAAATTGGGGACAGCGCTCTTTGATGGGCGAGTCCTATTACTGGCTGAACGTACGACGCGTTGCGTGAGCTCAGTACAGAACACGCAAGCTAACTCTCAAGGTCACTGGCATATATCTGCGTCTTAAAGAGTCCGGGTACCTACTTCACTTCTGGGTAGTCACCACCATCATACACACTCTCATGCAGTTCATTATTATACGAAACGTGAAGTGTCATGCAACTTTCGTACCATGTGCGATGGTAATATCCTTGACTTAAGTACGCGAAGTACCCATCGGCCGAATGTTCGGCCGTTTCCTGATTACGTTACGGCTGACTATGGCTGAATACAAGAAAAAAAAAACGACAGTCATAGAGATAAGTCAAAGTCAAAGATGTGACTTGAAGCAGTACTATTACTTATTCTGTGCTTGAAGTCGAGTCACTCTCAAAGTCAAAAAAGGAAACTTTGGAAGTCAAGAAACAGCCGAACACACGGCCGATACTTCGGATTAAGGCTTCTACATACCAGCGCGACTTGTGGCGCGACGCGACACGACACAAAGGCTTCGCGTGTCGCGGGACGAGCGGTGCCTTTGTGTCGTGTCGCGTCGCGCGACAAGTCGCCCCGGTATGTAGAAGCCTTTATCGCTTCGGAGTAGACCCCCTGATCTGTAGTAGTATCTATCGAAGAAGTACCTATCGGCCGAATGCTCGGCCGTTTCCTGAATACGGCTGACTATGCCTGAATACGGCGAAAGAAAAAAAAACGACAGTCAAAGAGATAAGTCAAAGTCAAAGATGTGACTTGAAGTCGAGTCACTCTCAAAGTCAAAAAAGGAAACTTTGGAAGTCAAGAAACAGCCGAACACTCGGCCGATACTTCGGATTATCGCTTCGGAGTAGACCCCCTGATCTGTAGTCGCGAAATATCTATCGAAAGTAATTAAAGAGTGGTTTCCTTACATTTCAGGTCTTACTGGACGTGAAGCCGAAGACATGAACGCGCCTAGGGGTCGCCACTCTCATCAAGCAGGGTAGCCATTATACCACGTAAGTTTAATTTTTCAAACTAGGTATCAAGCTTTAAAATACGTTTTCATGCCACTTTTGCGATGGCAGTTGAAGAAACAAAGGGTAATATTTAATTGGTCCTCCAAAAACTTAATGCCTCCTATTTTATATTGTATAAGTACCTACTATTTCTTTTTACCTATTTCCTTTTATTGCCGTTATCAAAACGGCATTGTTTTAAAACTAAACCTCGAGTTCATTGTTCTTTAGCCATCATTATTAAGGCTTCTACATACCAGCGCGACTTGTCGCGTGACGCGACACGGCACAAAGGCCCCGCGTGTCGCGGGACGAGCGGTGCCTTTGTGTCGCGTCGCGTCGCGCGACAAGTCGCCCCGGTATGTAGAAGACTTTAGGTATTTTTAATTCCGGTCGACATAAATAGACTGAAATCATCGAGATAAACTATATCACATTTAATATGAACCATTTATTATTTATTTGTGATGTCATTTAAGGAAAAATCGAACTAATTATTATAGCAAGAGCTAGAGTTATAAAATACGGAATCCGGATTAGTTCGATGAATTAACCTGCAAACCATCGACTTCTGATCGGCCAAAATTATTTATAATAATAAGAACAGTGTTCCTTTGACACTTATCGGACGAAGCAACACACATACACACACACACCCACACAAACACACACACACACTTAAAATAATAAGAAAAGTGTACCTTTGACACTTTTCGGACGAAGGAACACTCACACATACCCCCACACACACATACCCCCACACACACATACACCTCCACACACACACCAAGACACACACACAGAGGACACAGGTACACAGGTAGAGTTTCATCAAACGTTTGCCAATCAAGCAAATCAAATCAAAATATTTTATTTCACATAAACCTACATGGGTACTTATGAAACGTCAGTCAGAAATTCAGAAATCAGAATCAATATCAGCAGTTTTTAGGATTCCGTACCTCCGAATGAAAAAACGGAATCCATAATAGGATCACTCGTGAGTCGTTTGTCGTTCACATTCAATTTTCTCCAAATCTACTGGACCGATTAAGTTGAAAATTGGTACACATATGAATTTCTGTAACCCAAACACGGACTTGTAACGTAATTATATGAATTTTGAATGAGTGACTGTCACCAGCCAGTGTCGCTCTTATCCGACCTTTTCGGTGACTCCCGTAACAAAAATAGACGGCGCCACTTGCTGCGCCGTCATATTTTATATTAAAACAAGACATTTCTCGCGGATGAAGCTGGTTTCCGATTAATTATAATTATTAATAAAGCGAGGGCTAAAAACTCGTTATGTAAAACAAATTCCGGTATCTTTCTATTACATAGCTAAGTAGATTTTCCAGTGGGGCGTTCTCATAACGGAATCCGCATAAGTGCAGTTCGCGTAATTGCATCTTGTAACGCACCGATGCACACATTCAATTATTTCGCTTTAAAACAACCCTTTTAGCTTTGTTATACATATAACTTTGTAATTACGGAATCAAAGCTAAATCTTTATAACTAAATAAAATTGAAGTCTGTTTGTAATGTCAAAATAACAGATTTTACTAAATTCATATGAAAGTATACACTGTACTTATAACAAAAAAGCTATTTTTATAATTTTTGTCAGTCTGTTTCGGCTAATCTCCGAAACTGCTGGACCGATTTTCACGGGACTTTCACTGGCAGACAGCTGATGTTATAAAGAGTAACTTAGGAGAGAAACTTAAAGAAAAAGCCACGCGGGCTAAGCGGCGGCCAGGAACTAGTATAGAAATAAAACTGGTTGAAGTTTCTAGTTACAATAGTCGACGAAGTTCAGTTGAGTTCGAAAACAGTTAGACGTTTTCTTTCTGTTTACTTTTTGCGTTTGAATGTAATTTCATAGCTGAATCCACAAAGCTGAAGTGTTTTAACGAAGTTTTCTATAAAACTTCGAAAACAGTGTTTTTAGTCTGAAAGGGCTCTATAACCCTTTCAGACTAAAACACTGTTATTCTTTTAAATATTAAATGGACGTGAATTTTCCCTATACCCATAAAAATATTTTTCGAAGATATCCGTTCTATTTTGTAGTATTGTACCTATTTATTATGGACCGTACGTAATCAGTTAAAACATACAGATAAGATAGAAAGCATAATATTTCAGGTTGCTTATCTCCCCGATTGCCGGTAGAAAGGGCTAATTGAATTTTTAGATCGACAAATGTTTGTTTCAAATATTTGAAACAAACATTTGTCGATATAAAATCACACATCGTCATCGTCTTATGTATTTACTTAAGACTGAGATATATGCCAGTGACCTTGAGTGGTTAGTTTGCGTGTTTTGTACTGAGCTCACGCAATCCGTCGTACGTTCAGCCAGTAATAGGACTCGCCCCCAATTTGACTCATTATTAAATTATTATACACAAAACAAAAGGTATTTGAATAAAACGCGTATACCAAAAGATCAATAATTAAATTATCTTTAAACTGGTGAAGGTTTTAGAAAAATACGCTTGGTAGATTTTGCGCCATTCTCAGTTTTTTATCCGCGTTAGACATAACTTTACAAATTAATTTCACTATGTAATATAAACATAATCTAAAATATTCACATATTAAGTTATTGAGAAAATGCTCTAATTTAAAATATATTTTTTTCAAATCATCAACACTACTCGTTTAGACGTGATCTTCAGTATAAATAAAATCATTAAAAGTCGGTTATCGTCGCCTAAGTGTTGCTAGTAGGTGTCTAAGAATTTCGTTATCTGTGATCATTATTTCCACTCGTACTATCATGTGACGTCTTCAATGCGTAGATAGCGACCAGCGATAGGTAAATAATGTGAGTCGAGGGTCATTAACCTTAACCCAGTATCTTTACAGACGGTAGGGTAGGTGACATTGACCTTTCACGAAATCATAAATAGAGTAGGAGTAGGGATCGATCGCCCTTTCTCTAAATACTCGAGGGATTTACTAACATAATTGGACCTTAGAATTAATAATTATATTGCTTGTCTGCAGACTGGATTTAGTCGTCTGGTTGGTACAAAAATAAATTATATTTCCCTTTTTATAAGGGTCAGACAACTTTTTCAGTAGAGTACAATTTAAGCCTGTTTTAAATTAAAGGTACAGCGATATCGCACCAGTCTGTACGAGCCTTTATTTTGGGAACCGAAATAAGTACGAGACCCAATTCACCAATTGTATACTTTTAGACTAGAAAAACAATTCAATTGTTACAACAATAGTTCATTTTTCTTGTCCGTTCAACAAAAACAATAGCTTACTCGTTAGGTACCTAAGCATTAGTGATATCACCTTCAGACCTTCAGTTTAGGTACCTCTACTGTATATCTATTTAACATTATGCAACTATGGTATGTACTTACCTAAATAAAATACACATTTATCTCAATAACTGTTGTCAACCCTAACTGTCCTCGTATAATCGTACATTACGTTAAGCGGGAAATGCAAATAAAGATTCTTGAAGCCAGTTGCTGACAGCTAATTAAAATTCGTTTTTTTTTTTTTTTTTTTATGTTTTAATCGCCTGGTTGCTGGGATCTTTTGGCCAAGTCTTTATTTAGTTACAAAACTTGTTATTATTGATGAAATGAATGCATGATGATGATATCCCCGCCCGCTCCCCTTGAGTTTCAGTAAAGATGTGGCACTTTACTGAGACCTCACGCGGACTTCTTGACTTGAGAGAACTTGAAGCGAAGTTGCACCACAGAACACTATTACTCCTAGCGGAAGTTGCACTGTTTTGTTTCATTTGCCTACACTAATGCACGTTCACAAACACTTAATGGTTAATAATCCACCATTATTACACATTAATATTCGGATAAACACAAATTTTGTAAAATTAAACAAACTGCTGAACATGACGCTTCACTTTCCCGCCAAGAAGTCCTCGTTATTTCTTGATAAGTTATAATTACAGATTTAAATTAAGAAAAACGTTAATAGTGAAGGTTACGCTTAAAAATAGTTGTTAATCGTTGACTCCCAAATAGGAATGTAGCACCAATTACTTGTTCTCTTATTGTATTCTTCACAGAACTTGATACCTATAAAAGGTGTTCTGCGGTATTCCTCATTGCTAGTCCTAATGCTGGTCCTGCTCCACAACCACTTGGGCTCACTTGTTAAAATTATAATATTTGGAAGAGATGCTTCCCCCCTTTTTATGTTGTGGCATTACAATCATATTTATTATATAAAATGTACTTAATCAAGTTTTAGTTGTTGAATACTTCAATAGTTATGTTTATCCTTTTGCTAGTAAAATTTTATTTATCTTTGAAATGCATTGCAAGCTATAGTTTTGTATAATTTAAAAGCATTTTTTAAATTTTTGTAAAAGTGAGTACCATGGAGCCGATTATTAAGTTATGATGTCTGTTGACTTAAAAAAGTTTGGCAGTTAACAGTATGTCATGCTCACTTAAATGTCTCGCTGATGGTGGCGCGTAAGTTGGATCATTCGGTTCCCTACAAAATGGTTGAGCTGGATGGTGCTGATCCACGCGTCATGCTCGTGAACGGGCGCCGTCAGTTGTGACTGGTCTTCTCCTATCTGCCAGGGCTTATTTGTAATATTTTATATTGTTTTTTAAATAATTTATATTTTTACATTGTTCTCACATATAGAAGCGACAAGAATAATGTATCCAGGAGTTTGTAATATCTTGATTTAAAAGAGTGTCCTTGGAGTTTCTTGCCTATTCTTCTCCATAGAGATCTACGTTTTGGAATGGGCAAATAGCTTCAACTTTCTGACTAACTGACCGACTCTTTGACAATTCAAAAGTGCCTGTAATTGGTTTAATTGAAATAAATGCTTTGAGTTTGAGTTTCAGTTTGAGGAATAGGTACCTACCCGACTACCAGAGAAGTATTATTTGTGAAGTATATTTATTTTGTGTTTGCTAAATATTATGCTAAGTGCATAATATTTAGCTAAATATTATTATGCTAAATATTATGCTAAGTGCATAATCTTTAGCAAACACAAAATAAATAAAAGACCTTTAGGCTCTCATTTTTTCTTATTTCAGTTCATTCTAATATATTATGGTTTTGTTTTTTTTTTATTGTTAGCGAAAAACAAAACGTAAATTGTAACTTGTTTAGCAAGAATTGTGGCCTCAAAAGAGAATCGCTAATTAATTACACGGGGTTTTTGACATTCAATCGAATGAAGGTCAGTTAACTTTGAGCAAAAGACTCATGCGGAAGTTGTTACAGTGTGTGTGATATCGCGAATTTATACAATGGTGCGTATGTGTGTGTGCGGGGGCGAAGTACGCTCAAGGGCAGCCGCCGCCGGGTAACGACCCAACCACGCACCTTCGACAAGTCGTGCGTTCAACATCGATATCGGCTCACTGCGATGATTGATGAATATCACTTTTATTAGTATTTCGAGTTTATATGTATTAGCAAGTACTTGTGTCTCGTGATAAAACCTTTCTAAATAATTTATGAATAATGTTATGCTTTGTTACAGGTGGTGTCTAGAGGAGACGGAGTATGGACGTGTCTTTTAACAATGTACTGGAAGGGACGCGTCAGTACTTTATGGGGGTGCCGAAGCAAGCGCAGGCAGACGGCTCCGGTCAGCCCTTATGGCCACAAAGTGCTCCACTACCAGAAGAGGGAGCTCCAGCGCAATCAGGGGCCCCGGCTCCCTCGTCACGTCCGCCATCTGCCGCCGCAGCCCCACCGTCCGTCCCGAGCTCGACGCCCATCGCAGTACCACCACGACCGCCCTCCGAGCCTATTGAGCCTGAACCGCACATTATCCATAAGGCTACCGTAATGCGCGAGGCAGCAGAGAAGCGACGGGAGCAACCCGAGACCGAGGATGATGAAGAGGCAGTGGGTACACTTTCACCTCCATCACACATAATCCGCAAGCCGTCGCGGACGCTGCCCTCGCCCGCGCCTGCGCCTGCTGCTCCCTGCCCGTCACCCGCGCGGCCGCCATCAGCCGCGCCGCTGCAGCCACCTGTGGCTCCAGAGTCTCAACTGGAGCCTCCTGCACAGTACCGTCAACCTGTACATCGAGTGCAAACGCCGACTGCCAGGCAACCTGATCACTATGCTCCAGGTCGACCACCAGATCCGTATCCCACGTCACGTCCTCCGGAACCTTATGGACGGTATCATTACGATGCCAACATGTCAGAAGGTAGCAGAAATTCTCACGGATCGGTAGCTTCACCTCAGCCTTCGACACATTCGCGTCATAGCCCACAAACGTATGCAAGGTTATCGGGGTCGATGCCGCAACACACAGCATCGAGATTGCGCGATGTAGCCGCGCAAAGTCCACCTACACAACGATACCAAATGCAACCTGCGCAACCGCCGCCTCCACCCAACGATCGCGTTCCACCTATTCATCATCCGCAGCCAGCGCCTCCAGCCCAGAGGCACTCTGCTGATAGCAGATCAGCACAAATGCAATATGTATCCCTACAGCAACGTCGCGACACCTCGCCGTACGGACGAACCACGTCACACTATGACAGGCATCCTGTGGTTCCACAGCGAAAATATGATCCGCAACAGGCATATCCGAGTTACCGACCTGCACCGGTCGCGCAGCCTGTTCAGAGTCACCGTGTAGATACACACCACCAAGTTCAATATAAACACGCACCAATGGATGTCATGGCTGCACATTACTCACCTAGACCACAAGAACGGTCACCAGTGCCAATCCCACCACACCCACATGACGTTGCTCGCTTGGCACCACGTGCTGACTATCCTAATATGAGTAGATCAGTAGATACTAGAAGTGGTTACCACTATCCGACACCTTCGACATCAACGTCTAGGTATGGACCTAGTGCGCCTGTTCCAATTGTTCAAAACTCAACACAATCAAGATCTGTTTATCGTCCAGCAGCTGCACCTAAAACTAGCTATGAGTATGCTCCTTCTGCCCCCGTACAAACATCGCCCGCGCGGTCGACGGTAAAACCTGGTTACCCTAACCAGGCACGCATGACGGTCTCTGTAACGACACTCGTAAATCAAATGAATCAAACTAAACAAAAGCAAGATCCGCCTGTCGCAGTAACGCAGGTCAGTCAAAGTAAACAGAAACGGGAATCACCATTGGATTTATCTGTAAAAACAGTCAAAAATTCAGCCGATTCGTCGACAACTCAAGACGACGCAGTTGATTCTGCAGCAGAAAATAAAATGATTGCATTGCCTCATCGGCCATCTTCGTCCAGTAGCCGTAACGCACATTTACCAACCACAAGCTATGTTGCAGCTCATAAAGTAGATTTTGCACCAAATTTTACCCAATACGGAGAAAGGAGTGGGCATGGATATGTGGCGACGTCCCAACCGGCACATCCCTCACTGCGTTATAACGGCACATATGAAACGCGTCCAGCCAGACCAGTGGCTGAGGCATATCCTGTCGAATCTCCACATCCTTACCAAGAACGCAGTGTTCCAGTGAGAGCCGAATACGTTCCTAAAATTGATCTAACAAGATCTCTTGGTGAGCAACATCATCTTGATAATAGAGTTCGTGATGACCGACACTTTATTATAGAAGAGAGAAAACGTCCTGCAGGGCCAATTGTTAGTAACATTCCGGAGAAGATAGTTCGTTATGAAACCTGGACAGCAGATAGTCGGATAGACCATCTAAGTCAGTCAGCTCGAGAACAACGTGAACTCATGAAACAGCCTGTTTATAGTTATAGTAGATATAAACAACAGTTGGAAACTTACCAAAACGAACAAAAACGTCCTGCCATTCCTGGCGTCTATCGGGAACATCATAGTCAAGCAAACCGCAGATACTCAAATAATCTATATCACCCTGAACTAGCACGTGAAACGAGCGATTATCAAGTCCACTATAATGATAGGAATCCGTCTGTTAATAGCCGTCATCATGGTATACAAAAAATTCCGAGCCATAGAGATATTCATTCGCATCATTTTGACCCATCCAGTGGGATACCTGCTGATAAAAGGGTGCTAAGTATACTAAGAAACAGTTTAGAAACAAAACAAACAGGCTTTGTAGAGCCACCTAGACAAACCAAGCAGGTTCCAGACCTAATCGTAATAGATGATGCAGAAGATTCTGTGATAGATATCACAGATCTTACAAAGGAAAATGACGCAGAAACAGCATCAAATCATTTCACGAAACTTACTTCTAATCACATTACTCACAACTTACATCAACATATACAAATGCCTAAAGCTGTTGATTCATTACCACGCGATTCAGATTACCACAATAGCCCGGATCCAAAACCAATTTCACCTGAAAACGATGTTGCATCCAGAATAAGAACAAAAGCAGAATTAAAAGTAATGCCACCATCACAAGATACCATGGCGAAGGTTGAGACAAAGCAGTCACCACCTGAAAATGAAAAGTTAAAATTGCTTCCTAGAAAGACTCATTTATTCAATCAAATAAGAGAAGACAATTTAAGGTTAGAATCTGTAATTAAAAATGAAGAATCATCTGTATCAATTATTGCAGAAGTTAAAACAGAGCCAATGAACATTGAAGAAATTGAAAAAGACGCTGTAATATCGATCAAAACGGAAAATATTTTAGAAAGTTTAGAACCAGTATGTATAAACGAAGTCAATGCAGCTCCTGTTGAAGATCTAGATTGGGCAACTGCGTGTGATAGTTTTATGGAACAGCTAAAGGCAGGTTGCCATAAAAAGAAAGCGAACAAAAGACGTATTGATACCTCTGATAACGAAAGTGAAAGCAAAGTCGAAAAGTCTCTAAGCTTAGGCCCCATTGAAGATAGTTTGCATAAACCGGTAAACGAAATAACACCATCGGTGCCAGAGATCCCACCTACAATAAGTATCACGTCACCCCTGGGACAGACCGCTCAACCCGCGGGAGAGACCACAATACCTGCGGGGGAGATCACAAACCCTGTGGAGGAGATCATAGAACCTGCGGGAGGGACCACGAAACCCGCAGCAGAGACCACTATACCCGTAGAAGTAATAATACCACCTATAATTATAAAACAGGAGCCAATGGATGAAGAAGATATCAGGAATGAAACTGAAATGGCTGTTGTGCTAGAACCAGTTCCTGTCGAAAAGCAATCCAATAAAAGTGGAAAGCACAAAAGTGATAAAAATAATGATAAACAAAAAGAAAGTGATAAGCCTAGCAAAATTAGAGCAAAAGCGAAAGTTAAAATTGAAAAAGCTGATAATTCATCTTCACCTCTGTCATCTAGAAAGGAACCAAAAGAAAAGACACCAATTAAAACTGTGATAAAAGAAGAATGTGAATCTACAGATGATGATGAGCCACTTATAAAGAGTAAAATTCTAAAAGAAAAGGAAAAAAGTGATCGTCTCAAATATCAATTATTAAAGGACTTGTCAGAGAAATCTGCGTATGTTAAACTTGAGTGTTGTGATGTAGATGTAAATAAAAATACTAGAAAATCACTGGATTCTGCAACATCAAAGGATAAGGAAGAAAAACAAAGCAAGGGAAAACTGTCTAGGCAAATGTCAAGATCCAAGGGAAAATTGACCATTGATAATAACAAAAATGAGAAACAAGATGTTAATTCAAGTTCCGATAGCGATGATGATGATATTAGTGTAGCAAGAAGACTTCGAACACGCAAAAACACAAAAACTGAAGATAACAAAACAACACCTAACTCAAAGACTCCAGTGAAATCACCGCCTGTAAAGAAACATGATAGCAGCAGCGCAAGTAACAGTTCTACACCAGTACGGAAACCAACATTTGGCGATGGTTCATATTTTCATCCAGGTTGGGAAGAAGAATTGTATAAGTATAAACGTTCTCTTCGTATGCCAACTAGACTTATTGCGATACCGCGAGGGCGTTCCGGTGGGCCTTTTGTTAGAGGGTCAGGTGCTATTTTTACCCGAGGTTCGACATCTCTACCTGATTTGGATCCTGCACCTCTCTCTCCGGCTCCTTCATCGGCACTATCAGCTGCTACCGATGATTTGTACGCACGACGTAATGAGAAACTCACCCTTGATAGCGATTTGGATTCGAATTCTAGTTATTCTACACCAAATAAGTTGCATTATGATTCAGAGGCATCGACTTCCACTGTGCTATCTTCAAAGATTAATAAAAAGAAGAGTAGTTCTATTGTTGATGTTTTGATTCAAAAATGTGGCAAAAAGGAAGAGAGTAGAAAAGAAAAAAAAAGTAAAGATAAAGAAAAAGACGAAAAAACACCTAAAGTCATACCCAAAAAATCGTCAAATGAATTGCTGCCGACACCTAGCTTAGGGCTGGTAAAAAACGGAAATAAAGGCAGTTACAGAGTAAAGAAGGAAAAATTGATGGAGGATATATTTTATTTAGGAGCATTTAGAAAAGAGACTGTAACTGCGTTCAGAAATTCATTTATTAAAGACACAGATGGCCTGATTGGTGCTACTGAAGAGTTCGCTCCGGTCGTTCTAAAATCTAGGACAAGAACAGAAAGTCGAGTGCTTAAACAACGAGCAACGATCAAAGAAGTATTTGGTGACGAACGGCCGGCTTCCGCGCCTCCGACCTCTTGTCGGGAAGAAGATCTTCCCGAAGAAAAGGAAATAAAAGTTGTGGAAATACAGAAAGAACCTGAAGCGAAGCCTAAGCTTAAACCTAGAAAGATCGTAAAAGACAAACTTAAAAGAAGATCCAGTTCAATAAGGGATGGACTTCGTAGCACTAAGTCACTAAAAAGGAACGACGCCAAAGGTCGGCTTATGCGCTTAAAAAAAAGGAACAGCATAATGAAATCGCTGAATCACAAAAGAACGAAAGAATTGTCAGCAAACAAACATAAAAATGAAAATTTAACTCAGGAAGATAAAGACAAACCGAAGGTAGAGGATAGTTCTTTGGCTACAACTGAAGGTGTAACTACAAAAAGGCGTCTAAAGCGTCTTTTTGGGAGAAGGAAATTTAGTTCTGGATTTGATTATATCAGGAAGAAGAAGAAAATAATACGAAGAGATGAAAATGTCACAAAAATTCGTAGACCAGCTGTGAAGCCGAGTCCCGAATCAGTCCACGATATTAAAAAAGAGATCAAGGGCTGGTTCATAAACAAGAGCATTGGAGAAACGCATCTCCATAGAGCTGCCAGACTGGGATATACGGTAAGTATCTTGTACACAGATCGCGAAATGATTCAAACTTTTTTGGATATAGCTAAAGATGATCATATTTACAGGATTGCGTCGCATATTGTTTAGAAAAACTGGAATCAGACCCGTCAGCGAAAGACAACGCAGGCTTCACGCCATTACACGTGGCAGCCGCTAAGGGTCATGTCAGAATAGCTCGACTACTGCTGCAGTACGGCGCAAACGTGTCAGCTGCTGCCCAAGGAGGAATCAGGTTCGTTTAGGTTTTTGAACAAAATGACAAATACGTAGACATGATTATCATTAAGTATCTAGCTAACGTGAAACATTTAATTTTCAGACCTTTACACGAAGCTTGTGAGAACAGCCACGTAGAAGTGATACGTTTACTTCTTGCATACGGTGCCGACCCACTGCTCGGCACTTACGCGGGTCAGACCCCTGAAGAGCTGACGGAGGGCTCCGCTGCCATACTACTGAGATTACACATTGCCGATGTACAGGGGAAGGCTATTGAACCCTGGCGTTTTCCTCCACCTACTGAACTAATAGGTAAGAAAGAGTTATATTACGTACTTATGTCGACTTCACACCTGCGTTCCAAGTGTAGCGGATCTTGATTCTTCAAGTGTACTTGTTGCTTCCCTGCTTATAGTGTCCATGTCAAAGGGATCGCACGCCGCATACGTGATCACATTCACATATACAGGGGGAGAGACTAATTACGCGCGGTTACAGCGTGAAATCTCGTTATGACCTGCCGGTAAGAGTAAACAGTAGTTAGCTAATCAGTGAATATACAAGAGTCGTAAAATTGACTGTGTACCTACCGATGAATTTACATTGATTTTATTATCTTAAAATGATGCGACACGGAGTATTTCCTCTCCTTCTGAATCGTGGGAATCCGACACAATGCATAAACACCCCGAAACATCTAACTATTTGTAGGCCATACAAATATTAACTCTATTCCGAAATCGGATTCGCGACTTGATCATTCACACGCACGCAGAATGCTAACGACGCAATTCTCCAGTATCCTTTTATTCGATTTTTGCAAATATCATTGGCCCACATAAGTCAAGGGCCACTAGCTTCATCTTTCTGACTCCTCTTATCCTTTGACAATTCAAAAGTGCCTGTAAATGGTTTTATTAAAATAAATGGTTTAAGTTTGTGTATGAACATTTTTCGGTTTCGAAAACTTCGAGAATACAACTCTAAATATCAACATTTCTTCCTTCCAGACCGTGAGGAGATGGGTTGCGACGCGCTCTCGTCTCCGCCCCCCGCCTCACCACCGCCGCCCCCGGACTCCATGATCGAGATCCAGTGCACCGAGGCTCCACTGCCGCCCTTCTACAGCCTGAGGACCCCCACTGGTCAGCCGGCTGATGGGTTGTGGTGTTTGCTGCAGGATATTACCAATTTATTACAGGTAAACATAATATTTTACTGCTGACAGATCCATAAATAGTAGATTGTGTCATATGGGGCCAATATAGTGTATTGAGGACGAGAGTGATTGTTTGAATCCAGAGAGAAGCGAAGGATTCTAGAGTAGAATCCAGAGCCTGGCGAGGTATTCTAGAGTAGAATCCTAAGCGTTCCGAGGGATTCAAAGTACGTCGCTCGAGGTTGAATAATTTTGGTACCGTGTGGCACACTCTGTTTTTCTTCCCCCTATATGAGAAAAATAAATAAGAGATGCTTTTAGTAGTGACGAATATTTATATTTACATAACCATATTTATTAATATTAGATACCTTTTCGCAATTTTGGATGTTTATTGTAACTGTTTTGTTGGGAACTTATTTATCACTCGGGTATTCATTTTTAATAAATTCAGATACTGAAGTTCACAGTTTTTTTTTTTTGCTTTACCAACGCCGCGTCGGCAGGTGCGCTTTTCTTATTACCGGCCAGGACTATATCGAAGCGAATTGCGTTTAAACTTTTTAATTAAATAGTGTTCCAAATTCAAAAGTCATTTCGTCACTGTTATTAAGTGCGCCGGAATGACCCATTTTGCTCGCACTTAACGAGGAACCCTTCGGCTCTTTTCGAATAGATGGGATAAAAATACTTTACCGTCACATGCTCTTCATAACGCTTTCACAGCTGGGATACTATAACATCATGCCAGTATTCCCAAGCGTTAGGCAGATTGACCGGCGGAATGAGAGTACTAAACACTAGGACCGGCGCTAGGAATAGCGCCGGTCAATATGGGTGGGGTCCGGGGTCAGTTTCCTTTAATGGGGCAGGCGAGCCTTCAGCCATAACTGGTCACTGATCCAGACTCAGGGTTACTTCTGGGAAATTCCTAATGGAAAACAAAACAACACTCTGCCCGACCTGATTGAAGCAGTTCCACAAGACAAAGAAGACGGTGTACGGCAACCGTATATCTACCTACGCTTGCGTAACCAAAGTACTAATGAAAACTTTCTCAATTTCTAGATCAAATCCAAGGACAGCCTACTAAAACAGATTCACTGCGGGTCTGGATCACCCAAGGAGTTGTTGCGCGAGATTCGCACGCAAGAGTTCTTAGAGCGTGCGCAGTGTCACCAACTGCTTGGCGCCGGAGAGAAGGTCAACGTGCGGGCTTCCAAGGTGGCGCTCGTCAGGGTTACGGATAAGCTCAGGCAACTGCTCAAGATCGAGACCGTACTGATTAGCTGACACTAAGACATACCCTCGGGCCGTTACGATCAAATAACCATTTTACCCTCTACGGAGGAGAGGCCTAAATTAAGTTAAAGATATGAGACATTACACTCATTTGTTTTTAAAAGCAGTTTTTTTAAGATAATGTCCCCGTCATAATCAAATTGTTTTCTAATGTGATTCTTCTTACGTCATTTTGTTGGCAATGATTATAGTGGCCGTCTATAAGACGTTGTCGCTTTATCCCTTGAGACAATTGACGTTATTCTTGCTACGGGATAGCAATTCGATTCAATAATGGCATGATACATAAATTGCATGTCACAGGTACCTACATATAACATTGTTTTTAAATAAACACATAATACACGCGTTTGATTGGAGACGGCTCAATAACGAGATCTTAATACCAAGCTTGACTGATTATTGTAACGTAACATGTATCTCATTAAAGAACAATATTATAAACATATTCGTTTTATGAGACTGTGTATTTTAAGGCAGCCATTTCATATTCAATTAATTTTTGTCTCACTTTAAAGTCTGGCTTGTGAGATGTTGTGTATACTAATGAATGAACAACTTGTGTAAATATTGTAAATAGTTTAGTTATAGTTAATGCATATAGATGTTGCTTTATATGTTCGATATTCTCATGGGTGCTATTTAACGTTGGTGTATGGTGTAATGGGTAGATAGGTGAATAAGTAAAGAACGAGGCGAGATGATTAGTGTAATTATATATAATATTAGGAAATTAACGACATGTAGTTACCACACTGTTAATTGTAAGGCGTTAGCATAATCTTATACTGTGTGTGCAATAGTATACGTGGTTATCTTTGAACATTGTAGATGATTTTGTTTATGTATTCGGAGTGAAGGTATCAAGTCACAGGGTTGGATGGCCTTATGCACGCGATTGTTGTACTTAAGTCATCGAGCATGAACAAGTGCAGTTTCGTATGCGAGTAGATAATGAACATTATCGTGCGCTCCTCGACTAGTTCTTCTATCTGGTTTTCCAGTAAATGTTTCGTTATCAATACATCACCTATGAACTGTTATAATCATGTAATGTTTTGAGATTCTAGTAACTTCTTTATCAATTTTAATTTTAAATATGGCATTTTTTGTTCTTTGTTATGTTTGCTAATATTGTCTCCCCAAAATATTTTTATTAATATTGTACAATATTTTACTTTAATTATTAAATGAGTTATGTTTTTATATTTATACAGTCCTGTAAAAAAATAGGAAATTTATTAAATCATTATTACGAATATCGCAAAAATAAATTAACAATGTAAATAAGATAAAACTGTAAACAAATTATTTTTTAACTTATTTCGGAGCGGCAAATATCTGGCTAAGTAATGCTAATGAACTGTTTTACACAATAATAGATGTTTTATTCATGTGGCATTATTTAGTGCAGCACACAAACTTCTGTATAATATTTTGGGACTCTGTACGAAAGTAGGTAGGTAGCAGTTTTATATGCAGTAGTCAAGGCCATGTTCCGCCCTATCTATTTATTTCTTTGTGAAAACATGAAACGAAGAAGTACATTATTAATCTGTGATGAAATATTATTAGGAGAATTATCTTGCGCGCGGAAAAATGGTATGAAAGATAATGATAATTTTTGGAGTAAATGTAACTAACGATTTATACAGAATTGAATACTTTTCTGAATGGTATCGAAATCGTGTAATATTTTATCTGTTTTAGCTATACCTACAGTATAAGTATTACTATAATTATTGAGTCTTATTTCTTGTTGATAACATGGAAAATAAAACTGTGAACAATGAAAAATATATTTTATTCCCCACCACACCCTATTATCTCCCCATTCTCCTGCGATGCAGGGGCCTTAAAAAAATCCTACTGAATGATTATTTAAAAAAAAATCATTCAGTAGGATTTTTCAACATAAGAGAGTTGTAATGCTGATTATAATTATGTAAAGCCATATTTGTTAAAGCCGCGAATCATATTTAGATCAACATACAACCTGTTACTGACCTGCAAATTGCAAAAAAACGTAAGAAAATTTGAGTTTTGCGGCCTACCTTAGTGCATATATCCCCCTTCAGCCGGGTCTGTATGTCGATTCTGTAAAAATCTCACCGTGAATTAATGCGTGGAGTGAGCTGTCAGTGTCATTCCACAGATGCTAGGGATTGACCAAGGATTACATTTACAATCATAATCGAGATTCAAATAATATTTTTATGCTAATTCTATTGATCATTTTATATTATTTCAAAGCTAGTATCTAAGTGTAAGTGTCTATTTAGGGGTTTTTAAATAAAACAAAGCTAAACATAAATTCTGTCATAAACTCAATTTTGTTTTGTTGCATTTTTTTCCTAGACTATTCCTTAAATAGCCTGAAACGCGAGCGTCACGTAGGTACAATAAATAAAATAAAACATACTTACGTCGCAATACTCCATTTGAAATAAGATTAGAAATTTAAATAAACTTTTTAATGGTCCGTTCAACCGATTTTTACTTCTATTCCGTAGGCATAAGAGTGGCATTAAAGGCAAAAACGTGGTTACAATACCAACTGTTTATTACAGCTGCCATTTTTCATGCCACCAACGCCATAGAAGTCAAAATCAGTTGAATGGACTGTAAAAAAGGTTTATTTAAATGTCTGATCTTATTTCGAATGGAGCTTAGCTACTACAGAAAATGCATGACCCAATCGCGATGTGTTTTGAAGAAGCGATAGTGGATCGAGTCGAGTAAAGACTGTGCGACAACGTATTCACTATGAAGAGATACCCGCAAGTGATCGAGTGCTAAAAGTGTCTGGTTGATGGACCATAGAACTTATCACCACACAATTAAGTGGGAACCTACCTAAACGATGTGTGTTTACATACATAGGTATGTCATTTAAATAAAAATACGTGCGGAATGAATATTAATCAAATCATCGTCTTCGATGCTATACAAAATACAACACCTCAACTGACACTAGCGCAGCACGCGCACCGGCTGCGGCTAGGTTCACTTCACCCAGACGAAGTGGCGTTGCCATGACTACGAGAATCGGGTGGAGTGAAAGTGACCACATCGCGCGACACGCGCGTTCGGCGCTAGGTCACATAGATCGCATTAAGTTTTTTTTAATTTCCATCATTGACGGCAATGGCCATACGCTTATTCGTATTTGTGTTCAGACAATAATTAGTACCTATTTATTTCAATGCTTTTAGACGTATTTCAATGTCTAAAACCAACCGTCTTTGTACATTTAAAAACTCAGTACCTACCTATACGATATTATTTAACCTGTAACGCATCACGTATGAGCGCTAAGAACATTATGAAAATGCAATACACACGTCCATTATGTACAAATATAGATAGATACATAAGTACCCAACTAGTCGTTGCCATTAACAAAAGAATATTCATCAAATCATCGTCATCAATACTATTACAAAATTCAACATTCCAACTGACAGCGAGTGCCCTTGGTTCACTTCACGTACCCGAAAATTCTTTTAAAAACGACATTTTTTTGCCACGTAAGACGAGGAGGTATAGTCGAAAGACTATAGCGTGCACATTGCGCGAAGAAAAAAAAAAACTTCACGCGTACGTATACTATGTAATTCCTGGAAGTGGTGTAGTCATGGTAACCGGAATCACGTGAAGTGCTCACGCCGCGCCTGCGCACTACGCGCCGCACTGTCTCGATTTTTTTTTTATTTCCATCATTGACGGCAGTGGCCATATGCCTATTCGTATTTGCGTTCAGACAATAATAGTACCAATTTATTTCAATGCTTTTAGACGTATTTCAATGTCTAAATCCAACAGTCTTTGTACATTTAAAAACTCAGTACCTACTCTATACGATATTATTTAACCTGTAACGCATCACGTATGAGCGCTAATAACATTTCGAAAATGCAATACACACGTCCATTATGTACAAATATAGATAGATACATAAGTACCCAACTAGTCGTTGCCATTAACAAAAGAATATTCATCATATCATCGTCATCAATAGGTACTATTACAAAATTCAACATTCCAACAGACAGAGCGCGCCCTTGGTGCACTTCCCGAAAATTCTTCTAAAAACGAAAATCATTTTTTTATGCCACGTAAGAAATCCGCTGCACGGAAGACGAGGAGGTATAGTCGAAAGACTATAGCCTTCACTTTGGCCGGAAAAAAAAAAACTTCACGCATACAATTCTTGGAAGTGGTGTAGTCATGGTAACCGGAATCGCATCAGGTGAAGTGCTCACGCCGCGCCTGCGCACTAAGCACCAAGCTGTCTCACATTAAGTTTTTTTTTAATTTCTATCATTGACGGCAGTGGCCGTATGCCTATTCGTATTTGCGTTCAGAGTTTCAGACAATAATGGTACCAATTTATTTCAATGCTTTTAGGCCTGAAACTGCGTTAAGCGGGTACCCGCGTGGTTTCATACAAAAGTGCTCCGTCGCGGGGACCCGCGCGGGCGTCCGTCACGGGGAGGCGCGCCCCGCACCCACGCAACGGGGCCCGCCTCCGTGCGACGGAACCCGTCGCGGAGGCACGCGCGGTGCCCGCCAGCGGACCGGTAACATGATTCATGTAAAAGAGGCATTCTGAGAATACATTTTTATCGTAGGTGATTATGTACTTAGATTGAGAGTTCAATATGGAGAAACCGGCTAAGTGCGAGTCGTACTCGCGCACGAAGGGTTCCGTACTATAAAAATGGCATAAAAAATCACCTTTGTTGTATGGGAGCCCCCTTAATTATATGTTTTATTTTAATTTAATTATTTATTTTTAAAGTGAATATTATTTATCTAAATATCCTGTGAATATTTCAAGCGTCTACCTGTTGCCGTTTTCAATATTATATGTAGAGCAAAAACGAGCTAAAAAATCACGTTTGTTGTATGGGAGCCCCCTTAAATATTTATTTTATTTTGTTTTTTAGTATTTGTTGCTATAGCGGCAACAGAAATACATCATGTGTGAAAATTTCAACTGTCTAACTATCACGGTTCATGAGATACAGCCTGGTGACAGGCGGACAGACAGACTGAAGGTAAATTGAACTAGCGACACTGCGTAAATAAAATAATCCGGTCTCCACGACGGGTACCCGCGACGGGGACCGTCGCGTTCCCACGGAGCCCACCCGCGTAGACACGCGACGGTTGCCCGTCGCGGGCGCCCGCTTAACGCAGTTTCAGGCCTTAAACGTATTTCAACTTCTAAATCCAACGGTATTTGTACATTAAAAAAACCGGCCAAGTGCGTGTTGGACCACGCAAATGAAGGGTTCCGTTGTTGGGATGAATTTATCCCAAGAACAAACAACATTGTAGTTGAAAAACACCCTTTTAATGATAATTAAAACGTCACGGTCATTTCTCCAACTGCAAATGTATGATGGTAGACTATTACTCGTTAACTTGTAAAGCCTACTTAGCTGTGATAGCTTTCCTTTAATTTCGTTAAATGTACCTACTACAACCATGAATTTATTCACATAACCAATAGCAACCATTTAGCCGGACACTTGACTAACAATGAATTGCACTTTAATGCTTACGCAAACGCAACCCTGATTATTATTGGCTTTTCAAACGATACCCCACTGCATGGGACAGACGAGAAAAAAAATATCATCTCCACTTTACGTGCAAGAGCCCCTAAAAAACATACATACCCATACCAAATTACAGTTTTCTTGTACTCTCTGATCTCTGAGCTAAGCCGCAGACAGACAGACTGACACGGTAAGTGTTCCTTGTTGACGATGGAACCCAAGGAATATACTACTCTCTAACGAGAGATGGAACCCTAGTCACTTTAGTATAGTACCTACAATTTAAATTATTATAATTATTAATGTATTTTTAAAATGGGTATATTAATTGTATTGGTTTATTTATTAAGATGATAGAATCATGTAGGTATGTTTAGGTTGCTCTATTCTTAATTTAAGTTTTGCTGTCTGTCATCCAACTCTCTTGTCGCAAGTCTGCTGGAATACATTTCATATTGTATCATGTTACATAAATGTAAGCAGTTCCTTTGTGCTCTTTTATCTTTATGTATTTTACTATATGTATTTGTTATGTGTGTACATAAGTAAATTAAAGAAAATAACATTTATTAATTTTTATCACATCAAAAAAAATTTTGCTAATACATTTTGTCTACTGAGCATGCTGCTTGATGTTGGGGGCGTCGGATGTGTGTGGTCCTCACGCTGAGGACTCTCTTCTCCTCCTCCACGGCTGAAGATAATAGTAAGCATTTATTACTATTTCATTCCACCACTCATGAGTATATTTTTTTAGTTCTACATTCCCAGCAGTAACTATACTGATGATAATAATCATTTATAGTTACTGCAGGGAATGTAGTACTTTCAATAAGTATAGCGGTATGACTTCTATAGAATATAATAAAAGGTCAGCGTCTGAACCAAACCACATGGGCCAAAATTATTCACATATTTTGAGTAGCTACAAGAGTTGCAACATTTCTTTATTCCATACTCCATGCCTGTCCATGTCCCAATTTATTTGCTACATGATGTTTATCAAAAATAGTGTGAGAATTAATTAATACTTACTAGCCGGGATTGATGCGATCACATCAAGTTGAGGCGGTTTCCTTTTATAGTCTTCAGTAATTCAGTTCTTTTAAGCCTTAGCAACTGCAGGGTCGAATAGGTCCGTTTGCTGAAAGGTGGATTATATCAGATTAAAAAAATTCACTTGCTTAAGTGTGCCAATTCTTTTTTTGTTATCATAATTATGTCTGGTGGGCAACAGTCTCCCCATACTTTTTCAGTTTTCCGTAACTTGTGCCTCGGTGATGACGCCCGTCTTCAGGCACCCACACTCTGTGACAATCCTGGCCTATACTTTTACCATAGAACTATTAACACCAAGTTAACTAGGTGCTATTTTGGCATAACTGACTGACCACCATTCTTTCTTTGTTAAGCTAACTTTCTGACAGATCATCTAGTTCACATATTACATGATAACATCACTAACTTGTGGAGTTGAGGAATCCATTTACTTAGTTCGATTAATTTTAGAAAACCAGTAGGTACATGCCAACGTCATTATGTCTTACTCTTAGTACGATCGCAATCGCATGACACGATTTTATCAAACTAATAATTGTCACTGACACACTAATTCATAGTATGTACTAAATTTATGCATTCATTTGTTTAAATAATACATTCATTTGTTTATGTAAAGCTTTACAGCTCAGTTAATTTTGAAACTAAACAAATTAAAATATATTTTTTTTTTATAATATTTTAATGGCCTGGTTGCTAGGACCTTTTAGCCAATTCTTTATTTAGTTACAAAACTTGTTTAATTAAATATTGATGAAATTAATTATATTAAATGCATGATGATGATATCCTCGCCCGCTCCCCTTGAGTTTCAGTAAAGATGTGTCACTTTACTGAGACCTCACGCGGACTTCTTGAGAGAACTTGAAGCGATGTTGCACTGTTTTGTTTCATTTGCCTACACTAATATGCACGTTCACAAACACAATGGTTAATAATCCAGCATTATTTATTACACATTAATCGGCTAAACACAAATTTTGTAAAATTTAAACACAAATTTTGTAAAACAAACTGCTGAACATGACGCTTCACTTTCCCGCCAAGAAGTCTAAACATTTTTCTGTTTCGAAACGTCCCAGAGAGACACACATGTCCACCATAGACATAGATGATGAAGTTTAGTAATCTTTGTGTATGGCTGGTTTGAAAATGGATAATAGTTACTAAAATTGTCAATGAAAAACGAATTCAAATGCACTAAATTAATAAAAACATTAAATTGATTATTTATTTAGAGCATAAATAATTGTAGTTATTTTTAGTATTATTTTGGAACGTTGCGGTGCGAGCCACCAGTGCTGTCAACAAGAATTTTAAATTCCATTGACATTGTTGAGATTTGTTGCCCTTTAATATTAAAACACCGGTACTTTGTTTTTATGTTATTATTAGACACAGATTACATGCTTACGCACGACTATGGTTGTGTGGTTTTATTTTTATAGGTGTAGCAATAAAATAAAAAAATAATTACATCTACAGCCCGAAAATACATTTCGTTGTACACTTGGTTACACATACAAGCTATACATAATGATAGAATATAGATATAAGGTTTAGGCTAATCTCACATTGTATAGGATTTCCGTACAATGAGAGGTCTGCATAAACTGGAAATTTTTAATTAAATGCTATGTAGTACGTACACACAGATACACACCATGACACGACGTTTCACTGGTGAAATATGGAACTAACATGAAAAGAATAAAGTGTCAGTCAAATTTAGGCGGCTTTCGTATTTATTTTCGTAAGTTTTCGACTTTTTAGGTAGCCATTACTTTAATATTGGAATTGGACTTTTTACGTTTTCAGGTTTGTTTCGCCATTACAGTTTTGTTTGGTGGTTAAAAGTTGCTGATCGAGTAAAGAGTAAAGTGATTAATTTTCGTTCTTATTTTCTCAGTGATTTTAAAGTGTATTATTTTGCATTGGTAGTGCAAGACGTTGGGCAAGTGTTGTATCGAACATTGCGCTCCTAAACAAAAGGATGAAAATGCATAGACGTTTCCTGGAGATCTGACGCAAAAATATCTTCACAAACTATGTCTGTGCCAGAAACACTTTGAAAAAGGTAAGTACATCAATCGAAGTATTGGCTCAAAGTTGGTCATAAGCTTAATTTTTTTCGGCCAAGGAAATTATCACAGTAATAGTCTCAAAAAGTTTGGACAGTGGGTCGTCTTAGGTTTACGAAGATTCGTACATTAGGTAATACCTGCTAATCTTGTAAAATGAGTACCTACCTTTATTTCATTCTGCCCCACTCAAGTTTTCGTTGCCAGCGTTGCTTTTTATTTGAGCTTCTAACAGGCTGTCCAACTTACTAGGTATGAGTTATTGCCAAATTTAATTAAGATGACTGCAACCTTCAAAATTAATAAATTAATAGCAAACATTATTGATCACATGTCTATCACCGCATAAACGAAACAAGCTTTTCAACATAGTCTTAAGAATATTAATGTATACATTTCTTTTTCAGATTTTTATCAGAGTTGTGATCATAACTATTCTCAGAAAATGAAACATGATGATCATACTTATGGCCGTCTGCCTGGTAAAACTGATATTAATGAACTATTTAAAATCTATAAATATTCATGTGATTACACAATTAATACGATTTTATTATTCTAGAAGTAAACACTTTTTGTCAAACAAGAACATTTTAGAAATTATATTTATATAAAATTGTTTTTCAGGTACCTCACTTGCAGTGCTTCTGCTAATAGAAAATTGTGCTAGTTTAAGAAATTAGAAACAAACAGATTGCAGCTACTCTCAACTACATTATTATCCGGGATTGTAACACAATGTCGGTGCCTGAAGACGTACTAGTAAGTATTAATTAATTCTCACACTATTTTTGATAAACATCAGAGTATGGAATGAAGAAATGTTGCAACTCTTGTAGCTACTCAAAATATGTGAATAATTTTGGCCCATATGGTTGATTTTAATTGGTTCAGGCGCTGACCTTTTATTATATTCTATAGAAGTCATACCGCTATACTTATTGAAAGTACTACATTCCCTGCAGTAACTTTATATGATTATTATCATCAGTATTAGTTACTGCTGGGAATGTAGTACTAAAAAAATATACTCATGAGTGGTGGAATGAAATAGTAATAAATGCTTACCATTATCTTCAGCCGTGGAGGAGGAGAGGAGAGTCCTCAGCGTGAGGACCACACACATCCGACGCCCCCGACATCAAGCAGCAGGCTCAGTAGACAAAATGTATTAGCAAAATTTTTTTTGATGTGATAAAAATTAATAAATGTTATTTTCTTTAATTTATTTATGTACACACATAACAAATACATATAGTAAAATACTTAAAGATAAAAGAGCACAAAGGAACTGCTTACATATAAGTAACATGATACAATATGAAATGTATTCCAGCAGACTTGCAACAAGAGAGTTGGATGACAGACAGCAAAACTTAAATTAAGAATAGAGCAACCTAAACATACCTACATAATTCTATCATCTTAATAAATAAACCTATACAATTAATATACACATTTTAAAAATACATGAATTATAATAATTTAAATTGTAGGTACTTACTAAAGTGACTAGGGTTCCATTGTCAACAAGGAACACTCACCGTGTCCGTCTGTCTGTCCGCGGCTTAGCTCAGAGATCAGAGAGTACTAGAAAACTGTAATTTGGTACCAACCCGCACTGGGCCCGCGTGGTAGATAACATCCCAGTCCCTCTCGAAGAGAGGAGGCCTTGTGTCCCAGAAGTGGGAACATTATAGGCTGATTATGCTATGTATGTTTTTTAGAGGCTCTTGCACGTAAAGTGGGGATGATATTTTTTTTCTCGTCTGTCCCATGCAGTGGGGTACCGTTGGAAAAGCCAATAATAAAATACTCAATATTATAGGTCTGTCAAGATCATTTTTCGATCAGGGTTACGTTTGCGTAATATTAAGCATTAAAGTGCAATTTATTGTTAGTCAAGTGTCCGGCTAAATGGTTGCTATTGGATATGTGAATAAATTTATGGTAGTAGTAGGTACATTTAACGAAATTAAAGGAAAACTATCACAGCTAAGTAGGCTTTACAAGATAACGAGTAATAGTCTACCATCATACATTTGCAGTTGGAGAAATGACCGTGACGTTTTAATTATCATTAAAAGGGTGTTTTTCAACTACAATGTTGTTTGTTCTTGGGATAAATTCATCCCAACAACGGAACGCCAAGTGCGTGGTCCAACACGCACTTGGCCGGTTTTTTTTTAGAAGTTGAAATACGTCTAAAAGCATTGAAATAAATTGGTACCATTATTGTCTGAACGCAAATACGAATAGGCATACGGCCACTGCCGTCAATGGTAGAAATTAAAAAAAAAACTTAATGTGAGACAGCTTGGTGCGCAGGCGCGGCGTGACCACTTCACCTAACGCGATTCCGGTTACCATGACTACACCACTTCCAAGAATTGTATGCGTGAAGTATTTTTTTTTTCCGGCCAAAGTGAAGGCTATAGTCTTTCGACTATACCTCCTCATCTTCCGTGCAGCGAATTTCTTACGTGGCATAAAAAAATGATTTTCGTTTTTAGAAGAATTTTCGGGAACGTGAAGTGCACCAAGGGCGCGCGCTGTCTGTTGGAATGTTGAATTTTGTAATAGTACCTATTGATGACGATGATATGATGAATATTCTTTTGTTAATGGCAACGACTAGTTGGGTACTTATGTATCTATCTATATTTGTGAAGTGAACCAAGGGCACTCGCTGTCAGTTGGAATGTTGAATTTTGTAATAGTATTGATGACGATGATTTGATGAATATTCTTTTGTTAATGGCAACGACTAGTTGGGTACTTATGTATCTATCTATATTTGTACATAATGGACGTGTGTATTGCATTTTCATAATGTTCTTAGCGCTCATACGTGATGCGTTACAGGTTAAATAATATCGTATAGGTAGGTACTGAGTTTTTAAATGTACAAAGACGGTTGGATTCAGACATTGAAATACGTCTAAAAGCATTGAAATAAATAGGTACTAATTATTGTCTGAACACAAATACGAATAAGCGTATGGCCATTGCCGTCAATGATGGAAATTAAAAAAAACTTAATGCGATCTATGTGACTTAGCGCCGAACGCGCGTGACCACGCGTGACGCGCGGTGTGTTCAGTTCACTCCACCCGATTCTCGTAGTCATGGCAACGCCACTTCGTCTGGGTGAAGAGTACTACTTAATCTGTGGGGTGAAGTGAACCTAGCCGCAGCCGGTGCGCGTGCTGCGCTAGTGTCAGTTGAGGTGTTGTATTTTGTATAGCATCGAAGACGATGATTTGATTAATATTCATTCCGCACGTATTTTTATTTAAATGACATACCTATGTATGTACACACACATCGTTTAGGTAGGTTCCCACTTAATTGTGTGGGGATAAGTTCTATGGTCCATCAACCAGACACTTTTAGCACTCGATCGCTTGTGGTTATGTCTTCATAGTGAATACATTTGGTTTAATAACAACGTCGCACAGTCTTTACTCGACTCGATCCACTATCGCTTCTTCAAAACACATCGCGATTGGGTCATGCATTTTCTGTAGTAGCTATGCTCCATTCGAATTAATAAGATCAGACATTTAAATAAACCTTTTTTACAGTCCGATCAACCGATTTTGACTTCTATGGCGTTGGTGGCATGACAAATGGCAGCTGTAATAAACAGTTGGTATTGTAACGACGTTTTTGCCTTTAATGCCATTCTTATGCATACGGAATAGAAGTAAAAATCGGTTGAACGGACCGTTAAAAAGTTTATGTAAATTTCTAATCTTATTCGAAATGGAGTATAGCTTATATTTTATTTATTGTACCTGCGTGACGCGCTCGCGCCTCAGGCTATTTAAGGACTAGTCTAGGAAAAAAAAAAATGCAACAAAACAAAATTGAGTTTCTCACAGAATTTATGTTTTGCTTTTTTATTTAAAAACCCCTCTTGAAATAATATAAAATGATCAATAGAATCTCAGATTATAGAAAAGAAGCAGATGGACCGCGCGGAACACCGAGAGTGCGGCCAACAAAGCAAATACAAATTCAAAAGCGAATACACTCTCGATTCAGTACAGCACGAAGCGTCGCATCGTTAGTACGTCACGGGCTCTAACAGATAATTTCAGAATGATGCCGTCTTGTATTTTTAAACATTGTAAAAACTGTTCCCAAAAACAAAAGAAATAAGATGGAGTATCTTTCATAAGTAAAATATTGATTATTTGTCTATTTGGATTTATTTTACGTGTTTATTGTTAGTGACATCTTGAAACACAAAACCTTAACAAAAATCATTCGGTGTTGCTAGTTTATATTGAAACATTTACCCCTAAGTTAGGAAATAAGTATAGGATACAGGAGTATCGATTTACAAAAATATTTATGTCGATAATAGTGTTATAATTATCGCCTTTTCTGGTTAGTATGTTTATAAATAAATAAGTATGTATGTGTCTTCGTAAGTGTAACTAGTTAATGGATTTTATAATACTTATTACATCAGTCGATTTGCTATATCATGGGTTATATGACGTCACCATAAACACACATACACATATAGTATTGCTACCAAAAACAATAAAATGTTGGTGTTTCAAAATAAAAATATATCGCAAATGTATCGTTTATATGGGTATTGTTAATTTGACGTACCTATACTGTTAATAAAAAACAACTGATTTAAGAAAAAAAAAAAAAAAAAAACTTTTTTTTTTCATGTAATGAAATATTGTGGCTAATTTTTTCATTCTCCTGGCAACCGTACACACACATAGAGGCACCTGTTCTTATAGTGCTGTCACGTGGCTGTAACGCACACATGTCTACAAACGGGCCTCACTTTATTGTTCCGCGCGGTCTATCTGCTTCTTTTCTATAATCTGAGAATAGAATTAGCATAAAAATATTATTTTAATCTCGATTATGATTGTAAATGTAATCCTTGGTCCATCCCTAATATCAGGTGGGATGACACTGACAGCTCACTCCACGCTCACTGCACCTAAGTTATCACGGTGAGATGGTTACAGAATCTTGCAACGATATGGAGTACAGCTCGCTCAACTAAAGAGCCAGCCTTCTGCTGGCATCGATAAGTTCAGCGATGTACTCGCGAACCAGCAGGCGGAAGAGGACTTCCAGAGTCCCTCCCCTAGTCCGATCGTGTCTATGGACACCTCCGCACCCGCGGACAATCTCGCGCCAAGTCCGTGCACGTCAGACTCCGAAGAGTCCAGCTCTTCCTCCTCGTCTTCTTCTCCCTCTGCCAAGTCAGGGGTCCTAACCTCTGGACCTGGCAAGAGGAAGAAGTCGAAGAGTAAGTCGGGCCAGGCGTCCAAGATAGTGGCGTACGAGCCTCCCTCGACCCCTATCCCTTCTGCCCCCGTGGCATCCACCTCAGTGGCCCCTACCGCGGCCCCTCCTACCGTTACTCCGTCACCGGTCCCGGCGTCTTCCACGCAAGACCAAGACGGTTTCACTCTTGTTTCTGCCTCTAAGAAGGCATCCCGTCCTCCGCCCATTGTCATCCAGGACAAGGGTAAATGGACGGAAATTTCTAAATGGTGTGTTGATCAGCGGATCAACTTCACCAGCGCGGTCAGTACCCAACCGGGTATTAAAGTTACAGTTCCCACTTCTAACGATTTTAGGGAACTAACCAAGACACTTCGGGTGAGAGGCATCTCATACCACTCTTATACCCTCCCCGAAGAGCGTCAGACGCGTGTGGTGATCCGTAGGATCCCCAGTGAGATTGCCACCGCTGACATAAAGTCGGACTTAGAGCGACAGGCTATTCCTGTCCTCGAAGTCCACAGGATGCACCGCTCTAGAGGCGGTTCACCATACGACATGGTTCTTGTCGTATGCTCTCAAGTTGAAGGGCATCACCCTATTTTCAAGGTCGCTTCGATCTGCAGCCTCAAAGGCTTTGATATCCAGAAGCCCCATAAATCAAGCATTATCGGACAATGCCATCGTTGCCAATTATACGGTCACGCGCAGAAGAACTGCTTCGCGAAACCCAGGTGCGTCAAGTGCCTGGGTGAGCATGGCACGTCTGAATGCTCGCGACCAAAAGACCGTGCCCTCTGCACCGAACCTCCCAGTTGTGTTCTTTGCGGCCAACAAGGCCACCCAGCCAACTACCGTGGCTGCCCTAAGGCACCAAAATCTTCTTCCTCGAAGTTGACCAAGCGTTACGACGCGAGGCAACAGAGAGACAACCAGGGGGGATTCTCCTCCTCTCTGTCCCAACCTCCGCAACGACTGAGCCCCCAAAGGTCCAGTCCGTGGAACTATTTTAACCACCAGCAGGCCTTCCCTGCCTTCGGCCAATACATGGCTCCTCCCCCCCCTCAACCTATCCCACGGTTGATGGACCCTCGACTTCGCGCTCATAGCGCTCAGCAACAACAATCTACCGCCGCCGGTAGGAGCGCGCCTCTCGCGCCCCCAGTGGCCCGCGTGCCAGAGCCTGCTTCCAAAGCCGCTCCCCCTCTCAACACTCGCGCACCTCCTCAACCCGCGGCCACTCCAGTGGTCGCATCATCACCTAACACCTTCGATGCGTTTAATGTGATCTCGAGCACATTCAACATCTTTCTTTCGCCCCGCGCCAAGAAAATGGCCAGCGAAATAATCGTAGCCCGAAACTCCTGCGATCTATCGGAGATCCAGCGAATTTATCACGCGTATCCCGAGATCACGCAAGCCCTAGAGTCCATCGCGTATAGGAAACCATAATGTATAATACGGCCCCCGCGAGAACTAAACTCAGATCATTAAAGTTAGGCTTTTTCAATGCCAACGGCATTAGAGAACAACGCGACGAAATCGCTGTGTTCCTCCGCGACCATCGGTTAGATATTCTCCTAGTACAGGAAACTTTCCTCAAGCCTTGTCATCGAGACCCGTCAATTGCGAACTATCGCGTAGTTCGCAATGACAGGACTCGATGCCACAGGGGCGGCACCCTGATTTACTATAGGACTCCTCTCCATTGCATCCCGCTCGATGCTCCGACAACTCTCTCGTGTCTTGAAGTGTCTGCATGCAAAATAGCAATGTCAGGTCATCAACCGATTACGATAGTTTCGGCTTACATGCCGCCCACCGCGACCACGAGCCCAGACGGTCTTCAAATGCTGTCTCGCGATCTTTCGATTCTTTTCGGCCTGAGTGAATCCGTTATCGTAGCGGGTGATCTCAACGCCAAACATCCGTCCTGGAATTGTAATACCACCACGTTTCGAGGCCAACATCTGTTTGACCTCACCGCCGTTTTAAATTTCGATATCATCGGCCCGATGAATCCTACTCACTACCCCCATATCCCCAGTCAATCCCCGGACATATTGGACATAGCGCTCCTAAAGAATATCAACCTACGGTTGGATTCGATAGAGGCGATGGACGAACTGACTTCTGACCACCGGCCGGTCGTCTTAAGACTGGCCCCTCGCGACGGACTCCTTGACCCTGACCAACCCCCCCTCACGAAAGTAGTCACGGACTGGCGGAAAGTAAGCGACCGACTGAAATCCACCACATCCCCGATACTGGATTCTATCCCCGATCAGTTTGACTCG